>CM061149.1:28140190-28740190 GCA_030710495.1 Labroides dimidiatus | reverse complement strand
CCATACAGGACGTGATTTCTCTTTGATTTCTTCCTTGACTTCCTTGATTTCTACGCTAGTTTTCACCATCTGCACATGAGACATCTTGGTTCTAATGTTTAAATATGAGTGTTTTTTCATCTCTTCCCAGCCTAACCTTGCTCATTCTTACTAAATAGTGTGTGTTGTTTTTTTCTTTGTCTATTCATACAGAGACAGGGTGGCAGGTTTTTTTTCTTCTTCACCAGTTTGGGATTCTTGACCCGTAAATTTGTGGTGAATTTGTGGAAATATTCTGCGTTAATTTGAATTGAACTTTGTAGGATGTAACCTGGAGTTTTCTAAACAAACACCTCTTCTCAGAGTGGAGGGACAGGTGTGGAATTAAAGGCATGGATCTGTTTATGTCCCTCTGTGACCTTGTTACTGTAGCGTTTCTAGTGGTTTGCACTTTGACCTTAAAGACCTGAACCTGAGCGAAGAGCTTGAGCCTGTGGCGTCTGTTTTTCTATCTCACTGCTTCAAAACAATCATCACAGTCTTTTGCTCTTTTTTTGTGATGGTCAGGACTGATAAATCTCATGTTGTGGGTTCTGCTGTTTGATTTCGTTTCGTGATACGATAAAGATGAAGTCTCGAGCAGGATGGATCATAAATCTTGTTACTTTTCCAGTCTTGCTGTCATTACTGGTAAACATGATAAAAATGTTTTCCTGTGGGGCTTGTCCTCAGTGGATGCTGGTTATATTTGTGTTCTATGAGACTGTATGTTTACCATAACAGATGGTAACTTTCCTTGTTCTTACTGCCCTTACAGAGGTCTGGGTTTTGGTCCCACTCTCCCTCCTTGGTTGTTTCGTTTGGCGCTGCCGGCGTTGCATGGATGCTGTTCTTACCTGTCAAAGCTCACTGCCTGATCCTCTAGTCAGTTCAGGGTCACATTTCCCTCTAGTGCGCGGATAGAATCTAATTTGCTGTGGTGAAAGGACAAAGAGACATTGATTGAAATTTTGCCCTTGGGGCATTTAGTCCTCTGGTTTCACATGGGTCTTGACAAGTTATTTTCCAGTTGCCTGGCGATGCACGCTGTGTTGACCCATCATTTGAAACAATGAGCAAAACAGGAACAAGCCGAGCTCATTTGAGTCCACGTGGTTTGTGTGACACTGAAGAAATGGATGTAGCATTTTGCTGAATACCATGAACGTAAAATGTAAAGATCAAACTGAACTCCAAGATTTTCTCAAACTTTATTTAAACCCTTTAATATAAAATAATTTGTGTTGGTTTCTTTCCTGTGGCAGGCGAGGCCGGCCATGGTTTCTTCTTTTGTTTTAATGCACCGTTATCTCGTGATAACGACATATTATCTCGTTATCTCCATATAACAAAGATCGTCTTCTCTTGATAACGAATTAATTATTTTCGTTATCTCAACATAATGTGTCTGTCTTGATTTCAACCTACAAGAGCTGCCATGAATGGCTTCCAGCCGCTGGGTGTAGCTGTAGCTTAACAGAAAGTTCCGCTTTAGTTTGTTTACTTTAGGAGCTACAGGTTAGCAGATGAGCGGCTGGACCAAAACGCTATTAAATGAATCAATGAATGTTTAATTACATCTCACATTACAATGAAAAGTTAAGGTAAGGCTACATTTACGTTACTTTAGCTTAGCTGAAGCAGCTGGATAGATGGAGTTTTTTAGCCTCTTAGCTGCTAACCTGTAGCCCCTAAAGTAAACAAAGTGTAACTTACTGGTAGCCTACAGCTACACCCAGTGGAAGACGTTCATGGCAGCTCTTATAGGTTGAAATTAGGGCTGCCACATATGATTATTTTGATAATCGACTAGTCACCGATTATTTTTTGTGATTAGTCGACTATTCGGATCATACATAAATTGCATCTTATTGCACCAGCATACAGCTAACATCACTAGCTTCCAGCTTCAAGTGTTTAAGGTATGTACTAACTAAAAATGAAGACAGTTAATATGATAGTTCATTCAACTTTTAATGAACTTTGCAGCTTGTAGCAGCATTTCTGACATTTTTTTTATGTACCAATTTTCTATTCAAACATGACATCGCTATTAAGTAGGTAGCTCCCTGTTGACGTTAATGTTAGCAGCCAACTAGCCAATTAGCTTACCGAGATTGTCATTCTTCGTCAGAAAATAAATCAGCCACGGCGTGCTGTCTTTTCAGATGCTCGTGCATCGCCGTCGTTCTGTCATGGAAGGACATTTCTGCTTTGCAGATTTTGCATTGCACACTTTTCTCCTTTATTTTGGAAAAATGCTCCCAAACTTTCGAGCTCTGTTGCCGGCTAGCCATGATACTGTTGGGCATAACTTTTCCAGTGACATCACGGTGACTAGTCGACTAATCTTGGCAGCCCTAGTTGAAATCAAGGCGATCTTTGTTATATCGCAATAACAAGATAACAGTGCATAAAAAAAAGAAAAATCCATGGATGTTCTCATCTTCTGTATTTTATCCTGTTGGATCACTTAATGAAGTGACAAGAGCATGTTGGAAGCGGAACATCCGTTAAGTGCATGAAAATCAGCACAATATGTGCGTGTCTGCGATTGTCTACTTGATCACTTATAGAGTCATCTCCTGTTTAATCGTAACTTCTACATCTCGTGAAGCAGGTGAAAAGGATTCAGAGTAGACTTACATCATTGATAAGAGTGGATATAGTGCACACAAGTGTTTTCAGAGAGGATTCAATGCATGCAGCCTTGTTTCAAGTCTCACCAGAGGAAAACAATCAGCAGCACCCATGATTAGTAGAGTCATTGATTAGCGTGATACACGGACAAAATAACGCAGCTCCAGCCTGTGACCTTGGGAAGCAAAGGGTCGTGGGCTGAGCTCTAACCATCAGGAACCCCAGACTACCAACAAGATGAGTGAGAAAACCATTCATACAGTTGCTCTTATCTGCCGTGCTGCTGACATGGATCCTCAGTAAAGACGTCCTGGCTGGACTTCTGGTTTTGTTTCGTTCAGATTAACCGAGCGGATCCATAGTGGTTGGATTACAAGCTTTCCGCCGGTGTAGCACATGAGCTCATAGCTGGTAAATCAATCAGCTGAGGCACACATTGAGCTAATTGAGTTCCTGTCTCTGTCTGGGACAAGAGAAAGGGCACCCCACCCTATCAGCACAGAACGAGGCTCACCGAGGCTGACCGAGCACGTGGTTTTTTGCTCTTTCAGTAGAAAAGGGGAAACGTACGAAGAGTCAAATAAGGTAGAAATGACTGCAGATGTGTCCGCTCAGCATCAGCTCTGTAGACATTAGAAATCAGTCAGTATTGAAGTCAAAGAAGGTCAAACCAGTTTAAAAATCCGTTATTTTTTTTTCTCTAAAACATTCATGTTCTAGAGAAGTGAAATCTAATTTTTATTTGTACACACATGGGAGTGAAAATTAATCCATGTTTGATTTCTTACCGCACACCCTGTGGGGAAGGCAAGGTGGGTGACTCATGCTTTGGCTCCTCATGGCTTCACAGATGCCATGTGCTAAATAAGATGCCTTCCTAATCTATTAACTTAATTGGTTTTGATATTTCTGTTGGCTTCAGTCCTGGAAAGAAATTTAATTCTGAATGATAAATAAAATAAAATTTCTTGCACTGGTTCCAGCCGCTGTGGCTCGAAGCCAAGGCCATCATTGCTCAGGCCTCATTAGGTAACACGTGGCATCCTCTGGTTTTGTTTGCAGAGCCACTTTCAGTCTGTTGGGGTTGAACCATGACAGCATCGTGAGTGGGATATTTGCGTTTTTCTGAATTTGTTTGAAAACAAGAGAAGAAGAGTTTTCTTGGTTCTCAAAGTTGTGATGAAATGAATCCAGGCTCTTAAAGAATCTGGTAAAAGGCACAGAAACTGTCCTCTAACATAATGATGCTTGGCTGTAGTTTTCCACTAACTGTGGAGCTCAGTCTGAGAGCAAATGGCTCCCTCTAATGGCCAGTTTAAGTAATTACAAGTTCCACCTGATGGCATGAACATGCACATTTTTCTGCCTCTTGTTACATTTATTTATTTTTAGTGCTATTTGTATCTGACTTTAGAGTGAGGGTGTTTTTGGGATCATAGTCAGACAGTTCTTGTAACTCAACCTGTGTGATTTATTTATTTGCTTTGAGATGTTTTAACTACAAACTTCCTGCAGTCATCCTCAGAAGAGTCACATGGTGTTGTTGTGACTTGTCTGTCAGCTGGTTTGCAGAGGTTTGGATGGTCTGAGGATAGCATCCCAGGTGTGTGATAGCACGTGAGGCCCCTCGTCCTGGTTTACTGCTCTCTGGTATCCAAAGCTGGTATCTGTTGCTCTCTGAGTGGATGACCTCGGCCTTTTCTTGGTCCGTCGTGTGACTTTCTCTCTTGCAGTGGTCTGAGATAGCTAATTTTATTTTTCTTTCACGTTTTGTTCCTGCAGTAACTCACTGTTTATTTGTTGTAAAAATTACGATATGTGGAGCAGCAGTAGGGTACAGAGGTATTTATACATCTCAGCTGTCTTCTTTTGAAAGCTGACTTTCTTAATGACAAAAAAAACTACATTTTTTCAGTTCCATTGAAGTGGAAACATGTTTTATGACCGTCGACCCTGTGTAACAGCTACAGCTCGATAAAATCCTAAAGTGGCTCCAAAGTGAAGGAATCAGTTTTCGCAAAAAATGTAATGTTTGATTCATCGAGTGCGTGAGGTCCCTCTGAAGAAACTTTGCATGCTAAGCCTGTCCTGTGCCAGTTTTCATGTCTTTATTTTACTTTATTTTTTTCGATCTGTCAAAACCATCAGATGTTTTAACTGACAGCTTTAAAAACCCATTAGACGTGTCGTGATATGGTTTGTTCAAACTTTAAAGAACAAATTTCAGTTTGGAAAACGGAAAATCATCCTCCATCATTTCTTTTCTTTCCTCTTCTTTATAAAAAAGGTCACAGCTCACCTTAGGATCTGTACATCCCTCAGGAAGGACGGCCTTAATTTAACCATCAGTTTGCTCTCCTATCATCCAGCTCTGAGAAATCGAATCAGGTCTGAAACCAGAGCAGCGGCCTCATCTGCACAACAGGAATAGTAAATCTAGTTTTGCTGTCTGCTAACGACGTTAGCGTGTTCCCTTCATGGTTGCCTAACCGTGGTTAAAGAGGAGCACAGCAGGGATATAATTACAGGAGAAACACTCACGTATTCATTTTCTTGTAAAACATTCAGGATGTATTGATCTCCCTGACAGACACGTGGCCACACTTCCATCTGGCAGATAATGATTAATTCCTCACTGTCTCATGTTTCCCCTTGAAATAAAGTTCCTCAAGGTGAACACAAGGAGGATCAGAAACACACCCTGCTGATCCTTTGATGAAATGACTAATAAGAGAGCGGGGATCAGTTAATCAGTTAACTTTTAATCAGGGACTAGACCGGGCTGCAGAGGTTGTCGTCTGGCAGGAGGGACGACTTTCTCAGAGCAGTGAGTGAGTTTTAATTATTCTTTGTAATGGGTCACCGTCTCAGTGGTTAGATAGTAAGAGGTTTTATTCTTCACACCGAGTTTCTTAAGTTAAAGCAGAATTAATGATCAAGCAGACAAAAGAATAAATAAAAACAACATAAAAATAAAGTAGGCTAAATAAACCAATATAAATGAGACTATCCCCTCAACAAAACCTCCAAAATAAAATACTCAAAAAAAAAAAAAAAACAAGTTGAGCAGAGGGGTGATGAGGTCAACTCTGGAGATAAAAAAAAAGGGTAAAAAATGATTGTCGAAACTGATCATAGACTGCATAACAAAGGGACTTAGTCACCCAAAGTCCAAAAGAATTGATTCAGCTCATTAGAAACCACTTAACCTACGGTGCTAAGGACATGTAACAACCTAAAGTGATGATAGATGGACTTAATTTGACAGAAATCCAACCCCCACCCCCACACCAACCCACAAAAGAACAATAAATCCTGGAATCCTGGCTCCAGGAGGAGTATTTTTCTGGAGATCTAAGATTGAGAACATGAGCTGGTGGAGGGCCTGGCTGTTTCCATTTTAGATACTGTATCATAAACACAGCCAAAGAGGTACACTTCAAAATACTACATAACCCTGTTTACCCTGTTAACTGCCTCACTGCTAAGTGTGCAGATACTGAGTGCAACTTTTGCAGAAACAATACAGAAACAGTTATCCAAAAGACTCATGAAAGATGTTGAATCTCACTGTTTCTCAGCTGCTAATTGTGTGTAAGTCACTGAGACTTCAAGGTAAACATGTATGATTTTCACTTTTTCTTTTAAAAATTTTATATATATATATATATATATATATATATATATATATATATATATATATATATATATATATATATACATATATATATATACATATATATATATATATATATATATGTATGTATATATATGTGTGTGTGTGTGTGTGTGTGTGTATATATATATATATATATATATATATATTGTGTGTGTGTGTGGAAAGAGAGAGAGAGAGAAAAGAGAGAGAGTAATTGTCCTGTCTCCAGCATGTGTTGAATTTTTTATCTTATTATTTAATCCGTCTTTAATTGATTTATATGTGCTACTGTCTTCTACTTCCTGTATGTAAACACCCTCACTGTTGAATAAATAAATAATTCAAAACAAATAAAATAAAAAAAAATAAAAAACGAAGCAAATCGTTGACATTGCCTGCCAATCAGGTGAACTGTGTGTCTGATTGGGTACACTTTCAATCTAAATATCTTCTAAACTGCCAAGTAAGGAAAAAAACTCACACCTGTACAGTGTGTGCTGGTAGTGAAATGAGCTGCTCCGACATTTTTTTTTGTACCAGGCTGTAAACATGCTAATTTCTGTTGTGAAAATCATCTTGCTTTGTGTGTTTGTGGTTTCTGGTACTTCCAGAACGAGAGGACACTCGACGAACTGCAGCTTTTAGCACTTCCACATTGGCTCATATTATTTTTAGACCGGAGTTTGACGCTCGTGAAGCTAAGACAAACACAAAGGAGGTAACAAATATTATAAAACCGTAAAAGATAAAAAAAAAATTCAACTAGCATAAGATAAAGGTTATATGAATAATTAATGAACTATAGAAAGAGAAACATTATTCAAAACTCCATGTAATTGAGTTGAAGTTTTATAGTATGTGGCAGACTAAAACTGAAATGAAATAAATAAGTCAATAAATAAATAAAGTCACATAAGATATGAACATAGTAACACAAAGCTGCCTGACTGTCGGTCTTTGTTTTGAGCTTTTGTACTGTTAAAAGTCCAGGACCTGAAAGCCTGAGGGCTCTCAGAGTCATTCAGTGAAATTATATCTGATAAATAAGGAGTAAGGACCATAAAGAGATTTAAAAGCCAAAGAAATAACTTTGAAACTCGCTCTTAATGACTTGGCTGTCTGTATCTGTAACACCTGGACCTCTCACATCTTGTTCCTGCAGGAGCAGCTGGGCTGTACTTCCCTCAGAATGAGTACATCGAGACGGTGTATGTTGGCCAGCAGGCAGGGGCTCCTCTTCTTCAAATCCACGCCATGTCGGACAGCCAATCCGAGCAGCCGCACTTCTACCTGTGCTGGACGAGCCTGCTAAGACGTCCGGCCTACAGCTCCTGGTTTAATCTGGACGTCAGCACCGGAGTGCTGTCCCTGAACAAAACCCTGGAGGAGAGCGACTTCGCCTTACTCTGTGAGTTTTATTGTAGTGTTAATTAGATTTGAATACACACAAGAGAGCATTCCACTAAAGCTCCTGCCTCCAGGACGATCATGTAATTGGGAAAAAGAGCGCTGTGCAATATCAATATTCTGCTTCTTTTGTGTGTCTCATCAGCTCAAAAGTCATGGTCTGTAAAGAAGTTGTTGCTTCATGCCATGGTGTTACGGAGCTCCACCAGGAAGTCACAGTGCATCAACAGAAACTCTGCTCGGATCATCCTGGACTTCGTGAACTCCACCATCCCCCAGTGTGATCAGACGGACATGAAGGAGCTCTGCTTCCCGCACAGAGACACCTCGAACCCTCACATCATGGAGAACAGGTCCCCTGAGGCTTTGCGACAGCTGAGACGTCTCACCAGACTCGGTGTTTGTCCGAACTACACCATCACTTATGACGTGGAATCAGGTTAGCAACACAAAATGAAGAGATGCGTCTCACATTAAAAGGTTGAATTCATAAGCAGTGAAGTGTCCTCTCTCACTGAGTCAATAAAAGTCACACAGTGATCCGATGTCTTCTTCTTGACAGACACACCGGCACCGTTTGCTGTAAATGAGAACACCACAGAGCTGATGGTGACCTCATCATTGGACCGGGAAGAGAACGAGCGCTACAGACTCCTGCTGGTCTGCACAATAAGGACAGAGACAGTCATCACCAAGGTGGAAACCTCACTGGATGTTTTCGTCAATGATGAGGACGATAACGCACCATTTATAAACGGATCAGACTCAACGGATATTATCATCAGCTTTAATCGTACAAAGGTAAAAAAATGAAAAAAAGAAATGTGTAACAGATTATTTTGAAAATACATCACATTCAAGGAATCAGATTTTCTCACTACTTTCCCCCCCCAGGGTGGCACATTCGGCACTCTGTTCGTCTTTGACAGGGATCTGACCCCCATCTATCCCATAGACCAAAGTCACAATAAGTATGTGGGGACCTTGCTCAGCGTCGACCCGTGGATTAAAGAAACATTTGACATTAAAGGCACCTTCAGTGAAAAAAAAGCTGCTCCCGGAGGCGTACGAGAGACTGTCCACAACTACCGTGAGTAACTCAGAAACACACAAATCGACCTGTCTTTATAGACGTTGCTGTCTCGTTTATACTTGTCATGTTTTGTGGACTCAGAGCTGGTCCTGAAGAGAAACCTGCTCGTGACTGAGAACCACACCTTACAGCTGGACTACCTGGTCAACGATACCACCTACCCCGGTCCTGAAGGAACTGTGCTGCTGCACTTTAACGTCACCATCTTACCGGTTCAGATCCGCTTCGCCAACATCACTCACATGTTCATGCTGTCACGCAAAGCTTCTCTGTATGCTCAGGTAACGTCACGGCTTACCTCAAAATACTGTATTAAAGCTGCTGCAGTGCGTGTTTGTGTGCGTGCATGCTCTGAAAAACATTTTACACATGGCAGCAGGTGTATTAGAAGAATTATTGGTTGCTGTAAAGGTGCCTCCTAAACAAACTGGCTCTCTCTGCAATAATAATGTGATGATTTACATTCAAACAGTCATAAAATATCTGCCCATTTTACTCCACTGCTTATATAACATTAAATAACTGTTTGTTACAAGGACAGACAGCACTAGATGATCGTTTCCCTCACTGAGCCCCCAGAGAGTCCAAGCTACAGACCCAAAACAGTACAGGTCTACCTGGGCTTATGATCACTCTGTCAGATAAAGAATACATGTCATAATGTGGTAAAAGTAGTCTGTATTCATAAAGGGGGTCATAACCAGGAGGTGAGAGAAAAAGCAGAGGTACAGAATCGTCAGCTGAGAGACGAGAACCATGAGTCAAATAGGGGTCAAAACGCTGAGAGCTAATCTTACTAATAGTGATGAATAACGTCATAAATTGATCTGGCAAGTGGTGAGTAGATACACTGGGAATATAAAGGAGCAAAGGAAGTGCCGTTGGCTTCTCTGGACCCGAGCTCATCTGAGATGGACTGACGCAAAGTGGAAAAGTGTGCTGTGGTCTGACGAGTCCACATTTCAAATTGTTTTTGTAAATCATGGACGTGGTGTCCTCCAGGCCAAAGAGGAAAAGGACAATCTGGATTGTTCTCAGGTCAAAGTCTCAAAGCCAGCATCTGTGATGGTATGGGGGTGTGTTAGTGCCCATGGCATGGCTAACTTGACCATCTGTGAAGGCTCCATTAATGCTGAAAGGTACATACAGGTTTTGGAGCAACACATGCTGCCATCCAAGCCACGTCTTTTTCAGGGACGTCCCTGCTTATTTCATCAAGACAACGACAAGACACATTCTGCACATGTTACAACAGCGTGGCTTCATAGTAAAAGAGTGCAGGTACTAGACTGGCCTGCCTGCAGTCCAGACCTGTCTCCCATTGAAAATGTATGGAGCATTATGAAGCACAAAATATAACAACAGAGACCCCGGACTGCTGATCAACTGAAGTTGTTCATCAATCAAGAATGGTAAAGAATTCCACCTCCAAAGCTTCAACAATTAGTGTCCTCAGTTCACAAACACTTATTGAGTGTTGATAAAAGGAAAGGTGATGGAACACAGTGGGAAACATGACCCTGACCCAGCTTTTTAGGAACGTGTTGCAGCCATCAAATTCAAAATGAGTGAATAATGAACAATAAATATCTCATCTTTGTAGAGTTTTCAATTGAAAATAGGTTAACAGGGATTTGCAAATAATTCTTTGGAATTGGCGTTGTAGATGGAGTTTGTGTGGATTTTTTTGTATTTTCTTTGTTACTCTTTTATCATTTTTCTATATTTTCTGTTAGCTTGGCGGATTCTTAATGAGGGCCCGAGAGCTACCTGTTGGAGACCCCTGATCGAAAGACCACAAAAACAGAAATCTAAGCAGCTGTTTATGTCTTAAAACAGTCAAAATGTCTTATTAGAATTAGTATGAGCCACATTCACCTGTATAAAGTCAGCTTGTTTTGACAAACCTGGATTACTTTTACAGAGGTAAGAAAAATGAACATGTTAATATTTTAATTCACCCCTGTTCACACTGTGGTTACTGTGGTGTAACATCGGGGAATACATAAAGTTTTATAAGATGGTGTAGCTGGTAATGATCACTGAAAACAATGAATCACATCTACTATCTATCTACTATCTAATATCTTTCACTGCAATATATATATTGAGACATTATTCTTATTTTAAGACACTTAACAAGTACAGTTTTCTTACTCTAATGGCGTATTTTTTTAAGCAATTCCTCTGGGATTTTTGTAATGAAAACAGGACATAAACACTTGCTTGGATTATAGTTTCGGCGATGAATGAAGCAACATTATTTCTTGAGTACACAATGTTGACAGATGCTTAAAATGTGTGCATAAATGCAAATCTGAAAAAAACGTGTTCAATTTATGAGGTAAAAGTGGAAGAAGAGGAGGAGGAGGAGGCTGGGTCAGAGACATTTATCAGAGGGCTTCTTACATTCTTTTATTTATTGATTTGATGCAGATAAATCCCAACAAGTTTACTCTGGGCTGTGAGGGATTAAAGCAGCAGATGGTAATTAGTGTGAAAACAGCAACAATAACTTGTTTAAGTTTGCAGGACCTGAACAACAGGTTTTTTAATGTGATCGTGTTTTGCACACAGATTAAAAACAGAGAGATTAAAACAGCTCTATCCTTTGTCACTCCCCTCTCAGGTTGGCAGAGTCTGTGTGGAAAACTGTCAGCAGTTTGATGGATTCTCCGTCACCTACCGGCTCGAGGTGCCGGATAGGAACATGTCAGCGAGTGCACAGGCCTGCTACTCCGCTGTGAGCATCACCCAGGCCTCAGACGAGGTGTGGGGACTGCTCTATGTGAATGACTCCGAGGCCCTGCAGAAACCTGAATGCCAGGTTCTGCAGTACATCGTCGTTGCTCAGGAGCAGCAAACAGAGCTGGAGACCAGCACACAGATCAGCATCGTACTGGATGGTGAAGGTAAGACAGCAACAGCTGATCTGACTGTCACAAAGTTTTGAAAGAAAGCAGCTGTAATTCTTCATGTTATAAAATAATCTGCTGTCTTTCTTATCAACACCATTTAACTGCACTTCTAAGTGTTATTTTACTTTTTCCCCATGCACCTGCTTGTTGGTATTATTGTAGCAAACAAAGTCAGCCAGAAGGAGCAGATTCTCGTGTCCTGTGCTCAGAATAAACATCGTGGAGAATGTGAGTCTGTGTGGGGCCTGGGGGCCACGACGGGGAGATGCCAGTGGAGACAGGGCAGTGACAAAGGTACGTTAGCACAGAAACGTATAGAAGCTTTACTTAAGCTGCTGTGTTTTATATTTCAGCAGCAGTGCATCATCGAAACATTATTAGAGAAACAGGAGTGATCCAGATCATGTAGACCTGAACAGTCTGCAAAGCTACCTTGACTTTTTTTTTGCAACAAGAAGGCAAGACATACAAGAAAAGAAAGACTTACCAAATAAGTATCCAAATAATTTCCCCTTCTACTTCTTTTTGTCACTTTTGTTTACAGGTATATCAGAAAACTACTCAACCTGCTCTCCTGACCTGCAGACATGTCCAGATGGCTTCTGTGATGCAGTTGAAAGCAAAGACTCATCGATTTGTCCTCAAGATTGTACAAGTAAAGGAAAAACATCCTGTGCTTTTATTTACCCACATAGTTCTGAATGCTTTTATCCCTCTGTGGCGTGGAACCACTTCTTTTGTTATTTAACTGTCTCTTTAACTTTTTAAATAATTTTTATTTGAAATAAAACACCACAAGATATTTCTCCAGCCAAAAAGTATGGGGGAGCAGTAGGTGTCACAAGACTCAGCCCTGGGAGTTGGTACAATGAATACTGTTTTTTAACAAAACAAAAAAAATAAGACTGTATCTCCTCCTCAGAGGATGAGTTAGTCAGATTCAGCAGTCTCTCATGGAGCTCCTTCACTGCCCGGCAGTGGACCCAGCCTGGGTCAGCTGTTCTTTGCTTTTCTGCACTGAGCTACCCGACAGTTTACCAGGACTTTTTTTTGGCAAACCAAAAGTCCACAGCCTTCCTAGCCACCAGTAGGGGAAGACGGGGTTAGCTGTCACACTTCTGTCATTCCTACATCAAAGTGAAGTTTAAAGTGTTGGCTTGAAATGTGTATCCCTCTCATTTAAGCATCAAGGCTAACAACCGTCTAACAACTAGTAGGCTAGCTAATAACAATCTGACTTGCAGCTTTCCCGTCACACTTTTGAAGGGTGACAGTTGTCTTGTTATAAAATCATTGTGTAAAAGCCGAGAAGAAAAATACTGAGGAGCTGAATATTTACAATTTGACATGAAAATCACAAAAAAAGTTCTCTCAGCTCAAGTTCAGCTGTCTGACTCCAGTTCCATAAATTCCCATTCCACAATTTGAGAGACAGCGCCCTCTGGTGGTGAGATATAATGAGTGTGACAACCATTCCCAGTGACAACTAACCCTGTTCTCCCCTACTTTCCAACTGCTTCCAGAGAACTCTGGAGTTGCAAGCCCAAAAGGCCTCCTTCAGTCTAATGTTCGCTGCTGGGTTGCTATAATGAAGGGCACCAGTGGCTTTCGGGCCACTACCTAAAGCCGCCTCTTTCACAGTGAAGACTTGAAACGTGTCCTCTAGTGTTCCATGTCAGAAACCCCCACAAGAATCCTGAGAAATCCCTTCAAAGGTGGGAGCTGAACTCTTGCGCACAGGGGCCTCTACTTTGGGACCCTGTGAGAGAGCCCAGTCTCCTAGCAACAAAGCCTCCAGGTTCATATGGACATTCAAACCCCTTCAGTTCCCTAAGGAGCAGATCTTTGACCTCAGATTTGACAGTTTTACATTTCACACATACAGACAGACTGAATTAGATGAAATGTTAAATAGTTTCCTTGTGCATGAGCTGTAGTCCAAGTGATTGGGAAATAAATTGGATAAATGTCAAATATATACAAATTAATTTGTTTTGTTATGTTAATGTGCAAGAAAGTGATGAATTTTCGTATTTTTCTTTACGTACCAAAAACTATGACATTTTATCCCTGAGGCAACAATCTAATTTCTGGTGTGTGAGGGGGCAAAATTTTTGATTCATCAATAAGGACTCAAAAGCTGCTAAGAAGTGGGGTGACATATTGTTCTTCCTAAAAAGTACAAATTCATGCCATGGAGGGTTAAAGGTGAAAAGCCCTCATTTTTTCATAAATCTGTAAATAAGAGCATTTTGAATGGGATTTTTTTGTTTGTTTGTTTTTTCAGAGGGAGCTGTAATCGGTGGACATGAGCGCGGCCTGAGGAATGGGATCCAGGCCGGCTATGGGACCTGCTACTGCTTCCCTGAGAACTGCTTCTGTGAGAAGCAAGATATTGAGGGTGAGTGTTTGTAGTTTGTCGGTTATAAAATGAAATTCTGCCTCCAAGAATGAAACAGAAATGGGTTTCTGCTTTCTTGAGAAATGACCGTTGTAAAAACATATTTTCCTCCAGAGTCTTTTTGTGATGAGATGTGTAAAACCGTCATTGCTACGGCGTTGCTCCTCTCCTTCATCGTCTCAATCATCATGTCATCGTACTTCATCCGTCGGTACCACAAGAACTCTTCTAAGCCTCCGATCGCCTCCGCTGAGATGACTTTCCGTCGACCAGCCCAAGCTTACCCCATCAGCTTCCCCGCAAACAACGTTAGACGAGGTTCACAGGAATCCATCGAAACGGACACCTTTAAAATACCTGTAAGTCGATTCTTACAGCTTTTTGTCAGCCAAGTATACCGAACTGCTCAAGACGTCAAAAATGCTTTTATGTTTTTTTTCAACAGGAGGATCCTAAGTGGGAGTTTCCTCGTAAAAACCTTGTTCTTGGCAAGACATTGGGTGAAGGAGAGTTTGGTAAAGTTGTCAAAGCAACAGCGTTTAGACTAAAAGGAAAGGCTGGTTACACGACTGTGGCTGTAAAAATGCTCAAAGGTGAGATATGATCAAAAAGATCGGACAAAAACTGCTTCATAAGGAGTGAATGGTTTCATCATCACTATCCTTTCTTTTCCTCCATCTCAGAAAACGCCTCCAACAGTGAGCTGCGAGACCTGCTGTCAGAATTTACTCTGCTGAAGCAAGTCAACCATCCCCACGTCATCAAGATGTACGGAGCATGCAGCCAGGACGGTAAGACCTCAGTTTACCTCCCAGAGTTCGACAGGTTCCAAACAGAGCCTGACTGCTGCATGTCTCTCAACAGGGCCTCTGTATCTGATTGTGGAGTATGCCAAGTATGGGTCACTCCGCAACTTCCTGCGGGAGAGCCGGAAAGTCGGTCCAAGTTACATGGGCAGGGACGCCAACCGAAACTCCAGCTACCTGGAGAACCCAGACGACAGGGCGCTCACCATGGGGGACCTGATCTCCTTCGCGTGGCAGATCTCCAGAGGCATGCAGTACCTGGCTGAAATGAAGGTATCCTCAGAAAGTAACAGTCTTGTGTTGTTTGATACACTGAAACAAGATGAAGTCAAAGTCAGACTGTGGAATAAATGAGCAGGAAGGGCAGTTGAAACTGCCTTTAAAGTGTAAGTTAATTATTTTTGGGAGAGGGGGGTCAGTCTCAGTTCAGCAGTCAGCTCATTGACCGCTGTGACCGCAGATCTCTGGGTCCTAATGGTCAGGGGCGCCGTGCCACAAAATGAGATTAGAGGGTAACCTGAAACACCATCAACCACATCATCAACATCATCAAGAATTTAATCCAATTTCTTTTTAATTTCTTTAGTCATAAATGCCCCACATTAATCTCTAGCCTCTGTTTTTTTCATGCATGCTTCCAGTAACATGTACACACTGAATTTGAGCAGATGATCCGGACGGTGAAAGAAACTCTCTGTCACTGTGTCAGAGCAGTCAAATAATCACAGAAAGGGCAAATGTGACAGAGCCCCCACCACCTGTTTGTGAACCAAAGACGCTCCTGTTACTGTCTACTACCAGTGTCAAGCAATTTACTTCAAAATAGTAATCAGTTACAGTTACTCGTTACTTTCCTCAATAAGTAACTTAATCAGTGACTGAATTATTCCTTTATAGATGTAATTAGTTACCAGTAAAAGTAATTATTGCGTTACTTTTTTGAAAAACCTTCATATATGTAAAATAATTTGGATTTTTGAGTGGGTTTTGTTCGGGAACATAATGAACGGTGGCCCTGAGGGCTCACAGCACTGCAACATAAGAGAACACACGTAAAAAGACAAAACAAGAAAATGAAGAAAACATCTTCATCGATGTGACAACACATGTGCAGCATTTAGAAAACATGCTGCAGAGACCACAACACAACGGGCGTGTTTCCAGAGGACACTTAAAAGTGACGGACACGCTTGTTGGCTAATATCATGTGACCACAGTGTTAAAATAAATGAAAAGAACTTGTTTTTTTCTCATGTCCCAACACCACTGATGGAAAGAGAACCTTAACAGGGCTGTGACTCAAAATCTGCGTCAACAACAAGGCGTCGGGACGTGTGCATCACTTTATTGTTAATGCTGTTATTCACAACACCGTCTACTGATCAATAGAGTTAAACCTCTCACATCACACAGGATGCTGTCGCCCTCTAGTGGAGACAGTGAACTCAACATACAGCTTGAAAAAGGCAAACATTAATGTGGAAGTATAATCGAGCACTCTGAGATGATCCAACCTCATAAAGGTATACTGATGAAGAACAGAAGCCACACTTAGTTTTATTACAGACCACAGTAACAACCTCTGTTTTAAAGCATCCTACGGTAACTCTCCAGGGACATACGGTTCAAAAAGGTGAAAACAAACAATAGACGTTTGTCCCGTGTTTCTGCTGAGCCTCACATTCCTTTACTTCCCAGTTTGGGGTAATTCAGGTCGGTTTAAGTTTTAATCGGGTTTGTAGCTAAATAAACATTTCAATGAAAGATAAGATAAAGATTTATTTTAGGTATTTTTTAATATTTGTTTTTGTTAAAATACAAAAAAAAGTGTGCAGCTTCCTCTTGAACTCTTTAGCAAAGTGGATCAGGACTCAGTATCAGCAGATATTAAATATTAAACAATCAGATCAGTATTGGGTGCAAAAAATGAAAATCAGGACATCCCTACTGGAATCCACTCTAAAGAACACAGGACATGTTTTTTTTAACTCTCCTTTTACTGACTTTCCTTTGTCTTTCCTATGGCTTGCAGTCGAACTTTCATAAGACATGTGGGGAAAAAAAAACCTGTAAAATAACCTGACAAATCAAAATGATTTGCATTAAATCAAAAGCAACATAAGCCTGGAGTTTAAACACCCTGAAAGGAACACAATTTACAGATATTATTATTATGATTACCACAAAATCTAACTTAGTCCAAACGTTCATCTCAAAGGAAATTCAACTAAAGCTTTTCTAACTCTCAAATAAGTGGTAACATTTTTTTAACCTTAAAAATTCTTCATTTTTTAATCAATTATTTATTCAATATAAAGTGTAATTTACTGTTAAGATTTCTACTATATTTAATGAAAATTCACTTCAGAGAATGAAGCACCCAAGTCCAACTGAGCCTCAAGGATAATCTAAGAATCTAAATGTAAAACTACGTTAGGTTTTCTAAGTGTTCAGTTGGTGAGAACTCCAGGGGTCTGAAGCCTGAAGAGGCTGCACTGGAATCACTGGACTCTATGGGCTAAGCCTGGCTAACTTCAGCCTGTCTGAGTGTTTTGTGTAGTTTCTGTCGACGCTTGCTTGTGTTGTTTTTTCTTTTGTTGGATCGTGTGGTAAATAGACAGATACACTGATAAATATGTCTTTAACCACACAATCTAACACTTCAACACTACAGGTATAATCATTTATTGTGAGTTAGCTGTTAAAATGCTGTTTGGTTTTATAACCAGTGACTGGCTCTTTAAATGAGAAATCTGCTTTCACAGCTTGTTCACAGAGACCTGGCAGCACGAAATGTCCTCGTGGCTGAAGGACGGAAGATGAAGATCTCAGACTTTGGCCTTTCAAGAGATGTGTATGAGGAGGACTCGTATGTTAAAAGAAGCAAGGTATCAGGACAGAGAGGTTATCATTTCAATGTTAATACCACAGTCCTTTAAATGGAAGTCAACCTGGTCTCTGTCTCTCTGATCTTCAGGGCCGTATACCTGTGAAATGGATGGCAATAGAGTCTTTGTTTGATCACATCTACACAACACAAAGTGACGTGTAAGTTCAACACTTTTGATCTTTTTAAAAGTAAAATCAGGTTGACACAACAGCCTTATTTGTTTCATAAATACAAATCTATATTCAGTTGCTAGTAACTTAGAATTAACACGAATCAGGTAAAAACAGTTAGTCTTCTTACACAGAAACGCATTTAAAGGGTCTATCTGTTTAAAGTGGACTGCAGTGACACCTTTTGGATGGAATCACGTGCACACTGTCGCTAACTAATGTTGGCATTATGTATTGCATTGCATTATGAATTATGTAAATATTTTTTTAATAGTATTTTTAGTTTTATTTTAAGATTTTTGATTGAAAGTTGATGATTATGGCTCATAGAAAACCAGAAATTCCTTAAAAAAAAAACAAAAAAAACAGAAATTTCAAACTTTGAAGAACTATGCTCATGTACACGCTAAGAACATGGTTTGGCTTCCTTTACAAACATTTTTAACTGTTGTTGTAAAGCAGTTTTGGCAGTGCCCAAGTCAAGCTTTGGAAGCATGAAGCATGAATACCTTAGAACATGACAAAACACAGCTGAGCCAAACAAGCATCTATGTGGATGTATGGATTAATAGATGAGTTTGTTCTCCTGAGTTTCTGTTTGTACTTCCAGTTGGTCCTTTGGTGTGTTGTTGTGGGAGATCGTGACCCTTGGAGGGAATCCCTACCCAGGTATCGCCCCTGAACGCCTCTTCAACCTGCTAAAGACTGGCTACAGGATGGAGAGACCAGAGAACTGCTCAGAGGAAATGTGAGTTCTGTCGTTTTCCATTTGTCACCTTGTTTTTCATCTGGATATAAAGTCAGTCAGGGGTGGAAAATAAATTTTATGGAACTCTAACACCAACTGTTCAAATTCTCTTTTAGGTACAGCCTCATGATACGATGCTGGAAACAAGAAGCCGACAAGAGGCCGTTATTCTCAGACATCAGCAAAGAACTGGAGAAGATGATGGTGAAAAGTCGAGTATGGTGATGCCACACAATACATTACAATAAGATCTGAAAATAACTGATCTGTCTGTGCAGCAGATAATTAATTTTACAGGTCTACATTAAATCATGTTCACATAGACATTATCTCTCTGACAGTGCTTTACTTTGAAATGTCTCACTTTCCCAGGACCCTATAGCTACCTTGACAAGTGCTCAAAAAGCCATCCTTCATCATAGCTTTGAGTAGTGTAACCTATGGCTAAGCCCCGCCCCCCTGCACTCACTCGGACAAACAACGAACGTTCAGTGTCAGACGCTATGGGAGGTGTTACAGTTGGAGACGTTTGGCAGGAGGCTATCAATGATTTTTGGAAACAGAAAGATTACATATCATCTAGAAATCACCAAAAGAGTCTAAACTACATACTGAAGGGATATATTTATCATATTATTATTGAGAAGTTTGATAAATAACTTCAGTTACAAGACAAAATTTACAGGTCCAAGCGCAAAGTGATAGAGAACAAGAGAGAGGATGAGCATTGGTCATGAACACCCAACAAAGAAAGTCACATGATGAATAACACAGTTAGAAGCTTATGCTAGGCTAACTTTAGCAAACGTGAGCGATGTTAAACATAACTTTATATTTCTTTCCAGCAAAGTGAAATTATGTTGCCTCAAATATGACGTCAACTTACCTTAGAACAAATGAAGACGTTGTTAGTTTTATTCATGTTGAGTTGAAGTCTGAAGTTTGTTGTCTACAGCACAACTTCATCCAAAGGAGACACTTTTCTCAGTTAAGACGTGGTTTAAGGAAAAGGTTAGAAATACACTCTGTCACCCAGCCTCTCAGGATACCTTGTGTTGGAGTAGCCTTTAGAGCACAAGCTAAAGGCTAAAACATGAGCTAAAAGCTTGAACACAAGCTAAGGGCTAAAACACAAGCTAAACTGTTTGTCATAATGTTCATTCCAACCCACATGCAGCAGTTATTCTGCAGTGATCTGATCAAACTTGGGAGTCTGTCAATAAAATGAAGAGTGAGGTTACGTTAGCTCTGATTAGTAGATGAGCAGGACATAAGGATTCGCTAACGTTACATGTTAGCCTACATCACAGACAACGGGCTGCAAGCAGCACTAATTATATCCAGCTACTAAACTACAGTACAAACTGAGAAGGTTTACTTGTCACGTTTCAAACAACAGTGCTGTGTAACTGTTGATAAATACCTTACCTCTTTGTGTTGTATCCAGTAAAAAGTTGTCTTGAACAAAGAATAGTAGTGTTAAAAAGAAGATCTGATCTCCATTCATTTCCAAAACAAACACACACCTTGTAAAGAGTCATGTCATCATGACAGTGTGTGTGTGATTCCAGCAAGAAAAGGTGTCGCTGTGATCCACTTCAGAGAGTCCTCACAGCCTCTTTATTAAAACTGAACGAAAACTGAGTTTGTGCGATGCATTTCAGTGGATGTCAGGGAAGAGATTGTCAGAGTGATTGGGAGTGGCTATACACACTGTGATTGGCTCATCTCGCTTGAGGGTGGGACTTAGCTGTAGGTCAGTTGGGCTTTGAAGTGAGACAAAACGTTAAGGTCATGTATAAGGAGAAAGTCCAGGGTACTGTGGACACGCCCAATGAAGTAATCAGTAAAAGATAACACCAATCATTTTTTAGGATCTTTTCAGTTGACTTCACTGTGTCTTTAAGGCCCTGCCTTGTGTACTCTAACTCCACCTTTTAGTTATCAGCCTAATCACACCTTGATCTGCTTCTGTCAGGACTACCTGGACCTGGCGGCATCCACACCAGCAGATGCCTTGCTTTATGATGACGCCCTCTCTGAAGAGGACACACCACTTGTGGACTGTAATAACGCCCCTCTCCCTCGAACCCTCCCCTCCACATGGATTGAAAACAAGCTCTATGGTAGAATCTCCCACGCATTTACCAGATTTTAGAAACAGAACACAAAACCAAAGCTCACTATTTTTTTTAAAACTATTTGCCTTTGGCTTTCCAAAGTCACATCTCTGTGACTTTGACCTTTTGTTGACATATCTCCCATTTCCATTGTAAATGAGAGGTTTAGTGTAAAAGATTGTGTTGATCTCTGTCTTTCGTCTGGACCTGCTTCTAATGTATACTGACCAAAATGCTACGTTGTAAATTTTGAATGTAACTTCATTTTAATTTAAATGGCACTGCCCAAACTCATGCTTCATGTGCTTTTAATTTTAAGATGGCTATTTATTCATCCCATCACATTTCCATTGCTATCATTACTTTATCTGTTTCCATTGAGGGAGCATAACATTTGAAACAGGTCCATGCTTAATCAATCGCTCTCTGTGTTTTTTGATTTCCTAAATGTCCTGTCTCTTTAATGTCTATTTTAGCAACTGATCACAATGATTTTACAATGCTGAACAGAGAAACAGTAAAGCTCTTAAATGCAACTCTCTTGATTTAAAGTCAGGGACATACTGGACTTGTTAATATTTGTCAGCTTGCATTTTTTGAAAAGTTACAGGAAGGCAGCTATAAGTCAAACACAGTCATGAGCAAAACGATAGTCTTAAAAAAAGTGAATGAAGATAAAAATAAACTGTATATATCACTTCATGCAGCGTATGCAAAGCTCTGACTTTACACGTCTTTGTTTCAGAGAGAGATGGCACAGAGTTTGAATTGGGAGCCTTACTGTACACTGTTTGTCTTTTCCTGAGTTCAGAAAAATGATGTGTTCTCATTTTTAGGCATGTCATACCCGAACTGGCCAGAGAAGAGCCCGGTACCACTCAACAGACATGATGCCACTAATCCAGTCTTTACAAGATATGCCAATGATAGTGTTTATGCAAACTGGATGGCTTTGCCTTCACCTGCTAAAGCTGTGGACAAGTTTGATAGCTAGACACGATTCAACCCTGTTTCAAAGTTGACTGTATATTTTCATGTACAGTCGACTGATGTGTATATTTCACAAAGACTGTATATATGTTCTCTGATACTGAAGTTGGTTCCCTTCTATTTCTGTCGCACGGTGTTCAACAGTTCAATGGGGTCAGTCAAGTGCAAAAGCAGCTGGATCAATATAGGCCATGCTTCATTCAGCTCTTTAGTCATACTTATTACCTCATAGGTCATGTTGGCCAAGTAATAACACTGCATGACTGTTGTACCAGATTGTATGCCAGTGTAAATGTCTTTTAAGTGCCTGTGCTGCTTCTACAATAGTCTCGAACCATGAATGTGCCACTGCAACGATCTTGTTCCAGCCCGTGAATAAATGGGGACAATATTTACTATCACCTGTTGGAGACATCAGGGGTTGAGTGGACAAAAAGCAAAATGCTTTAACATGTTCTGAAAATTCAAAGTTTCTACTTAGATAGTGCCCTTCCAAATGTCAAAGAGCTTCTTCATGTTTCACCACCAAGATGACTCACACCGTTCTTGCCAAAGAAATGACATGTTTAGTGAACAGTTCTTGTTTTCCGTGTCTTTCTTTTGTACATGAAAATATCACCTCATGAGTGCTACTCCCGTGTAATGACATGAGATGTAATGTAAATTGTGACCATGTCTTTTGTAAGGCTCTTCAGTTTTTTTTTTGTTTTACTGTATTGGCAGTCTTTATGGAAAAAGTCTGATGTGAACTGATAAGTGTTATCACTATTCTGTCGTTATTATAGGATTATGTTCTAAATAAAAATGAAAACAAACAATGTGTGAAGTACGTCTGACTACATCATACCAAAATCAAACACCTGAAATCTGTTTGGCTATTATTCATTACCACCAAGTTTAGTTTTGCTCCCCATTTTTAGGTTTAGTGTGTGTGTTGTCATTTCAGTTTAGGTTTAACAACAATTTACTGGGACTTTAATCAGAGGCTGTTTTTACTGTAGCCAAATGTATTTGTTGTTTGAGGAGAAGGGATTCTGCTGCTCTGTGTTTTAAACGTGGATATTAAGTAACAATGCTGGATGTTCAGACTAAATGTGAAGATTTTCAAACCTCTACATATTCATGTGTTGTAGAAATCACTGAATCTGTCTGTAAACGAATCAAAACATTCTAAAAATAGCACAAAATCTTCATTAGACTTGCTAAATGATGAGGTATTCTAATTGGTTCCTGACACTTTGAAAAAGCAGGCCTCAAACACCAAGGTCTGCGTATAACTCCACCCCAACAGGCCTCCAGAGGGCTGGCTCTGGCACGGCACCTGATCAGATACAGTGGATCTGCTCTGTTGTGGTCTGACTGCGTCCCTGCTCTGGGAAGGAAGCAGCCGGACCACAGCTGTCCTCTTGATGCCGGATCTGTGATGCATCAATTCACCGTAGGACAGATCGAGTGGTGCATGGTCAAGTGGTCAATAAAAACTACCTAAAAAGAGCCAGTGACTTTTAAAATAAAACAAATCGTGATGGTATTTAGCTTGACTATATAAGTTAGGGGTACCAGAGGGACAGAGTAAAGACCAAAAAAGTGTAACACCTGCTCATAAAATGTAAAGAAAGTGGTATTTGCCTGATCAAAGAAGAAACCAGTCAATGGTCTGCATATCTACGTCACAGATCAGAGTGTGTTCACAAATATTTGACTGAAACACAACATGAGCATGCACCATCCTTTCTCTTCATCTGAGAAAATACTCAATTTAAGATGTAGAAGTTCCTTGTAACGGTAACTTAAATTAGCACACAGGAAACTAAATCAAGGCCTCTGATTCAGTTAATGCAACTGGTTCATATACTTTATTGTGTATAAGGGCAAATGTAATGACTGAATGTCCCCCAAAATAAAGTTTTTCTGATTCTTTTTTAGTGCAGAAGGTCAAACTGGGGATGGACTGAGTTTTCTCTGGAGGTCACTTTCAACAAAAAACAGCCTCTCCACTGTGTGTGTGTCTCTGTTTCAGTGTGAGACATAAACACAGTTTCATGAATGAAGGTTGCAGTAAAGTGTGTGTGGAAATGATTGACAGCTGCTGCTCCTCGTCCTGTTTCTATTATGATTTGAATTCAGATGGAGGAGTTCCGGAATGGTGGCTCCTCTTTGTGACTCACAGCAGACTCTGTGACTCTGGCGTGTTAAACACATCAGTCTGAAGACACTCTGCTCATTTCAGCCTAATACCTCCAACCTGTTGGTAACTTTTCACTTAGCTCTTCAAAGACCCAATCATTTCCTCGTCATTTTGTTGTTGTGCTTCTGATTTATCATGGAGTTTATTGAGGGGAGTGGAGGAATCTACAAACCCATCAGGGTGTTGTTTGAAACACCGATTTATGAGCGTGCCAAGCAGGTCTGCTGGCACACACAGGCCTTCAAAACCAAGGTGGCTTTCATGACTGAACTTCTCCACCTTCAGCAGAACAACCAGCTTCCACCTGAGGTGACTGCTGAAGCCATGAGCGACCTGATGGTGAGGGACTGTCAGAAAACTGTCCGAGTCCAGCTCTGGGACTTTGAGCTGGAGGGTTATGATAAGGACGTCAAGCCTCTCCTCAAGCTGGCCATGGAGGTCAACACCAGCATGATGCAGCGAGACGTTGAGTTTGAAGCCAAACGACTGCTCCACTCACCGGACGCCATGCCTCCCTCCTTCAAACATCCAAAGATCATCAGCCAGGCACACGAGTACAGAAGGATCCTGATCAAGCAGTCGCAGAGGGCTCCTGTCACCAGAAAGCTGAGCCCTCAAAAAGTGGTTGTGGATTTGGTCCCCAAAGTCCTGCAGAACTTCTGGAGACCCAAAAAGACCATATCCAGAGACATGCCCTCAGAGAGGCTCTGTGAGATGGCTGTAAGCGTCACTAAAGCTGTCCTCGATCAGGTCTCTGCTTCACTCTCCAAGACCTTCCAGCAGGTCGACTTTCCCAAGTCTAGGCGAGACAACATGGTCCACGCCATCGACCAGAAGATAAAACAGAAGTACTCTGAGTACAACCTGAGGAGAAAACTGAACAACTTCGAGGTAGAGGTGCTTAACATCATCACCAGCATAACAGTCGAGTCCATCTGTGTGCTGTTTGAGCCTCAAACTCAGGAAGAGAGACCTGCTGATCAGCCTCCAGATGTCACTACTGTTCAGGACTCAGAAAACATCAGCCAGGGTACACCGAGTCTAGCTGCTTCTCAAGACCTGCCAGCTGTACCCTGTACCAAAGAACTGAGAATTGAGCCAGACTCTGCTGGACGAACTCCATCTCCTCCTGCTTACCTGCCAACTTCCCTGCCAGCTGAAGCTAATGTCACAGTTTCAGTCCCGGAGGGCGAGATGATGGAGGGGCAGTCCACCAGAGAACCTGCTTTGACAGAACCTCCAACACTGTCAGATGTTATTGATGAAGATGCCCCGTTGGTCATCAACACAGAGCCAATACCAGGCCCAGATCCAGAACCAGACTCTGCTGGACGAACTCCATCACCTCCTGCTTACCTGCCAACTTCCCTGCCAGCTGAGGCTAATGTCGTAGTTTCAGTCCCGGAGGGCGAGATGATGGAGGGGCAGTCCACCAGAGAACCTGCTTTGACAGAACCTCCAACACTGTCAGATGTTATTGATGAATATGCCCCATTGGTCATCAACACAGAGCCAATACCAGGCCCAGATCCAGAACCAGACTCTGCTGGACGAACTCCATCTCCTCCTGCTTACCTGCCAACTTCCCTGCCACCTGAAGCTCATGTCACAGTTTCAGTCCTGGAGGGCGAGATGATGGAGGGGCAGTCCACCAGAGAACCTGCTTTGACAGAACCTCCAACACTGTCAGAAGTAATTGCTGAATATGCCCCATTGGTCGTCAACACAGAGCCAATACCAGGCCCAGATCCAGAACCAGACTCTGCTGGACGAACTCCATCACCTCCTGCTTACCTGCCAACTTCCCTGCCAGCTGTAGCTAATGTCACAGTTTCAGTCCTGGAGGGCAAGATGATGGAGGGGCAGTCCATCAGAGAACCTGCTTTGACAGAACCTCCAACACTGTCAGATGTCATTGATGAAGATGTTCCGTTGGTCGTCAACACAGAGCCAATACCAGGCCCAGATCCAGAACCAGACTCTGCTGGACGAACTCCATCACCTCCTGCTTACCTGCCAACTTCCCTGCCAGCTGTAGCTAATGTCGCAGTTTCAGTCCTGGAGGGCGAGATGGTGGAGGGGCAGTCCACCAGAGAACCTGCTTTGACAGAACCTCCAACACTGACAGAAGTAATTGCTGAAGATGCCCTGTTGGTCATCAACACAGAGCCAATACCAGGCCCAGATCCAGAACCAGACTCTGCTGGACAAACTCCGTCACCTCCTGCTTACCTGCCAACTTCCCTGCCAGCTGTAGCTTATGTCAAAGTTTCAGTCCTGGAGGGCGAGATGATGGAGGGGCAGTCCACCAGAGAACCTGCTTTGACAGAACCTCCAACACTGTCAGATGTCATTGACGAAGATGTTCCGTTGGTCAGCAACGCAGATCCATTACCAGGCCCAGATCCAGAACCAGACTCTGCTGGACGAACTCCATCACTTCCTGCTTATCTGCCAACTTCCCTGCCAGCTGTAGCTAATGTCACAGTTTCAGTCCCGGAGGGCGAGATGATGGAGGGGCAGTCCACCCAAACACAAGACCGGGTCCCAAAGAGCAGAATCCAGAGATTCTTCAGGAGGATTAAGAAGAGGATCTGCTGCTGCGTCCTGCCTCAGGATGACCACTGAGAATTCACCACCGGGACTTTTTGTGTAAATAATGTGTAAATAGTTCATGAAACGTCAGAACAATAAATACATGTTTCATTGCACTTACTTTGCTTTAGACAGTTTGATTTTTAGGTGTTGTGATGTAATGAAACTTTAAGATATCCTGACAGGTGAAAGAAGCTGCTTTAAGTCACTCTGTTTCATGTTGAAGGTGAAACATGTAATTTTAATGTTACACTTAACACCTGCTGCTGTTGGTGATTATGGTCTGGCTGAAGTGATTTTTCTGTATATTTCCCCTTTGTGTGACTTTTTGACATTCAGGAAGCAGCTCAAACCCATTTTCTCATTTTCGAGTGATAAAATTGAGACCGAGTACAGGTAAGTTGAGTCCATATGATCAGCCTCATGTGGCTCCTTTGGAGAATTCATTGCCCACCTCTTGCTTAGGATGTGGAAATCTCAAGTTCACATGGAGCTGGTTGTTACTCATAGAGCTGAGGCTAACAGGGTGGAGCTGTAAATGTTTGGTAGTTGTGGTCCAGGCAGACATTTTGATGCAGAGTATAACACGCTTGTGTTTTAAAAATATGACTACTGAGTGTTATCGTAAAGGTGCCTTTGAGCACGATGAGCAGGATCAGTTCTGGTCATCTTTTGCTGGGCACTGCAACCGACTTTTAAGATTACCACTCTGCAATGCTGCCATCAGCTCAAAAGAATAAATTTATAAAATTTTATAAACATCCATACAAAAATTCAAAGGGCTGAAACCTTATATCAGGCAAGAATGAATCAAACATTTGACTTTCTAAACTCCAGAAACTGGTCTCCTGGGTACACAAACTGGTCTCCAGAGTGTTGTTTAAAGAAGAGCTGATGAGGCACATTGATAAACATGTCCCCATCCCAGCTGTTTGAAACATTTTGCTGGACTCAAATAACATGAGGATAACCTTTTAACAGAGGATAAGTTGTCTTTGTAGCACTTTCACCATCAAACAGGATGATGAACATGGAGCATCTTGTGAAGTTAAGCTCTGGATCTCACAGATAACTAAATACTGAGCTCATCAGCATCACATGATCCTCTGGGGACTCTAAAAGGACTGTTCAAGAAGCTGAGTCTGAAGAAGAACTTCATAATCTAGAGGCATAACCTCTAATATATGACAAAGGATTGGGGCCAAGTAAATTTACAAGAATAAAGTCAAATTTACAATAATAAAGTCATAAATTTGTGATAATAAAGTCATAAATTTGGGATTAATTTCCTAAATTTATGAAAACAAACTTCTTTTAGTCTGTATCTTGTCCATCTGAAGAGCAGCAGCCGCCTGTACAAAAATGAAGAACACAGAGCATCTTGTGAAGTTCTCCTTTAGTTCAGGTTTGAACTTGGCTCTAATCCTCCGTCGTAGTGTGGTAGCCTACGGAGCTACGTGTTTCAGCTGCCTTCATCAGAAAGCTCCAGGTTCTCTAACAAACTATCAGCAGAGATATTAAGAAGGCTGTTTGTCAAAGCTGGAACTCAACACAACTTCATCAAGAAGACGCTCTCACTTCATCCTCTTTGCCTGGGCATATGGACGCTCCTATAAAACAGCCTTTCAAAATAAAGTTTGTTTTGTAAACGTAATAGAAATTGATTCAAGAATTTAATCCTGGAAATTTCTGACTTTGTTTTCGTAAATCTACAACTTTATTCTTGTAAATTTATGACTTCTTTTGTAAACATGGCCCTAATCCTCTGTATACTAATACCCTGCTGCAGTATCAAATTAAACAAACATCAGATGACCACAAAATACACAAAACAACAACAGGGGATTTCAGTTTTCCTTCTTAAAGCCATTAAAAATGTCAACCAAGCAGCTTCAGAGTTACAGAGCTGAATGTAAGTCTGTCATGTTGACAAGATTTACAACAACAAAGTCACTGACTTTGAACATATAAAAGCTTGGACATGTAAAATAAAAAAAGCAACATACTGAAAACACAGTTTGATAAAACTATCAGCTGCTGAGATTCAGGATCAGATCTCCAGTTTCAAAGGAATCTTCACTTAAACAGAGTCGAGGAGTTTTTTATTCAAAAGGAAATAAAAACTAGAATGTTTGAACTCAAGCTGTTAGCTTTGTTACGAGTGCTTTGGCCATCTAACATTGTTCAACTTGTAAGCTAGCAAACGTAAGCTTTGGCTAACCAGCGAATAAATAGAGTTTTCAGTTCAACCTCTTTGAATAGAAGGAGTGAATACAGTCTGCTGAACGGTCCAAGAAAACATGCTTTAGCTGCCTTTCAATGGCACTAACATTAGCATCCTGAACATGAGGTGATCAATCAGACAGAAATCTCTTTAACATGACATTTTAGCTCTTTATGTTAAAACTCAGATTTGTCCCTCACACTTTATTGCTCCAGCTGCTGAGCAGCTTTCATACCAACTTATTAAATAATCCATGTTGTTTTCTTTTCACCTAGGCTCCAATCCCATCCAGCGAACAAATATTTTTAACAATCCATTAATCCTTGATATATTCATCATGTTTTGAACTCAGAGTTTAAATGTTTCCTTCAGAAGCTCCGAAATGGGGATAATGTACCCGCTCCTTAAATAGACAACCTGAACTATCTCATGAAGACAAGATACTTGTCTCGCTCTTGGTCTTTTAACTCTTCTCTTAGTCCAGTGATGCCCAAACTGTTTTGCTGCAGCCCACTTGTGGAGATAAAATTGTTTTCATCCCCCTCACTCGTACCGCTACCACCTACATGCTCTCGAGTAAATACACACTTAGACGTGTTTTGCTTACAAACATGCAAAAACTTAATTCATTTGGAAATCTTTTGGATTTGTTTTCTTCCTCGTGTATCAATCTTCCTGAAAATTTAGGAAAAAGAGACTTTTATTCAAAAAATGAGCTGAATGACATCATTTTTAGCAGATTTTTCCAAAATTACTTCTGCCCAGGATTATTTTCTGAGAAACTGAGGAAATTGTCCCTTTTTGTTGTAGTGTTGTCTGACAGAGAAACCAGGTAGTATTTGTTTTTTCTATAATTCTAATAAATTTAAATGATCCGATTGTCAAACTTCCTGTCCATCACTATCTATACCAAGATCTTTCAAAGCTTATTTTAATTCAATATAATGACAATAAAATAAATCATATTCATGTTACAAAAGGTTGTCTGTCTCTGTGTGTCAGCCCTATGATTGACTGGCGACGATACCACGGTGTACCCAGCCTCTGGCCCTGAGACAGCTGGGACAGGCTCCAGCCTCCTGTGAGCCTGAACAGGATCAGCGGTATTGAAGATGAAGGGATATTCATGTTACACATGTGAAGATGTTCAGAGCCTTCCTCTCCTGCTGCCTCTCTGCAGAGGGAGGGGCTGTGTCTCACTCACTCAGTAAACAAGAGTCTGATAGATTTCAGCCTTAGAGTTGTGTTATCTGATCTGTTTGTGAGTGACAGTCAGCTGTTGGTGACTAAAAACAGTGAACTCTATTCTTTCAGGTCCAGATTGGGTCAATCATTCCTTTACAAAGATTTCTAAATGATTTTTGCATTACGTGTAAGGTTTAGACGTTCTGATTCTGATTTGACTCTTTCATGTCCTCTTTGTTTGACAGGCACAAGTTCCCTCCAAACATCATTTATAATGTTGATGAAACTGGTGTCTCTACAGTACAGATGTTGTTTTCACATTTTATATTAAAATATTGTGAATGATACACTTGTGTTTGACTTGTTATATATGGTTTAAAGTTTCCTTTAAGATAATTTAGAATGATTCTCAAGTTTAAACTGGGAAAAGTAAATTGGTCAGTTTACCCTCAGGTGGCTCAATTTACCCACTGACTTGGATCAACTCACTCCTAAGCTGAGGCAAACTGAGTCACAAGACCACTTTTTATTAAGAGGCCATCTTTTCATCGTCTTCTGTCATGGATGCATTCTTAGCATTTCCACTGACAGGAAACATCCGGAAATAAAGGTAGATGTTTCTCTTTTCTGTATCACTTTTCCCTCGCTGAGAGGACAGCTTCAGTAAAAAATGGTTCAGTCTACTCCACTCTCTCCTCCTCCCTCAGGTTAAGAAGGCAAACACGTGACTGCTGGGTAAGTGTTCATTCTGACTGATTTTAGGTGGAGAAATGACTGAAGAGATTTGAACAGCTGTGACTGGATCTGGATCTGGATCTGGAGTGTGATTGAGCTCATCAGTTACGGGACTCAAACGGTGGTTCATTTGGAGGTGGGATCTTCACGTCTGATGGTTCAACTCCCCAGATCTCCTGGGCGTACTGAGAGATGGTCCGGTCACTGGAGAACTTTCCAGAGGCGGCGATGTTGCGGATCACCATTTTGGTCCACTCTTTAGGGTTCTATACAGGATACAGGAAACAGGAAACAGGAAACAGAGGCTCTTGGTTTGTCTATTTTTTAAAATGTAATACTGATGGTTTTTGTGTTGTTTATAAAACTCTCCTGTTTTTTAGAGCAGGAGCAAAGATGAACAACTGTGCTGGACGTCTTTGATAAAAGGTCTACAGAACATGCACACGTTTAATGGAATATTTCATGACAGCAGGTTAATGATGTGACATCTTTAAGTATAAGGTTAAGACAGGTATAAGGTATACAAAGGTATATAAAAATCATTTTTAAAAGACCCCTCTGCTGTTCGTAAACAGTGATGACGTTTCTATGGATCTGCACGCATCTTGGCAACAGAAGGGCTGCAGAGTACAATGGTGGTCAAGCAACGTGAGGGTGTTAACCACCAGACTGTGAAATATAAAGACATGAACTGTGTCAATAAAGCAGAAACCCTCTCATACCAAAAAGAGCTCACAGAGAGCTGAGTCTGAGACCTGGGTCAGAATAAAGGATCCAGAAAACCAGGTCCAGACAGAGAACTGCTCCAAATCTATCAGAATATTAAAGCTTTGATATTTTCAGATTACTAATCAGACTGATTCATAGTTTGATAATATACCGTAGTTTAACACTGAACTTCAAATCTGTTTCTGTTCATCATCATTTATAGCTTCACTTATTATTTCCTCTCCATAGTGAGTCCATATTTGGTCAGAACCTCGGCTCCAAACCAACTTTTTCATCAAACACTCAAAGTAAAAACTGGATTTAGAACATCAGCAGTTAATATTGATTATTGCTGCTCAAACCTGGTTCACTGAGGTTGATAAAGAAGACACATTTAATAACACAGCTGCAGACGGCGCTGGTGTTTCAGTGTAAAGTGTGACCCTGTTAACTGGAGACTCTCAGTACACTATCACAGACACATTCAGCTGAGAGTCAACAGTTAACACAGTCACTCTTTACTCCAAAACACCGGTTGCTCTGTAACATTCTGAACTCAACAGAAGTTGACTCCATGGTGTAGTATCGTTTCTGACAACCAACCACAGAACAACCAGACATTTTTTATGCTGCTTAGTTTGAATTCAGTGTTTAAAGAACGAGAACTCGTCTGAATGAATTGAGCTAAACACTCGTTCCGCTGCCAAAATGCGGGCACATCTTTATAATAAAGTCAACTCTAAACAGGTCTATTGTCAGGTCTCAATTTGGCTGCAAAAAGTAAAAATGTGAAAGCAACAATTCTACTTTTACTGGTACACGATCCTGAGAACTGAAATATGTTTTCTCTCTGATACACTCAGACATGAATTTTATGTTTGGAACATGATTAAATCTCTCAGAGGAGAACAAATATCAGCACATTTTGTAAATAAGTGTAAAATCAGATGGATGGAGTTACCTTGTACAGCTCACTGACTCTCTCCTGACACTTGACGTAGGCTTCAAAATCAGCAAACACCTTAAACCTGAGGGGGGAACAGCGAACAGACGGTGACTAACATTCAAAAATAAAAAACAAAGAAAAAAAAAACAAACAGAAATTTATTTCATTCGTCTTAATTGAGCTAGTCTACCAATTTCCCTTTGCATCAAGTCTTTGTGCTAAGCTTGGCTGAAAGCATCCTCGACTCACTGTCAGAGTTCCCTCACATAATGACAAGTAACAAAATTAAAGATGAACTGAAGTCTTATGAAAAAAAAGAACACACACACACACACACACACACACACACACACACACACACACACAGACACACACACACACACACACAGAGACCTGTCATGGTTCATCAGCATGTTGATGAGGTCTGTGAAGAGCTCAGGCTGCATGGGGCTGAAGAAACCTCCCTGAATCTGATCCACAGCAAGTTTCAGTTCCGGCAGACACTCGTAGAACTCTCTGGCATTATACCTGCAGGAGGTAAACAGGAAGTGATGTCATTCACTACAGAGAAAAACGACAGACTGGAGAGAGATCCTGAAACAAACTGAAACCCACTGAACATGATGACATGTCTACAGGATGATCCCTGAATCTCTCTTCTACTCACTTCCTGAAATGATCTCAACACTTTCCCTTCTGGTGCGTTCAGGGGCACTCAGAATTTAGAGAGTCAGAGAGAGAGAACACTGATTAGTTTTGAATGAATCTATCTGCAGCTTTAAGCTTCATTCTGTGATTGTGTTGTGTACGGAGCGACGTTTTCAAACTAGTTTATGCAGATAATTTGAGCTGCTCTGATTTTACACATCTGCTCTGAATGGAGCTATTAATGCAGCCAAACTGTTTTTAATTGAGTAAAATGATCCACAAATGGGTACAAAGATTTGTACCTGTGCATATAAACATCCAAAAATATGAACGCAATGATCCATAAACATGGAGTCACACGTGACCACTGACCTGCACACGTAGTTATTAATGTCTTAGTTATCACAGTCGAAGTGTTTCTGCTACAAGATCTAAAAATACACTGACTGCTTACGACTGAGATGGGCCTCTCAACTGGCTGGCTCTTCAGACGTAACTTTCACTACAGTTCTGACGGGTGTCTGATCCACAGTTTTTCCACAGAGCATTTTTTGGTCTTGTATCAAAAACACTTTGACTTATAGGACATGCACTTACAAATTGGTCTGAACTTTCACTGATCTTTTTGTGAATCTTTGAAAGCAATTTTGGGCCATTTTATGAAGTTACAGATAGATTTGCTACACAAACAGCTCCACACTGGAGACTGTTCATGACCGTTTTTCTGGGACAACTGTGTGTGTGTGTTTGTTTGTCTCTCTCTCCTCCCCTGTAAGTGTGCAAGGGTGTGTTTCATTTATTCTCACCACATTCACACACCAGTGGCAGTTCAAGGTGGACTCAGGGTCTCTTATGTTAGTGATCAACACTCTGGGAATTGAACCCTCAACCTTTCAAATGAGAGACCACTGAATCTACAAATCTACCACTGAAGAAACTTAATCCTAAATGGACGGCCGACTTTAACACTGAGCCAAAATAAGATGAGAGTTCAGTTTAAGTAAGAAAGGAGGATCTTTCAGTCCTCTTCTAAAGATGGATGTAAAAACAACCGGCTCCACATCTCCTCCAGGATTTTAGCCTGCTGTCTCTGTTCATGATATTTGACTTGAAACTGAAACTCTCTGTCTTTGGGTTGTCAGAATGAAACAGACATTTAAACCTTTCAGGGTGAGCTTCAAGATTTGTGATGGTGTTTTCATTTAGAGTTGGATGAACGCTGAATTCATATTTATGAACATTAAAGGGACTGAGAAGACTTTCCAAGTGAGTTTGAAAAAGTCTCACTTCTAGATATTTTCCTGATCCTAATCCACAACTTCAAATGAGATTATCAGCACCAAGAGAGGTTATTTCTAAATGCTATTTCTTAGTTTCCTGATTGGGTCAGACAGGACTGGACTGATTTACAGCACACCAAAGTCTCTTAAGTTTAGTTGTGAGAAGAGATATCTGTGTTTTTCTCTGCTGAAAACTATTTCTGGGATTAATTTAGTAGTGATGGTGGAGACTGGAGCTGAACCGTCAGACAGAAAAAGGATGTCAGAGCAGAAGAAAGATAAACAGGAGAGTGATAGAGCACAAGCTAAAGGCTAAAACATGAGCTAAACCGTTTGTGATAATGTTCATTCCAACCCACATGCAGCAGTTATTCTGCAGTGATCTGATAAAACTGGAGAGTCTGTCAATAAAATGAAGAGTGAGGTTATATTAGCTCTGATTGGTAGATGAGCAGGACAGAAGGATTCGCTAATGTTACACATCTCAGAGCACTGGATACTAAAGAACGGTGCAAACTGACAAATTTTACTTCTCACGTTTCAACCAGTGCTGTGTAACTGTTGATTAATACCTTATCTCGTTGTGTTGTATTTGGTAAAAAGTTGTCTTGAACAAAGAAAAGTAGTGTTAAAAAGAAGATCTAATCTCCATTCATTTTCAAAACAAACACACACCTTGTAAAGAGTCATGTCATAGTGACAGTGTGTGTGTGATTCCAGCCAAAAGGTGTCACTGCACTTCAAACAGAGAGTCCTCACAGACGCTTTAAGTAGCAGATTTTATCAAGATACCATACTTTGTTTCAGCCTTCTTTAAAAGAAACCTGTCCCTGAGCACACTGCAGAGTACAGTTCTGCCTTTACATTGTTTCAAACTAACATAAGGAGTTAAGAGTGTAGGAACAGGAAGTGATTTTGGCCCTGTTTACACAACAACGGTTTAGGATGAAACGCAAAGATATTGTTGGGTTTTGGTCTCTTGTTTACATGGAAACTGCATTTTATTCGCCTTAAAACAAGTTTTTAAAAACCTTCTCCAGAGTGGAATTTTCTTGAAACACTTTGGCCACAGTTACCCCGTAAGACAGAGTTTTCAGTAGAAACACTGACGTGATGCTGTTCTCTGAGCATTCCACGTTCATTGTGGGAACTTTAAATTGCCATGCGTAAACTGGTAACACTGGCTCAATGGCGGACTACCAGGTTGTGCTTGTGCTGCTTAATCTGCTGACTGTCTTTCGACAAAATGTGCATCAGTTGCACAACTTGTCACTCAGATAACACATCAGATGACCAGTGCACCTCTTCCTCAGCAGAGGGCTACCAAAAGACTCTAGTTATATCGCCACCTACAGGCCTGACATGAAAACAGTTTTTTTTTTCTTGTTTTCAGGTGAAACGCTGTGAAACGTTGTCATGTAAAGAGCGCCTTCGAGATTCCTCACCCTTTCTTGTCCATCACCTCCACATCGTTCACTCTCATGCCAAAGATGAAAAGGTTCTCCTCCCCTGCCTCTTCCGCCATCTCCACAGTGGCTCCGTCCATGGTGCCGATGGTCAGAGCGCCGTTCAGCATGAACTTCATGTTTCCTGTGCCTGATGCTTCGGTTCCTGCCGTGGAGATCTGCTCAGACAGATCAGCAGCCGGGATCACTGGGAAGTCAAACCACAATTCAGATCAACTGTTCTTAGAAAAACTGTCTGTGATTTATGTTAAATCGAAACAAAATAAAGTAATTTAAGAAGGAAGGAAGACAAAGGAGAAGTTCTCACTAACACAGATTTTGACAAATTTTGAAGAATATTTGAGAGAAATAGGCCTTTTGTGTACATAGAAAACATTTTATATCTTTGAATTCAGATCATGAAAAATGGGAGCAAAAATCAAAGTGTTGTTTACGTTTTTGTTCAGTGTATTTAGACACAAGTTGGAAATTTACAGGATTTAGTCAACTTTTTCTGGCCTTTTCTCATGGAGGTAAAGCCCTGTCTCTCAGTTTTTTGTTTCACCGGATAGAGGAGGCAAAATTTTTAGTATGAGAGCCAGGGTCTGCAGCTCCCTGCAGAGCAAAGGTCTCATCCAACAAGAGGGATGGACACCTGTGAGTGAGTGATATTTGTGCTCTCACACACTGATCTGGTATTACCACCATGACATGGTCCGTTATGACTCACTCTGTCATTAGAGCTGGTTCATCTTAACCACACTGTAGTCTAGGGGGAGGGTTTGTGGTGTCGACCTTCTTGGTTTAAGGTTTTACAGGCTTTAGATCATGTTATCCTCACACAGTGAGACACAGAGAGGTGTTTGAAAGGGAACATTCAATTTCCAAAGGTAACCCTAGTTTTCTGAAATGAGAAAGGAAATCCACTTGGAGAGGGAGACACGCAGGAGAGAGGGAGAGCAGAGTGCAGGAAAAAAACTGGGACACACACATAAGGATTTTCTAAATCCGATTTTTTTAATCTGTTAAAGATCCCACACATGAAGCTAAATAAATCGGTTATTGAACAGTTTTGATCGTACTGTGTGTGGTGTGCTCTGATAATCTCAACACAGCTCACCACCCATATAACCATTCTGTCCCACCACCGATCGAGAATCTCGTCCTCCAAGACAGAAATCTCATGTGACCAAACGTGATCCACAAAAACGTAAAAGAAGAAACATAGCAACAGATAGAAGCAGCCGGCTCACACCAAATGCAACATGGAAGAGGACATAGAAGAGGGAATAATGGTGGTCTTGGGACTATTTTTAACAGAAAATTCTCAAACTAAAAAAAGAAAAGACCATGGAAAAATCCTAGTGATGGCAGGAACACAGACTTTCCTCACAAACTTTCCATGTCAGGTCAGCCGTGCTTAATTTGTTTACATCTGCTTCCTCATTCCTCAGTCAATTCGCCTCCTGATTGGCTTCATTCCATTCCACATCACGACTCAGAGAGTCATGACTCAGGAGTCGTCGGCTTTCCCCACACACATGAAGATTTTGGGTCGTAAATATTGAACTAGTTTAATATTTAAAGGGGCCATATTATGCAAAATTCACTTTTGAATGGTTTCCTCATAACAATATGCACCCCCAGCCTGTTAACAACACCCCTCAACATGAGGAAATTCTATCCTCTCCCTCTCCTGCAAGCTGCACTTTTCAGAAAATCTCTGCTCCTGGGGGCAGTAATGAGCCGTTTTAGAAATCACCCTTTGTGACGTCACAAAGGGCGCGAATACTCCGCCCAGCTCCCTGATTGGCTCCCTACCAAAGGTAGTTCTGCCTCCAAAAGCTTTTCCCCCACCATTTTCCCGGTCCTCAGTCATTAGTCAACACTAGTCTAACATGGCAAAGGTACGAACAAAGCATGGCAAATGCACTGTTGTTGGCTGCATGGAGCAGCACAAAAGTCTTTTTTTTTTTTACCTCCATCTTCACCTGAAACTTTGATGGAAGAGTGGATTAATTTTATTTATGCTGGCAAAATACCTACAACAACCCCGAAAATGTTGTATGTTTGTGCTCACCACTTCATGGAGGACTGCTTTCTGAACGAGGGACAGCTCAAAGCAGGATTTGCAAAGACTTTAAAGCTGAAACCTGGATCACTTCCAACTATCCGTGACCCAACTAAGGTAAGAGCTTAAAGTTTCAGTATTTTATGCTGCTTTACTGTAGTGGCCTACCCAGCCTCCTAGCCTGTTGACTTGTTAGCATGGCAGCTAACATGAGTCGGTGTTGGTAATATACACGTCACACAATAAATAAATAATTGAAGAGAAGTTTTGTGACCATATATGTCATATAGAGCTATCTTTACGCAATATCTCTTTAGTTTGTGCATGTAACTTTTTTTCGCGGTGCTTTATAAGCAGCTGTTGTGAGCTGTGGTTGTGGACGCAAGTATTGGGGTTGTTTGTGTCTAAAAAAATCAAGCTGATAAGGCTGCATTCAGATAAAAAGCTATACAGACAGAATTCGGTGTTTTGTTCATGCATGTAACTTTTTTTCGTGGTGCTTTTTAAGCAGCTGCTGTGAGCTGTTGTTGTGGACGCTAGTATTGGGGTTGTTTGTGTCTAGCCATCATACCGGCGAACTGTGTATGTAAACATCAGAGCACGCGCCTGAACGCACGCCACGCCCCCCCCCAACTCTATAAAAAGAGGGGCAGGTAGGGGCGTGGCCTGCGCTGAAGAAGGGACAGCCCACAAAAACAGCTTATTCTCGGTAGAGCTCTCTAGAGAGAGTTTTCAGGCTGGCTAAAGTCCAGTAAAAAACAGTTTTTTGAGATAAAAAACTTAATATTGACTATTCTGGGACCTCTAAGAGCTATATGAACCTGCAGAAAAAGAGCATAATATGGGACCTTTAAGATTGTCGGCCCCGACCCCTTTCCAAGACGAATATCGGGACAAATTCATTCTAAACACACCTCAGACCACAGGATAATCTGACAGGATAATCTAATGAGAAATAAGATAATGTAGCGTTTAATATCCTTGTTCCCAAAGGAGGAAAATCGGGACAAAAACAGCCCGATAATCTTTATATGTGTACCCTGCTTTAGGGGCCCAAAGCGAGCCAAGAAACGCCTCCCCACATCATTAGACCATCAGCAGTAGCAGCCTGAAGCGTTGATCCAAGTCAGGATGGATCCATGCTTTCACGTTGTTCACTCCAAATCCTGAGCCGACCATCTGAATGTGGTGTAATGTGTGGTCTGTCAGATGTTCAAATGCAGGACATTTCTGCCTATAAATGCGTGCACTCTGTCAAAAGCTAAAAAGTACTTTATAGGCCCCTTCACAACCTGTCATCATAAAGATGTGCATACATTTGGGTGCAGAGGCAACGTTTAGCTCCATTCATTCAGATGAGTTCGTTCTTTAAACACTAAATTCAAACTGCAAGCAGCATAAAAATGTCCAGCTGTTTTGTGATAGGCTGTCAGAAATGATACTATAACATGGAGTCAACTTCCATTGCATTCTGACTGTTACAGAGCAACCGGTGTTTTGGAGTAAAGAGTGACCGTGTTAACTGGAGACTCTCAGCTGAACATGTCAGTAAAGTTTGGCTGAGAGTCACCAGTTAACAGGGGCACACTTTACACTGAAACACCAGCAACATGTTCAGCTGTGTTATTAAATGTGTTTTCTTTATTCAACCTCAGTTAAATATCAAAACTATGTCACGAGGCAACAGGCATTATGCATCAAGAGGAAAACATCCATTCTTCAGACTGCGAACGCGCTGTGAGTAAGCGTTGATTTGAGTGCACAGCTGCAGAGTGGACGGGACTGAAGAAAATTAGTGAGGGTTCTAACTGTTCAAAAAATATCTTCACATTTAGAAATCCTTATGTGTGAACCCCCCTTAAGACAGCTGTCAAAAACAACACTAGTAACCATGGCGATAAAAGTTCTGAAAAGAGAATGAGAATGATTGATGACCAACAACTTCCCCTTCAAAAGCCTGCTGAATGTGTGATCATTCCCCCCTCCTCCTCTCACCTTTCTCAGCCAGAGACACTCTGTAGTTTTCCAGGAAGATCACCTTCAATTTGTCTCCCACCGCAGGGTCGTTATTGATCACCTGACCAATGGAGGTGACCAGCTTGATGATCAGCTTCGCCATGTGGTAACCAGGAGCTGCCTGAAGTGAGGAGGGGGACATAAAACATCATCAGAGCTTCCCTAAACAAACCATCCCAATGTTTTATGTTTTATCTCTTTGTAAACAGATCAAACCTTTCCCCCAATTATCACCGTCCTGGGAACAAACTCTTTGTGAGGCTCCAGCTTGATTCCTGAAAACATGCAGACACAATAAAAGACCAACTTAAAAAGGGTTCATAAAACTCTCTAAACACTAACACAGATCTACCAGCAGGGGGCAGAACACTCACTCCAAATTTACAACACTGACTTAATCAACAACTCAGATTTTACATGAGAAAAAAAGTAACGTATCAGCACATCTTTATAAGACTCAATGTACGTTTTGATATCTTATGGATCTCTTTAAAGAGACAGCAGCAGCTTGCTCTTACGGTTGTAAAGTGTGATGGCGTGCAGACAGGTGAGCAGCTGCCTTTTGTACTCGTGGATCCGCTTTACCTGCACGTCAAAGATGGACTCTGGGTTCACTTTGACCTGAGTTTGGTCTGTCAGGAAGGAGGCAAACTTCAGCTTGTTCTCCTGAGAGTAGAGAGACAGAGGCAGGTCAGGGAGATGGACAGGCAGATGGTGACACATCCACACACACACAACAAACACACACACAGACATACCTGTTTGACTTTGGCTACATCTCTAATGAAGGTTTCATCGTCTACAAACTGCAGGAGTTTCTTGAGTTGATGTAGATCAGTGAGGAAGTCCTCTCCGATCCTCTGCATGAACAACAGGAAGAGTTCAGCTCCTGTCCTCGATAAAAACATTCAAACCATCCTGAAAAACACTCTGCTTAGAGTAAAAGACGTGCTTGTGAGAGATTTAAGATGAGTCCTGTAAAGGTGGCGTCAGGTGAGACATTACCTCTACGATGATGTCAGTGAGGCCGGGGTTACAGAGCAGCAGCCAGCGGCGAGGAGTGATGCCGTTAGTTTTATTTTGAAACTTCTGAGGATCCACTTCAAAGAAGTCTTTGAACCTGCAGAAACAAACATCCTGATATTCAGACGGTGGAGGAACCAGATCACTTTGACTCATCTGAAGACAGCTGATGCTGATCTCACACAGTGTTGTAGGCGACCATTTAGGCCGTGACATCACTCACTTTGATATTAACAACCATATGAATGCTACAGAATTTCATTTGCTTTTGTGATCAAATTTTTATTTTATTTTCCAAACTTTGACAAAGGCAGTGCATTCTAATAACAAACACAAGACACCCCCCGCCCGCTCTCCCTCCACTCCTGGGCTCCCTAAAATCAAACGCTACTAACAAATTAGGTGGCAAGATCCGCTCCTTTAGTTTCCCTGTGACTGAGACCCACAGCTCAATCTTGGATTCCCTGACTCCAATCACACGAGCAGCGGACAACTCCAGATAAATTATATCAAGAAATGTGACGATCCAGTTGTTCACCAAGAGCTTCTCAAGGTGTTTCTATCTCATAGCTGCTAATTTCTTAGCTGCAGTAAGGCCAACAAAAATGATTGTTTTCTGCTGTTCAGGAGTTGATAACTGAGATAAATCATTCAGGATAGACACTGGAACTGTCAAAAAATATATTTGATAAGTGAGAAGCTACGCAGTTCCAAAAAATAGTGACAGGTGGGCACTGCCAGAACATTTGAAGAAAAGGAGCCCCGAGGGGACACAGGGTGCACCGGTAGTCAGCCACTGGGCCAATAAAGTGCAGTCTTTGTGGGGTCAGGTAAGTTCTATGAGCATAATTCAGGTGGATTTGTTGGTGACTTAGATTATGTGAAGTTAGCAAAATATCAGCCCAGAGCTGGTCCCAGTTAAAGTCTGGTCTGAGTCCTGGAACATCACTTCTCCACTGTTCGTCTGTTTGTCGCCGAAGAAGATGCGGGCTGATCGTCTGGTGTATGTATTAAATACATCTTATCTGAGTGCAGAAGTGGAAGTCCGGTAAGTCCGCCATTTAAAGGTTGTTGTTGTTTGGTTCGCAAAAGTTCCCACAACGAAAGTGGAATGCGCACGTTCAAAACGGAGCGTGACGTTAGCGTTTTCACTGCAAACGCCGGCTTGCCGTTTATACGGCAACGGAGGCTGCAGCGTTTCAGAAAAATTCCATTCTGGAGGGGGTTTTAAAAAAGTTGCGTTGTAGTTCGGGTGAAACGGCGTTCTCTTATAAACGAGAGGCCAAAGCGCAACAAAACTTTTGCGTTTCATCCTGATACCGTTGTCGTACAAACGGGGCCTAAGAGCAGCTCCTTGTGAGAGGACTTCAGTAGAAAGGTATAAAAATAGAGACAAAGCCCCTGGAGGTTCCTCTGCTCCTGATACGTTTGTAAAAGGGGTATTGTTTCAGTGGTTGAGCCCATGGGACTCCATAGGCCTTAAGAGCCGCCCTAAGCTGAAGAAAAAAAAACCAGAAAGATGAGTCGGGCAGGTCATCATCGTCTTTCAGATCCTGAAATGAGTGAAGACCAGCATCATTATAAACAATCTTAGAATCTAAGAATCTTCTTTGAACAAAATCGCTCAGAGCTACTTTTAGCCTTCAGACACTTTCTGACCCTGATTTTTTTAAGTCTGACTTCAAGATATTAAATGAGAAAAAAAGCCTAAATTTCTTGTATCTCCTATTTAGACATAACTCTTATTTAAATAGACTTGACAGGTTAGTGCTTCTTACCACATCTTTCCAAGTAATAAAGAGGCTCACAAAAACTGCTCGAAGATTTTTAAAAGCAGTTCAAAAAGAAGTTAGTGACAAAATCACTCAAATTGTTACACTTGGTATCTTGAGTCAGATGTATCCCTTCCTGCCCTGTGTGATATGGTTTCCTCACCCTTTCAGTCTGATCCACAAATCTATGTCTGATGGTAGGATAAAGCCTTAAACATGACTCTGTGTTCATTGCCTGCACAACCGTTGGAGTGTGTAAATCATCCAGGAACTACTCAGTGCAAAAGACTCTGCCCCCCCCCCACCACCCAGGCCTGTTTGATGCCCATGTCTGGCACATGAATTTGAAACACATAGGAACATATTTAAAAGCTTGGTTGGTATGTTGACTCACACTGTGTTTTTGACGATGTCAGAGTGGATCTGTGCGACTCCGTTAACAGCGTGAGATCCGACCACACACAGGTGAGCCATGTTGATCCTCTTAGGCTCAGACTCCTCGATCAGAGACATCCGGCGCAGACGGTCGGTGTCTCCTGGAAACATGGCTGCTATCCTCTAAAAAAAGAAAGTGTTAATACTTCAAGATGTGTCTCCCCCAAGTCTTACCCAAAAAATAACTCTAAAAGATGTTTCTTTACACTGATAATGTTTTTATATTTGTTTTAATCAAGGTGCAATATCTGGTTTAGAAAAATGAAGCCGATGTGGAATTGCTATAAGTTGCTGTTCATTGAGAATCCACAAGAGACTGGCTGCAGAAAAACCAGAAACTACATACACACCAAGCCAAAAAAAATCAGACTTTAAAGACATTAAAACACATATTTACAGCCTGGTTCAAAAAACACCTTTGGTCTAAAACGCTAATTTCACCTTCAGCGCACACTGTATGGGGGGTGAATTTTTTAATGATTATTATAGAAACAAGGCAGCAAAATTGCAGCAAAATCTGTCTGATGGACTGGAAAATTACTTGTCCACTTCAAACACAAGAAAAATCATGACGGAAAAGTTATGCCATAAAGTTAACTTGTACTAAAAACAACAAGATATGGACAATATAGATGGTAGACTGATTGGGTTGTCAAAAAATTACATTTTGCACCCTGTTTGTCATATATTGAATGCTAGTTTGAAAAATAAAACCTTCCTACAGCTCTGGAATGAAGGAAAAACCATACCACTGCCAAAAAATAGAAAAGAAACACTTAAAGGTCCTAATAGTCGGCCCATAGGCTTGTTACCAGCACTGTAAGTAAGATCCACAGAGTGTAAAAAAAAAATGGATGTCATCTCGCTCGGCTCAAACTGAGGTCACCACAAAAACTGCTCCCTCTGGTGGCTGGCTGCAGACAAGACAAAAACTCCGCCTCTCTATTCATTCCAGATGGGCTGTGGTCAAACTTTAAAAAATGAATACTACTCGTAGAAATGTTTCTCACATCCATATGCTGTGGTGATATTTAGATATTATTGGGCTGCTTGTTTTCAGGTCCTCTTTTTTCTGAAATGTTTCTTTTTTATTAGTCATTAGAGGTTACAAACAGGGTTTTACATCTCGTTTAACGATGATTGACATCTGCTGTTCATGTGTAGTTTTTTCAGGAATAATAAGATACATCGGTTAAGAAGAGATTAGACTGTCTAAATAAAAAAATATATATATTTTTGTCACCTATTTCTACTCAGATTTTCCCAGAGTTTCTCGCAAGTCTATGGTAAGATCCCAGAGAAGGCAGTATCTGATCAAATACAGGAATACGTTACAGAAAATAATTTGCTCACAGACTCCCAGCATGCCTATAGAAAACGACACTACGTGCACAGCTCTCACGCAAATGACAGACGACTGGTACAAAGAGTTAGACAACAAAAAGATATGTGGAGCAGTCTTATTAGACCTTACAGCTGCTTTTGATGTGATCAATCACAGGCTTCTTCTAAGGAAGTTTAACGGTTACAGATTTAGACCATCAGCAGTAACCTGGATGGAAAGTTATCTGACCAATAGATCGCAAAGGGTTTTCTTTAATGGAAGTTTTTCAGATGGTGTCATCTTAGAATGTGGTCTTCCCCATGGGAGCTGCTCAGGCCCACTGCTCTATTCAGTTTACACAAATAATTTACCTTTTGTTCTATCAGATGCCGAATCAACAATGTATGCAGATGATATTACAGTGTATGCATCAACAACAACTAGGTGACAAAAATAAATACAGCCATTTCAAATCAATTCTTGCCAGTTTCAGACTTAAAATAATGTTCGGTTTTAAGTCTTGCCCATTTTTGGACAAAACACGCCCACTTCTGGTTTAGGCTCCGCCCCCTATGTGTACAGCTATGGATACAGATAATATGGATGGGTAAACAGATACAGATACAGATAATGGTGTACTCGCTTATCCCTAATTTTTATACACTGATGATGTTTTTACCTTTTTTTTTTTTTTTTTACAAAGACACAAAGATTGTCAGTTTTTAAAAGTAGTAGGTGAAAAGTCAAAAGCATCGGAGTGTTTTAGAAAAAATCTGCCTCTTAGAGTTGGAGTTTGTGTGTGTGTGTATGTGTGTGTGTGTGTGTGTGTGTGTGTGTGTGTGTGTGTGTGTGTGTGTGTGTGTGTGTGTGTGTAGCAGTGTTACTCACATCCAGGTGTCTCTGGTTGATCTCATAGATGATGAGCAGGTGTCGGGGCAGCAGCTGTTCGAACATGAACACTGGCCATCGCTCCAACGCTTCAGGCAACACTGTGTGGTTAGTGTATGCACAGGTACGGCAGGTGATGTCCCAGGCCTGCACACACACACATACACACACGTATACATACACACAGTCCTTAGACTGACAGAGAATCTATTTACTAATGTAGAACATGTGATCATGTCTTTATGAGTCATTTAAATCGATTATAAAGTCTGTGGACAGACCTTGTCCCAGTCCACTTTCTCAAGGTCCACCAGGATCCGCATCAGTTCGGGGATGGCCAGAGCCGGGTGTGTGTCGTTCAGCTGGATCGCCACCTGACAATACAGAAAGCAGAGGAGTCACCACCACAGTAAAAGAAATATTTCGATAGGGTGGCACTGAAACTGCCAAGTATATAATCCTTTAATATTATGACATCAGTACTGCTTTTTGAGTTTTAAACACTTTATAAACTGAATTCCATTGAACTCCCGAGCTGTCAGTAATGTACCTTAAACTCTTCTCTTCTTTTGCTCTTTTTTCTAAGTCTCACCTTCTCAGGAAACGTGTCGAAGGACGTCCTCACTGGGTCTCTGCAGCCAAACTTGGAGGATTTAAACCTACGGATGACGTCCTGCAGCGTGGCTGCCACCACAAAGTACTCCTGCTTCAGACGCAGCTCCTTTCCCTCGAAAAACTATACACACACCAACAAATACACACAAATACACACATATTCTTTCAGTGAGTATTCAGTGATTACTAGTTCGCAGCCAAAGAACAAGATCTATAAATCATAGTTAAAATGGATGATTTCATACAAAGTTCTCACGTTGAAGAAAAGCGTTTTTTACTGAAAGAGTTTTTCTTCTTTTCATGTTTACTCGTGTCTCACGCTGCTGTCTTTAAAAATCTCTCACTTCAGCCTTCTGTCTGAAACACTTAATTCAAACTAATTTCTTTTTAACACATCCCACTCCTCCCCAGGACTCCAGAAACCTCCTCTACTTTTGCTACAGAATAGTTTAGATTTAAAAAATCTAAAATACGACATTACACAATTTTACCTCACAGCCTGAGACTTGTAACTTGTAATGTCTTTAACATTTATATAAACTTATAACCATAAACTTATAACATGTATTCTTAATACATGATAAGGTTAAATACCAACCCTTTAATAACAAATCCAATTCCAATGAAGCTGGGAAAAACATTGTGTAAACGTTACATTGTGTAAAACGTAAATAAAAACGGAATACAATGATTTGCAAATCCTTTTTAACCTAAATTTAAGTGAATACACTACAAAGACAAGATATTTACTGTTCAAACTGATAAACTTTGTTTTTTTTTTAAACAAATGTTCTCTCATTTTGAATTTGATGCCTGCAACACGTTCCTAAAAAGCTGGGACAGGCTCATGTTTCCACTGTGTTCCATCACCTTTCCTTTAACAACACTCAATAAGTGTTTGTGAACTGAGGACACTAATTGTTGAAGCTTTGGAGGTGGAATTCTTTACCATTCTTGATTGTTGAACAACTTCAGTTGATCAACAGTCCGGGGTCTCTGCTGTCGTATTTTGAGCTTCATAATGCTCCATACATTTTCAATGGGAGACAGGTCTGGACTGCAGGCAGGCCAGTCTAGTACCTGCACTCTTTTACTACGAAGCCACGCTGTTGTAACAGGTGCAGAATGTGTCTTGTCATTGTCTTGCTGAAATAAGCAGGGACGTCCCTGAAAAAGACGTGGCTTGGATGGCAGCATATGTTGCTCCAAAACCTGTATGTACCTTTCAGCATTAATGGAGCCTTCACAGATGGTCATGTTAGCCATGCCATGGGCACTAACACACCCCCATACCATCACAGATGCTGGCTTTGAGACTTTGACCTGAGAACAATCCAGATTGTCCTTTTCCTCTTTGGCCTCTTTGTTCCTGAGCCCACCTGGTAATATCCTTTACACAATGATGTTGGTTTTATCGCAGTGCATCCTTGCTTGTGAATGACTGGGTATAAAAAGAGCATCCCTGAAAGGCTCAATCATGACCCTAACCTGTTTCTAATGAACCTGTTCACCTGTGGAATGTTCCCAACAGGTGTTTTTGGAGCATTCCTCAACTTTCCCAGTCTTTTGTTGACCCTGTTCCAGCTTTTTAGGAACGTGTTGTAGGCATCAAATGTGAAATGAGTAAATTTTTGCAAAAAACAAAGTTTATCAGTTTAATTAATAAATATCTTGTCTATGAAGTGTGTATGAAGCTGAATAAAGGTTAAAAATGATTTGCAAATCATTGTATTCTGTTAACACTAATACTATCAAAAAGTGGAGCAACATTTAAAAGTCTTGCACTCTAAAAAAAAACTCAATAACAACTCAAATATATTCAGGTATATATTCAAGTTCCAGAGGAAAAATAACCCATTACCCTGAATAATGATGTTCATAGATAATTAAAAAGTTTAATAATAATTCAATGATGTGAATTTGTAAAGTACTCAGAACGTCTGAGGTGTACTCACGTTGTCGTTGGGATAGAGGACTCTGGAGATGTTTTCTGCCAGGTTTCTGTCCAGAACTGCTTCAATATAATCTCCAACATTAACTGTGGAACACACACACAGATTAGATCTAATGAAACAACCCTGGACCACCAAGATTCTGGTTCTAGTTCTCTGCGGGAAGTACCAGCTCTGTAGTGTCATAAAGCTGTTTTTCCAATTGTTTTATTTACTTAGGAGGCTGATTCTGGCTCTCAAACAAATGTACAGATTGAATCAAAAAATAAGCTCAACTGAATTCTGAACATAACATCTGACAGATCACTGTGGCGGCACTCTGTAAATTGTAAAGCTTTAGAAAAGCATCTATTGATAGAGTCCAAACTACCATTACCTGTGCTAGGCTTAGCCTCATACAACTTAAAGTACTGCACAGGGCTTATCTCTCCAAATCTAGGCTTCCAGTTATATATTCACAGGTTCCAGACATTTGTAGCAGATGTAATAATGCTCCCTGCATTCTCAGTCATATGTTCTTCTTCTGTCCAGAACTGCATGACTATTGGAATGGATACTTCAAAGCTATGTCTACAGAGCTTGGTTTCAGTTTTCAACCATGCTGTCATGTGGCCATCTTTGGCGTCCCTGCTGAAACAGTTCTAAATATTTTAAATACTAAGCAGAAACTAATTGTTGCATTTACATCTCTTATAGCTCGACGTACAATACTGTTACACTGGAAATCTCCAAAGACTCCATCTTTATCACAATGGCTTAGGGTCGACATGTTTTTCCTTAAATTGGAGAAAATAAAATGCACTGTCAGGGGCTCCAGAGGGGAATTTTTTCATATGTGGCAACCCTTCATACGGGGCTTATGGGGCTTGTATTTTGCTATCTTGGGGTGCGGTGCTGTTTCCGTTTGTTTTGCAATCTGTCACTGTAGTTGGCTTTATGTTTGGAGTGATGGGGTGATTCTGAATTATTGAATGCACACTGGTATGTTATCTTTGTACTAGGGTGCCAAGTTTGCTTTCATTTATATTTTCATTGAGATGTCATCAATCATTGTCTTTGTGTATTGTCTGATGTAATGCCCCATTGATCTACATAAAGTTGAAAAAAGGGGGGAAAAAACAAAAGGTGAATGAATCTTTCTGTTGACCCAAGAAAGTCACATTAATGTTTAATCAGGATTTTTGTCCCAGTCAGGTTTCTTTCACAACGATGGGCCTCATTCACTAATAAAATTTTGAGGAACATAAAATGTTTGTACTCTGCACATAACATAGTGTGTGTGTAAAATCAGAGTGTGTTTACATTTTCTGAGAAAGTTGGTCACCATCGTTTGTTTTATTTTTGTTCACAGTGTAAGAATAAATTCAAGTAAAAATATTTTAATGAATCCCAGATTTGTGCTCTAAAAGTTCAAACACAAGATTTAAGCACATATTTGTGTGTACACGCTGTTGGTGAATGAGGCCAAATGAGCTCGTCTGACGTTGAGCTGTTTATTCATTGTTGTTTAGTTAAATATTAATAATTATTAGATATCAGACTAATTCAGATAATAGTAATAATAATAATAATAATACTTTAATCTGATGAAGACAATGGGGAAGGATGAGACGTACAGTTCTGTAGTTTGAAGTCGTCCGGAGCTTTGGCCGACCACAGCCTCATCGTGTTCACCGTGTTGTTCCTGTAACCGGGCACTGGAGTGTCATAGGGCATTGCCAACACCACCTGCACACACACACACACACACACAAAGATATTAACACAGAAAGCTTTGAGGCAGCAGCTAAATTTAAAACACACGTGTAAAGGTGTTCTTTGTAGCTCATGAGGTATCAGGAGGAATGTCAGTATGTTTCGAACCAGAAATACACTCCTCACACACACTTTAAATATCTCTGAGAACTGGAGGGTTTCTTTTCTTGTAGGTTTAGAATATATCTTTGTATTTTCTAACCTTGACACATCTGTACATAAACCAAATAAAAAAAACAATAAAAACAAAGAAAATATCAAATTCAGAACAGAAAATATACACCTTTTTTTAGGTATAAATTTCATCTCTGTGAAGCTGTTAAACCTGAAACTGATTTGAGACTCTTGTTCAAATTTAGATTTATGTGATGCTAAAATTAAAATTTTGGCTATAAATAGTTTATCACTGCACATTTAACTGTCTATTTCCCTGTGTTTACATCTGGATTATGTTCTATGATACATACCTAAAACATCTTCTTTGCGTTCATTAGTAAGATTATTATGATAGAAACAGCTGATAACATCAACAGGTGGATTAATCCCCCTCTGTGTCTCACCTGAGTGTCGACCCACTTCACTCCACTCTCCGTGTTCTCCACCCGGCCGTAGAAGTGGACTGGCAGCATGTACTCTGGCCTCGCCTTCTCCCAGGGGTTACCATACCTCAACCAATCATCTGCTTCCTCCACCTGAGGGAGGCGGAGCAACATGTGAGCCAATCACACAATTATCACACCTGAGGTTTTATAAAAGGGACTGAGAGGACTCTCTAAGGGGGCTTTCACACCAACGTCGTTAGGTGCGGACTTTTAGATTTTTCTGTTTGATCCAAACCAAAACGGCTCACAGAGTTTGTCCTTTAAAAATCATAATCTACCTGGAAATGATGGAAAGAGCACATTTAGTGTCTTAGAGCAGAAGGAAGACGAATTAAAGAAATATAGAACACATGACACCAGCAGCACTCATATAATCTTTCAACACCTGTGTCATCTGTTCACCCTGTGTGCATATATGCCTGAGTCAGCGTTTGTTTTTTACTGTGAATATGAAACATTTATAAATAAGACCCCTGCTCTGTGTGTTTGTGTGTCTGTGTGTCTGTGTCTGTGTGTGTGTGTGTGTGTGTGTGTGTGTGTGTGTGTGTGTGTGTACCTGCCATCCATTGCTTAGCTTCTGGTTAAAGATGCCAAACTCATATCGGATGCCGTAGCCGTATGCCCCCAGGCCCAGAGTTGCCATGGAGTCCAGGAAACAGGCTGCAGCCGAGAACAAAGCAGACACAGAAAGATCAGCACATTGTGGACGGTGAAGACATTCCCTCTGTGAATGAATGTGCTTTCAGAAAAGTGAGTGTGAGAGGGAAGTGTGCACCACATGGTGAACTCCAGTAAGTCAGTTTGCCCCATGATAACAGAATATTTTGCAAACAGTGACTTTTATTCAGAATAGATATTTTTAGAAGAGGAAACGTTTCAGTTGGGTCAAAAATCCAGGAGCAGTTAAATGTGTGCAGTAAGAAAAAATAAGTGTTTAAAAAGGTTGGGAATTTCTGATACCCGAGGACATTTTCAAAACTAGGGGTCCAGTTAAGCAATTTGGGACTTTTTTTTCAGGATCTTCAGAAGACTTGCTAAAATAATGAGGTCATCACACAAGGATCTCCTAACTGGTTCATGACACATTGGAGAGGCGGCCCAAAAACACCAAGGTCTACCCAAAGCTCCTCCCAACTGGCCTCCAGAGGGCAATCAGAGAGAAAGGGGGTTTGTAGAGTGGGGAGCCTAAAGAGACAGCAACTAAAACAAGCATTCCAGACAGAGGGAGAGTTTACTAAAACAGCAGTGTGAGAAAAAAGTAGAGCTGCAACAATTAATAGAATAAATAGAATAATCGATTATTAATTGACTACTAAATTAATCATCAACTATTTTGATAATTGGTTTAAGTAATTATTTAAGAAAAAGAACTCCAAATTCTCTCATTTCATTTTCATAAATGGGAATATTTTCTGGTTTCTTTGTGTCTTTGTGACAGTCCTGAATATCTTTGGTTTGCAAACGAGACATTTGATGATGTCATCTTGGACTCTAAGAAACATTGACATTTTTCACCATTTTTTGACGTTTCATGAACAAAACAACTACTCGATTAATCAAGAGAATAATCAATAGATTAATCGATTATGAAAATATTTGTTAGTTGCAGCCCTAAAAAGAAGAAATTATTTTTTGAGCTGTGAACACAGACTGTATAATCCTCGGTGGGGGCCATATTGGAAATGCTGACTCAAAAGGTGGGCTTTGAGCCTCCACTCTAACAGCTATAGGACACCAGCCTGTCAGTCAGCTGAGCTGTGCCTCTTATTGAGCAAACTCATCATCTTAATATCGTCTATTAAATCTTCTAAGGTGCCACCTTAGGAACCCCCCCCCCCCCCCCATACAGTGCATGCTGTTAGAAAAATTAACTATTCAGACAAGTCGTTTTTTGTATCACGATGTAAACATGTTTATTTCTCCTGTGAAAACAGCTTTCTTTTTGGCTTGGCGTGTGTGGGATTTCCGGTACTTTTGGAGCCAGCCTCAAGCGGACACTCGACAGACTGCAGATTTTAGCACTTCTGCATTGTGTCATATTTTTTAGACCAGAGGTTGCTGCGTGGCTGTAAATCATGTAAAGCTACTACAGGGACACCAGAGGGACAGAATAAAGCCTAATGATGGTACACTACCCACTTGATGTAGATAATCAAAGTTTACATCTTGAAACTTAAGATGTGTAATGAAACAGGAGCTCAGACACAGTCCTTAATCATTAGCTGCACTCTGTAAATGAATGTTTGTTTGATAATCAGAAAAACTCGGTCAGATACTCAGCTGGGTTCCTGCATTGCGTTAGAGCCGACGATCCACATTTTGTTTTCAACCCTGTTTTCTTCAAACTGTAAATGCTGAATGGTGAATATACATCAGGGCAACTTTTGACATTTGGAGTAGTTTGAAAAGTGAGGATGTTTTTAAGGAAATGTAGGTAAACTTTGCAGGTACGTAAGTTTGACATGTGAGGGTAAGAAAAGAGTTTCATGCTGGTGAGGACTTTTATTACTGGTTACCAGTTTGAAAAACAGAAAAAGATGTGTGCATGATTTGGGTGGAGGATTGGGACATCATGGAAAGTTCCAACACTTTACTGAAGTGAGAGCATTTTTTTTTAAATGAGGACTTTTTTACAGTAGAGAGGACTGTGTAAAGTGGCATTATTGTCGCAAAGTGAGGTCTTTGTGAGAAAGTGAGACCACTTGAGAAAAAAAACAAGATGTACGCGAAACACGTAGGACTGTGAGGGGAAGTGAAGACATTTTACAGTCCAGCAGTGTGTTTCGTCATGCCGACAGTCACAGTCAGACTGTGAACAAAAGTCCTCACACCTTCAGAAATACAAACACAAAAGTTTACCTGCCAGCCGTCCCAGCCCTCCATTTCCAAGACCAGCATCCTCCTCGATGTCCTCCAACTCCTCCATGTCCAAACCCAGCTACACACACACACACACACAAACAGAAATTAGTGTGTTTCCATGTGTTTTGTGTCTACTTCCTGGTTGCTGTGGGGCTATGAGGAAGTTGAAGCCATCAGAGTTGAAATCTTCATGCCTCAGAGAAAATAACAAGGTCTCTGATATCAGCAGATACACCTGTGCAGGTGTGTTAACCTGCTGTTCACTCATGGTGGATTCATGCATGGTTTCTTTAATCAAAGGAACAAAGCTCTACACCTGTTGTGTATGTGAGTGACAGATGAGAACACTTACCTGGTAAATGGCCTCATCGCAGGCGTTCTGCAGGCCCAGGTTGATCATGGTGTTCTGCAGTGTTCTACCCATGTAGAACTCCAGAGACAAGTAGTAAATCCTCTGAGGACAGACGACAGGTTCTCTTTATTTCTGACATCACACATGTATCTGAACAATAACATAACACTAACCACACACACTGAGAGCTGAACGTGTGTCCAGTGAATTGCAATAAACAGATGGATGTGTATGGACCTCCACAGACTTACAGAGGCTGAAGAACAGGAAGTTTTTTGGGGATAAAGTAATGATCAGATCGGGTAAAAGAATGTGGACGTTCAGGATCTGAACAATACTTTAAATCTCCCCGCAACCATTCATCTTGATATCCTCATTCTCCGTGATTTTGCATCATAAATGTGTTCAAAATGTGTCAGTGTTTGGTTCTGAGGTCAAATTTTGTTGCTTCTCCAGTAAGATGACTATCTCAAATTTCATAACCACAATCTTATTTCTTTCACTCCCCTTGGTACCATGGCACCTGTCTGCCACCTACACAGCCTCATCCTGCAGGACAAACAACACTGTCTCATCTCATGTGCTCAGGTGTGTTTAAGGTAACAGAGAGCTCTCTCTGTGCAGCAGGATGAATTCACACTCAGACAGAAAGAAATGATGAAACTGACGAACCAGGTACAGACAAAGTTTGCTGACTGACTTTGAGTCCACATGCATCAAGTCTGAAAGACTTTTATTGTTCTCCAGACTGAAATTTACCTGCTCTGCAACCATAATGAGATAAAATCTACTTTAAGAGTTTCAGACTCTCTCCTCTTCAAAGACCACTGTCAAACAAACAAACAAAAAGCTTTAAAGTCTGTTTTAAGCTGCAGTTTCATTAAACTGTTTCGTGTGACTGATCCTCAACCGTCTCCAAACAACAGAAAAGGGTCAGGAGAAGGTCATGGAGAAAGACATACCAAACCCCTGCTGTAATATTCAAAGATTTTTCTTCTCCATGTGAACTATGAAAACTGTCTTTAACACGATTGTTAAGTTATTTTTTAAGGTTAATAACATTGGCTACTAAATTCGGCTTGTATTAAATATCTCGTAAGGGACTATATTTGACGAAACTTAAAATAACAAGTGGTTCGTGGTACTTCCTCAAGCCCAATAGAGGTTTCAGCCCTCCTTCAATGAAGAGGTTCCGTGTGTGCCGAATTAATGTCCTGTATTCAAACACCCCTGAGGATGATGCATGACTTTATAACTTTACCAAATAGTTGGATAATCACAGAAACATAAAAATCATGTCGTTTTTCGGCGGAGTTCAGTGGTTGTTTTCAGCCAGCTCCTGCTGCACCTACCTTGGGGTCTGTCTCGTAGTAGTACTGCTGGGTGCGGATCCAGCGGCCCACCAAGTGGTCCCGGACGGTGTGAGCCAGGGCGAAGTAGTAGTCCCTGGGCGTCGCTACGTTCCGGTCCTTCGCCAGGGTGAAGTGGAGGTGTCGGTTGAAACTTCGTTTAATCTCCACGACGTCTCCGAGCCCGGCGATGCCCCGGACGCTGATTTGCCTCCGCTTCTCCTGGTCGGTGAGTGGCGCTGCCATGGTTCACGGGTTATGAGGTGCTGAGACAGGAGAACGGAGTCTGAAGTTTATCCTGCAAAGACAGGCGGACAACACCTGGCAGCAGGGACAAGGAAGACATGCGGACACGCCCACTAAAACTTTGACAGCACAGAAGTGGATGAGGAGGACCCTGGATAAGGGGGCCGGGCCTTGTGTACAAAAGCAAACGAAAGAAAGACGTCTCACTCTGTTGCTCCATCCGAGAACCAATTTAACGAAACAAAACCAGATTTTTAAAGCATTTTTTTTTACCAAAACATAAATGTTAACGACGGTAAACAATTATTACAGACATATATTTAACAATGAGTAATTTATCTTTGGAAATTTGTTCACATGAGGCTTATTACCGTAAAATTCTAATATTTGCTTTGTTCTGGGAAGAGGACGCAGGATTGTAAAGTTGTTTTGATAAAAAACACCGACTGGGGACTGATGAGAAGAGTGCTTGTGTAAATCAATGATAATAATGTTAATAGTAATGAAACTAATTTATATAGCACTTTTCAAAACAAGGGTTTCAAAATGTTTCACAACATTAAAACTGAACAATAAAAGAGAAATACAGGACAAATGTGAGGAGGAGAAGATGAAGAGTGTTATTTCCATCAGCTGTTAAAGTAAAAGTTAATCCATAGCTTTTGGTGTGATAATAAAAACAAATATGATTAAGTCTGCTGTAAAATAATTATGCTTTTCCAAAGTTTGTATTCACTGGAACAGGACCCTCAAATCTCACCCTGAATGTGATGTTTTTTTTTTTCTAAAAATGAATTCAAAATCTACCTTAAATTGTTGAAAATAATAAAAGAACCAAAAACACAAAAATATCCAACTAGCCTACTTAAAAGAACTCCTCGCTGAAATACAATAACTATTTCTTCCCTTGCCTGATCTTTATGATATATATATAAATAGTGTTTGTTTTCCTTTAAATTAACTTTTCTGTTGTTGTATTGTTTCTGTATCTTCACCACTGGTTGATTTGTGTAAAATGCTCCATCTGGCAATAATAACTGAAATGTCAAGATAACCCTGGAGCAGAACCAGACTCATGTTAGACACATACATATTAATGAATGACGATGATAATGAAGGTTGAGTATGTGTACCAATAGCAGGAACTAGAATGCTAATAGGCTGATTTTAATACTTGGGTCTCAAATTGGCATTCATAATGATCCAATGATGATAGTAGAGGATGGGAATAAAGGTGTCAGGAATGTTCAGTAGAATCAACCTTAGGACCTTGCAGCTTCTCTGTTCGAACCATCAGTCCATCTATCCAGCAGCTTCCATGGGGGGATACTGAGGTGTTAACAGGTCAGCCATCGTGTCCTGGGACTACCCCGGGGTCTCCCCCCAGATGGGAATGATCAAAACACCTCCTCAGGGAAGCATCCTCACAAGATGCCTGAACCTGGTTCCTCTCGATGTGGAAGAGCAACAGCTCTACGCTGAGTCTCTCCTGGATTTCCCAGCCACATACCCCATCTGGCTGAGCCAAGACACCCAGCAGAGAAAGCTCATTTCAACCACTGGTATTCACCATCTTGTCTTTTAGTTCATTACCCACAGCTCCTAACCATAGGTGAGGGTTGGAATGTAGGTTGACTGGTAACTTGAGAGCCTTGTCTTCTGGCTCAGCCCTCTCTTCGCCACAACTGATTAGTATAGAGACTGCATCACTGCTGACGCTGCCCTGATCCATCTGTCAATCTCTTGCTCTGTTTTCCCCTCACTCATGAACAGGAGCCTAAGAAATTTAAACTCCTCCACTCGGGGCAAAGACTCCCTCCCGACCCGGAGTGGGCAGTCCACCCTTTTCTGGCTGAGAACCAGGCCTCAGATTTGAGGTGCTGATCCTCATCACGACGACCCAAAGTCCTGAAAGCCCAAAGTCACTTATGATTAGTGGACTTTGCCACTATGCTGACAGATCAGTCCAGTCAGCAGGAGGGGGGTGGACTAAACCAGGGTTATTCATTTAAAATTCAAGAAAGTCCAGTCAGAGAAAATGTATTGAATCAAGGGTCTGGAACATCATAATGTGTAAAAGTCTATATTATATTTTCTAATGTTAAATCACTGTTATATACTTCATTCATGAACTGAAAAAATAAGTGTTTGAGTGGTTGTGTGTTATTCTTGATTAATTTCTGACTTCTAAGAATTTCAGTGTGTTGGCTCGAATTGAGGGGTGGTTGAACTCACTCCTGTAGTTTTTGTAGGAAACTCTCTGAGAAAAAATAAATTCAAACACTTCATGATGCTAGCTGGTTTTTCTTTTTCATGACAAATTTGTTAAGCACTGTATATTAACATGTATTTGACAATATTTACACAGTCCTAACATTTAAGTAAACAGAAACCTTTAGAGTAGGCAGTGAAATCGTTATTATCTTATTAAATTTAAGAAGGGCTGTAATTAAAAATAAGAGAAAATCAATCAAAACAGTTGTTTAGTAATTGTTCACGGTCTCTGAGCATCAGACAGTGATTTTTCGCTCTCAAAGGCAAAATGAACATGAATGTGTCGCTCCACTTTTCTTGTCTTCCACTGTTATTTGTGGAGGTTAGTCTCTCCAACTTCAGCTCACTCGTCTCTTCTTTTTGTTTTTCTCTCTATCCTCCTTTCTTTTGCCCCTGGTTTCTAAACATTCGCCTGCATGCAGAGTGGTAATATTTAAAGCCTGGAATGCAGAGCCTTCATTGGCTGAGAAGCGTCACGTGGTATGGCTTAACGCGAATGCAAGTGGTCTATATGTTTCCAGTGCTGCTCTACCAACACTTTAAACACTGTAGAAGCTGCACAGGTTAAAATAGAAGTGTTTTGTCAAATATAAAATCCCTTTGGAACTTATTGAGGATAGGTCCTATCATCATATAGCATCTGGGTCTGGGTCTCGACCCAAACTGTGGTCTGCCATTTGGTGACCCCTGTGCAATCAGAAGGAGGGAGAGGGGCCTTTGAGAAAGACTCCCCCTTTTTTTTCCCAAAAAGGAATTCTAAATTAATTTATTTTGACAATTTTAGTTACTTTGATGCAGTTATAACAAAAGAAAAGAGTAGAGAAAACCACTTTTTATTTCAGGCCCATTAAGGGCCCCTACTGCGAATTTTGGCCCTAGGTAATCAGTCCCACTTTACCCCCCACTGTGACATCCCTGCACATTATAACCAACCTGATATAAACTAAACAGGGGAAGAAAATCAGTGGCAGTGTTTCTACCACTACACCAGACAGCAGGCCTGCATCAGAAGGAGCTTGTGACTGAGTCTGTAGATCTGACACGATTGGTCACCAATCTAATTATCTGATCAAGTGATGATATTATCCACTGATATTTTCTGCTCCTTAAACTGAAAATAGTAACAATAGGGACGATAATAATAAACTAATGATTTTTAGATTATTAATCTAGAGAATTAATTATTACATTTTCAGTAATTGCAATAAACACAGTATAATGGCAAATTAGAATTGTCCGGTGTTTCTGTGAATAAAAGAGCTTGTATTAACAAACACATGTGACACACATTTAAATAATGGAGCACACAAACAGAAATAAAACACAGCACCGTCGTGTTTATTTAACAGGGCTTTAAATGTCTTTTAGCTGCGTCTGGGTCATACAGCGGTGGTGCAGCTCTTTGTGAGGCTGAGCCTGTCCGCAGCCTCTTTCGATGTGTTAACGCATATTTTGGGTCCTTCTCCAGTCTCTCTTGCAGTACTCTGCAGAGGTCAGAGAGCTCCTGGCTTCTGAATGCTGGAGGCCTAACAATCCAACCAACCTCATCAGTGGACTCCTCTTCATCTGACATTAAGTCAGCTGTGACACCAGTCCATATTGCCATCTCGCTCTCTGCAACAACCCCTCTCCTCGCTTGCATTAGCTGTAAAGCCACACAGTGAATGATTAATGAGTGCATTTTACAGTTGTTTATTTTAATTATAGTGTATAAAAATCTCTCTGAACACAAACAGCATTATGATGTGTGCAGCTCATCCGGTCATAGAAATCCTACCCTTTTCCTTCTCTGCCTGCTTCTTGCTTCACACTTCATGGCCTCTGCCTTCTGTGCATGGCCCGGCTGGCTGTAGCGGAATTTCTTCCGGATTGTCTCGTAATACGTTTTAGCGGCCACTGGAAGGAGAAAAGAATAAAATTAGCCTCTGAAAAGTGAAACCCTTTAGAATTTACATGTAAAGTGGGGCACACACATAAAGCTTTTCTAAATCTTAAGCAATTTTTTATCTGTTAGCGACCTCACATATGAAGATCAAAAATCAGGCATTTTAGAGTTTTTAATCATACTGTGTGGTGTGCTCAGATAATCTCAACTCAGCTCACCACACACAAAACGATTCTGTCCCACCACTGATCTAGAATCTCTAGACCTCCAAGACAGAAATCTCACCTGACCAAACGTGATCTAACAAAAATGTAGAAGAAACATAAGAACAGATAGCAGCAACCAGCTAACACCAAACGCAACATGGAAGAGGACATAGAAGAGGGAATGAAGTTGGTCTTGGGAATATTTTTAATGGAAAATTCCAGAACCAAAAAAAAAAAAAAAAAAAGGCTGTGGAAAAAATCCTGGAGACAGCAGGAACACAGACTTTCCTCACAAACTTTCCATGTCAGGTAAGCCAAGCTTGATTTGTAAACGTCTGCTTCCTTGTTACCTGGTCATCTCACCTCCTGATTGGCTACATTTCATCATCCGTCACAACTCACAGAGTCATGACTCGGGGGAGTTGGCTTTCCCCACACATATGAGGATTTTGGTCGTCGGCCAGACCTGATTCGCAACACACCTCAGACCACAAGATTATCTGATGGGATAATTTTTAAAGACTTAAGATAATCGGGCGTTTGCAGTCCTTGGTCTGGAAGGAGGAAAACTGGGACAAAAACAGTCTGACAATCGTTGTGTGTGTTTCCCCTTGAGCACACGCATTTAACAGCAACAGGATAACACAGTAACATCTAAAGGGGATATTTCATTCAGTTTAGTTGTTAAATGAAGTAGTTTTCAGATTATTGTCTTACTTACATACAAACGCTTTTGTGTCCACACCAGCTGAGTCGGGACATTGAGCTAGGGCTGCAACCAAACGGGAGGTAACACTCCTGTTGTGAGGTGAGCTCAGTCTGTGAACCACAGGGAAAAAATATTGGGACAGAAAATGAGTACATTCCACTGTATTTATGTTACATACATTCGTGTGCTGCTGACTTGTTTACCCTTGTGCTGGGTCATAGCGGCTGCCATTTCCTTCGCTATTGTGCAGACGTCTGACAGTCTCCTGTGACGTACATGAAAAGAAGGATAGTATTTACAGACTTGAGCAGCATGCTGGTTAATATCACAGTAAGCTTGACTTCCTTTCCTTACAAACAAAAGCTTTGAATGGAGCAGGGTGACATCACTAGAAAAGTTATGAGTGTTTGTAGTTCTTACCGCAATTTTCGGATTAAAGGCCCGTCTCCTTTTCTTCAGCTGTGAAGCACCAGAGCTTTCCCTGGGCGGAGAGGCTGTCTCCTCTAATGATGCTAGTCGGAGCTTTATGTTGGCTGCCTCTTCTTTGAGCTCAGCAGTGTCTTGAAGAACCTGGGTCAGCTGGCGAGACAACCCATCGAGGGCAGCAAAGAGTCTTCTTTCAAGCTCAGAAGCAGGATTCAGCGGGACCTGCTCAGCAGCCTTTCCTGTTGGTCTTTCATAAGTATTCAGTGGAGGGGGGAACTGGAAATCTGAGATATTTACAAGTTCCTCCTCTTCTTTGTACTGAATCATGGGGTGGAAAAAAAGAAAGTTTTATTAAATTTGGGAAACAGACCAAACTGAATGAACAGATTCACTTTGTGAAAAATGTTGTGAATGGATAGGCAACCCTGCATTCTTGCATTCACTTAAGATGACTTTTCACATTGAATGCTTATGGGTCATTAGGAATGAATAGGGATGGCATGTTCTCAGACATGACCTTAATAAACACATGAACGGCTCAAAATAGAATGTATGGGGATTTAAGGCGGTAGCCCTTGTGCTTTTATATATAAAAGAAGACGTGTACACACACACACACATATATATATAGTTTGAATGTGTATTCTCACCACTAGACAAGGGATCCCGGCTTTCTCATCTGCAGCTGAATCTGAATCGCTGGATTTAAGTAAAAGATGTGTGTCTTGTTCTGTTTTTATTTCATCTGGAAATAGAGATAAATTATGATTAAATGCAATTTAATTATGTCATCATGTGTAGCCTTACAGGGTCTGTGAACGGTCAGTCAATACTGGAACTATGGTTATTGGCAACAACACTGACCAAAAGTAAATAAACGTATAGATCAGTCTTCTCTACCATTGTCAGATATACTATCAGTCAGTGGCTGTAGATCTCTAGCTGACTCCGTCCCGTTCTCAAGATGAATGCTCTGGTCATCTGCTGCTTCGTCTAAAAACATTCAGACCAACACTGATAAGTCAATGATGCAGGAACATAATGGTATATTAAATATTTGACATTAAGATCGCCAGTCTAACCATCGTAATATTAACACGGCGACATATTTCAAATTTCATTCAATATCTGTGATTTTAAACTCCTCATAACTTTGTGTCTTACCTTTTATTTCATTCTCGCGGCAGGATAACATCTGCAGGTCATCATGTGCAGTACATGATTCGGTCTCTTCGGTTTCTCTTTGCCAGACTCCATCACGAAGGTACAGTCTTTTATGCTCGTAAAAGCACGCATGAGAGAGTTCGCGGTCACAGTGTCCACAGTAACGCCTGAGACGTTTTCTACTCGACAGTGGTTCTTCCATTCTAGTGGTGGCTGTGCACAATAACAATAATACCCAACTGCAGCCGCCGGTACAGTACAAACCACTCCCCGTACAGACTACGATCCCTACAAAACACGCCCACTTGTGCTTCGGTTGCCGATCAGGGGGTGTTTTCTATGAATCGATGGGGCGTCTTTTGTATGAATTGATGGGGCGTGTTTTGTAAGGGAACTCTTTTGTATGGAGCGTGTTTTGTAGTGGCTGCGGCTGCACTAGACCCTTCTCCACAAAAACACTTACGTATGAGCGCTTCCTGAAATACGTGTTTACGTCACTGTGTCATGGAGCTCATCCAATCCAGTGCGGCGGCGCCAAATACAACAGTCTCACGAGACGAAATCATAAAAGCAAAGCAGCGCGATTCTTTCAATCATCAATGACTGGATTTCAAAGCTTAAATTTATCCTTATATGTATCCAGTCAAGTATATAATGGGTTACATAACTTGCATTACTTACTTGAGCAGCAGTAAACAAGGAAGAAAGTAACAATCCAAACACCATTAAGTGCTGATGTACAAAACCAGACTGTTGTAACAGCACTTACCACCGTTTGGCTTTTTGGTTCTTGTTCAGGTCTTACTTTTTGCGACCATAAAAAATGTGTTTATCAGGACATGTCAGGCAAATTTATCTAACATTTAGCTAACAATAAGCTTTTTTATTATAAATGAGACAAAGACATTTGCTTTTGTTTTAATTTGTAGTGTTTAAGCCCGTTTATTATAATCACACCCCAATAACCACCATCATGTTTATTTTAAAAGTCAGCAGGCGGTAAAAGCAGTTACTGTGTTTTGGCTTTGAACAGCAACACAGTAGCAAACTTTAAACACTGCACAGTGTGCAGCACTCCCTGCAGGCTTTAATGGCCTGTCATACTGTGATACTGCACTGCACTGCAGAGAGCAGCCTTTGAACGCAGGATGCTGAAACTGCTTCATGTGAGGACTTTTAATCTGAAAATAAAAGTAGCAGAATAATTCAGATGTCCTTGTACGAGCTAAAAAAGCAAACCAGACCATCAATTACAAGACTTATCATTTCTGAAGTGCAGTTTTCAATGCCTGTCACCATGGCAACAAGGTCAGCGTTAAAAGGGGGGTACACACATAAGGATAAAGCTTTATGTGTGTGTCCCACCTGATTATCTTCTGTCTTATCAGATTATCCTATCAGATTATCCTGTGGTCTGAGGTGTGTTAAGAGTTAAATTTCCTGATAATTGCCTTAGAAACAGGTCGGGGCAGACATTCATAAATATTAAACTTGCTCAATATTTACGACCAAAAATCTTTATGTGTATGGGGTAAAGCCAACGACTCCTGAGCCATGACTCCGTGAGTTGTGACGTGGAATGGAATGCAGCCAATCAGGAGGGAAGCTGACTGAGGAACAAGGATGCAGATGTAAACAAATACATGCTTGGCTGACCTGACACGGAAAGTTCGTGAGGAAAGTCTGTGTTCCTGCTGTCTCCAGGATTTTTTCCACCATCATTCCCTCTTCTATGTCCTCTTCGATGTTGCATTTGGTGCTGGTTTAGCCGGTTGCTGCTATCTGTTGCTATGTTTCTTCTTCTACGTTTTTGTTAGATCACGTTTGGTCATGCGAGATTTCTGTCTTGGAGGACTAGATTCTTTGGTGGTGGGACAGAATTATTATGTGTGTGGTGAGCTGTGTTGAGATTATTGGAGCACACCACACACAGTACAATCAAAACTTTTCAATGTTTGATTTTTGATCTTTATATGTGGGCTTTCTAACAGAAACATCTCTTCAGATTTAGAAAATCTGGATGTGTGTACCCCGCTTTAGACAGTGAGTCACCGCAGCTTCAGCATCTTCCACACTGAAGGTCCATTATAGTGCTGTGATGAAGTCTTTGCAGTATGGTATATGGTTTGATGCCGTATCTAATGACATTTTGTGTTTTTTTTTTCTTTAAGGGTTTGCAACTTAGTGCAGTAAAGCACCTTGAAAGTGCTCTATAAAATAAATTGAATAGAATTCTTATTGATTAATGGATTTTATATATTTATATTTTGATAAAATTATCCTGTATAAGTTGTTGTTTTTTATCTTCAAAATTACAGTTACCTTTTTTATTATGTTTTTCTGCTTGTTTTGTTGCTGTTGTAAGCACATTTTAAGTATTTATTGTCATTTCCCCATTTTTTTCTTGTGCTAAATGTGTCTTTTCTGTGTGTCTGTGTGTTTCAGGCCAACGTAGTCCTGGGTCAGTTTCTGCTCTCAAGGAAAGACACTAAGAAGTTCACTGATTGGCTAAAAGACACCACAGGTGCAAACTCCAGTCAGGCTGACTCCTGTGCTAAATGCTTAAGGGAGGGATGCAACTCCTTCCTCTGAGACTCCGCCTCCTCGTCTCAGCCCCCGCTGCCTCTCTTTCTTCCACTGATCACCTGCTCCTAAAGCTTCAATCAGAGCCAATCCCTGTCTCATGGCTTATGTAAGCATCCAAAAAAGAAGTAGGATGTTTGGTAAAGCTGTGTTAAAAATTAATTGATCTGTTAATAGCAGCACTTAGAAAATGTTTGAAAAATTAAAATTTCATGGGGGAGGGGACAAATAATTTTGACCTCAATTGAACTGTGGCTAAGCCACACCTCCCTCCACTCACTCGGACAAACAATAAACATTCAGTGACAGGCGCTATGGGAGGTGTTACAGTAGGAGATATTTCACAGGACGTCACTGATGATTTTTGAAGACAGAAAGATCACATATCATCTAGAAGACACCACAAGGGTCTAAACTACATATTGGAGGGATATATGAATCAATTTATAGTTCAGAAGGTCCATAAAAAGTTTCAGTTATTAGACAAAACTTCCAGGTCCCAGAGCAAACCTGATATACCACATCAGGTTACCATCAGCATCTCAGACAACAAGACAGAGGATCAGCATCTGTCATGAGAAAAATCTAACGTTCTTTTTATCATCTTTACCAAGAGAGTCTCTGTTAGTTTGGAGCTACAGTATTTACATTGAATCAGTCAGCAGAACGTTTGACAATCTTTGTTATCTGGACTATTACAGATAAGCTAATGAAGCTAAGCTCCAGAAGCTAACATAAGTTTAAGTAGAGCCCTTTGGACAACAGCTAACAATGATGGACGATCACCAAAGAACAAAAACTAGAACAAAGCAGGCCAATGAACTCCAACAAACAAAGAGACATGACGAACAACACAGCTAGGAGCTAACGTTAGGCTAACGTTAGGCTAACGTTAGAGAAAATCCCTAACTGTCTGTCAGACTGCTGTGGTGGTTCTAGTGTTAAAGATAACTTTATGTTTCTTTCCAGCAAAGTGACAACATGTTGCCTCAAATATGATGTTGACTTACCTTAGAACAGACGTAAACATCCTTGTTAATCTTATTTATGTTGAGATGATGTTTTGGTCTATCGCACAACTTTATCCAAAGAAGACACTTTTTCTGGGTTGAACTGGTCTTAAAGAAAGTGTAAAAAATACACTCTGTCACCCATCCTCTCAGGATACCATGTGTTGGAGTTGCATGTACCCCATGAACACCATGTGACCATTTTCAAGCTTAAAATATCAGAAAAACCTCATAAAACCAAATGAAAACAGACTCTGCAATGCATTTCAATGGATGTCCAGGAAGAGAATGTCCGAGTGTATGGGATTGCTTTACGCACTGTGATTGGCTCATTGCTTTTGAGGGAGGGACTTAGCCATTGGTCCATTGTAAATGGAGGAGTGCTTTACCACCCAGGGGGACATTTATATGTTTTGGTTTCACTTTTCACTTTCTGTCATGTCAGTCATTGTTTTCTACAGCCTGTGAATCATAATGTGGCAGTAAAATAAAAAACAAAACTTGTATCTTCAGACTTTCTCTGAGACTTGATCAATGAACTCAGATGTACAGACGACCACCAAGTCTTTCTTCAAAAGTTGAAAAACATTCAGGTTTTGGATTATTGCGGGTTTCATACCGATCACACTCACAAATATAAAAACAGGAGATCCTTCAGAGTAGAAAACAATCAGAGCTGCTGTCGATACAGACAGATCATGTTTCACAGCATGAGGTCAGAGACGCTCAGGTGAACAGGAGAGGTGTTATATAATAAACGGGAGTTCACTGAGCTGCAGTGTATCTGATTGGCTGCTCGGATGTGATGTCATGTTATCCAGTGTGTGTGTGTGTGTGTGTGTGTGTGTGTGTGTGTGTGTGTGTGTGTGTGTGTGTGTGTGTGTGTGTGTGTGTGTGTGTGTATCCTGACAGGTGAAGGTAGCAGTGTGTGAGATGTGGTGTCATAAAACAAGAACCTGACAGAAATATTTTAGACGTCTGAGACTTAGGAAGGAGGGAGTAAACCTGGTTCATGTTCTGGGACCAGTCCAGACCTCCATCCTACAGCCTGAATCAGAGCCCTCACATAGTACCAAACACTCACACACCAACAGTGAACACACCGTACTGTCAGTGAGCGCAGAGACTGGGATTAGGCCTCTGTGCTGCAGTTTGCTGGTGTGACCTTTGCTGATGGGGCGTTCATGTGACGTCAAAATAATCAGACAAATGAGGGAGCATTTCTCGGGTTGACCAGAAAGAGTTGTTAACATTGCTAGCCAATACACTGATGAGCATGCTGGCTTTTGGTTCAGGTCTGAGTGTGGTTCAGAAGCAGTCCTGAATATGAGAGTGTTTAAATCATGTGTATTCAGGTTTGTTAAGATCTGTTTCGGGATGCATTCAAACTCAGACAGTATGCAGAAATGATCAAACTGACAGACCAGGGATTGAAAACATTCTCTGACTGACTTTGGGTCCACATGCCTCAAGTCTGAAACACTTCTTCTGTTCTTCAGACTAGCATTAATTTGGGTAGCAGTGACTCAGTCCATCGGTACTTGGCACGGCACTCAGAGGGTTGCTGAATCAAGCCCTGACATGGACCAGATTGGAAATTGTGTTGATAGCTGGAGAGGTGTTAGCATAAATTCCTGAGCACTGTCGATGTGCCCTTGAACAAGGCACTGAACCCCCAACTACTCTGGTGCACACTGAGGGTGCAGCACCATCACTCTGTGCAAAAGTGCTGTGTGTGCGTGTGTGTGTATATATAGCATGAGTCAGAGTGTAAAAAATGATTTTCCCCAAGGTGAATAATGAAGTGTCTTCTTATTCTTCTTTACTAATAATTAACAAAGAGTAATTACTTTTAGGTCCAGCTTATAACCATAAGATTCAAGTATTTTGCTGTGATTACAGAGGTGAATTTGTGATTGTATAGCTGTTTTGATAAAAACACACAAGGGACAGGGACTATTCAGAATCAATAATGTTTATGTAAATAGCAATAGTAAGGATAAATGTTTTAAACTTAATTTAAATAGCATTTTTCAAAAAAGTATCCAAAGTGCTTCAGAATATAAAAGATAAACAATAAAAGACAAATGTAAGTAGGAGAATATTTAAACAACAGACGAAGCATGTAGTTTCCCTATTCAGGTTTCAGAGTTCATAGTGATCCGCTACGGCGCACCAAGCTTTATAGCTTTATACATTATAGTAGTAAAACACACCAAAAAGCATTGATTTTGATTAATAGCTAGGCCACTAGCTAGGAAGAGTGGTTTGCAGATTTGAAAAGTTGTAACCTCAGAGTTGTGGTTGTAAACAATAGTAGGCATTATTATTATTATTATTATTATTATTATTATTATTATTATTATTATTATTATTATTATTATTATTATTATTATTATTATTATTATGACATGAAATTAATTTCACGTGTGTGTATTGTTTTTGTACAAGTTAACTTTTTTACATACAAGTTCACAGTTTTTTCCTTCAAGTTCTCACATCACATTCTCCCAAGCTCTCCAGTTTTGAAGCCTATCTACCTTCATATGTAAAAGTGTAGATTGTTTCTTTTCCGAGTGAACCATCACAACTTGAACCTGTCTTTGAACAGCATGCGTCATTGCGTCACTGATAAAGCGTCAGTCGATGCTGCTGGTATTTCTTGGTTTCAGAATAAAACGCCTCAGAGAAAGAAAAGTTCCTCTCCGTGTTCCTCGTGAAGTTTGGGGCTTTTTTCTGAGCCCAGGTGAGTCAAAACGTCCAGAGCTGCTTCATTCAGCTGAGGACTTGTCTCAGGCTGTTACTGAATGAGTTACCAGGTCTTTTTTAGGCTCAGATGTTGCAGTTTAACTCCTGTCTTGGTTTGCTGTGGTGAAGTTTGAACTGTTTGTCTCTTAACAGTTACCTGTCTGAGCTCACTTGGTCCTTCACAACCAGTCCACCTTTGGCACGTCAAGACCAGAAGGTAAGGTCTGACTGAGGTCCCAGCAGGGTCCACTTTGTAACTGTAGTCTGGTTCCTCCAGAGCTTCTGGTGACACTGGTTAGACTGGTTTCACTATGAGACTCTGCAGCTCGATGATACAAACAAAATATGAATGTCAGTATTACCCTGATCTCAGTTCATGTAATCTGTAATATCAAGATGTTAGCTTGTTCTTTAGTGATAGAAAGTATACACGTTTCCTAATTTAAGTTAGAAATCTTGTTGTTAACAGGACGTGTCGAATACCAACTGTTTTCTTTATTTCCCTACAAGTCAAAGTGCAGACTAACAAACAGTGAAAATAAGAAAAATGTCTTCCAGGTTCTTGTTTTGTCCAGACAACTTTGTTTTTCTCAGATCATTGTGTATGTATTCATTTGATTTATTTACCTGGAGAACTTTTATAATAATGTGACCTATGACCCTGAAAATGTACATACTGCACTTATCTGTGTGAACACCTTTAACTCTATAGGTGTTTCATCAGCACAGTGAAGTATCTATTTTTAATGGTTAAAAACACTTCTAGCCATGTTCTTTGTCAGATTGCCTCTTTTATTGCAGTGTTTTGTCTTATTAAGAAATTTCTTTGATGTACAACAATATAAACATAACCAAGAGTCCGCCTTATTAAGCCTTATTCCTAGGTAAGCCACATTCACACTAGTTGAGTTTTACCTCAAGATAGCAGAAAAAAAAAAGAAAAAAAACAACCCGATTTGCTTGTTTCTTAAATAAACATTAAAACTTAACTCTGATTTTAAGAAACGTGTAGAAGTAGATTTTTCTTACCACAATGGCAGATGTGCAAGCAAATCAGGTCTTACTTTTTGCTACCATAAAAAAAATGTGCTCATCAGGACATGTCAGGCAAATTTAGCTAACATTTAGCTAACAAGATACGTTTGATTATATATGAGACAAAGACATTTGCTTTAGTTTTAATTTGTAGTGTTTAAGCCCATTTATCATAATCACATCCCCACAACCACCATTGTGTTTATTTCAAAGTCAGCAGGCGGTAAAAGCAGTTACTGTGTTTTGGCTTTGAACAGCAATACAGTGCTGTACGACTGGACAAATTGTTGTCAAATTTGCAATAAATATAAAATTGGACTCCCAAACAGGACATATTTCAAACAGGAAACTTTGTCAGATGATTAAATGGATGTCACAAAGTACTTTACCTGTCTTAACTCAATTTTGACCAAATGGGTAGTTACTGCACTTCGCCTTTGTACAGTAGAGCTCAACTTCTAACACTGACTCAAATGTAACGCAGTGTTTATATTTCTTAAATTAATCAGTCTTCATTTTGTTGCATCAATTCACAACAAATACCCGTATTACATCAAGACCCAAGAGAAGACACAAGTCGAGGATTTTAGTATTTGGCATGATGTGTTCAATAGAATTAACATTAGGTCCTCGTCACCTCACTGCTTGAACCTGAATAAATAATCAGTAACTGAACCTCTTGTTCTTGATGCCTGTCTGTTTTTGGGTTCGGCTCTTTCTCACTTCCAGCAGGATGTCGACCACATCTCAGAAACATCGGGATTTTGTTGGTGAGCCAATGGGCGACAAATCTGTGACGAGTCTGTCAGGGATTGGAGAGACCCTGGGGAGGAGGCTGGATCTACTGGGCTTCGACAAGGTGCAAAACACATTTAATATTTTAATATTTGCATTTTTATTTAAAAAATCTAACACATCACATGTGCATAAGTATTCTCAGTCTTTGCTTTGTTGATGCAGTTAGAGCCTCAAGTCTTTTTGAGTATGATGTCTCAAGCTTGGCTCAGCTATCTTCGGGCAGTTTGGTCCGTTCCTCTTTGCAGCACCTCTAAAGCTCCATCAGGTTGGACGGGGAGAATCAGTGCACAGACATTTTCAGATCTCTCCAGAGATGATGGATCAGATTCTAGTCTGGGCTCTGGCTGGGCCCCTCAAGGACCTTCACAGAGTTCTCCTGAAGCCTCTCCTTTGATATCTTCAATCAATCAATCAATCAATCTTAATTATATAGCGCCAATTCATAACAAACATTATCTCAAGACGCTTTCCAAAAGCGTTAACAGGTCTAGACCTGTAAATGATAATAGATTTATTAACAGAGACCCAACATCAAGACAATATACATAACATGTCTTGGCTGTGTGCTGAGGCCCCAGTCTGAGGTCTAAAGTGCTCTGGAGCAGGTTTTCATCCAGGATGTCTCTGTTCGTTGCTCCATTCATCTTTCCCTCAATCCTGACTGAAAAACATCCCCACAGCATGATGCTGCCACCACCATGCTTCACTGTAGGGATGGGATTGTCCAGGTGATGAGCGGTGCCTGGTTTCCTCCAAACATGACACCTGGCATTCACGCCAAAGAGCTCAATCTTTGTCTCATCAGAGCAGAGAGTTTTCTTTCTCCTGGTCTGAGAGTTCTTCAGGGGCCTTTAGTCAAACTCCAGGTGGGCTACCATGAGCCTTTTACTAAGGAGAGGCTTCAGTCTGGACCCAATCTGGAAGGTTCTCCTCTCTCCACAGAGGAGCTCTGGAGCTCTGACAGAGTGAACTTGGGGTTCTTGGTCCCCTCCCTGACTAAGGCCCTTCTCCCCTTATCGCTCAGGTCCAATCAGCTGAATTTACCACAGGTGGACTCACAGTAGCTGCAGGAACATCTCAAGGAGGATCAGTGGAAACAGGGTGCACCTGAACTCAATTCTGAGCTTTGTCGTAAAGGCTGTGAATACGTATGTGCATGTGATGTCTCAGCTTTTTATTTTTAATAAATTTGCAAAAATTTCAAACAAACTTTTTCCTTGTTGTCATTATGGGCTGTTGTGTGTAAAAATTTTGGAAGAAAATGAATTTATTCAGTTTTGGAATGAGGCTGTAACACAACAAAATGTTAAAGTGAGGCGCAGTGAATACTTTCTGGATGCTCTGTACGTCTTTTATGTCTCGTCTAATGGCATGTCGTGTTATTCCATATTTGTTTATGATGATTTAATTTCTTATAGGCTTTGCATCTTTTTAAAGCTCTTTGATTGAACGAAATCTATAAATTGAGTTATTTTTTTGCTTGTTTTGTTGTCATTTTTATCTCAGTATCTATAGTCATTTTCATGTTTTGTTCTTGTGCTAAATGTGTTTTTTCTATGTGTCTCTCTGTTTCCCTCTCTGTGTGTTTCAGGCCTATACACTCCTGGGTCAGTTCCTGCTCTTAAAGAAAGACACTGAGATGTTCAGTGATTGGCTAAAAGAAGTCACAGGTGCTAACTCCCGTCAGGCTGACTCCTGCACTCAGTGCTTAAGGGAGTGGTGCGACTCCTTCCTCTGAGACTCCGCCTCCTCGTCTCAGCCCCCGCTGCCTCTCGTTTTTTCACTCTTCACCTGCTCCTACAGCTTCTGTCAGAGCTGATCCTTATCTCATGGCTGCTGCTGTTAAAAAGCTTTGAGGTGAACCATCCACCTCCTACCTGTAGGGTCACTGTGATGTCACAGTTTTCTGTCAGGTGTCTTTTTACCTGTTCATCATCAGATGGTTTTATTGGTTAAAGTTTACACTAATAAAAGCTTTATGTCCAAACAGCTTTGTGTTACAGATTAATTCTCCGCGGGCTTTTCGCAGCCTGCATGAACCATCCATTAGTTAGCATCATTTACTGAGCGCTCAGCTTTGCCTTTATGGTGTTCTGGTGCCAGAGGGAGATTTTGGATGTGGAAAGAAAGGTAACTGAGCTGAGATTTCAAGTTATGATTGACCTAACTAGTTGGGGTTGGGGTTTGTAGACCAAACATGCAAAGAAAACTGATTTTTATGGGTCGAAGACTCCTTTGGAAACGTAGGACAATGATGAGATGTACAGCAAATTTAGATTTAGGAGACGCAACATCTTTCATGTTTATAACTGTCTATGCAGATTACACATGTATAATGTGAATTTATTGGATAGAGGTTTTTCAGGGGGTTCCCTGGACATGTGACGTTCTGCACCTGCCTTGCTTTCATGGTGCAATTAGTTAATTGGCTGATTTTTGGCAGACGTGCATGCGGCTAACACTACTGTCAAACGGGCTGAAGACTAACGGTCCTGTTTGTGTAACAACTGGACGTGCATACAGGCCCTGGTCTGTGGCTGTAAATGGGAACATGATGCACTGTTTCAACATTATGCTGTACTGAAAAAAACATCAAGCTAGAGACGAGACCATAAACTCCCTAGGAAAATGATAATTGCATGGTTTAAATTGAATTGTTTTAATTAATACTTCAATGTGTTAATTACAGTGAATTAATAACAGAAATAATGTTGCAATTGACCTCTGTTGCTAAGCGCCTCTCGAATGGGAGCTTGTTGCAGTAGCTCTCTCTGTTGTTCTTTTTTCTCCTTTTTTTCTTCTCTTTTTTTTTTATCTTCATAAAAGTAATGTATGTTTGTGACTGCATTATCAATGGACTCCTACCAAACTGTGAAATAAGATGAAAATCAAAGCACACAGACTGCTGAGACCTGGGTTTTGATAAATAACCAGACAGAGAACTGCTCCAAATCTATCAGAATATGAATGCTTTGATATTTTCAGATTACTAATCAGACTGCTTCATAGTTTGATAATATACCGTAGTTTAACGTTGAACTTCAAATCTGTTTCTGTTCATCATCATTTATAGCTTCACTTATTATTTCCTCTCCATAGTGAGTCCATATTTGGTCAGAACCTCGGCTCCAAACCAACTTTTTCATCAAACACTCAAAGTAAAAACTGGATTTAGAATATCAGCAGTTAATATTGATTATTGGAGCTCAAACCTGGTTCACTGAGGTTGGATAAAGAAGACACATTTAATAACACAGCTGCAGACGGAGCTGGTGTTTCATTGTAAAGTGTGACCCTGTTAACTGGAGACTCTCAGCTTTCAGACCATCAGTGACACGTTCAGCTGAGAGTCACCAGTTAACACGGTCACTCTTTACTCCAGAACACCGGTTGCTCTGTAACGCTCTGAACTCCATCGAAGTTGACTCCATGGTGAGTCCAAAGTGAGTAAAAAACACTGTAAATATGTTTAGAACAACAAATGAACAGCAATTCTTGTTTTTTGAATATCAAAATAACAGCCCTCCTCCTTTATCCGGGCTTGGGACCGGCAAAAGTGACCGAACAGAGACACCTTGGCGGAGTTACTGTTTTTTTATTTTTTGTAAGTTTTTTAAAAAAATTTATTCAATTACTTATTTTTTTGTTTCTTGTTTTATTTTTTTCTTAATTTATTTGTTTTAGTTTTTCTTTTTAATGTTACAATAAGTTACAGGAGAACATAAACACATCTTTCTCATTTTACGGATTCTTTTTCTATTTTAGTTTGAATAGAGAACATCATTACCCACCCCCCCATCTGAGGAAAAATGGAAAAATACCTTTATTCTACAGGACAAGTTTTATTTTAATCATTATGTTTTTTTTATTCTTAACAATGTTTGTTTCACTGTGTTCAAACATTTTGTTTTATTATGTTTCTACCAGCCTGATTTTTCTTCCTTTTTTTGTTTGTTTCTCACTTTGACTTTTCCTTTTTCTGTGACCCATTTCTGAGTCCTGACAGCTGTGGCTCTAATGAATGTCATGTCCAGTTTTTGAATGCTAATTTTGGTGTCATTATTAATGAATATTGAAGCCTTTAGTGGAAGCTGTCATCGTAATAATCTGCTTCAATTCTTCTGCAGCTTTCCCAGGGTCTGAGCTCCCTCTGCTGGTCAGAGGCTGTAACTTCTACACGAAAAATAAACTGAACGCTTTATTTAATTTATTGGCTACAACAACTTTAACCTTTTTCACAGTTTTAATAAGAATTTTTCTCATCTTTTGGAAGACAGTCAACGTGTGTGTGTGTGTGTGTGTGTGTGTGTGTGTGTGTGTGTGTGTGTGTGTGTGTGTGTGTGTGTGTGTGTGTGTGTGTGTGTGTATATATATACTTCCCTTCCTGCAGCAAACACAGTCTCAGTCAGAGTCACTGTCATCACTCCATCCAGTGTGGTGAGAGTGACTGTGCTGAATCTGATGTTTGTGCTCAATCTGAGGCCTGATTACGTCCAAGGAGCTGAGTCTTCATCAGCCGTCCTCTGCCTCTTCCTACTTACCTGCTCTGGGCTGTTCTCCTCCTTGCGCCTCTTTTTTGAGGACGAGACAAGGCCAGAGATGGAGGGGGCACACTCTTCTGGACTCTGAAGGATGGACGGGGGACCGGAACAAGAGGACCAACAAGAGGACCAACAAGAGGACCAACAAGAGGACCAACAAGAGGACCAACAAGAGGACCAACAGGAGGACCAACAAGAGGACCAACAAGAGGACCAACAAGAGGACCAACAAGAGGACCAACAGGACCAACAAGAGGACCAACAGGACCAACAAGAGGACCAACAGGGACACAAGGACTAACGGGAGAAGTAGCTCGAAAACCATGCCACCCTTTGCAGAAGTCTCCACACTGAAAAAAAATGATACTTTGGACTAACCTAGAAAAATAACTCTAATTTGTTACACCTAATATTATTCGTTTTTCCTCAAATTATATTTCTGATTTGGTTGAACTCTAAAATTTGATCCAATATAAATCAAGATAATCTTTTTATCTTTTTTATCAAAGTCATTCTTTTAATGACAGCAGTCATTACAGCAACTGAACGTTTATTTGATCATATTACAGTCTGTGCAGCTTAGTTTTTGTTGCTGCATCTCCTGTTTCTGAGTACCCCTGAATGCAGCATGCTAAGCTCATCCCCTGAGTAACAGCAGGGAGAGACACATGCCCAGAAAAGTCTGAAGCTAAGTGAACCACTGGATTCTCTGATGGTTCTCAGACTTTTTATTATTATTATGAGTCCATCAGACAGGGAAACAAAGATTCCTCTGCTGGTGAGAGTGTGTTTATGAAAAGAAAGAGGTCAGCCATTCTTTTTATTTTGGCTAATGTAAAAATACAAATAATGGCTCAGAATTAAAGAAAAATAAAATGAGTGAAAGAATTGAATGTTTTCCAAGTTACTGAATTTCTACATCCTCCAACAATGGGAGCTGCAGAAAAAAGGTCCAAACACGTATCGGTTTTAACAAGTTTTATTTTTGCATTTTTTTGTTGAAATCTTCAGTACAGTCTGTCGTCTGACAGGAATGCATGAAAGAAGACATGATTGGCTCAAAACAGTCACATGAACATTGTCATCATCATCATCATCATCAATAATCAGTATCATTGTCTTATCTGAACACTGAGACACTTTAATCCAGAAACTCCTAAAAACCCGACCCCCCTTCCCCCCTCCCCCTCCCTGAACATCCAGGAGTGTCCCTGAACTCTGTACAAGCCCTTCAGAGAGACGAGCATAGAAAATACTAATGTTAAAGATTAACAGTATTAAAAAGGCAAAAACATGAATGCCCCCCCACCCCTGATAGGCCCTGCCCCTTAGTGACATCATCATGACATCATGACATTCAGAAAACATCTTTTAACAGAAATGGTCCAGAAAACATCATCAGCAGTCATCCAGTGAGTCACTGAAAACCAGCCAATCAGAAGAGAGGACAGCGTGAGTATCCTGCATCCTTATTGGCTGAGAGATGCGAGTGTTGAATATGAAAGGTGGCTTTGAATCTTTACAGTGTAGCTGAGGAGCTGCTGCCCCCTGGTTGTGAACAGAAATATACACACAGATTTCTGCAGTATATACAAACAGAGCTTGCAACAGAGAGGTCTCACTCTGATCAATTCTTTCAACTCCAGATTCTATTTCTGAAAAACACTCGAGTCACAGTTTGTGTTCATCTTACATCCCGTTTGCTTCCCGGTTACCTTCTGTTTAACTCGTTTACATCAGTGAAAGGTTTATATCAGGACCACATCAGAGTCACGCGCCTGCTCCGAACGACAGCTCACCTTTCTCAGGTGAGGCTTTCTTGAAACAGGTCCAAGAACTGTCTCCCAGACCTCACCTGAGATGAAAGCACTGTGGCTGGCTGTCAGAAATTCACCTTGGGATATGAGTTTGATTCCACAGGCTTCTTGTAGCTTACATTTTTTACTTAAAGCCTCTCTGCTATGCACTTTAAACTTCATATTTACTGCGTATATCACATTAAAGCCTCTGTAATATTTTTCTATTAAAGGCCTTCACTGTGAAACATCTCTAAATACAAAAGTCGGGAGATTAACAACTAAAAGCGGCCTGAAATAAATTTGACACATCATATTTGGCAACTAATTTAACCAGATTCTTCTGATCAGTCATCTTTAGAGATTATAAAACATGCAGAGAGGAAGTTTTCTCCCACAAAATGTTACTTATTTAAAGTTAAAATACAAATTCCTAAAACACACTTAAGACTTCGGGACTCGAGACACTTCCTCTTTACCTGCTTTGTTCTTATTGGAGGAGAAACCTTTCTGTCAGCTCACGTTCTCAAAAAGTCTCCTCAGATACGTTCAGGTGTTCTCACCTGTCCTCTTCCCTCTGCTGCTCTGACAAATCATGCAAACCGATCCATCTGTCGTACTTTTAAACTATGACACGTTTGTTGTTCGAACATCTGATGGTTAAAGAAGCATGCAACCGAGCAGCTGCAGGCTCGAGTCCTGACACGTTAAAGACTGAACTTCTGGACTTGTGCGGACCCTCGCCCTCACAAATGTTAAACTATGACCACTTAGAGCTCTTGCTGTCATATGTTCACATTTAGTTGTCTCCATGAACACTGGGCTCAATGAGCTGGAAGAAGCTCCCGTTACCATGGAAACACCCGACTGTTACTGATTTACTTTGATACTGAAGCGCACTTAAAGACGGCCTAAGTGGATTTATGAATGAACATCAGAGAAGGTAAAATCCTCCTCACTAATTAGCATCCATACTTCTGTCCTGTCTGTGTGTTCACATTTGATTTATGATTTCGATCCTTTTGACTCTTAATTAACCGTTACAGCTTCATGCCAAAATGACTCTGCAGTCTCAGACAAAATGACCGCAGTTTGTCAAAATGTCTTCACAAGTTATCAAAAGCCTGGTCCTCACAAAGATAGCTGTACCCACATCCAACACACGCGGACCCTCCCTCTATGAGGGGGGCGTGAGGGGTGGCAGGCCTTCATCGCTGGGCGTAGCCGTGTCGTCACTGGGCTCCAGGCTGTCCTTCAGACTCACGGTGCTGTCTGAGGGGGGAGGAGTGGACTCGGAGTGGGGCGGGGTTAACTCTGTAATAGGGGGGGCCAACTCTGTAGGGGGTGTGGTGCCCCAGGATGGTTCCTGAGTGCCGTTAGCAGTTGGGAGACTGGCAGGTTCCTGTGGGGGTGTAGCTGGAACAGGAGGGGGCGGAGTGAAAACAGGTTCCGCCCGGTGGGGGGCGGAGTTAGAGAGGAGGCCATCAGGGAGAGAGAGGGACGTCTTCTCCACCAAACGCCACTGCATGATGCTGGTGTCCTTCCCCCCGGTGGAGATCAGGTGGCTGTCGTTGTACAGGAAGCTGACATTTGTCACATGACTGCTGTGGGCGCTGTATTTATGACTGGGAGCCTGCAGACACACACACACACACGTGATGAATATTATAAAACTATTTACCCGGGGGAAGGCACTGTTACTTATTTAGAGTTAGAAAAGATCCTTCCTGTTGTCCCTGAAGGACTGAAGGAGAGTTAACAGCAGAAACAGTATGTGCCTGGTGTTACATCACTGTTGTTTCCTGTTTGTTCAGTGCTCCCTTTGGTGCCTTCTGTTGATTTCACCTGCAGACAGTCGAGCTGGGTCTATTTAGGTAAGGCTTCCTGATTAACCAATCTCTCTCCCAGCTTCACAGCAGAAACACATCAGTAGTTCTTGTTCCTGTTTTTTCAGATACTTTATGTTTAATAGTCAATAAAACTAAGAACTGAGACGTTGAAACCTCTGTGTTGTGTCCCTTAGTAAGTCTGGTGTTCGAGCCAGCTGTAACACTGGACTGTTTGGCATTGGCAGACAAGATCTGGCCATTTTTTTCAGGGTGCCTCCCACATTCTCAGCACTGCTGCCATTCTTTACAAATGTGGCCCCATTTGAAAGTGAAATAAATAAGCTTTCACAACGGTAAAGATTCATCGTAGGGCTGTTACTTTGTCAAAAAAATGAAGTTTGAACGAAATCAAAATGACCCGTTATTCTTTTGAATATACTGGATGTACATAACATGAGCCAAAAAGTCAAATAGGGATACACGCATAACGATTGTCGGGCTGTTTTTGATTTACCTCCTTCCTGGCCAAGGACAGACAACGCCCAATTATCTTAAGTCTTATCAGATTATCCGGTGGTCTGAGGTTTGTCAAGATTGAATTTGCCCCGATAATTGCGTTCAAAACGAGTCAGCGCTGACAATCGTAAATATTAAACTTGTTCAATATTTACGACCAAAAATCTTCATGTGTGTGGAAAGCCGACAACTCCTGACTCATGACTCCATGAGTGAGGAAGCAGAGGTAAACAAATCAAGCATGGCTGACCTGACACGGAAACTTTGGAGGACCTCAGAAATGGAGGACCAACTTGTTGAGCTGTGGGAAGCACGAGAATGTCTTTTCAATGTCTCTGCCAACCGAAACGACAACGACAAGAGTTTGCTGGAAATTGCCAGTGGCATAGGGATCAGGTAAGCTAATATGTAGCTTAGCTCGATGCTAATCTTGTTCCAGCTGGTGTTGAATCAGTAACCACTGCTTTAACCTGTTAAAACTGTTAACTGTAACTTGCTCCCCAAAGCGGTGTTTCAACTGTCTGCCACTGCTTGTATTTACCTGAAAAGTAGTACACATTGCATTTTCCTTGGATTTATAGTTGTATAGGTGGGGTTTAAGAGTGTGTGTGTGTGTGAGATGGTGGGACAGAATGGTTATGTGTGTGATGAGCTGTGTTCTGAGCACACCACACACAATATGATTTTTTATCTTTACGTGTGGGGTCTCTAGCAGATAAAAAAATCGCTTCAGATTTAGAAAATCGTGACGTGTGTGTACTACCCCGCTTAAAGTTGTAATCCTGTTCTCTGTGTCTCACTCTGATGAGACCATGCTCCATGTAAACAGACACTTCATGGTGACGTAGGCGGGCCATGCGTGTGCCTAAAGTGTGGTTCATGTTGGAGTGATCGTGCTGGAGTTCAGTACTGTTTGGATGTGAAGCAGCAGGTTGTTGTCTAAAGAGAGGAGTTTCCTTCACGTAGGCTCACATCTCCAGGATGCGGTCAACATTCTAACGGGTAATTAGAGTTCAAATATGAACTTTTCACCTCATGTTCGAAACTCAAACAATGTTCCAACAAAGAAATAGTCTACCCAACCCAAATTTCCTTACTGTTTGTGTTAAATTTAGATTATTGTACTGGCAAGCACTAAAGGGGATCATATGAAGTCAATACAACTACCTACAGCTTTCCTGGAAAATGTGTGTGTGCTTATGTGTGTGTGTTTGATCCCTACCTTAGCAGTTGAGCATGGGTAGGCAAACAGGTGGACTTTACAGAAGTCGTCAGCCAGAGCGATCACTTTCCTGTTGTGAGATCTGATCAGAGCGTTGATGTCTGTGCCATCTGAACCCTCCGGCCACACACCTATACACACACACACACACAGATATACAAAAACAAATACACAGTATATAAATTAATATATAAATTAATCAAACAGCACAAAAGCCTTGATTTGTATTTGTCATAAGAAACAAACTTTTGTATAGTCTTGGGTCTTGTTTGCCTTCAAATGGTTTAACTTGTTGTACTGTTGTAGTATTTGTATCTGGGACAGGAGGAGCAGTTAAAATAGTGGCAAAAGTATCACCTCTCATAGTAGCAGTCACAGTATAAGCACTGGCAACAGCTGTAGTAGCAGATAAACTAACAACAGAAGAGGTTTGGCAAGTTCCAGAATTTAAAGGTTCATGTCTTCAGCAAGGTTCATGCATTTTGGTTCCTGACAGTGACATAAATGTGATCCGTGCAGGTTCACAGAAAGGTTAAATGCATGTTTTTAGAGGTGTGCAGGTTCAGAGACCCGAGGTGAAGGTGTACTAACCAAACACATGGTACCCCAGCACACAGGTGTAGGTCGCCCAGTCGATGTCTTTACAGTCCGAACGGTTTCTGATCAGCTTACAACCGTTTGGGACGTCCCCTGAAAACACACCAGAGTTCACTTACTGCACAACATTCAGACACAGCACACTCACTCAGCACCACAAACACAGAGGGACTCCAGTACTCACAGTAGAGGATCTCATAGTCCCCAGAGTTGGACATAATGAAATTGTTGTCAGGTGACCAGTCCAGGTGTGTGATGTAACTGGAATGTCCCTGTGGAAAAAATTCAGATTAGAGATCACATGAACACACACCCCAGCACACAGCTGGGACTGCTGATGAAGAGAGTGGACTGAACTAAGCAGCCTCTCAGTAAACACATTGGAACTCGTTGGGTGCTTTTTGACCAGAAGTTCCAGGAACTAAATGGTTCCTGTGGCCTGTTGGTGTACATGTTTCCACTGTAAGTACTGTAAAGATTATGCAAATTGGGATTGTGACATGGTGAGAAAAAAATGAAAGCAACTGCATTTCACCACTCGACCAGTAGAGGGCAGTACGACAGTGATGAAGACCATTAGCAAAAATATCATCACAGAAGGAGAAGACAGGCTGCTGTCATGTGCAACACCACAGTAAGCCTTTAAGCACGGAGGATGGATTCTTTAAATCAACACTTCTCAAAAAAAGACCTAGTTCCTGGGGAAAGTTCCTCTGGTCAAAAAGCACCTAGTATGGTCCACTGAGTGCAAAGAGAGTTTGCTCAAAGTTTACTAATGTATCAAACATCATGTAAAAGACTCAAAAAACACAGCATGATATTTGAGGAAACTTTCTCACCACGATAAAATAAAAGAATGAACTCAAAAAGGAAGAACAGCAAACAGACTTACTGTGCACTTCCCGTATCGGCTGTACTTCCGTCCTCTGTCAGAGACGGTGTACAGGTAGATGAAGTTATCATGAGACCCAACAGCCAACAGAGAGCCATCTGCAGACACATGGAGAGGAGGATTAGCATAACTTCTTTAAATATGTTTAATCTAATTCAGGCTAAAGACAGAATAATCAGGTTTATTCTCATCCACATTTTTTACTTGCATGTCTAGCATGTTTTGTCAATTGAACATAGCGGTCGTGTCAGTGTGAACCAGTCAAAGTCAGTTTGACTCAAACTGAATCATGTCTGTCACACTCAGTTCACTTCCTCTCACCAGCAGGTGACATTAATTCTCTTTGTTGGCGGGTAAATGTATTCAGAACAGGATGTGAAAAGCGTCTATTGTACGTCTGTGTCACCACCACTTCCTTTTTTCGGGGTAAGACAAAGGAAAACGACGACGGTGTCCACTAAAAACTTCTCTAGAAAACATCATCAAGGTTTTCAGACCACATGTGAGGTGGATCCCCTCTACCAGAGAAGAGCATTACATCAACACGTAAAGCAGTAATAACATTTCCACTGTGTCACTATGACTGCAGGTAAATACTGACACATCCTGTCCATGTTCTTCATGTGGGAATCCTTCCAAACATGGACAGATTAAACTTAGATCTGAGCCTGTGATGCACTTCCTGCCAATCGGAGACTCACTGATGTGCAGCCACCTCGTCGAGGTTCACTGGGACACAACAGACTGAATGAAAGCGTTTTAATTGAAGACCAGCACATTTGTGACAGAATGACCACACTGATGCATTTAGGTCGTTTCAGATGCTGACAGCTCAGGTCAGTAATGCACTCAAACGAGCTTGTTTATTTAGTGTTAAAGAAAATATGTTGAGTTTGATTGATTGACTGATTTAACCAGGTAGTAAATGTGATCTGTGTGTTCTGTGGGAGCATTTGTCCAGTCTTTTCTAACGTACAGACAACAGTCTGGTAATATTCTGTTGAATAATGTCTCGCTCAGTTGACAGAAATGACTGATAGCTTGTTAGCGCTTGTTGTCATCACAGCTTCAAACCTAGGCATTTGCAGTATTCAAGGTTTGTTTTTACCCCAGCTATGGTCTGACACTGATTTGTATCGATGAGACATTTAAGGCAGATTGAACATTTAATTCAACACTACTTCCTGTTTTACGGTAAAATTCTGAAATTTCACACACTGATAGAATGAACCTTCAGGTCTTTCCTGTAGCTTGTCAGCTTGTCTGGTAAACAAACTCCACCCACCTAGAGAGAAGCGCATCACTGACAGCTGCTCGTTCCCATCGGTGTGAATCGCAACCAGGTCAGTGGTCTCAGCATCCAGAACGTACCACCTGAGACAAACCAGAGAGCGTCATAAGACAGGTGGACCAGATAAGTGCTCATAAATACAGTTATACTCATTGCACTATCATCAGACAGGTGTATGGAGCTATTACTACTGAAAAACTATTTGGAACTGTGTAAAATGATCAACAAATGCCGAAAACGATTCACAACTGTCAACTTGCATCCACAAATACGTATGAATTGGTTATTCCACAATTTTGGCTCACATCAATGTGAGTCCACATATGAAAATAAAGCCTGCTGGTGGATTTAACTTTTGAAGTCAGGGCTTCAAACTCAATCACACAGAGGGGGGGGGGGGGGGGGGGGGGGGGCATTCTGACATGAGGAAAGAAGAGGGTTATGGAACATAATGAATTAAACATGCTTCAATTTATTGACACTATTAAACCAAGTTTTTTCTTATTAAACAGCATCTTGGATGTCTGTTTAAATGTGTAGTTTGCATGTCTGATGGTGTCATAGTGTTATATAGGACATTTCCACTATTTTTAACCAATTAAAGAATCAGTCCCATCTAACTGTCAATTGGTGTAACCACAAAAGCAAGTATAAAATAATTCACCTTCCTAAAAGTTATGAAAGTGTACTGATGAAATCAGTTATTAGTTGTGAATTATCATCTCAAAGTATATTTAGAATATTTCATTTCTAAACTTGATCATTTGGGTTTTGTTGTACTGAGCGAGTCAGTATGTCGTAGACTTCAATGTTTTCTCTCTATTTTTTGGGTCAGTTGGTTTAAAATCATTTCATTTTTTTACAATGTATTAGACTGATGAAATCATATTCACGGTAACTTTTTTGCTAGATATCAGATTTTTTTATGATAAAAATTGGTTACACCAATTGATATTTTTCAGTTTTACCAAATGACCATGTCTTTCACCCTCACACAGGCATAATACAGTGCCATAACACTGGAGTCCTACCAGCTCTTAACACGTCACCTGCTTACAAGTTACCAGGAAGTTCAGATTTAATATTTCTAATTATTATTTTAATTCATATAAGCTCCCAAGTTGGCAAATATCCGTTTGATCTCAGTGCCTGATGTGCTTGGTTGGGAACTCAGCGGTGGACCTGGTTAGTCATAGTTTGGCAGCACTCACAGTGAACCAAGATTCTTTGCTGTAATTGAGTCTCCCACAGGAGCAGCTTGGCTTGCAGAGCTCTGACTGTATCGTACATGTCTGTGATTCCTGGTTCAGTGCAGCAGCATGCTTCGTCATGTTGCAAAGAAATGCCAACCGCAGTGCAGGGGAGCTGGTGCTTACAGGTCTCAATTTGCACGCTCGCTTTTATAGTGATGAACTACTTCTCATTACAGCGTGTTTCGCAAGAAAGAATGCACATAAAAAATTTCAAGTCAATTAAAAACATAAATTCACTATCACTAAAGGCACGGTCAGTGAATGAAGTGAAACCAGATCAAGCTCTTTGTCAGAGGCCTTAAGAGATGTCAAAGTGGTCCCTGAGTCTGCTAACCTAATTTCTTCAGGCAGCTCAGACCACATCTTGAGGTCTTTAACTCTCACTGCTGTCACCTCTAATCTTCACGCATGCTTCAGGGCAACATGAAAGGTCTGCAGGACGATCTTAAAACTGAGTCTAACACACCTGAAGCCAGCACAGGGAGGGTGAAACTGGCATATCAGCACATTTTTTGTGGTTATGCTTAAAAATCTGGCAGCTGAGCTGTATACCACACAGATATTAAGAGTTTTGTTGAGGCAGGTGCTGCAGCGATCGAAGCCTGAGGAGGTGAAGGAATGTGAAATGGTTTCTGTCTTTAAATGATCGAACAGATCAGATTTCTGTAATGTTTCTAAGACCGTAAAAACAGGACTGCACTTGTTTTATTATGTATAATGATTTCTTGCAGTGTATTCTGGGACTTGTAGTCTAATGTGCATGATATCAAATTGAAGGTCACATATGGTAAAAGAGAAGAATTCAGGATCGATCAATGATCTATACTGACTTTCCTGAGTGTGTTCCTATGGCAACCACAGCTCCACTCGGATGAAAATCTGCACAGTGTCCATGTTCCTAAAGCAAAGGAGAGCAAGATCTGTCAATCATCCATCAATAATCAAACAACCAATCAGAAAGCAGGAAGAGAGTCCATCTCCCTCACCTCCAGTGTGCGGCTCCAAAGAAGACTGTGATTCACGGAGTTCCAGACGCACACCATCCGATCCTGGGCGCACGTGAGGAACATCTCTCTGGACGGGTGGGAGGCCAGACCCCACAGCTCGTCAGTGTGACCCTGAACACATCATGACACACAGAAATACTGAGCACCTGAACATATCACAAAGACATTGAGACCCTTCATCTATGACCAAAAAACTAATAAACAGAGTGGACACAACACTTCACAACACACAAAGATACCCAGAGGCCCTGAATGCATCACAGCATAAAAATACTGAAAGCAAAAAGCACAAAAAACTGACTTAACTGAGGTGACCCAGAGCACAAACAGCTCACAACAATGACTCTGAACGTTTCCACAGGAATGACCCAGCTGGTTGCTTGAAACAGCCTGGGCTCAAACCACCTACTGAGTTGCTGGAGCCTATCCCAGCTGTCATTTAGTGCAACGCAGCTACACCCTGAACAGGTCACCAGCCTATCACAGGGCTAACAAATACAGACACACAACCATTCCCACACACACCTACGGGTAATTAGAGTGACCAGTCAAGCTGATGAGCACGTTTTTGGACTGTGAGAGGAAGACGGAGAAAACAAACAGTAACCACTGCAGCCACACTTCTTCACTTCTGTATGGAACTGAGAAGAAGCCAACGCTGCACCAGCTAAAACCAACGTTATGACTGAATTCAGACCCCCACCAGCACTTAGACTACAAAATGAGTTCAGCAGAGTCAAACTGGTTTAAGCTACTAGAGTTAAATTCTCTTTGTTACATATGAAATCTTACATGGGTAACGGGAGAAGAGCTTTGAATGTTGAATATACAACATACAGTATTAACATGTCAACCTGACTCGGCAACAAATCAAAAACAAATCTGAAGAAGAGTTTTAGGCTTCTGCATGCTTCTGAATCTCTCCATGTGTGATGAACACACGTTAGAACATTTGTACAAAACAAGCCACTACTGACTAACTACTATACTTCCATTAAAATGTGCTCCAAGAGTCTTGGAGTATCAAGGAGGGCGCTGAAAAATCTAACAAAGACAGTCACAGGGGAGGATTTGGTTCAATGTTTATGCTCTGCTTCACTCTGCTGTAGCTGGGACAATCCAATCCAATTAAACAGAGGTGTGTTTAGGAGTCCTTCTCAGAGATAGTGTAGCTATTCAGTGCTGTCAGTTAAATGCATTTTTTTGCCGTGGAAATTAAAATTTGGGGGAAGCATGCATTTGGTTTCGATTTAGACGAGGGAAAACTCAAAGTTTTGTGATCTGGACCTGTGTGCATGTCCAGCCATAAACTATGAAAACAGACCGTTTGTACTTATGGTGAAAAAAAATGGAGTAGCGGTATGTATGAGCCAGGTTAACGCCCAAACAGAGGGTTAAATGTAGTGGAGGTAGAGCCCACCATTACAGGCTATAACAGCAGGATTACCGTTGTTTTAAAGATGGCGGACGTCGTGCTTATATGTCAATGATCAAGACAAATTGTGAGGAAAATTGTGAAGGAAAGGACAATTGTGAAGAAAAGACGATATTTAGGGATCAAGTTTGGAAAAGTATGACAAAGTATGGAGCTAAACAGCAAACTTACATCAAGGAGGCACAATATTTTCCCAGTAACAGATGAGATAAAAGAGGTGATTGAAGTCTCAAACCAGCTAGGCTTGCTGCCGTCAGTTTTTAAGCTTGCTTGGCTCTTTGCTTTTATACGTCTGGGTCCTTCAAAGATGTGTGTGATGACATGTTGGAGTTCATCAAACATCCGCTTGTAGAATTATTCATGGAGTTACTGGGGCATTGCTGCAGTGCTTGTTCCTCAAAACAGCTTTCATACTGCTTATTCTATTTATGAGGCCTTCTTGGAAACACCATCTTTAGCCAAATACAATAAGTTGACTGGACATTTATTTGCGTTCATGCATGCAGCTAACGCTACAGCTGAATGGGCCGTTCCATAACTGTACGTTAAGACTAATGGTCACATTTGTTTCATGATTAAATGTGCATATGTGCCCATATCATTAACATTTCCAAAGAATAATCACAGAGGATACTGAAAACCTGAATCCCTTTTCACAAGTGAGGTCTCTTTTATGAACGCCTCACTGGCAGGCTGTATAAAATCACAAACACCAATCAGAGGCCAGTCTACATCAAACAACACGATGGAGTCATGATCAGTCCTGCGGTCTCACCTGGACCTCCACCAGGAAGCCGTCATTGAAGGTTCCTCTCAGAATGAAGTTACGAGACGTCCCGACCAGAAACTCCTCCCCCTTCCCCTCAGACACCGCTCGGATGGTTCCGTACTGATCTGGCATCTGTGGACCCAAGCAGGACATCGGTCATGTGACCTCACTCAAAACTTCCTTTAAGCAGGTTCATAATCTCAAATCAAAGTCACAGGCTTATATGCTGCTGCTTATATCTATGAGTGAGTGTGTTCAGCGTTCAGTATCCCACCTCAATGTCCCGGTCAGCTCGCAGCTCGTGGTCCCACAGGATGATTTTTCGGTCCTTCCCTCCTCCTGTCAGTAGGGTGCCACTCCTCATCTCACACATACAGAAAACACTTCCCTCATGAGCCTTGACCTGCCGACTGATCTGGAACGCTGCACACACACACACACACAGAAACAGATCTCACACATTAAACAATATTTAATGTTTGTGTGGTTATCACTGATGACTGGACTCTACTGGTCAACGTGCTGGAGCAGCCAACGGGAGGCAGTAGATCGCTCAGAAAAGACTTCCTGTTTCTAAAAGTTTCCTCTTAAAAAAAAAAAAAACTTTTAAGTTACTGGAGAAACTTTTTTTTTTTTAACTTCCTGTTTGAACAAATGTGCAGACGGGTTTGGCTGAGCTGGCACAGATGCTTGTTTCTGAATCACCTTCAGTCTGCTGCACCTTAATGTTTTTAATGTTTTAAGAAGCAGACAAACTCTGGGTGCAGCTCTCCTGGAAAAACATTTAATTCTTGGCACGAGCACAGCTGCCTTTCAATCACTTTCACAACAAGTCACCAAAACTATTACTCACATAGTGCCAACGTGCATGCGCTTCCTTTGAAGTGCTAAACTGGTTTCAGTATGTACAGGGCTGACAGGAGTTTGGCTTCATTTTGCACAGTGTGTTTCTGTGTTCAGCAGCTAGACAGTCATTAAGAGATCAGGTTTAACTTTAGGTGAATTTTCTAACCAGCCTGAGTCACTAACGTTAGTTTGGGTGTCTGTGCACATGTGTGGAGCACGTGAAGCTGTTTTTTTATTCTTAACACAGAGGGTTGTGCACAAAAACAAAGGACATATGGTGTCCGGTGAGAGGACTGCATTTCATTCCTCAGCTGGGGGCAGCTTGGTGCAGGTCAGGGGTGTGACACAACAGGGAGTTTGTAATGCACTTAAATAACAAGATGAGCAGGTATAACGTGTATCTGTCCGTGTGTTGATCACCCAAGAATTTTCGAGCACAGCCCAATAAAATGAATGAACACATAACTGATACAGGCAGAACGTGGAGCTCATCATAGCGCAGTAACCATGTATTATCTCTACCTCCTCAAGTCTTATGACCACTCAGAACACTTTTACTTTGCAACAACTGAAATCTAAGTAAGTGTTAATGTTTTGTTTTAGTAAACCTTCTCTTGTTAAATTTAATTAAGGATGCACCGAAATGAAAATTTTGTCTGAAAACCGAAATTTTGCCGATCTTTAGTGCCATGGCATAAATAAACATTAATATTTCAAAGAATAATGCCGTCTTCACAGAGATGCTTTTGGAGTGCTTTAAAAAAGGCAGAATTTTTTTGCATCTCTTCTAGGTGGTTGTGACATTATTTTTCTGGACTCTGTCTGCTACAGTGAGTGTGCTCGTCTCTGTGTGCACACTGTTTGTGTGTATCGGGGGCGGATACCGCTCTCTGCCGTGCAGGATGCAGAGAGCAGAGAAGAGCACATGACCATCCTGTCATGTAAATGAGATAAATAACAAGGCTATTTAATCTGTTAAATAAAAGAAAAAGGTATAGACCTGATCTAGAGGAAGGCTGCTCATGTGGTTTAGAGCAACGACTTCTTTTTTCTGCACCCTGCTCTCTTTCTCAGATATATTGAAATACGTTGTCTTGACAAGAGTGCCAGCCACGGTATTTCGCTTGCGTAATCACAACATACTGTTTCTGCCATGTTGTTTCAGTGATTAAAGTCTTTCGGCCGAAAACCGAAAAACACATGTTGAGGCCATTTTTGGCAGAAAATGTCAAGAAAAATGTCTTAGTTCAAGATTTTAAAAGACAAAGGTGATGCCTGAATTAGTCAGAATGAGTAAAAAAAAGTTCTTTATAAGATAAGATGATATAACCTCATCTTTAAAATGTATTATTTATTGTTTTACCAGCCCCTGCTTGTAATGTGATATAACAGCCAGGTTTGTAGGGTATCCAAAAGCTGTTTTCCTTTTGCATTCATTGAAAAAAAAAGAGAGAAAGCATCAGTGTCTGTTGCCAATAAAACAGGTGTGGCCCAGTGGAAGTTCTGGGAGGAACTTCTGCAAATACATAAAAAATGGTTACAAGCAAACTCTGCTCTGTAAAACTAGAAGATATACAACGATCATATCCATTGGTATCATATCTCTCAGTGTCAAAAACTTTGCACATTGATAAATGGATCTGTGTCTCTTCTCTAATGTCTGCAGGGGAAGGTGGGAACTATTGGAATAATAGTTGGCAGAGACTGTTGAGTAATATTCTTGCTTGAAATGCCCATCCCTCATATAATGGTGCACCCCGACAGAATTCCCTCAGTGTTTTGTACCAACACAAGCAGACCAGGTCTCCTCACCTCTGGGTCCTTTCCCAGTTGGAGTCTCGCCAAGATGCCTGGTCCAGACCAGCAGGATTCCTCCGGAGTCTCCAGTGAGAATGTCTCCAGTACTCAAGAAAGCCAGACATTGAATGAACTTTGGCTTCTCATATTTCTGTAAAAAGACAAGACAGTGTTGAGCTGATAAAGTTGTCTTTCTCTGTTAGCATAAAGAGCTATTCACTTAACAATAGACTGTAGCTGTAAATAGCATAAAAAAATTGTGCATCATTTGTCCTGCTAACTACTCTGTCTTTGTCTGATTTACAAAACAAACTGCTCTGATGATATTCAAGCACAAAAACACACAGAGCTCTGCAGCTCTGTGCAGTTTGCACATGACTGACTGAAATGAGCTGTTAGCATCTCCTCTCTGTACTGCATAATGCTGCGCTGTGTGCTCTCTTTATCGACGTATATGATGAGCTAAATGGAGAGAGTAAGTCCTTACTATTATTTAAGGGTCACTTCATGACAGATGACGCACAAATTTCACAGTTTTATGTTCATCTTACTCTCTCGAGCAAGCTTGCAAAAGGCAACTCCTTCAGATTAAAATTAACCAGGGTTGATCCAGACTGACTGAACTCCTGATTATCATAACAACAGAAATGACAGAATGATATTAACTGACTTTATGTGAAATGAGCATTTAACCCTTTGTCTACTTTGTGAATTAGACCATTTCTTTTCGACTTGTTTTACAGGTGCAAAATCTGCACAATCCTTCAGTGAATTAGACCCTCCGTGTTCAGTTCATTCAGCTACCATTACGACTCAAAGATGTGGACTCACCCCAAAGATCCCCTGCTTACGAGCCAGTGAATTCCCGGACCAGGTCCAAAAGAAGATGTGGGACTTCCCACAGGTGACAATGGTGTTTGCGTCCGTGGGGTGGAACTCCACTGCCAGGACCACCTCGTTTGTGGTCTGAAACACACATTGAAAGATATTTATCAACATACCGAGTACTAGTAGCAGACCGAGTCGAGGTAATGAGTATTGCTACTTATCAATACCTGTAACTTCTGCCTCTTGTACATACACATCCTAAATTCAGATCCAATGCTGTTGGTAATTTTGTTAATTTGTATAATCTGCTCCAGTCTATTCCAATTTACTTCTATTTACTACTCTTTTTGTTGAAGTTAGCTAGTGAACTGTACTTTACACTGTATTTCATTGCACTCTCCTTCCACTTTTCACCTGCTGTACGCTGCAACAAAAGAATTCACCCCTGAGGATCAATAAAGTCTTATCTTATCTTATCCATCATAAAAAAATACCTAAAATAAGGATTGAAAAGATTACATACGAACGGAAAACACAATAATGTGACGTGACATGAGTACACACCTTGATCTCGGCAATCTTTGACTTCTTCTGCCAGTCCCAAACTGTCAACATGTGATCGTTACAGTCATCAATCACACTCAGGTGCTGGCCAGAGTCCTGAGAGAGGGACGGACATGTAAGACAGGATATAAGAGAGAGACTGGAGACATGATGGAGCCTGAGATGAGGTGAGGCAAGGACATGATGGAAGATGAGAAAGAGATGGAGTCATGGAGAGCGAATGATGTGAGGAGCAGATGATGTGAGAGAGAGATTTGGACACTTTTAGAGATGATGTGAGACATGATGTGAGAAGGTGACGAGCTTGTGAAGACTGAAACAACACGTTTGGTATTCATCATGTTTTCACTGATCACAGGAAATGTAAAAACGTTCAGCAGAGTATGAACTGAGTGATGTGGTGTGATACTCACAGCTTTAGAGAAAGCCAGAGAGCCGACCCCTCGCTCGAATGTTCCCAAACCAACAACCTGCAGAGTCGATAGACTGACGCTGTCCCAGATACGAACGTGAGGCTGCAGCGCCTGGAAGCGCCAACAAAAGGATAGTTTTAATAGATAAATAAGAAGCATGTGACTAGTCATTGTACGAGTCTTTTTTGTGTGTTGAAATCTGTATTATTCGCACCCGTCCATCCTTGTCCACTCCTGCAATCTGTCCTGTAGCAATCCGGATCTTATCAGGATGGATGGCTAGGCTGAAAGACGGGAACAGAAAGGTGACGTCACAGACTTGTCACCACAAATCAGCCAACAGGAGAGCAGCCGACATCTTTGTGTGCATTTTCTCACCATTTAACGCAGTCTGTGTGTCCGAGGTAATGTCTCTGAGTTCTTTCTTCGTAGTTAAACAGAACTACAACGGAGGCAATGAAGTAAACAATCTCTCCGGTTGGAAGGAGGTAGACGTTAGCTCTGCAGTCTCTGCCGCGATAACCATAGCTGAAGATGGGTTAAGGAGAACACCTAGAAAACACCTTAAAGAGGGGCCATTTAGCGTCCCCATATTTCAAACATGGATATACACTCACTGGCTACTTTATTAGGCACACCTGTCCAACTGCTCGTTAACGCAAATTTCTAATCAGCCAATCACATGGCAGGCATGTAGACATGGTCAAGACGATCTGCTGCAGTTCAAACCGAGCATCAGAATGGGGAAGAAAGGTGATTTAAGTGGCTTTGAACGTGGCATGGTTGTTGGTGCCAGACGGGCTGGTCTGATAATTTCACAAACTGCTGATCTACTGGGATTTTCACCCATAACCATCTCTAGGGTTTACAGAGAATAGTCTGAAAAAGAGAAAATATCCAGTGAGCGGCAGTTCTGTTGGCGAAAAGGCCTTGTTGATGTCAGAGGTCAGAGGAGAATGGCCAGACTGGTTGGAGCTGATTCGAGAAAGGCAACAGTAACTCAAATAACCACTCAATACAACCGAGGTCTGCAGAAGAGCATCTCTAAACGCACAACACGTCGAACCTTGAGGCAGATAGGCTACAGCAGGAGAAGACCACACCGGGTGCCACTCCTGTCAGCTAAGAACAGGAAACTGAGGCTACAATTCACACAGGCTCACCAAAACTGAACAATAGAGGATGGAAAAACGTGTCCTGTTCTGATGAGTCTCAATTTCTGCTGCAACATTCGGATGGTAGGGTCAGAATTTGTTGTCATCAGCATGAAAGCATGGAACCATCCTGCCTTGTATCAACGGTTCAGGCTGCTGGTGGTGGTGTTATGGTGTGGGGGATATTTTCTTGGCACACTTTGGGCCCCTTAGTACCAATTGAGCATCGTTTCAGTGCCACAGCCTACCTGAGTATTGTTGCGGACCATGTCCATCCCTTTATGACCACAGTGTACCCATCTTCTGATGGCTACTTCCAGCAGGATAACGCTCCATGTCACAAAGCTGGAATCATCTCAGACTGGTTTCTTGAACATGACAATGAGTTCACTGGACTCAAATGGCCTCCACAGTCACGAGATCTCAGTCCAATAGAGCACCTTTGGGATGTGGTGGAACGGAAGATTTGCATCATGGATGTGCAGCCGACAAAAAAAAAACCTTATAGCCCCAAATTAATCTCAAGATCCTTATAATCACTGACAGAGCCCTCAGTACCCTCACCCCCTCAGGCCTGTCCAGTTACACAGTTACACAGAGTAAAGGATACACCCACTCCAGCTTGAGTCTTTCTGGAGGGAGTTCTGTCTTAACATCATCGTAGTTCTCCACATCTGAAGGGATGAACATGGTGATTGGTCGACCACGCATGAACATCTTCAGGTTTCCCTCTGTGAAGGTACACAAAGATGAAAACACGTTGACGGAAAGAGATCCAAAGAGGACATGTCAATAATCACTTCCTAACAGGAACTTTAAAATAAGATCAGAAGAACCTCTTCAGATATCCATCAATGACTGATATTCTTCATTTTTCAAGCAGGTGTCAGCAAATTTAACTTGGAAAGTCTCAACATGGCTGAAAAACAGCTCATGTTTTCGATCTTAAAGGATTTTAAATCAAAGCATAAATCCAAAAAATGTCAAAAATATCAGTCGGTGCAAAAAGGTGAGGAAGGGACAAACTAAGGGCAGCTGAAGAACAGGTGAAAGACAGGTGAGGGATCAGTAAAGGGCCAGTAAGGGACAGGAGAGGGGCAGGTTAGACAGCACTGATGACATTCAGGTGAAGCAGGTGAAGCAATTGAAGCAGATCAGACGGAAACACCTGCCCTGTCCGTGTTTACCTCCTTAGGATGGATACAAACATGAAAACTTCAAACAGAGTTCACATGAATTACTTTTCAATCAAAGAGTGTCCAATCACAGGATTTACATTTAACAGGTGGGCGGGGCTTCTGTTTGTATCTTTAGACAGGCCTGAAATGCATTTTCAGGTAACATCTGTTCTGCCTTGGAGGTAAAGGAGAGCAGGGGGCGGAGCCACAGCCAGGTGTGACATCACCTGATCAGTCTGAAGGAGAGCTAGCAGTTGAGTGAGCGAGGCTGACGATGTAAAGCAGAGAGAGACAGAGAGATGAGACTGGTTCAGAGCAGAAACAGGAGGTCATCAGCCAATCATCCGCCCTCATGTTAGCTCGTTGTTAGCTCGTTGTTAGCCTGCAAGCTTACTCTAACAACAGATCAGGACTTACCAGCTAGGCTGTTTTTCTCTCGTGTTGACATTTTAGCTGGTTTGAGACAAAGACATCATCACTCAACAACACAAACACAAATAATGAAAGTAACAATGATAAAAACAAACAAGATACAAACACAAACAACACGAAGAAGAGGACAACATAATCCACTCTAACAGCACAAAACCAATCACTGAACAATAAAACAAACCACAACAAAAACTGAAAACTGGACACTAAAATACAGAAACAGAGGAGCTCTGAGATCAGGTAGGTTTTCCATCTGCGCATCAGACTGAAGCCTAACAACAGCAAAAACTGTGTCTTAAAATTCGTAAAAAAATTGTCCACTTAGACTTAACATGAGCCACAATCTGACAAGTCCAGAGAAATGTCTTATTGCAAGATATTAAAAGAAAAAAATGACACCTGAACTGCTTGTAGAGCGTAAAAATATCTGCCCATAGGGTAAGAAAAATGTACTTGTTAAATTTTTTGTATTAAAACATTTTTACTTCAAGAAACTTGACAATTTTTTTTAATTTTTACAAGTAAATCGGGCGTCTTTTTTGTCTCTATCTTGAAATAAGAAGTTTTTCTGTTCATTTTTTTACAAAAAAATAAAAAATAAAAAAATTAAGATGAAAACTTTTTTGTTTTTACAGTCAACTTATCAAAAATTTCTCCTTAACTGAGGCCGTATAATCTGGAGTTCTCCACAAAGCATCAGTCGGTTACCTGTTTATGTCCCACAGGTTTGTACTTCTGTGATCTTTTACTTTGAATGACTCTTAATGAAACTTAAGTGTGCTAATACTTGATCACAGAAAGACAAAACGTCCAATGTTATGTTTCCAAACTCAAATATTTCTGAGGACAGCGTCACCAAGAGCTCTGTTTCTGCCCATCAGATGGTTTGTGTCATCGTCAAACTGAGCCCAACTGTGAAGCTGAGCAGTAAAACATACGAGCCTCACTAGTTGGGTTTAAATCTCTAATAGTTGATCTAACTCATTAAAATATGACGGGCTTGATGGAAAACCACTCTGAATTCAGTCTCTGTCCTAATTTGGATTTGTCTGATTGGTAATCAAACATCACAAATGAGTTCAATACTTAAGTGGAAACACATGAAATGAGACATAAAGTACAAAATTAACCATGAAATCAACAAACTTCACGCGATAAGATGCAGCAGATAGATCCTGTTTAAGATAGTTTTACAAATATTTTTACTGTCATTCTTATATTTTAATACTACACACGTCTGCATGTCATGATCGCCTGAATTTAAACTCATCATGATCATTATGCTGAGGTCCCCAGTTACCATGGTGACTTTCACGCTATCCTCGCTTCATGGGGCACCACCACCATCATCATTATCATCATCATCATCATCGCAGCATTTGAGCCATGACTGGACAGGTTCGTTTAAAATTCAAGTAACAACATTAGATCACGTGTCTCTAAGAGGCAGTGTAGGTTGTTGCTTTCTCTTGGTTCCAACACGTAATCATATCAATGATGATGATGATGATGGCGATGATAACCACAGTACCTTCCAGATAAAGATAAGGATATCGGTGCACTTACCTTGACTAACTACCAGGTCTTTGTGTCTAAAAGAGAACAGAAGAAAACAAAAGTCTTACTCGTGATTAAATCTGTCTTATCAAAATAAAAACCTTCAGGACTGCTTTCAAAAACACTTGACCTCACTCAGCTTTACACTGAACGAACGCATGAAACGAAAACAGAGAAATTGTATTCAGAGAAAGCAGGGATGTTGTGCAAAATGTTCCTGAAACAGAATTTGATGGTTTACAGACTGTTCAAAGTCGATGTTTAATTGAGTATAGTGCATAGACGATATGAAATGTTGAAAATGAAAAATTTAAGAAAAAATGTTAACTCATTTAAAATCACTTCAGAACCCATCGTCTGTGAACACAGTTTATCTCTGCATCCACAGAGGGCAGGTTCAATCTGCAGCATGCAAAGAGACAACCAGATGTAGACATGATCCAAAAGCTCAGCTAAGCTGAGTAGAAATGGAAAATCATCCTGTGATTTGATAAAAATCAATATTTGAAATTCTTTACAGAAAACATGGGTGGTGAATCCTCCACTCTTAAGAGGAGTGGGAGCACCAGTTTGTTCTCAGCTCACAGGTCTAAACCAGCATCCCTCATGGTTTGGGGATCATATGAGTCCACGTCCTGGAGAGCTAACACCTCTGTGAAGACTCCATTAATGATGAACAAACAGGTTTAGGAGCAAAATATGCTCCAGTTAAAGAATTTTTCAGGGAAGACCTTACATAACTCAGAGAGAGGATGACAACAGTCTGCATGGATTACAACAGCATGGCTCTGTAGTAGAAGAGTCCAAGGCCCGAATTCACAAAGTTTCTCAGAGTCCTCTCAGAGAGCTCCTGACTTAGCCTAAAAACTCCAAGCAAGCAACTTTGATCTTAGTGAGGAGGTGAGGTTGACCCCGTTGCTAGGTGTGACGCAAACCTCTATAAGCTCTGATTGGTTGTTACAAAAGGGAACAAGACACAAAAAAGCACTCTGCACCCCTGGTAATAAATGGACAGTTAAATGAACCAACCATATGACTTGGTCTGGTTTAAGAAATGTGTGATCGTGACATTAATTTTTTCTCATGATGATGAAACTCAGCGACATTAAATTAATTGAGACACAGAAAGCCCAACTGGACACAGGAGCAGAGGCTGCTGATGTCACAGCTTGTAGAGGAGAATAAAAGAGTATTAAAAGGGAAACTGGGTCCCAGGATCACGGCAGACTTTGGAGCTCATCGATCAACAAATCAAGGTGTCGTTTCCTCTTTTTGTGCACAAGTGGCGAGTGTGAGAAGCGCTGGTACACGCTGCAAACCCAAGCCAGAGCAGAGATTGCAGCACACAAGCCAAGTTGATCTCAAACAGTGTTGTTGGCGACCATTTAGGCTGCTGACATCCCTCACTTTGATATTAAAAACTTCATAACTGCATGAATGTTACAGAGTTTCATCTGCTCATTTAATGGACTGTTTAGAGGATGGATCAGCAGCTCATCAGCTGTTACAGGAGGCAGACTCTGTGTTTAACATGTTACCAGCGGTCACTCTCAGTCTTCTTAAAGTCCTCCTCTCTCCTCCTAACAGTTTTTCACCTCAGCAGCTCTGTTCAGGCCAAAGACGATGTTTTGCAAATAACTTTTATCTTACCAAAGGAAAATTCTAAAAGAAACAAAAACTTTGGATAATCACGACAACCCTAATAGGTATTGTTAGCCTCATGATGCTTGGTGAATTCGGGCCCTGGTGTTGAACTGGTCTCACTGCAGATTGACTTGTCACCTGTTAAAATCGTCAAAAAAGACGAAAAGTCAACCCTGAACCATTAAAGCAGCTGAAATCATTTTTCAGGGAAGCATGAGACAACTGACTCTCCACAAACTGGTCCCCTGGCTCACAAACATTTACAGTGTTGTTGAAAGAAGAGCTGATGACACAAAAAGGCAAACATGTCCCTCAACCAACTGTTGAAACATGTTGCTGGCACTGATTTAAGTTGAATACATATTTTTCATCAGGCAGTCTAATTTTTCTGTTTCAACATCTAATATGTTGAAATATGTGACTTCTTTTAATTAACAATCAGCTTTAAATGATCTGAACACCATCAAATCCTGTTTTTATGAACAGTTTACACAGCATCAGAACCTTTTCTTAACCTGGTTGATGAAGATGACGACCAGTTAAATCAAATGAAAAACATCAAAACAGAAAAGACAAAAGTAGTCGATTCAGTTGTCTCCTGAGCCCAGAGTCACTCTAAACAACACGGCCGGGGGTGTGTGAATCCTCTGCCATCAGTGTACCGATGTGTACAGCAGAGAAACAGAATGAGGGGCATAAAACAAGGCAGGTGTGCAGGTGTGTGTGTGGCAAAGACAAATAAAGACTGAGGGAACAAATTAAAGCCGTCAGTGAAACGGTCACTTCGATCAGGTCAACTAATAATTTAACCAGTGGGTTAATAATAAACCTGAAAGAAGTCAGACTGTGTGTTTCTTGAAGGATGTCTCTCAGGGTTGAGCAGGCCTACAGCACCTGTCGACATATGACTTTACCTCTCTGCGTTCTTCACCACTTTAGAGAGCAGCTTTGAGGTGGACGCAGCTTTCACCAGTTTGTTCCTGGTTTCCTCTGAGGAGTCCCAGGTGCTGCTTTGAGAGCGCTCCATACCGGAGGACCGCTTCACACTTGGTCCCCTGGAACACACACACACGCACACACATACACACAGTTTGGTAATATTAACTTCAGTAAAGAGATAAGAGCGATGATAAAGAGGAGAAAAAAGTCACTGATGTCGAGATAAAAACTGATCACTGATAATGTTTTTCTGTTATGAAATTAATATTTAAGACACAGACTCATTTCACACTGCAAAAACTGAAATCTAAGTGTTTTTGTCTTATTTTTTTTATAAAAATTGTCTTTTAAGATTTAATATGAGCCAAGTCCAAAGCAAATGTTTCATTTCAAGATATTAAAAGACACAAACATCTGAATTTCTTGAAAAAGATTTTTTTCTCTTTACAATCAATTCAGGCGTCATTTTTGTTTTTCAATATCTTGAAATAAGACATTTCTTTGGACTTGTCAGTTGAATGTTGCTCATTATTAGTCTAATAAAACTTTTTTTTTTACCAAAAATAAGACATTAAAAGCTGATCATATTCCAGTTTTTGCAGTGTAGGATGTTTAATGAGATCACGTTTTCTCTGATTTCGGTCTTTGTAAACGAATGTCATCATGGCTGATACTTCACGATAATGTACTTATACATTTGGATTGTTTGTTTACATTTTTGTCTCAATTTAATATCCATGGGGTTTTAAAAGTTAATCTCCAGCATCAACAACATACTAACTAATCACAGTTCACTTGGATTTTAATTGATTTCAGATCTTGAAATGAGACATTTTTCTGGACCTGTCAGGTGAATGTGGATTATATTTGGTTAATAAGTAAATTTTTTTACTAGAAATAAGACATAAACACTTGCTTATACTTTAGTTTTGCAGTGCAGTGTTTGAAGTGAAGGTCTGGAATATCAACAGCTGAGAGTCTTGAGAATTTGTCAAATCTTCATTTCAACAAAAATCCTGATTTACTGATGAGTTAAAGTCTAGTTTTCACTGACAAACAGGTTTATATTCAGTGTTTTAGGGTGTATTTACAGCTGGCTCGTTTGGGGCAGTCATTCCAAAATAGTGAGCGCCAATCCCCCCTTTAAAGTCTGGTTCATTTGAACATATGTGAACACAGTGATCGCACTCGGATGCAGAACAAAACAAGCGGGTCGAGATCACCAAAATAGGGTGGTCTTGGCTCGTCCTGTAGCGGTTCCTTTGCAGCGAGAACACAATCACCTCAGAAACCGACACAACTGACTCATGACTGTGGTTCACACTGTAGTAGTATAGTCTGTCTACTGTGACTATCAGCACATTATTTTCCAGATGCAGTCTAGACTTTTGGAAACTGCATGTTTTGATGATATAGATGGAAAGCAGTTTGGAACCTGAATGAATGAATGAGGAAACATCTTCGCTTTCTGGGTAAGATTTCTGAGCAGTGAGAGAAAAATTTGATCACACGTGCCATTTGTTTACAGCTCTGGATCACAAGAGACTTCTGCTGTGTGAACACAAACAAACCAAGTGACAAACTGAAACAACTGTATCGTTTTTGCCTGAATTGGAATGAAACAAACAAGCCACACGTGTGAATACACCCTGAGACACCTAAACCCAAACAAGACCAAACCGCCACAGAGGAGTCGGGTATAATGATGTATCTAAATAGGATCATTATCCAGCTCAGTCTCCCGTGTCTTTGTGTCTTTGTTTGTCATGTGATGTGGCTGCACATGTCTGCTGGCAAACAGGAAGAATGACAGAGCCCAGAGGATGAGGTTGACTAGCAGAGGCAGTAAAATCTAATCATCTGTCAGAGATGATGGCGTCCATGAATTACGTTTAGTAAAACTGATGTCTTTACGTGTTCATCAAGAGGCTGCTGTAGTTTAACATGCCACGGGTTGATAGTTTGTGTGCGTGTGTGCCGACATTAGATGAGAAACTCTGCGATACTAAACATTCAAAATGCAGTGACTCATTTTCATCCTCAGAGACACAAAACACAGCAGGAAGAAGTTAAACATATGACCCAGGAGGATGTTAGTGAGCTGGGAAACATTAGAAAATCAAGCCCCAGGCTGCAGGAAGCCTGCATGAAGAGGAGGAGGAGAGGAGGAGGAGGAGGAGGAGGAGGGGAAAAAGAAGTGAAGGAGGGAAGCGGAGGAGAAGACAAAAGACGAGTTCCTGAGGCGAAGCTGGGAGAAGAAAATGTTAGGAGATTTTTAAAACCACTCGCAGCTCAGCCATAGCTTTCTGTCAGTTAAAAGAGAACCAGGGGAGAGTTTGTGATCTCCAGGAGGCCTCAGCAAATGCAGTCAGAAAAGAGAAGGCTCAGAGGAGTGGACTCATTAGACACTGGAGAGTAAAAACACACAAACACACAAAGCAGAGTCTGAGCTTTCAACCAGCAAAGTTTACACCTCCATGAGGAGAAACTATAAACTTCAGGAGGTCGGAGAAGACTTCAGGAACTCCAGAAAGCTCTACGATCATCGAGTCCGCTCAGATTTCCAGAACACTCCGTTCACTTTTGGACATCTGAGGAGGATCCAGGATCTTCAGGTGTCTCCTCAGGTGTTCAGGAGATCTGAGGGGACTCTGAGGGAAAGTGGATTTCCAGGTGGTTTCAAGAGTTATTTAGGCCGACGGTGAGGAGCCACAGTCCTGCTCACACCTGGTGAGCTGCTCTGCCAGTGTTGGCAGAGCAGAGGAGGACTGTGGCTCCTCAGGGGTGGGGTTAGTAACAAAAAGGCAGAGCGTTGTCAGAGCGTTGTCAGAGCAGCGTCAGCGAGAAGACGGGTTAGATCCAGCTGACAGATTACAAAGTGAAACCTTTTGGGAGGGGTGTGGCCTTTACTGGTGTCAGCACACTGGGCCGTTCTCTGCGGCTGGGGATTCACAGGGGTCTGGGGGGTCTGGGGAGGGTGGGGGGAAGGGGGAGAGGGAGAAGGGGATGAGTTCTTTAGGCGGGGAGGCTCCTCACGTTCCTGGATCTCCTCCATCTGAGACCGCTGGCTGCTGCTCTCCTTCTTCTTGTCCGCTCCACTGTGGATGAAACCAGCACCGTATGACACCACAAACCACTGATCGCACTCGTTCTACCACTACGTCTACTTATTCTACTTTACTTCTACTGATTCTACAATTTTACTGCAGCGACTCAAACCACCAAAATCCTTCTGAGAGCGCTGGCTGCTGACATCCTCCTTCCTGTCTGCTCCACTGTGGACAAAACCAGGACTGTGTGAGGCCAAAACACTCTGATTCTACCGTGAATCAACTTCTTCCAAAGACTTTACTGATTCCCCTCCACATGTGGAACAAGATATTACTCCTGCACTCCTGAGGCTGCTGAGCAACACCTGTATGTCCCCCTGATTTATATCAAACATAGAATCAAAACAAAGCAGCAGAGTCAGGAGTGGATCATTAACATTTATCAGATCTGGTCTGCAGGAACTCAGGAGGCTGGAACCAAACAGTGTGAGGAAAAAACATCCACAGTGAACAGAACAGAGACTCAACAGAGTGTGTGTGTGTGTGTGTTTAACCTCTTAGCGGCTGATGACACCGTCTCCTTCCTCGTGACAGAGGTCGAGTCTCTCTTTCTTCCAGAGTTTCCTCCGTTGGCGATACAGGACATGGAGTACGCTTCCCGCAGCGCAGCTCCTCCTGTAGGCAAGCACACAGACCGTCAGCAGCTAACCCGCTAAGCATCTTGGTTATATTTAAAACAGGATTTGATTATGGATTTCTAAACAACAAGAGTAGATCAAGTATACAGAATTGAAACCTCAGCTTTACCTTTCCCTCCATGCTGTTTCTTGCTTGAGGAGGAGGCAGAGGTTTCAGAGGCAGCAAGGCGTCGAAGGACATCAGCGAGAGCAGCTTTCATCACCGTCAACTCGTCTTCCTGCTGCTGGACTCGAAGCTCCAGAGCAGAAAGTCGGTCGTTGACATCAGAGACACTCGCTCCAGACATGCTGTCATCTGTGAGGAGGCAGAGACAGAGGATCTCAAATATCCTGTCGTCTATAGAGAGACGTCACTAAAACTCAATGAACTGTCGGTAGAGACGGCAGAGGGACACAGAACAAAGGATCATCAGCAGAGAGATGAACCTTGGAGGAGAGAGGGGATTCAAGAGACTAGTCTGAGTATTTGACTCAAACTGATGATCTACTGGGATTTTAACCCACAACCATCTCTAGAGTTTACAGAGAATGGTCCCCAAAAAAACCCATCCAATGATCAGCAGTTCTCTGGGACTACATGTCTTGTTGAGTCCAGAGGTCAGAGGAGAATGGACAGACTGGTTGGAGATGATAGAAAGAACACGGGAACTCAAAGATCCACTGGTTACAACCAAAAGTCTGCAGAGGATCATCTCTGAACACACAACACGTCCAACCTGGAAGCAGACGGGCTACAGCAGCAGAAGACCACACCGGGTGCCACTCCTGTCAGCTAAGAACAAGAAACTGAGGATACCATCCACACAGACACCAAAACTAGACCCTAGAAGACTGGTCTGATGATTTCTGCTCCACATTCAGATGGTCGGCTCAAGATTTGGAGTAAGCGACATGAAAACATGGATCCATCCTGACTTGGATCAACACTTCAGGTTGCTGATGCTGGTTTAATGGTTTGGGGGAGATTTTCTTTGCTCACTTTGGGCCCCTTAGTACCAGCTGAGCATCGTTTCAACGCCACAGCCTCCCTGAGTATTGTTGCTGACCACGTCCATCCCTTTATAAGCAGTGTACCCATCCTCTGATGCAAACTTCCAGCAGGATAAAGCTCCATAGTTGCATTGCTATCACACCTACAATTGTGCGAAACCTAAATATCGCAAAAAATGGTAATGGAAAAGACGAAAAAACTCTCAAATTTTGAATTTTGATATAAGGTTTTTATGCTCTCATGAGGGGGGTTTTCAGAAGTTTCAATATTGAAGTTAATCACAAAAGTGCAATGGAAGCACCTTTATCACAAAAACACGTCACTGGACATTAATAACGAATGCACCTCCCTCCTCGATCCTCTCCCAGAAGTCCCTGGTACGTGTCCACTGCCACACATACGGACTCTGGTGTTCATGTTGTAACAGTTCTGCTGTTAGTTTTGTGTTCAGTGCAGATGTTGGTGTTTCTGACAGTCAGTGAAGGCATCAGGAAGGCTGTGAGTGGGTCAGGCGAGCTGGAGATGGTTTTCATTCAGAGTTTTGTTCCTGCCTGTTTTAAGTTGGCGTGATCACTGCCGACAGTGAGCAGTGAGTAAAAACACAAGTGTTCACAAAGCAGCATCATTGCAGCGTCTGGACGTTACGATATTTTAACATCCTCTGCCTTCATCTGTTGACAACATCAGGAACAACAGTAACGCCCATCAAAAAGACAGTTCAGCTCTTAAAATGTTTGGGGTATCCATGGTTACAGTCCTCCTTCCTTCTTCTGTGTTCTGGTAGTTGAATCCACGGGACAAGATTTTACACAAGTTGTGCCCAATTCTAGTTGTAAAGGAAACACCAGCAAGACGTTATAATACTTTAATAAAGCTTCAGAAATATCGCTGCTCAGGTCACAGAGCTCAGATCATCTCAGACTGGTTTCTTGAACTTGACGATGAGTTCACTGGACTCCAATGGCCACCGCAGTCACCAGATCTCAATCCAATAGAGATTCTTTGGGACGTGGTGGAACGGTTGATTCACATCATGGATGTGCAGCTGACAAATCTGCAGCAACTGTGTGATGCTGTCATGTCAATATGGAGCAAACTCTCTGAGGAACGTTAAGCGCACCTTGTTGAATCTATGACACAGTTCTCAAGAAAACTGGTTACTTCAGAGTTTGGTCAGAATTGAACAGTCATGGTTGAATTTGCATGAATTCTCTGAAGAGCAGCTTCAACCTTTCTTGATGGATGTTAAACTGAGCCGTGTCATTTTGCAGTTTGAGTCAAAAGAAAAAAGCAAAAGTCATCACTTAGCATGTCTGCAGCTCATGTCACAGATAATGACGGCCGTATGATTGAGGCCAACATTCAGTTAGTCAATACTTCCAGTTATCTAAACGGAAGCAGGAACAGTAGATATGAATTGACTGTCATCTACAGTGAGTCAGACACTTGGTCTCATTTCAGTGGCACCGCTGGGGCAGAGAAAAGCCAACACCGGAGAGGCAAAGACTGCTGGAGCTCTAAGCCAGTCCTCCTCCAGGCTCCATAAAATCCTCAACTTTACACCAAAACCAGACGTTTACAGGCAGGTGCTACCAACAGTTTGACTCCTCAACTCTTAAAGTTGTGGAGCGGGTTAATTACAGAACTCGAAACAGGTTTTTAAAAAATTTTGTTTCATTAAAGTTACTGATAATCAAAGGTGAGTTGGAGTCGTCACAGGTCTGAGTAGCCTTTTTCTAATGCAGAATTTTACATGTGCAGACTGACTACAACTCCTCCATAATGAAACAACACATCGAAACAACTCTGACCACAAGCGCTGTGATTGGTCCACTGAGCGGGATCCTGTTTCCAGTATTTACAAGATTTCATCTCGTCTTTGTACCTCCTTGAGATAGTTGCTGTGTGATAAAAAGCAACATGCACCAGCTTCAATTTCACACAATACACCCAAAATTGTAGCAAAAAGCAAACAGAAAAACCAGAAACAAGTGATCTGACGGCCACACTGCCCTCATGTGTTTTGAAGGAGTACTGCAGAGCGAACATTAACAGAAGTATGTAGTACTGTGTGTCTGCCACTACAGCGTGGAGTCAGCACAGAAGCATAAACCAGGCTTTAGACTTAACATCTCCCCCTTGTTTCTGTTTTTGGTGCCTTTTCAGGATCAAACAGTCAACAAAAAGTCTTGTCCTACCAGAGATCCAACAGAACACTGGATCGATTGTGTTTTTCACACATGAGTCTATCCCTGCAGCCTTTTCATAGGATAACATCACTTAGTTTGTGCCAAATAACTTTTTCACTGCTGTTTTTTAAAATTCTCCTCATTTTTTCCAAGTTTACTTCATTAGTAAACCACTTTGTTCATCAACAAAATTCTGTAGCAGTATTCGGATGAAGTTCATCTGACAGCCAATTATTAAATACTAGACACAATCTGAATACTCTGACGACTAGGGATCTCCCAGGTTCACCTACCAGTTCAGATTAAAACACTTCCAGTCCAAACCACAAACTACAAGTTCAGACCAAAGATTCCTCCCAGTTCAGACCAAAAATTCTTGCACTAGTGCAGACTTGAAAATCTCCTCTCAGTTGCCTGGGACCCCCCAAGAGAAGACCAGAATTCTTCCAAGTCAAGACCAGATTCTTCTCCCACAGACCCAGAGAACTTCTCTCCAGTTCTCTGTAGAAAAAAGATCTATCGATGAGAAACTGTTACACTCCTAGAAACATCTATCTGCACACACTAAAAGGGTTTGTAAGCACCTTCACCTACTTGTCTGCAGTAGATCAGAGTTCAGCACTGACCTTATACACATCTAGATATTGTTATATCTTCATTGGCATGCAGACACTCACCTTTATGTTATGATTTTACTGGTAAAATGATCAGATGTTTATATACGTGGATTTGATACACAGTCATAAACTGCCAGGAGGACATCGTCCCTACGGTATTAAATATCAGTTTGATGTTATAAAACCAAAGTTCAACAGGTTAACAAACGACTCTAACGTTGGCACGCGCACACACTTGCACACACTTGTACACACACACACACACGCGCGCGCGCGCACATAAATACACAAACAGCTCGAGGTTGTATCTCGCAGCTCATGCTACAGATGCAACAGATTCAGGGTTTTTCTTTCTTGGAAAAAGGGGGTCCCAGACTGAAAATTCTCCTTCCCTTTTGAAAGGAGCTGTTAGTTTTGAGGCCCACTAACCGCCGCAGGGGCGGTGCAGACCTTTTAGATAAATACAGCAGTGACACGTGTAAAGCCGTCAAAAGCGCATGCGGCTCTTAACGTCCCACCAGTGCACAGGCTGGTGACCGGTTAATCTTTACGGTGCAAGCTACGGCTGGGACTTACCTAGGCTGCCGGTAAATCCGTCCATTTTCCGGGTGAAAAGCGGGAATCCGGGCCGGAGGCCTGCGGGAGGCTGAGCGCACACTGCGGGCCTCCGTCCGGGGTTTTCCACCGCAGCTGTTTGAGGAATAAGTGAACCGTGTCGGGTATGTCCCCACCGCGCTGCCCGCAGTGTCCCTACGTCCGTTAGGCCGAGAATAGGACGCTTGCCTGCGGAATGGAAGCAGAAGCCGCTCCTGGAGAATCCAACAGTCGAGACACAGACGAAGGAATCCGCGGAGCCGCAGACACGACGGACCGATGCTGCTGCGCGTTTCCGACTCCGCCTGCTCTGGCAACGCGCGCTTCCCCCAGAGAGGAGGTGCGCGCGTGTGTGTTAGTGTGAGCGCGTGTGTGTTTCTGTGTATGTATTTGGAGGGGGGGTGAAAGAGAAAAAGAGGGTGGAGACGAGTTTGAGGACTGAGGGGGACTCAGGGTAGGTAGGTCAGGTTTCACATATAAGTCTGTCTGAGGAAGTGCAGCGCCGCCCAGCGGACACCAGCAAGCATTACACAAACATTGACAACAGGACGTGACGTGCTCTGGATGCTGCATAAATTCTTGATACAGTGATTTTACAGTGATGTGTGTTTCTAATAGAGTACATCCATCCAGTATAGGTTTTGGTTCTTGTCCCATTTAAACAGAGCATTATCCTGATTCTCTGAATCTTATAATGTATTTATACAGCTACTGTAGATGACAAAATCTAATTATTTTTTGTAATTTTACGCTCAGACTTTATTTGGGAGTAATGGGTCTATTCACTCACACAGTCTCTCAGTGGTGAACCTCTCCTCATTTCCCCTGTTGTGCTATTTGAGATGTTTCTCAGTGTTTTGTTGCTGGTGTCACATGAAAAATAAAGATGTAACTTGATTTTGTTGTGTTATTATATTTTTTTGTGCATGTCATTTCCAATCAGATTTAAGCTTTAACGGATTTGAAAACCACCAAAATCTGTTTTTATCAGCACTAAACACAACATCCCAACTCCCACAGAAATTGTAAAATATGTGAGATAAAACATGGGATTGATCAGTGAACTGTGGATAAATAACAGTTAAGTAGAAAGTATGTAAAACTGCTGTAGGTTGATTTTAAGTACTTTAAATAAAATAAAATACAACAAAGTGAAAGCAATTTCATTTTTAATTGGATGAATACAGAAAAAAATCTTTTTTTTATTAAAAAACAAACAATCCCTTAAAAGAATAAAAGTGATCTGGTTTAAACTCCCAGAACAACAAAAACAAACAAACAAACAAACAGAAAGCAATGAAACTGCGGAAGCAGGAAATATAGAACAAAAATTTGGTTCTTATCGGCTTTATCACCTTACAATCTTTACTCATTCCAAAAAAGTCATGAAACATGAATCCAGTGTCAACACAGCTTCAACATTAATAAAGTGGAGTCTGCCCTTTGAACAAAAAGATTTACAGGTTTTTACTTCTCCGATTGTTTCATTGTGTGGAGTTAAAATTAGACTAATAGTCCGATAAGTCCAAGAGCTGCTTAGTTTCTTACACCACAGGACGCTGAGATTAAAACACAGCCACTAACAGATCAATACGAGTTTCAGTCACAGTTTGGAGTGTCAATCCAGAGTTCAGAAACAATGTGAGTCTGATTTTAAAACAAGTGGAAAATGTTGCTTTTTGATCACTCTGGCTTCAGTGTGGGCTTTTAGATTCCTTTGAAATGAACTGATAAATGATCAGCAATACAGACCAGGTGACATCGGCCGTAGAGAGACAGCTGTGAGATCTCTGTAAACTTCACCTGCTGTCTTACGTTACGATAACAGCTCTGATCCATTCATCTTTCTCTCAATTTTCTCAGCTGGATTAAAAACCTCCAGAGTTGTTGATTTTACATCCAGGGTTGAGTTTCTTGTTTGAAATTTCTGAAACAAACAGATGATGAAGGAAAATACAATGACAATCAAACAGAAACGATTATGAATAATCAAACTTTTCTCTCTTACTGCGCCCACTTTCTGTTTTAATTCACAGTACTTGAATAAAAAAAGAAAAGATATTTTGAAAGGCTTTGTTGTGTTACATAAAGGAAATAAGTGTCAAACAAATCAGACACTTTGTATCCTGATAGTCACCGGAGAGGTCCTGAGAAAAACCTGAAGACAGTAATGATGATGATGATGATGATGATACGGGTGGTGATGTTGAGGCACTGGGTGGTAAACAGCTTCTCATGCCAAGGGTCAAAGTTCAGTTAACATTCACAGCGAGAGTTTGAGTTTATCTTTAAACTGCAGAAGAAGAAAAGGCCGTGTGGTGAAGAGCAGTTTCACTTCTGTTACGATGAAACAGAGAAAATCCAAAAACAAACAACGCTCTGCAGCATCAACAGATTATCCAGGAGAAGAGGAGAGGAACACACGTTCTCTGTCCAGACTGTTGATGTGCCATCGTCTTTTTAGTAACAACAAGCGAAGTGATCATCAGAGCAGGACTGCACTGATGACACAAAGTGGGAGTTGATACAGCAGAGCAGCTGAAGAGGTAAGGTAAGGGAAAAAAAAGAAAGGGAATGCACATCTGATTCAAGAAACTTGGTCCATGAACTTCGGGTGGAGGCATGTTTAATGTTTAAGGCTCATCCCCTGCAGGTGGTGCTTCAGTAGCTGAATCTGGTCTTTAAGATGTCTGAGATCAGGGTCCTGGCCAGGTAGATCCCCACCATCTGCTCATTGGTAAACAGAAAGGTGAGTCAGTGGAACGGCTGAATAGCTGCTGAGCCAAATGAATCACAACAATCAGCTGTTCGTCCCTCCCTGGTTAAAGCTAGTATTACTGATTTATTCATCAAACACTGACGGGTAAGAGCACAGGGCTCCAGACTAACAGTTTGCACTGATTACACCGATTTACCTACATTTTTAAAAAAAAATTTAGGCACACCCAAATTTTTCATTGCGTCTCCATTAGAGCCCTAAGGTCACCTTTTTACTGCTCTCCATAACTTTCATATAATGTGAAAGATTTTAAAACAAGAATAAAGTGTAGGGAAATGCTTGTCTTCATTTGAAGCACAATTTTATATAAAAATACATGAAGCAAAATGAAACATTTCCAGATAAAGCACTTGTGCTTAAAGTGCTTCACTTAACTGATCTGACATTTCATCAATTTTCCCTCATGAGCAGAATTTCTGATTTAAATTTGGTGAACGGCAACTCCTCTCTGGCAATGTTTTTATCTTTTTATCTGGGCTTCAAAACTACTTTAAATTTATTAGACTGGTGGATTCACATTTATGTGTAACACATTTTTACACTAAAATCATACACTGGAATATAATATCTATGTAATCCTGGTTACTCATAGTTGTTTAAGTAGAGAGTAAGGTTAAAGCGGTTAAATGGTAATAATCTGTGTGATTAATTTGCACACCCTAGCCACCTCTACTTACTCATGGAACCACCCCTGTCTGAAAGTCTGGACACACCCCTGCACGGAGACTCATAGGAACAGTGTGGTATGAAAGCTAACAGGCTTAAAGGTGATGGGAAACTCCTCTGTTGATCTTTAAAGAATGAGAGGAAAAACTACAACTTCTGTCGCAAAGAGAGCAGAAAGGTGAGTCCTGTAGGTGCGTGAGTAACAAACAGCTGGTGTGAGTGAATTCACACAGCACTGGTCATCATTACAGTCTCCACAAAACTGATCCTGATGAAGTTTAACCACACAGAGTGACGGGGGACACTTCTGCTGGTGCTGACTTTATATTTGGATATAAACCTGGAAACAGCGACGAAAAGAAAGTTTCCTCCACAACTCACAGATTACTTACGGATTACTCATTACAGCATATAAAACACAGAGTTAGATGATAACACATCTGTAAACACTGGTAAATGATCATAGTAAGCAGGGAATCAATTTCCCCAATAACTGCGTGTCTTATGCGTGTGCATCAGGGAAGAACTCCGCCGTGTGTGATGCAGAGAGCTGAGAATTGTAAATGATCTCTTACTGGTTTAGATCACGACTTGATGCTACCATGAGTGTGACTTCAGTCACAGGAGAACACAGAGAGATGAAGCACTTGCAAGAGAAATCTAAGTTTTCATCCAGGCAGTGTCAGGTGCACCGAGAAAAAAATGCTAGTTGCACTCTTAAAAAAATTTGGTCGCACTCTGAAGCCTTGGAGCATGAAGCTGGACTGCGAGCTGACAAATGACAAAAAACTAATCACCTTTCTTTTCCTATATTAATATTTATCATATTATTTTACAACAATTTAAACGTATCTTGAAAACGAGTCAGATCTGACAACACCAGACAGTTTGTTTGGCAATCTTAAGAAAGGAGGAGTTTTTAACATGTCCACTGAGGTCAAAATGTTGAATAACTTTTTTTAAAGACCAGAGGAAACAGCCAGTGAAGCACAAAATTATTTCATGAAATCCTGTGCTCAGTTTGGTTATGATGCACAGAAAAATGCAGTTCAGTGTTGCTTCTGACATAAATATAAGTCATACTCTGAAATCTATGGCACGGCCAAATGTGTTGTTCTATTTAATGACATAAGTGAAAATACATCTAAAGCATGTCACTGGGTAAAATTACAGACGTTATTGTGAAGTGTTCTTTTTTTTTTAAATCCAAAAAACAACAACATATCGACCCACTTGCACTCTAATTATTAGCAGTTGGAAATCCAGCATCAGTTGACCGCAACTTTTAACAACTACATTTTACTTCTGCCAGGTCTGTTCTGTTTAATGATGCTAAAAAAAACGCACTACTCCTTTAAAGGACAAAGGACATCCTGGCGTGCGACTCTCAGCCGAGCCAGCTCAAACATCTCCCTGATAATGGCTGATAAGAGATCACTTTATTCGACACGTCTTCCCTCTGCTTTTTGTTTGTCTACCTCTGGTTACCCTCGTGACGGGATGCTCAAACAAACAACACCTCACAGTGTAATACATTCAGTTTGTACCTGCAGCACAGAGATGATGATGAAGACCAGTGCGACGGTGTAGAGATTTCCAGGTAACCAATCCTCCAACGCAGCGATACAGCCTTTAACGTAGATATGGTTGCTCCACTCATCCTGTGCAGAAACAGCAGAAACCATTAAAGAACATTAACGTTTGTTAAAATTTAAGATCCAGGTCCTATTTTCTTACCATTAATATTAAATGTAATGAATGAACTTTTCATTGAAGCATAAAAAGATATGAGTAATTTGAATCCCAACTATAAGATCCTGTAATATTTCAGATGATTAATACATAAGAAAAAAAACATGAAAGTTACACAATAATTATTGTGAAAAACAGTTAAAATGTTGGTTGTTTTTTTCCACAAAATTAATGATTAGTTCAGTTTATTTAAAGGCCTGCTTGCTTATCACTCCTTACTTTTTTATCATAGCACCTGAACCTTTACTGAAACATCTCAGACCAACTCACTGACCCTCAAATTGAATGAACCACCTCTTGAAATGTAATCTTACCTTTCGTCTGACTCTCACATCGTAGCCACACTGAGTGTTCACCACCAAGTCCTGAAACGAGCAGGCTTTTAGCATCCAGACTCAACAGGGTTAAAAGCACTGACATACAGCAGCTGCAGGGATAAAACCAGTGATGTGTATCAGCTATTACTGATGATGACTCACAGCAGGATCTTTAATGCAGCAGGAAAAAGGAACGCCGCACTTCTCTCTGCTGCGGTGAGTTTCATTACAACTGAAATACACATTCTGATCCCAGTCGTCTGGCTCCTGAGCTCCACAGCAGTGGTTCTATGGAAAATATAAGACAAAGACTTGGTCAGGACTTAGATCCCAATGGTACAATTTAAGGTGTCTCAGACTTCTGGTAAGATAGATGATGAGTGCATGATTCATCAGAGGCAGTGAACTTGTTTCTTCATTTTACTTTAGAATCCTCCCAAATGTTCCCCTGACCAGCTGTAGCTTGATCTACAGTCTGAGCGATGGAACCACAGCGCTGCTCAAATACAGATTTCACTTTGGTAAACTAAGGCTGGGTTTGACAAAGGCTGCCACAGCATATTTACTCTTCAAGCTGCTCATTTCTTTGAAAATGGAAAAAAAAAAAAACTGCAAACAAATTAGTGGTGAGGTCTCCGTGGACCACACACATGCTTTGCATAGAAGGAGGAAGTGAGAGTGAAAGAGACAAAGGGAGTGAAAGAGCTGTTTATGCATCCTTCTTTTAAATGCATCATCTAAGGTCGGATCTTCTCGGTTTCAAATACCCCCCCCCCCCCCCCCCCCCCAAATGTCATGGCTGAAAGATTTAAAGCTGTGCTGATAATTCCAAACGCCTCCAAAACACAGCTACCAGCTTTAGTAAAAAGTCAGAATTAATCTGAAAATTCCAGGTTTAGGTTATGGGGCTGAACGGAAACAAAGCTAGCAGGAATATCGAAGCTGAACAAGAGTCTCTACTTTTTTTTAAATCACATTTCTACAACCTTAAGCTGAAGTTGAGACCTCTTCTTGGTGGCTGGTTGGTTAGGCTAAAGTTTAATAAAGCAGACAATATATGAGTCTACACAGTAGTGTCTTGTTTTTTTTTGTTTCTTTTAGCTTGGTGGAGCTGTAGAAAATCTGAAAGATCATTCACTGTGATCAGAACTCGACATATTTGCAGGGAAGATGTACTAGACGGATGAATGTTATAAAACAACTCAGAAACAAGAGACTTTTATCAACAGGAAACAGGATCTCTTAGGTTAAACTAAAAGTGCTTGACCTCCAGAAAACTTTCTCTCCTAAATCAACATGTGACACTTAAACAAACATGACGCAAAATACTCTTACCAGCTAGAAAAAAGGTCCGAACCATTTAACATTTATTAAAGAAGCAGCATAATTTATATGAAATATCTAAAAACAAGGTGAAGTTACCATCCTCTGCAGAGAGTCGATGAGGTTCTGCAGGTCTATGTCGTCTCTGTAAGCTTTGATATTTGCGAGGAAGAAGTCGTTGATCCACTGTCTGACCTGACTCTGGAAAACTATTGCCAGAACTGCCGCAGTCAGCTCCAGGATGAATATGAAGCCAATCACACCTGAAAACTGAACGAAAACACACACACACACACACACACACACACACACACACACACCAGGTCAAATATCAACTCATCAAATACCTAAAGCTTGAACACTTCAGGTCAAAAGACCCTTTTCAGTGTACTATACACTCAAGTAGACAGCTATTGAGTAAAAGCAGAGTTTCAGTGAGGAGGAGGAACACATGTAAGAGGACTGATGTTTTATAGTGAGAAACGTCAGCACATCAGAAAGTATTAGAGGGACATTCTGGACGTACAAACTTGAGCAGACAGATGTTTTCTCTCAGAGCTCCCACACAACCAGCAAAGCCCAGGATGAAGGTGATTGCACCGACTGCTAGGACCAACCAGACCGGGTCGAAACCATGAAGCCGGGTAACCTGGGTAAGATCTGACAGGACTCCCTACAAAACCATAACAAACCAGTAAACCAAAAAGAGGTCAGTCCAGCCCCATATATGACGTAATAATCCTCATTATTAAACATGATATGAAGTTACGTGTATGAAATAATTAAGTTAAATCTTCAGCACTTCTCCTGAATGCAATATAAACTTTGTGCTCACTGTGATAAATAAAGGTAGATGTTGTTTATTCACCTTTTCACTCCATGCCCAGAAACCAGCTGCGATAAAGAGAACTCCAACCAGCTACGAGACAAAGACACAAAGAGAGCACAGACTGTCGGATCAAACTACAGACATGAATCAGTAATTATTCATATATGAATGGACACAGAACATCAAAACTTTGTGAGTCATTCAATAACAGTCCGTCTAACTGCAGTGTTCCACTGAAACTTTTATAAGTGTCAAAGTTACTAAAGTTGTCTGGTAAACAGGAGCAAAGAGGCCCCTGAAGTTCACCCAAACTGAACTGGTGAGTCCAACCCCAACTGTGACTCATTTCACAGGAACACAGATTGTGAAAGATTTTCCTGCTCACTCAACCACAGGATGCAACAGACACTCTTCCTGTTAACTCAGACAGGAAGCGGCTCCGTCTCAAAGGCTCCAAAACACAGTTTATCACAGTCATGAAGAAAATGTAAACAGGTAGACTGGTACTCAGGTGTGTTAGCAGATAACTCACCCAGAAGATGATGTTGTAGCTGAACATCAGATATTTGTAGCAGCAGCTGACCTCCGGGTTCTCATATCGGTAGTAGTACATCTGTCACAAAACACAGCTTGTTACATACCAGGCACCTTTTACCAGGCGTGTTTGGACTCTTTTAAATGTCCTTTCAGTTCCCCTCAAAGAATAACAAAATAAAAAAGTATTATGTTAACATGTTGCTCTTCAATCAATCAATCAATCTTTATTTATATAGCGCCAATTCATAACAAACGTTATCTCAAGACACTTTCTAAAAGCGTTAACAGGTCTGGACCTGTAAATGATAATAAACTTTATTAACAGAGACCCAACATCAAGACAAGATAAAAAGTCTTATCATCATCTTATATTCTTCTCTTCTAGTGTCGTAAACCAGTAATCATTTTAGTTCATATTGCTCTAAGAAGCCCTCATCATCAGACTGTGTGTAGAATAGAATAGAACATTATTTGTCATTGCAACAAGTACAACGAAATTACAAAGTACAGACAGGGACAGTGAGGTGCAGCAGGTTTCAGAAGCATTCAGCAGGACAGAAAGACATAAAAATGTAAAACTGTAAAATATCACAAGTTATAAATACTTGTACAGTAGCTTTACATATTAGCTTTCCTGTATTCAGATGGTTCAGTCCTCTGGCTCACTAGCTGACGTTATCTGATTGTGATAATGTCTCATCCTGTTTGATACTGAATGGTAGAGCTCTGACCTGCAGATGTCATCTGACAGTGAGTGAGAGGGCTGATAATTTTACAACCAAAATATCAAAAGTAACAGGTAACTAAATATTAAATTCTGAATGACGTCTTAATGTAGAGAGAAAGCTCACTCTTTAAAAAAAACTCAGAGGTTTCAAAAAATTAATAGTAGGTTATTGTTGGTGAGGAAACAGATAACAGATGTCTTTAATTTATCAGAAAAGGACCCAGAAAACTTTAAAGGAGTAGTTCTCAAGCTCGAGTGACTGAGTGGAAAAGGTTCCTGCCCTTCCAAGAAACTCAGCACGTCCCTATCTCTCTGGGACTGAACACCCCTAAAAGTCTAGTCACCCCTAAAACTTACACACCAAACATTTTCAATTTTCCCAGCCTTTAGAATAACACCGTCCATCAACTCGCAGGTCAATGCTAGACTGACTAACAGCAGGCGATTCTGCCCTGACTGTAATGGTGAACTTTCAGACGGGAAACGCATCACTTCCAGGCTGTTTGCGGTTTACACGCCGAGTACAGAGCCGTTGGCAGGCTGATACAATAGTGACTGTTAACCGTTAGTTTCTTACCACAACATTAACCGCTACCTGTCAATTCTGAAACAACACTGTGAGCAGTTTGTTGGATTAGACCACACTGATTATTAGCAAGGAGCGAGTTAAAATAATTCAACAACAATATTACACATAATTTTGTTTAGTCTCAAGTGAGTCTCAAGACTCAAGTCGGTCTGAAACTACGAAAATATGTCAGTTAGACGCTTTCTGATTTAGACCCATCATAACATCAAACTCCTCGGTCCATTAGTCTCGTAACTTATTTGTTAATTTTCTGCTATTAACCGTTAATGAAGACTTCTAGTAGTGATCAGAGCTAACTACACGACTTCAGCTCAGGATAATGTAAACAAACGGTATACAGAAAGAATATAACTGGAGACGAGAGTCAAAATGAGAATAAAAGATCATAAAACAGTCGACAATATCTCGGATCAGATCTTATTAAAAAATAAAATGTTCTTAAACTTTAATAGAAAAAAGCGCATACACACCCTTCTGCTGTTTCCGCCAGAAACAAAAACAGAGCCCTTCTTCCTTTGTTTTATTGTGGCTAACCATCCATCTGAATTAAGCCTTACCGCCACCTGCTGGACAAGCACGAGTATACTGAACACTGAAAATTAAACTCGATATACTTCGTAGATTAATAGCCTATTGATTTTATATATATATATATATATATATATATATATATATATATATATATATATATATATATATATATATATATATATATAAATCTAGTTATATTATCGATAAGTACATTTATCTATGTAAATACAGCTTGTTATAATTTTCAAGGCATCTTTTGGCAATACAGACTGAAATTATAAAAATTTATATGAAAATAAATATGAATGTTATGAGAGGCAGTTGTATGAATCCTTTTTTAAGGTGCTGTTTTATATCACCCTTTGTATTCTTAAAATGGCTGCATCTTAAATAACACAATCAATGCTTTAATTATTCATTTTCTGTCTCTAAAATGGTTAAATATGAATCAATAACTCAAAAATGATATAAAATAGAGTTGAACAGGTTGACTGCACACAAAGAAAAGCTTGTCAAAGTGTAAGCTTCATACAATAAAAGGGAAATGATTTTTTTTAAAAAATAAACATCTTTTCTTTTAACAATAAGGGAAAATGATATTGCTCTTTATACAGTGCCACCTGGATTATTATAATTATTTTTTTTACACGTTTTTTTTTAGGAAACTACATGAAAAAAACTTTCTCTGTACAGCTGACAGCAGCAGAATTTAACAAAATTAAGAAATTAGTTAAAAAAAAATAAGAAAAGTTTCTTTGAGAAATGAGAAAACCAACAAATTTATGGATGTGGATGTATGACTCGATAAACCAAACGATTAGTTAAACAGAAGGCAGATGATTGAATAAGCAATTAGAAGACTAAATGTAATGATAGATTGCTCTAAAATAAGATCTCCTCATGTATGAATGAATAGACGGACAGATGGATATGTGAATGTAAATAAAAAAAAATACATAAACCAAACAAAAAAAGTCAGTGCATGGGATTACAAAGCAAATGAACAAACAGCTAAACAAATGTTTATCTCAGGCTTTTCATTGTGATGAATGAACTGTATCTGAATGGAAGCCTGGAGAACATATGAATTAAATCAACTTGTTCATGCAGTGTTTTCATCTCAAGTTATCTGTGATCACTCAGAGATTGATGCCGTGATGGCAGCCTGCTTGTGTGTTTATGACTCAGCTATCAGTGATGTGAGGAACTTCTGAAGTTGCGCTGCCGCTTAGGACACTCCGTCCTTATCAACTTCTTGTAAGACTGCTGAGGTCAAAAGGTCACATAGTCTGTAGATTCAGTCCAGGTAACCCTCAGGAGGCCTCCTTCAACAGATACGTGTAAGTCCTCTCCTCAAGCTTCGTACATGTTTACAGTTTTGTCTGTGTTGCAGAAACACTCTTGAGCATGTTGCAGAGATACTAACACAGACACAGTCACCATCACAGAAAACTCCTTCGGCTGCTGCATGCAGCACCCATCTGCTCCTCCAGACCTCCGCTTACATACAGAGTGTTTCACAACATGAAAGCCAGTGTGGACTTGTATTTACAAAGTACTTTTATAGTCTTTCTGATCACTCAAAGGGCTTTTACATATCACCACGTTCATACACTGATGTCAGAGGCTGCTACAGTAAGGGTTCATCAGTATTCTGCAATCCAGACACTTCATATTGAACTCTTTGAACTCACAGCAGGCTGTGACTTGATGTAGGGAGCGTCTACAAAGAGCAAATTAAAAACAGAGAGGAAACTCAAATATTCAGGAGCTTAAACCTAAATGCGTTGCTCTCATATTAGTGCTCTCCTGTTAGTTAGACATCATCTTTTAGCACAGAAAGAGATGTTCCGACTGCATTTGGAGCTCATATCTCACTTTATCTCACTCTTTTCAATGCCTTTCACTTCACACACCCTGATTCAAAAAGAAGTACTCAGCACTTTCAGGAGATTTTAAAGAAATATCTTTTTACTTTCACTGCAGTAGATTTTCAGACTGATAGTTTAACTTCTACTTCAGTTAAATTTTTTATCAAAGAAACCACTTGTACTTGAGTGGAATATTTTTGTGTTCTTTAAACCTTCACTGTCATTTAGGAGTATATAACTTATTTCTTTCATGATTATTTATTTCATATTTTAACCTCAAATAAACCAAAAACATGCTTTTGATTGAAGATCTGTTTACACCACGTGGCTGAAAGTGAACAGAAGCTCGGTTCATCTTGATGTGGGAAACTTTTTGTAACATCAGACACTGGGGAACTGGATGGAGGGACTGCTGTCAATTCACAGATACACCAGAGATGGTAGATTCTTCTCTCTCGCTCTCTGTGTGGTTCAGTATCTCACCTGAGGACATTCAGACTGCAGGAGCCGCGGATCGCACGGTGCGTCTTTCCCCATGAGCCTCAGCCGTCCCATTCAAAGTCCTTTTGTGTTTCTGTAACCTTGTGCTGCTGTAACCATGGAGATTGTGACCCTCTGTTCTCTGTCACCATGGTGATGGAACAGACAGAATTCTGGGTCAGACTGATGTTAAGCAGCACACTCATGTTGTGACACCTTCACAGACGCTGTGTGGACCCACAAACTTCTAAGGAAGATGTTCCTTCCACTCAGCGCGGCTCCCTTTGTTCATCTCACACAGGTGTTCCATCTGATTGACCTTTGACCTCTCCACAGCGCACCAGGTGAGAGAGAGGGAGGTCACTTTGCAGACTTCTTTAATCTGAGAGGCGATCAATAAAAAAACAGCTTTGTGCCTCTCTAACTTCTCAGCTCATCCTCAATGTGTATGTGAGATCTGTTACCGTGACGCCTCACCTCCAGCATCCCGTCACTGTCTCCATGGAAACAGGGCCAGTGATATGACATGTTACACAATATTTGGATCATTTTTGTCGGAGACTGTGTGTATGTGTGTGGAAGTGGGTGTGTTTAGTGGTGTTTTTTTTTTCTTCTTTGTAATCCTGAGTCAGTTTGGATACTTTGACGGACTGGATCCTACCCCAGCTGTGATTGGGCGAGAGATGGAGTTCACCTGAACAGGTCACCAGCCTATCAAGAGGCAGACAACCATTCAAACACACTCACACACGCTCTCACTTCAGGGCAAGTCAGATTGACCAATGAACCTGATGAGCATGTTTTTGGAGTTGTGCTTTAGATGCTCGAGGAGAACGTGCAAACACCACACAGTTCTTGCTTGCTGTGAGGCAACAGCACGAACCACCACGCAGCCTGTGAGATAAGATGTGAAGCTAAGTCTCTGTGACCTACATAACTGAGCTTCAATCGAAAACGGGACCAGTAGGAACTGCAAACGACCAGGAGGTGGAGCTGCTCAGAGCCACACGTTCACCGCTGTTCTGACACCCTACATGCTCCAACAGGTGAGTTCAGGTGAATGTCTGAGAGCGTGTTTGAACCAACTCAGTCTCACTGCATCAAATGATTTCACTGCAGACTTACAGCCGCAGCTGAGAGACGAGATCAGTCTGTAGATATCAGACAACATGCCTCTGTGTTTAGAGACAGCAAAAACACCACCACTCCGGCTCATTTCAATCAAAAACATCCGTTTAATATTACATTTGTTTGAGGAATAGACTTCTGTTGAGGGGGAGCTGATCGCAGGTCTGTTATGTAAGAGTTAATAGAACATGTAATCCTCAGTAATCCCACCAAATCCTTTAAAATGAGACTAATGAAACATGATAATAAGAAGCGGCTCAGGGCTCATAAAGAATGGATTCTGTTATTAGCTTTGTAAACAGAATATCACAGGCCTGCAGATCAAAATCCTTCAGATATTTCCTCCACAGCTGCCTGAACTCAAACACAGACCTGAGACCAGTATGAAGCAGAGAGTTGAGTGTTTATCTGTACTGCATCCATCCATAAAGGGGCAGGATACTGAACACAGCATGGCAGTAACAACACTCCTCATTTGGCAGACGGATAATGAACATGCACATCCCCATCTGCAGCTCACCCGTCAACAGATACACATTAAACATTAATGAACCCAGACATCTTGATTCTGTTACAACAAAATAAACTTTACTGTTAGGATTTCAGATCAATAATAATTTTCTGTACAAAATGCTTCCTCTCTCCATTTAGTGTCTCTGAAAGCCTAACAAGAACCACAACTGGTCCCTGAATGCCTTGAAGATGGTCCACCAAGCTCTCAGGAACCTCTCCCCACATCTGAGAGCAGCAGCTCTGCAGCTTCACTTATTGCTGGGCTGAGCGGCAATGTACAGAGCCACCAGGCAGTAGAGCGCTCCCCCCACCGTCAGGCCCATGGTGGTCCTGTAGAGCATCTTGTCCATGAGACCCCTCTTCAGGTGAACTGGAAGACCGTCTGACTTCTGACAGAAAGACAGAGAGAGAGAGAGAGAAGGGTCACAGAGGTTATTTTTTCCTCACTGCACACGTCACATGATGCTGAACAAAAACACACGAGGTCAGATCATTCATGCATTATTTTAATTAAAATTGTCAAGACAAGACATGAAAAATGTCTTTTTTCAAGATATTAAAGATAAAATATAATGCTTGAATCGTAAGGAGTAAAAAAAAATCTGTTAATGCAGTTTGAAACTGTGCTTGTTGATAAGACCTTTTTTTTTTTTTTTAGGAAACTTCACAGGTAAATCATTCTTACTCCACTGACATTCGCAATTCTTGCCTAATTTTTGTCTTTAAATATCTTGAATTGATACATTTTTCACATCCTGTCTGGTGAATGTGGCTCAAATTAAAGGCACGGTTGGTAGTCACGGAAAGTTTGCGATCATATGATTGTGACTGATTCCAAACCACAGACTCAAACTGGTCCTCAGCACATTGTTTTTGTTTTGCTCTACATTAGCAGTAATCAGGGTATTGGTAGTTTTTCTGTCATTCTCCAGCGTACTTGGATCCCTTTGGTTATGAGCATTGAATCAGGGCTAGAGCATGCCAGCGAAATGTACGCACAGGAGGCGGGCAGAACAACAGGAAGGGATTTGATTGGTTTAATAAACTGGATCCTGATCTCTAGGATTGGTTGGTGTGTTTCCTGGTTTACTCCTGCTGTAGACGGCAGATATTTTTCACTCTATTTTAAAAACACATCATGTATTGATTGATTTTTTAATTAAAATAATACAAAAACTTACTTAGATTTTACTTTTTGCAGCATGGAGCCTTTACACTGGACCCCAGAACCACTTAAGAGCCTTTAGAAACTCCTTAAGGTCTTATGAACCTTTATTTAGAACCTATTAAATCTCTTCTAATGCCACTGGACCATAATACTGAAACCGTTAGTGCAACTACCTTTAATTCAGCCGACAAAACCTCTTATTTGTGTTTACAGATCACAGACGAGAGAACAAAATCCAGTCTGTGTTTTACACCTCAGTAACTCACAAATCACGCAGCATCACACTCGAGGTCGTGATGTGTTGCTGAATACCATCATGGCTGTGATTTAGTCGGACAAGTGTTGGAGATGATCACGACTGCAAGTGTGAGGCTGTTTTTCTGCACAGTCCTTCAAGCTGCCCTCGATACTAGAAAGTTAAACCCAACAAAAGATGCTTTATTCATTTGTTGAATTTTAATTTGGCTCCAAAGTGAGTAAAGGAATATGAATGGGAAGAGTTTGTTGTCCACAGGACACGTAGTGTCTGATTCAATCATTGTTCGCTGGCCTGTGTGGTCCAATCAAATCCAGATAACCAGCTGTGATGTAAATTTAAGGGGTTCAGAACACCTGAGGCCTGTACTAGGTTATGATCTGGATAAGAGCAGGTATAAAAGCAACACCTCCTGACCAATCAGCTGTCTTTGAAAATAGCCTGCCCATTCCTAGAAGATCCTGACGACGGGGGTGCGTGGCTCGTGAGAGGAGTGCTCAGGAGAGAGAGAGCTTTTGGGAACAGATGCAATTCTGTTGATGTCTCCGATGACATCCTGAACCAAAGAAACAGATTTTCATTGGATGGACTGCCATATGTTACAAATGTACCCGCTGATACGTCGCTGGGCTAGTTTGAGACTTGCTGATCATGGTTAGAAAAAATGGGATTTCCTGATCAAATTCATTCTAATCTAGAACAATTTTTTAGTTATTTTTTGGGGCTTTTATGTCTTTATTTTTAGAGGACAGGACAGTGGATAGAGGAGGAAACAGGGTGAGATGGTACGGAGTGACATGCAGGAAAGTAGCCACGGGCTACTCAGACTCGAGCCCGGGCCAGCTGCGTACATGGAGTGCGACCTTAACCATTAGGCCATCTGAGCTCCAAGAACAAATTTTTAAACAAGTGGGCACAAGAGCTGAGAGAAGCAATGGCACTTCTGTAACGCAGTGTTTACTCCAAACACGGTGGATAGAATGATGAGCGGCTTTGCCTGCATTTGAACAAAACCCTGCATCTTCTTGCTGATCAAGGACATATCTATTCCTCAAACAGTGAAGTGCAAACAACATATTTTTCAGCGTATGAACACTGCAAGCTCCAAATCATCATACTAGCATTTGAGGAATCCCACTGTCTCACTGGATGTATTCTAAGCTTTAATCTGAACACCTTTGGCTGATCACAGCAATAAAAACATATTACATCAAATTATATCAACAAACCAACATTTTTTTCACAACATGTTAATACAGCTTCAGATCTATGATATCTAAATATGTAGTTTTGTATGAAATGACTAAAATGACTTTACTTTCATTTTGTGAGAGAAAGGAGCAAACTGAAGCTGCTCTGCTGCAAACTGTTTCCTGTGATTAAACAGAAATAAAATGAAATGCAAAATAAAATAAAATGTTCTGATGATGCATCAGAATTTTATATCCCAAATATCCTGGAAAGAAGCGCAGGCAGCCGTCAATGTTGGCTCACCGAGGGGTACAGGCATAGTGCAGAATATAAACAAACAGCTGAGTTGGCTCGCAGCTCTCTCCTTTAAATATCTACAGGTCACAGCACAGCAGCTGTGATGTGTATGTTTACAGCAGCTGATATGTAGCTCTGCTGCACTTTAGTCTCATGTCATTTCTCCATCTGCTGATAAAAAAATCGATGCCTTCCCTCAACACACTGAAAAACATACACACTACAACCAGCAGATACCAGAAGAGTGAGGATACATGTTATCTATGAACATGCACGTGTGTTATGGATGTATTTCTCAGTCAGATAAGTGCTTTAAAGGAAACATTTTGTTCTTTTTATCTTTCCATACAGTCACAAATCACACAGCTATGGCAAAAAATCTCTTAAATTTACATTAACTGAGAGAAACAAGAAAGGAGATGCATCGTTATGTGACCTGAAACCCACAGACTTGGTTGTGTTCATTTTTAAATTCCCCACTAAACAAAAGGTGCACATCAAATACCTCTCTGTCCTCCCATCCTTTAATCATGTTCCCTTCTTCTTATTTCCTCATTAGTCTCCTTATCCTGTACGCTCTTCTCACCCACTTTCTCCCCTCCACCTCTTTTTCTGCCCCTAAACAGCTCCATATTTTCCTGACTCCACCTATAATTATGAACAGGGCAGGTAATAATTTAACACCTCTATGACATCACAGTTACCTGGAAGACTTTCTGAAGGTCTGGGACTCGGTTGGCTCCCATGTACTCTACTTGACTTCCTCCTTCAGTTGCCAGTTTGGTTGGAGATGCGAAGGTGATGGGAGGACTGACAGGTGGGACACCTGGGCGTAGACCCTAAGAGAGAGCGTGGAGTGTGGTAAGTCAACATCACATGACGTCAGCAGCTACCTGTTGACCTGGTGAGTACCTGCTGCCATGGGGAAGTGTTTAGATCCCCTGCTTTTTGATAAAACAATGTCTCCGTCTCTTGCATGAAGAGACATTGTCTTGAATTTGTCAGAATAAACACAGTTTACTGGAACATGAACAGACCACAGCTGATCTTGACTAATCTGGACATGACCGGTGACCATCTGAAAACACACCGAGTACAACGTGTTGGTTTAGGTTGATTTTATCACCACACCTTTGAGAACCCTACTTCATCTTATCTATGAGTAAAATGATCGATTCCCGATTATTCTAGACACTCAGATCCTCAGTCAGGACTTGTTTCTGACTGGATTAGCATTAGCAGCTGCCCTCCTCCCGCTGCTAACAAGGTCATGCGGTGTTTACGGCTCACCTGCGGGTTGTAGGCGGCGGCAGGAGCTCCAGTGAGCCGCTGCGTTACTCCATTCAGTTTGTAGTACATGTCTGACTCTAGAAACACGCTTTAAAACACGAATATTAAAGCTGTTACTGTGTCACGGGGGCACAGCGGTTTGCTGCTCTGCTTCCTTCTGATTGCGGCACAGCTTTGCGTAATGACGTAATGACGTCAGATGAGGTCAGAAGGACCCGCCGCTGGAAGGCGTCCAATTATCTGCCTGTCTAAAACAAAACAAATACAACTAATAGTTCTAATGGACAGCTTTATTTTTCAATCTTTATGAAACCATAAATGGCAAAAAAAGTACAGTAAACATCCAACAAAAAGGATAAACAAAATATGTTTTGGAAAACAAATATTTCCAAAATTTCCCCCATGGAGGGTCAATAAAGAATATTTTAAGTTATTCTATCAAACGAAAGATAACTTAACAGACACTTGGAATAAGACATACCAGGGGTCTTATTGATAATAATAATAATAATAATAATAATAATAATAATAATAATAATAATAATAATAATAATAATAATAATAATAATAATGATTATTATTATTATTATTATTATTATTATTATTATTATTATTATTATTATTACTATTATCATCAAATTACAGAAACCGAAGTGGGAGTATCATGGTTTTAATCGCTTTTTTTTTTTCCCCAGCAGAATCTGACTTATAATATAGTTCCATTTCTTTCATAAAGACACCAGAAAGAGTTTTTACTTTAGCAAATTTACATTTGTAAATATATACAACTTTGCAAATAAGATAATTTAGATAGTATTATTTTTCAACTGAAGTGTCCGATTTTACAAAACCAAAAAGTACATTTTCCAAAAAAGCTTAAAAATACAAAATAAATTTTCCAAGATAAACCTACAGATCTATTACTGAGTTTACGGGTATTTATACATTCCAGAACTATGGATAACAGTTTCAGTATGGGAATCACAAAAGGCACAGTTCAAGTCTAGGTCATAATTAAATTTAGCAAAGAAAGATCTGACCATGAATAATTTTAAATGACACGTCTCTCACCTTATTTACAATAAAGATTTTTTTGAGTCCAGTTTTTTCCTAACACAAATCACTTAGACGACGGTTCCACGAATATGCTCCAGGTGAAGTGGAAACAACATTACTTTGGAAAAGAGCACAGATCCTGGGATTGTTCTTACAGTCAGATGGGTTGAAGCATATTTTACCAATTGGTGACTCAGTAACTTCGGTGAAAGGAACATCAAGCACAGAAGCAGGTGTACAACTCAAACATAGCATGGATACACCAGATTCAAATAGCATCAAAAACAACAGCAAACTGTTTAGGAGTCACAGGTATCTGAAAGTGCTGTAGAAATTCCTGGTAAGAATAAAATACCTCTGCTACTGAAGAGTTTCCTAACCCAAATAATATTAAAGTGAAACCACTTTCAGAATATGAATCTGTTATTGTAGAGTTTAACTCTATTATTCCATATGGAGTAACGGTGTGGTGAAAAGTTGTGTTTGTTTTTAATTGACCATGCAAGTAATGCTTGTTTATGAAAGTTAGAAAGGCAAACAGGGATTTTTTTTCTGTTATAATCAAAAACAAGAAGAAATTTTAAACCACCAATCCTAGAAAAAGAAACATAATTAGCAATACAATTCCACAGTGAGTCTGTTTCTTTCAGAAATTGTTTGACCCAGTTAATCTTGAAGGTATTGTACAAAGAATCAAAATTCAGAAAATTAAATCCCCCATTCTCATAGCGTTCATAACAACAGATTTCTTTAATGTAATGTTTTTTATTTTTCCATTAAAAACTGAACATTATCTGATCTATGTCTTTGATGTTTTTATTAACAATACACAATCAGAGGGCATGGTAGGTAAGTCTGGAAATTCCTTCTGCTTTGGTTATTAGAATTCTACCTCTAAACGACAGATCTCTTTTTTTTTTTTTATCTTTAACAACTTTTACTGACAACTTGGTGGGTCACAAATCTCTTTGGACTTTATTATTTATTTGGGCATTACCCTTTGGTTGAATTCAGGTATATTTGGATAGCTTTTGTCATTACACTTTGTGACCACAAAACATTACCAATGAGACATTTCTGAATTTTTCAAGGTTTCTACTTTATTTATATGAAGAAATTGAATGGTTTTTTTTTTTTTTTTTTTTGTTTTTTTTTTTTTTTTTTTTTAAGTTTCCTCCTTTGTTCTTGCATTGAACAAAGTATGATTACAGGTTGAATCACAGATCAGACGAAACATGCTCTGGCTCCAACATTCAGTTATTACTGCTGCTTTGCTACTAGCACACTTAACATTAAAGTCCTGTTTCTATTAAGCTCTAGTGTTTGCATTAGATAACTGAATGAACACATTTCAATGGTGAAGTCTAATGGAAATATTACGAGTGTGAGTTTTAACAAAATGTAAAGTCTTAACATGACAGAACTGAGGAATTAGCTTGTAATAAATTTTGTTTATAGAATATTAAACATAATCACAGAACGTACTCCATAGATGAACTTTGTCTAAATCTTTGTGAAATGCTGCTGATAGATGTCAAGTTACTCTTAGTAAAGTCTATGAATACATAGTGTTTAGGTTCATCACCAAGAAAATACTCAAATTTTTAAAATATACACACCTTGATTTTTTATTTTGTTTATTTTGTTACATATAAACATATTTTTATTTACTATATATTATGCTTTTAAATGTCTACCCTTGAATTAAAATTTAAAAAAGCATTTCTCTTACCTTGTATTGAGCTCAACTTTTAGTTTAATGCAGGCCACACCCTTTCTCCGAGTGATATAAAAAACGTTTTTCTATGTCATATTTGTCACCGTCTTCTGTAGAAAGGTCTCTGCATTAACTGCTTTTGATTTTGCCATCAAAACAGAAACACTGAGCTGTTTCCTTGAGCTGACTCTTAAACTGCTGTTAATGTAGTCCATTGAGTTAGGTTACTGGTCATTTTTATCAATTTGCACAAGTGCAGCAAAAAGTTAAAGAATATATCTCTCAACACAGCGCTATTCTTACATCTTAAGTAGCCAGGCTGAGGTAAACAGACTTACTTTTGGTCCAATTTTTAATTTTATTTTATTTTATTGTATCTTATTGTATTTTATTTATTTATTTATTTATTTATTTATGCATTTATGCATTTATGCTTTTATGCATTTATACATTTATTTATGCATTTATTTGTTTGTTTTTTTGTTTGTTTGTTATCTCTCAGCTGAACAAGGCACTTAGCTGAAAATAATTTTCTCACAGACCAAAGGTTCCAAAACATTTCAGCAACTCCCCCCCACCCCATCCCCCCAAACAGCAGTGCTGGAGACCAGTGACCCCCTGCTGTGGGAACACACAGCAGGCCAATTCAGAAATAGACAAAAACAAACAAAAAAAGCCAAAAAATTTATGTTTAGCTGATGTGAAGAAAATTTGACTTCCCATGCGCACATATTGCTGTGTTTCCTACATTAATCTGGTGCCACTTGTACCATTTTTATCCTGGTTTAGTCACCTCAGGGGTCTTCTGGCAACTACGACGTGGAAAACAGATAACTAGTCAGTGCACATCCAAAAGATTTCATTGCATGCAGGCTTTGAAGATAGTGCATATAAAGAGTAAATACTACATTAAAATATAAATAGAAATGCTAGAAGAGCGTATTGCATGTTATAACTATATGATGCAGTAACATATTATCATATAAATAGACAGTCACAGTAATAAAGAGCAAGCCTGAAAACACTCACACTCCCTCAGAGTTAGTAAGGGAGCGTGTTCTGTGAGTTCAGCAGTCTGAAGGCATGGGGGGAGAATACACCCGTTACAGAATCTTGCTGTCCTGGTCCTGATGCTGCAGAACCTCCTCCCAGAGGCCAGCACAGAGAACAGTCCACGGTGGGGCTGAGTGGGGTCTCTCTCTGATAATGTTCTTGGCTCTGGTCAGACTGTTTTTGTGCCATGTCCTGGACGGGAGGAAATGAAGTCCTGATGATTTTCTCCGCTGTCCTCACTACTCTCTGCAAGGGTTTCCAGTCTGAGATCTCACAGGATCCAAACCAGACACGGATGCAGCTGGTACGAATGCTCTCTATGGTGGAGGCACAAACCTTTAAATATCTCACATCTCACAGCTCAAATCTAAATTACAGTTCTTTTTTTGTTCTGATGTTTATGGTTTATTTTTGGATTTGCAGTGTAAGGAGAATGATTCTCATATATAGCAACATCAGGGCAGTGAAGTTCAGACAAGGATTTAGCAGTTCAAAAATCACAGAGCTCAAAATTAAAAACTTCTTTTAATTCCTTTGCAGCTCCAAAAGATTAAAACTGACTACAGTGGAAAAAAAAACTTGTGTCTTTAAAATCTGCGGTGTCTTAGATGATGAAATAAAAGCAAACGCTGCTGTCTGCAAACAGTGTGTCACATGTGCCGCCTACTCTAATGGAAACACTTCCAGTATGTTGAACATCTGCAGCGCCTTCACTCAGTGATATCACCGTCTGGAAGCAGGTCAGCCAAGCAGGTAACAAGCTCATCCAAAAGCTACAGTCCTTCATTGATGCCCCCCACCACCACCACCACCACATCACACTCATGAGAGAAACACAAAACAATAACAAGGGCAATGTTTCTTTGGCAGGGATTGTCAGCTGTTTTCAGAAGCACTTTATGAAAACAGTTCATCTCTGTTAGAAAATGTTCCCTCACACTTTATTCTGCACCGAGGCAATTTATGACCTCTACAAAAAAACATGCAAAGGTAATGAAAGCAAACAGCACTCAGGCACAGAGAGGTTTGCTCTCTCTGCAGATAGAAGTTCAGAGAGTTTCCTCACTGTGATGGTTCACTGAGCGTCGCACTACAAACCTGTTTCCTACAACAGTAATACATCCACTCATTTTACTAAGGAGCTGAAAGAGCAGTGAGCTCAGAGAAAAAAAAAACATTTTACTCCCAATAACCACAGATATTTTGATTGTATATGTTTATTTATTTTATTTTATTTTGTACAGTACACAAGTAAAGTGTTTAAATGGAAAGGTCTTTCTCTTTCTTTCTTTCTTTCTTTCTTTCTTTCTTTCTTCCTTTCTTTCTTTCTTCCACTTGCTTAAAACTGAAATAAAGAACTTGTTAGGATTTTTATTTCCCTTCCCTGTTCTGTAAAATGGCTCACACCACTCTCAAAACAACGAGTGTTGGTTCAAAGCTCTTTGAGTGGTCTCCGGTCTGAAAAAGCACAAGCAAGTTGCATGTGCGTGTTTACTACCACTTCTGTGTTGTAAATGGAGGGCGTTGGGAGGCTGTGGTGTAATGAGTCATATGTAATATGTGTGTATTCACACTCAATCGCAACAACTGTACAATACAATACAATAGGGTGTGATTTTTAATCATTGACGCAAAATGAAACACATTTATCTGGACACAAAATGCTTCTGAAAAATCTCATCACTTTGTGAAAATCTAGAAGAACCCAAGTGCTGTCTTATGGTTCACGAATAATATGATGTTAAAGAAAGGAAAAGGGAAAAAGAAAAGAGAAAAAAGGAAACAATGAGAAAAAGAATAGTAGAAATAAAAGAAGTGAAATGGAAAAAAAGAAGGAATGAGAGGAGTAAAAAAGGAGGAAATAAAGAAAAACATTAAAAGGAACAAGAAAAATAAGTAAGAATAAGAAAAAAATAAAAGTACAATGAATTACAAAGGAAGAAAGAAAAGCAAAAATAAAATAAAGAAAAAAGAAAAATACATAGAGAAAGAAAGATGAAGGAAATAAAATAAAGGAAGAAAGTCATAAAGACAGAGGATGAGACTGTGCGTTCTCTTTGAGCTCTGCAGTATTTCACACTACAGAAGAAGAAGAATAAATAGAAGAAGAGTTTTCAGCGAGAGAACTCACACTTCAGCTTCCTGACATTCAAAACCAAATGTTTCCAACACTTTCACTTCCTGTCTTCAGTCTGGGGTTGCCTTGGAAACCACAAAGGGTGTTTGGCAGTGGGAGCAGATCCAGTTTCAGCACAGACTCTGAGTGGTCAGGCTGGATTTAAACCCCGATGATCTGAGGGTTCAGAGGAGACAGTGACAGGACATGAAAATGTATGAAGTCCTCCGAAGCAGGAAGGAGCTGATGAATCCTTAAAGAAAGAGAAACTTGCACACTTCTGGGATGTCACTCCTTATAGTGATAACCACATATATGGAAAGAAAGAAACACAATAAGTACTTGTATTGTTTTTTAAAGATAGCAAACAAAAACCAGCAAAGAAATGCACCCAGGAGCATCTAACAACAAACACAACCACATAGAAATTAACAGATAGTTTCCAAATGTCGTCACAGATAGATTCCTTTTCCCTCTACAATACATGTTGAGTGAACTAGTTTTAGTGAGGTTGGTAGAATCACCTTCCACATCACCAATTTTGCCCTGATCTTTGGGAGAGTCCCAGAGGAGTGTCCTCAGAAAAAGTTTCCTTAAATAGTGTGCATCAGAGCACTAAAGTGCTGAAGGTTTTACAGTCGGACAGCCTAAAAGCACTCTGCAGGAACAAGCCTCATGGTACCTGAATCCATGAGTGTGGAGATTAGGATCAGAGGTCTGACCTGCCTGTGGTAAGCGCCAATTATTGCTCCTTCAAAAGCAAAGGTAGTGATGAGCAGACCAGTTTGAAAAGTCACTCATTTCTACGATCAGGAAGTAAGTCTGCAATCTATTCGTAGTCATTTACAACTCTGGTATAACACATTCTCAGCACGCCAACACAATGTGGAGACATGAAGCCAGTGTGCATATTTAAATATCCTTTTTTTACAGCTTTCGATGGAATCTAAGCAAGTGTTTGTCTTATTTGTTTTAGCAGAAAATGTCTTATAGACTAAATATGCGCTACATTCTCCTGACATGTCCAGAAAAATGTCTTATTTAAAGATAAATAAAGAGATTAAAAGATGATGATGCCTGAACCGACAGAAGAGGGAGGAAAAATCTGCCAATGGCATTTAGCACTGGCATTTAGCATTATCCCACTTTTGCTCTTTGCAAGCAGCTCAGATATCATTCTTGTGCCTGAATATCTTGAAATTAGACCAAGATTTTTTTGCAAGTAAAGACTTTTTGCTGTGCATCTGTTCAAGGGACCCGTTTTTACACAACTCTTTGCTGTTGGTCAAAAAATATCAACAAACATTTGGACAAAGGTTTTGTCTTTCTGTGTGGTTTCTGACACAACTTGGCTGTCTAAGGAGTCTGCACCCAAATTTTTAGGGTGTAAGATCCTAGTAATGTTCATATAGTTGAATTTATCACACTACTGCTGGCTTTACCCTGGTGAGATTGAGATTTTAGCAATCAGACAATTATTGTTTTGAGTTATGTGATGTGTCACCCACTGCTAATCCATCAGAGAGTTTGGCGAGCCAGCAGCAAGTCTCCACTATTTCTGTTTCAGTCTGTTTAATAAACAAATACTGTCAGCCGGGACACAAACACAGACCGAGTAAACTGGCTCCTGGTGAGGGTGCAGACTGTAACCCTTTACTCCTCTCTGATAACATCCTCATCCCCAAACATGGTGACTTCTGGTTGCAGAAAACTATCATGGCTGCTAAACCAAGTCTACAGCTACACAGAGGAAAACAACAATTGGTAACAAAACAGTGGCTACATTTACTCTGTACAGTTTTTTTTCTTTTGTTGACTCTGATAACTCTTTTAATGTTACATTTTCAGGGGCTTTATTTGGAGAGGATAGGACAGCTCACAGAGCAGGAAACTGGAAGAGAGGGTGGGGGGGATGACATGCAGGAAATTAGCCTCAGTGTGAAACTTAACCAGCAGGCCAAGGCCGCACCCTTCAATAACTCTTGATTTAATGTGCACAACATGTTTTACTAATAACTCCTGTCAGATGACAGTCCATGGACTTCAGATGTTCACTGAAACTAAGATTACTACAATTTTTTAGATGGAGAAACTAAAAATATAACATTTACTGCCAAAAACCAACTCAAGACTTTGAAGATAGAAAAGATGAAAAAGCTGTCCGAACGAGTTTTCTCTGGATGTGTAGTTTTTAGGACAGAAATGTCTTTGGGATGCATCAAAATCCAGTGAAATAAACTCTGAGTCTCTCTTCTAACTCAGTGCTCAGTGGCTGACGTCCATGTCGCCTCTCCACTAAACATTAAGTGGAATAATTCCATGTCCCTCCAGCATCTCCTCGGCTGTTAGTTGATGAACTCAGCAGACAGGCTGTGAGTGCAGCGTGCAGAGCGCACCTTGAGCTCGTGGTAGCACTGGACGAAGCTGTGGTAGATGAAGGTGATAGGCAGTGCCAGCAGCACGATGCCACTCACCACGCAGAGACCACCCAGCACGCGACCTGCAACCGTCACTGGATACATGTCCCCATAACCCACTGTAGTCATGGATATGATCACCCACCAGCAGGCAGCAGGGATGCTAGCATAGTCCTGGTTTCCAGCCTCCAGATCCAGGCCATGCTCCAGCAGCTGTGCCAGCGCACTGAAGATCGCCATGGCCACACAGATGAATATCAGCAGCATCATCATCTCCCGGTAGCAACGCCGAAGTGTCAGACCCAGTGTTTGCAGACCCAGGAAGTGACGCGCAAGCTTGATAACCCAGAAGATCCGCATGATGCGCAGGACGCGCAGAGTGACTCCAGCCCTCTGCAGCTGGGAGTTCTCCCCCGTGAGGTTGGTCACAGTCACAGAGATGTAGTACGGGGTGATGGCCAGCAGGTCGATGATGTTCAGAGGACGACGGACAAACTCACATTTATCCCGAGAGATGAGGAAACGGATGATACACTCGGCTGTGAACCAACCAATACACACCGCCTCAATGATCCTGCAGAGGGGACGGCCAATCAGAGAGAAAGAAGAGACAAGATGAATCAGAGGGTGAAGAGAAACACATTTAAAGAGGGGGCATTCTGCTATTCCATGTTTTGAACATGGATGTAAAGTAACAATGTTGGATGTTCAGACTAAATGTTTGCAAATTTTAAAACCTCTACATGTTCATCTGTCTTTAAACGGATCAAAACACCTCATTCTAAAAAATAACACGAGATCTTCAAGATCTTCATGAGTCTTGCTGAAATGATGAGGTCTTCACATAAGAATCTCATAACTGGTTCATGACATGGGCTGGCCTCAAACACCAAGGTCTTCCCATAGCTCTCGGCCTCTAGAGGGCCGGCCAATCAGAAGGAAGGGGGTTTGTGGTGTGGGGAACCTTAAAGAGATAGCAGCTAAAATGAAGTTTTTCAGACAGAGGCTGAAAGAAGGATTTTCCAAAACACCAGTGTGAGAAAAATATGGATTTTTATAAATCTGTAAATCATCTAAAGCTTCTTACGGGGGCACCAGAGGGACACATGAAAATCTTTAAAAAGTCCAAAACCTCCTCTTTAAGCTGCAGTTCTGACTCACAGTCCTCTTCACTTCAGCTTAGCTCACCTTAGCTGAGTCAAGTCTTGATAGTTCAGTCTTTTCACTCCAGTCCAGTCATTTCAGAACCATCTCGAAAGCAATCATGAATCATCTGACAACAACAAAATCTCCAAGAGGGACAGCTTTCAAGTCTCTGGTGTAACCGGTGGTTAGAGATTAAAAACATGTAGAGGCAGGTTGTTCACTGAACTTGCATTAAGATGTTTGTTTTTTCATCTTAAATAAAGGTAAATGGTTGCTAGACAACCTCTGTGAGATTTTACAGTAGTCATTGTTCAATTTACTGCGGTCTGGTTTATTTTGCTCTAGCTCAAATCACCCAATTAATTAAAAGTTGAGGTCTGTCATGTTCAGTTTAATCAGTGTTATTTGGTCCAGTTAAGCTGAATTTATTTCACTTCACTTATATTCCAGTGGCTCGTTCTCCAACAAATCCTTTCATCCTAGCTTATGAAACTATTCCATAGGGCCTGAAGTCACGATCAATACTTACAAAAGATTCAAGGCTGAAGTTTCATCTTTTTCTACTCTCCCCTTTATTGTTACAAAAACTCAAACAGTGTCGGGAAATCTTTTCATTACTTTGTGAAATTATCGACGCAAACTCTGTCATGGGAAGAGTCTTCATTCAAAAATGAAACAGGTTTCAGTAAGTCTTCAAGTGTTTGACAGATGAGCAAAAGAAATTAATGAAAACAAACAAGCAGTCAATGTCATGTTGAGAATGTTGTGTTAATGTGATTTGAGCTCACTCAGATCAAAAAGTTACTGACGTGGTTGTTGCTGATCATAAAACCAGTATGTCGTTGGGTGAGATGACTATAGCCCCACCCACAGGTCAGGAGGGCTCTGAGTGGTGTGATATTGCCTTTTATTGTCTTTTTCTTCATTATGTCATTGTATACTTTTAATCAACCTTTTTTCTTGATCTGTCATTTGTAACTAATTTATCCATTTATTTCACGTCATTTTGTATTTAATTATAAATGTTTGCTTTGTATTTCAATGCTGGCACGGCCAGGAATCACGGCTAAATTTGACAATTATTTTCTGCAACACGCAAACCCGAATAACAAACATGTACCATGTTGTATCTGGACCAAAACGCACACACATGTTCAGTGTTCCAGCCGCAGTGAATCTATTCCATCATTTTCCCCTTGGGTGTGTCTCTGGTCCTTTGTCAAACTCTGATGCTTCACCATGAACCAGGAAGTCATTGTAGCTCCTTCAGATGAGATGTGATCCACTTCAAATTTCATATACATGATCAAGGTTCACCTCCTGTATATATACACCATACTAACCTTTACACACATTGTCCAATCTGTGTCAAATTTAACACACATGATCACAGTCACACTATGGACTCATATACACATGCATTTTGACCATAGGAATAGCTCCACTTATTGGACCTAACTGGTATTTACTCTCATAAACACCTCTAAACATGCTTCAAATCCTTCTCATTCTTTAATGATCTCTCACCCACATTACTGAAGATGATAAATATATCAAAGTCAGAGCCATCTCTCGTGGCCAAAGGCTGTACTGCAATGTACTCTATGGTTAAAATTACTAATCTGTGTTTGCTGTGGGAGCTTATCCTCATCTACATACATATACATGGCCAAGTCAGGTTTTGCTGTACATGCGGCGGATGCAGCATGCCCCGATGGGCACATGGGGGCGAGGACCTGTTTATCGCTACTTGCAGCTTTGATTTATGCATTTACTGCTCTTCTGGCTTTTAAAATTTTCTGTATGCTTAAATTCTTGTATCTTCTTTTCTTCATCTTGCTATACCGCTTCCAGCTGGCTTCGGGCGAGAGGCGGGGTGCACCCTGGACTGGTTGCCAGTCAATCACAGGGCTGACACATAGACACAGACAACCTTTCACGCACACATTTAGAATCACCAATTGACCAAGGGAGCATGTTTTTTGGACTGTGGGAGGAAGCTGGTGTATCTCTGTTTATTTATGTAATTATTTTTACTTCTCATCAAAATGTTGCCTGGGTTCCTGTGGTGTTTGGTTAACATGTCACCTGGGTTTTTGTTATCAGGGTTTTTCTTCATGTCGTAGTTGTTTCCTGTTTGGGATTTTTGGGGTTAAGTTTTGGGTTCTTGTTTCATTCTAGTGTATATTTTTGCTTGTCTGTTGAAGCACCTTAAGCCCACATTTTAAAGGTGCTTTATGAATGCACTTACTATAATTTCCATTACTTTAAGGTGTGATAAGATCTACAGCCATCTGAACACCGACATGTTATTTGGTTCTCACCGGGGCTGTTAAACCTCCAAATCAGGGAAAATGTTTTAAAAATGAAGTGTGAATTTATTGAAATGGCTTCCAGAGATTTATTAAATCATCAGGAAGAAGCACTGAAGCTTTTCTGGTGCCACATGCTGAGCCAACAACCAACTAACACACTGTGTGTGAGTTTCCTCTGTATGTGTAATGAAATTTAAGCCGTAGGGCTGTTGCAGCTACATTGATGATAACATGAAAAGAATATCAGTACTTCTGCTAAAAATGAGCATAGAGTAACACTGTGTGTCTAATTGGTTTATAATAAGGGTAGTGGCTCTAAACCCTGGTTGGCACCCAGCATACAATGGGTAAGATGAAGACGCAGCAGCAGATTGAGTTACCAGTGAGCTCAATGACGGATAAAAGCGAGGGACTGTACCCACCCTCTCCAGTTTGGGAGTTGTTTGTGTTTCGTATAAAAGATGTGGTGTTTGTTGACAACTCCTGTCTGCAGAGGCACACAAGCTCTCCGTCCCTGCACCAGCGAGGTGTTTTGATATATTTGTTGTGTTGATGGCAGATGTTGGACCTTCTGATTGTTTTCACTGTTCATTTTTTCCTGTTAATGTTTGTACAGTTATGAGTCTCTCTCCACCTCCTCATACTCCCGTTTGCAGAAGAAGCCAAGAAGAGATGAACAATAAAGTTGAAGATGAATTGGACTGATGTCTTTGTTTTTTCCTGTGGGTTTTCTTTGAATAATGCCAAAATACTGTGAAGATTTTGGTCAGGATAATTGTGAGCTTGAAATCTGATCTCCTCTCAGCGTTGTGTGTGAATGTTTGAATGTGTGTATACTCTTTGTTCAGGGTAAACTGATGCGGGTCCTACCTGTGCTGGTCCAGGGTCTCTGCATTTTTCCAGTCTGGCAAAGTGCTGGCACACAGCATCACCATGGAGATGACCACAAACAGCACAGACACTGAGGCAAGGATCTGTGCTGCCAGCGAAGACGTGGGCTCCTCAAACGTCCTCCTCATCCTCTCCAGCCAGCGGCTCTGGGGCTCCTCGGGGCCCCGTGGCTCCTCTTCAGGAAAGAAGTGGACAAAGCAGTCAGAGAGGCGGTCATCAAGGCGTTTCTGGCAGCAGGGCTGCAGGTCACCACTTTCCAGGCCCCAGTACAGCATCTCGTTGTAGAAGGACAGCTCACACATGTGGGGCATGAAGCGCAGCTTCCCGTGCTGCACATACAGCATGATGAAGCTGAAGGCCTCAGAGTGACGGTCAAAGAAAAACTCATTTCTGTCACGGTCATAGTCGTCACAGAGCTCCAGCAGCTCGCTCTCTGACACACAGCGATGCAGACGGCTCAGTCTGCTCAGAGGAAGGCGCTTCATCAGCTCTGCTGAGAAGGAGAACCTGCGGCCGCCCACGTTCAGGGTGCAAAAACTGCCCCCAAACTTCATCCTCACTTTTTAAATGGTCAGCCCGGTTCCTCACTCAAGTTAAAATTGCTTCCAAACTTCATTTTGTTTTTGTTCAGAAATCCTTTCAGGCTCCATCTTGTTGGTAAAAAAAAAAAAAAAAAACTGAAGCTGCTTTAAGACACTGCCATGTGAAAAAACAAAAACAAAAATAGTCCTGCTTGTCACCTGCTGTTTTATTGAATTAACCAGCACTTAGGGAAACAACAACTCCTGAATTCAGTATCACCTCCTTCTCACAAAGAACTCATCTTCCTCCCGTATATGTCAGAGCTTTAAGAAAAAAAAAAAGACAAGAAAAGAAAGAAAAAATGTCACAGCATCAAATATGAATTTATTTCACACTTTGACTTCAGATCATTTTTGATTTTGTCTTCAACTCTCTTCTGAAACTGTTAAAACTGTAGAAATATCAACAAAGCAATCAAAACTCACCAGATTTCATCGTCACATCTGTCTCATCTGTCCTGAAACACTGATGTGTGTTCTCTTTGACTTCTGGGTTGCTTCTTGTCGCTGAATCTGAGACTGAAGCGCAGCAGCACATCCTCCTCCTCCACCACCTCCTCCTCCTCCTCCTCCCGTCTGAGAGGAGGAGGATCAGAGTCGATGATTCAAGCAGCTCTTAGTCTGAGCCGGAGAGAATATGATCCTCCACAAACCTCCTCCGTGTCTCACAGAGTGAACAGAAACATCTTCCTCCTCTTCCTTCATTTCCACTCGTCATGGTTCAGTTTGTCCTCTTATTTTTGTCTCACTTTTCCTCCTCCCTCATGACAGGTTCTCATCAAACAGTTAAACATTTGATCTGCTTCATCTTAATTTAATGTTACAGTGAACATCAAAAGCAGCTATAAATAATGAATTACACTTTATTAATTCATCCACCCCGCTGTTATTCTGTGATGGATGACTCCCCCTGCTGGTTTATTTTGAAAACTGCAGCTCGTTTGTCACATCCATCGTAACAAAGACATGAGAAGTTAAAGAGTAATACTTCTGGATGTAGTCTGTCGTTCACGCTTACTGTAAAAAATTAAGGCTGTTCAGGAGTATTAGTATCATAAAAATAAAACAAGAATCTTTAATTAATTTCATGTTTAACTGTGGGAATTCAAACAGAACATGAACTCCATGTTTTTACAACCACTAATAATACATGGGTTATTTCTGTGAATGAAGCTCTGTGGCGACTGGACTAAAACATGTTTATGTCTTATGTAACTTAACTAACGTTGAATTTAAAAAATAAAATCTTTAGATATAAATTTCCATACAGAATTTGAAAATATGAGATGAAAATGTCCCTGAAGCTTGTTTGAAAACCTGAAAGCAATCTGCTGTGGGAATATAATAACAGGCCAATCCAAAAACAGGGAAAAACAAACAAAAAAGATACTTAATCCAGCTGATCTGTTGAAATTAGCCTGCCTATGTGCTCATATTTCTGTGTTTCCTGAATGGATCTGCATCCACTGGTGTCATCATTATCATGGTTTAGCCACATCAGGGTCTTCAACAAAGAAATGTGGAAAACAGATCACATATTTCCTGTTAGCATGATTTCATATTAAAATCAATCTCTTGTTTTTGTTCATATTTTTACAGTAATGGATGAAATAGACATTTGTAAATAGTTTTTTTTCATGTTTGTTCGTTTCTTTTCCTTTGGCTCTTGTCAGTACAGGACGATGAGTTCTTCATGACTGATACTGATACTGAATTCAGGAGTTGAAAGAGGGGACCACTTTGATATTGAACAGTTAAACACTGTCATACCTTTCCTCTATTTCAATCCTGAATGATGGAATTCACAACCTTTGTTTGTTGGACTTTGTGCAGTTTTTTCCCCAAAAAATCAGAAGCGACTTGATAAGAAAGTCTTTTGTGCATTCTGCACCATTTGCCTGAATACAATCTACAGTCTGACTTTATATTAATTCATATTCATTAAAGTCTGAACCCAGGCTTTCTATATGCAAATGTTTTAGTTGAATTCTGTCCTGGAGTTTGTCTTTTCTGTTTGGTTCTGTTTATCTTGTTGTTGAAATGTGTCACTGCCATGGTTGGCAAAGTCTTCCTTGACAAAGACATCACTGATCTCAGTAGGACTAATCTGGAATACTAAAGGCAAAATAAGGAAACAAATGTTTGAAAAAACAAAGTAAAGGAAAAAAACAAAAACAAGGATTCATTTATCAAATGAGCACTGAATCCAAAAGTGATTCAAACGTGTCAAACAGCACACACCTCTACTAATGTTGGCCCTAACCCTCGGTACATGTGTGTTTCAGCCTCATTTCTCCCCCTCTACACGTCTTCATTCAACCATAAATGCTTAATGCAAAGTGCAAACAGATGAAAGTGCACACAGATGGGCAGCCAGACCAAAGGTTACTTACACTGAATTAAGGCAAGAAGCAGGACGAAGACGAAGAAAATCTGAGAAACACTCTATTCCTGCCAAAATCACACTCACTGTGTTTTTAATGTGCTCTGTGAAAATTACAGTATCTTCATTTAAGATAAAAATCCTACTGGGTGAAATGCAGAGTATCAGATGGTGTGAATAAAAAAAAAATACCAACACCCTGTTATGTAACTGTGTCGTGTTATGAGATGCTATTTTGGCTTTCTACATCAAACAGGTTTTGGATACAGTCTGGACCTCGCCTCTGCACTTCGAGGTGTGAAGGTCAGACAGTGTTGATGAAATATTTGGCACATGCTCCAATCTTTTCATTTTGAAAGTACTGAAGATATGAAAGATGACTGACAGCAGTACAAATAAACTCTTGATGAGCTTGATCTTAGTATAACCTTTGACTTTTTCAGCAAGGGACTCGGAAAGCAATAAATACCTCTGAGTAATGCTTCCCCTGTGCCTCTATCTGCCGAGCCAAGGGGCTGTCTAATGCTCATTTAAAGAAGGGGTGTTAGTCATTCCAATATTTTAAATAAGGATGTTAAGTAACAATGCTGGATGTTCAGACTAAAAGTGTCCAGATTTTCAAACCTCTACATATTCATATGTTGTAGAAATCCCAGAATCTGTCTGTAAACTTATAGAAACACTCTAAACGCTCCAAAAATTGCAGGAGATCTTCACAAGACTTGCTGAAATGATGCTGTCACCACGTAAGGATCTATTAAGAGGGTCGTGGCACGTTGGAGGAGCGGGCCTCAAACACCAAGGCCTGCCCATAGCTCCAACCCTGACAGATCTCCTAAGGGGGTTAGTGTAGCTGGGGTCTTAAAGAGGCAGCAGCTAAAACGATATGTTTCAGACAGAGGTTGAAATAAAGGCTTTCTAAAACACCTGAGTGAGAAAAATATGGATTTTTTTTTTTTTTTTATAAAGCTGTAAATCATGTAACGCTACTCTAGAGGTACAAGAGGGACAGTATGACACCCCAAAACGCACAGCACCCCCTCTTTAAACTTGCCAAAAACTGTCCACATCATAAAAAGTTGATCTTGTGTTAAAGAAATCTCACTAAGCAGAATTATTTCAAACACTGATAAACTCCTCATGCGTCACATCTCCTTTGTAATCCTGTGTAATCTGGACTCTGATAATCTGCTTGTTGATCACTTCTGTTGCGTCTTTTACTCTATCTGCCTTAATCTCTTCTTTTGACAGTTAAGCATTCAATGAAAGGGGACAGAAGTGAAGGCTCTGGAGCGCGAGGAATGACTTCTTCATCCCCCTCAGAAATGAACGTGAATAAAATTGGAATCATCAAATAAACTGAGAGTTTGGTGTAGAGCAGGGATCCCAGTTCCCAAGGAGAAAGAGCCCAAGACATTAGAATTTTCACAAGCGTTGTCTCATATATTTTTGCACAGAACACACAGCACCAGATTCAGGCAGCTGAGGTCGAGCAGAAAACTTCATGTTATTTTTAGATATGGCAAATTGTTCAGTACATAGCCTGAGGAGTGATTTTGACTTCTTCGGAGTGTCAGGTGATATCCATCTTTTTTTCTCTCTGACTCTCTGGTGTATTAATACTTTGTTTATCTGCAACAACTGAGAACTTTTAGAGCAATTACTGTATCGTAAATAATCAAAAAATCAGCCTTAACCCTTCAGTGAGGTGACTTTGCGCGTCTTGATGTTCTTCTGGAGGTTTGTTCTGAATTTGCTGTAGCTGGTCTCGGGAGATCTTGATGATCACATGTAAAGTTGACCCACCGGGTTCCCCAGGGGTCGGTCCTTGGACCACTCCTCTTCTCCCTTTGTGTGTTATTCCTGGGACATATCATCCGCAGTTACCACCTTTGTGCAGATGATACCCAACTGTATCTGTCTTTTAATCTGAATGAGTTTAACCATTTAAACACAATGAGGAACTGCATCAAAGACGTAACATGCTGGATGTCATTTCATTTCTTGCAGTTAAATCTTGATAAGACTGAGATGATGATTGTTGGACCTGGTTCAGCAGGAATGATAACACATCTAGGCTCGCCATCAAAGAGTATTGCTACCAGTTATTAAAATCTAGGTGTCATCTTTGACAAGAGCTGCAGTCTGAACCAGCATGTCAACCTAGTCGTACAGTTCTGTTTTCTTCAGATGGGAAACATATTTAAAATAAGGTCATTTTTATCCTGTAAAAATCTTGAGGTTGTCATTCATGCTTTTATTTTCTCTGGTTTGGACTACTGTCTGAAGCAGCAGCACGACTCCTCACTGGAACTAAAAAGAGAGCCCACATCACTCCTGTTTTAGCTTCTCTTCACGGGCTCCTCAGCCAAGGCTCTGCTCGCCATCCAAAACTCAAAGCTGAGGATCAAAGGTGACTGGGTCCTCTCTGTCAGAGCTCCCAGCCTGTGGAACAACCTGCCCGAGGAGATCAGGATGGCAGACTCTTTGTTATCTTTTAAATCTCTTTTAAAAACACAGTTTTATCAGTGTGCTTTTAGCTGAGCGTGTTTTAACTGTCAAAATGCTGCTTTTATTTCATTCTTAACTTTTTCTTTGACAGTATCATGGGCAGGATCTTAAATTCTTTTTCTTGTGTTTTTTTTGGTTTTTTTTATTTGTTTTTATTTCTTCTGATGGTTTCCTCTCCTTTATTTGGTGGTGGTTTTTAGCCTCTTATTTACTGTTGTGTTCTTCTGCTCCTCCTCACATTTCTCATTTACTCCTCTTTTATTTCTTTTTACTGTTTGTTTTTATTTTGTGAAGCACTTTTAAAATGTCTTTATAAATAAAGTTTTTTATTATTATTATCATTATTATTGATTATAATAATTATTATCATTTCCTTTCTGTTCCCACAGGTTTGTCTGATCTTTGACCCTCATCTGGTCTTGAATGTGAAGTTTTCATAAGAAGTTCACTAAATTTTATTGTACAGTGACAATAAAGTCTAATCTTTGAACTCTCCTCCACTCGGTGTGACTTTAGTGGCTCTGCAGGACTGGAGTATGTTTTTCAATCCAAAGATATCCTTCCTTGATCTTCTTTTCTCTTTGAGGTGACATTTTTGATGACCTCAGTAAATCCTCACATTAGTCTTGTCATTTCTTAGTTGGTCACTTTCTGTAATCTGGTCCGATGATGGCTCGAGCTTTCTGAAACCCTGTGTATCAGCATCACTGTCTCATTGTTTCTCCTCTTGTTAGAAGTTTGAAATGTTCACTTTTATTGCTCTGAGGATCCATGCAGACGCTTGGCTGCTTTCCATCCTTTGTCCACATCGACAGGAGAACTATCCCACTCAGTTGGCTCATCAGTCTGTTCATTTTCAAACTCTCCGTCCTGTCTCACTCTTCTTTCAGCAGCTTTTGAAGATCAAATGAAACTAAAGACTAACATAAATGACAGGTGACTCACTGTTATCCACCCTGATAGTCTGTTCTTAAAGAAAGACAGGTCGCTGTTCCATCAGGAGTTCATCCTTGGTTATCTAGTTTGTAGGTTTAGTCTCTGCGGTGAATGTCAGTGTGTGCTGTGTTCTCACGACTCACTGTCACAGCGTGTTTTAATTTCACAGCTGCATCTGAGGATCCTTTCACTTTCATCTGTGTTGCACACAGTTCAAGTCAGAGCCTGATCTTCTTGAACAAAGACCCCAAAATCACATCGGCTGCAGCTCCTGTAACGAGTTTTCACGCAAGTTGAATTTCTCTCCTCTCCTGTTTCATTTTGAATACAACACCCACATTTGGTTCCTATCAGTAACTACATGAATTTTGCGTTGATGAAGCCGACTTTAACAGAAAAAATATGTATTTTTAATTTCAGTGTAGTACAGGAGGAAGCTGTGTGCTGCATCACCCACGTACACTTCCATGTCTCTCTGTTAGCTCATGTTCACTTTGCTTGTTGCCTCAGGAGCAGCGCTGAAGCAGGGGACTCTGTTAAACCAGATTTTTAAATTTAACATGTATTTTGCAACAATCTTAGCTTTGTTTTCTGGTTATTGTTTTGAGTGTTGTTAGGATCAATAATATTGTAATGTTTCCAGAAATATTAAGGAATTCAACCGCGGCTGTTCCTCGAGTCGAACCACTCCTGAACCATAGACCACATCAGTAGAGTCTGACCTGGACTAAGGAGGAAAAGAACTGAACTTCTGCTCAGTGGTCTAAAGTCTTCTTTGAAGATGAAATTCATTTTTCACTCTCATCTTTCACATTTCCACAGTCAGTGATGGTTTGGGGGGGGGGGGGGGGGGTCATGTCATCTGCTGCTGTTGATCCACTGTGTTTTCTGAAGTCCAGAGTCAGCACAGACCTTAACCAGGACACTTTAGAGCACTTCATACTTCCTTCTGTTGACAAGCTATATGGAGAGGCTGATTTCATTTTTCCAGCAGGACTTGACTCCTGCCTACAACGCCAAACAAACCAAAAGCTGGTTTAATGATCATGATGTTACCATACTCGGCTGGACTGAAAACTGAACCTAAACCCCAGAGTGGATCTATGAGGTGTCTGCTTGACTTGGACTAGAGAGATAAATTACCTTCTCACCATATTCTATTGTATTGAGACCATAGACTGTATGATAAATGGAAGTAGTCTCCGTGACATCACCCCTCTGTTCCTGAAGCAGAGTTTTGAAGCAAATTGTTGACGGAGGCCATAATGGAAATGGGGCGGGCTTTGAGCCTTAACATGAACAGCTATAGGGCGGCCCACCTGTCTGTCAGCTGAGCTGTGTCTCTGATAGGGCAAACTCATTATCTTAATATCTTCTAAACTGCTGAGTTAGAAAAAACAGAAATAAAAAATCACCCATGTACAGTGTGTACCGTGAGAGAAATTAACTATTCAGATGTTCATAATTTAGATTCATATTTTTTGTACCAGGATGTAAACATTATTATTATAGTTTATTTCTGCTTTTTTAAAATTTATTTATTTATTTATTTATTTATTTATTTTTTTTTGGGGGGGGGGGTAGGCTGTGGTCAAACTTTAAAAATTAATATACCTTGTAAAAATATATATATGAAGATATTATTTGGCTGTGTTGTGTTCAAATCCTCTCTTTTTCTGAAAAATTGTTTAACGGTGATTGACAGCTGCCGTGCTCATGTAGTTTTTTCGGGAATCGTGAAATGAGTCAGGAAGGAGAGTTAGGAAGATATTAGACTGTCAACAGAAAAAAAAATCACCTGACTCCACCCAGTTTTTCTCAGTCCCTCATAGTCCTCACTGTGCAGACTCTGGCTGCACAACGGCAGCACCTGTGATGGAGGTTTTTGGCTTCAAAACTGTACAAAGGTAAGGGGCGGAGCCACGCTGTTCATTCTTTATACAGTCTTTGGTTTTGACTGCTTCCTGTGTACCGAACTGTACCTGGATTTGATTAAACCCTTTTGCCTTTTGGTGCTCTGGTCTGGTGTCCTGTATTTGCGTCCGCCTTTCTGAGTCACAGTTCATGACATTATGTTGTGTGTATGACACAAATTTGGATTTGAATTTATTGAGGGATAGTCTCTTGAGATGCACCATTTTTGTTTTCAAGGGGGTCCCGTGAGTTGTATAAAGAGTTTGATGAATGTGATCAGCTTGTTCTTTTAAAATGAAGCTGTTTGTGCTTGTGTGAAAGAGGCTCAGAGGCACATAATCAGAAGAACAAACATATAAACAAAAATCAAGCTCATCGTCAGATGATTGAGCTCCAGAAACCACACAAAGTGTGAACATGTACCGAAAGGCTCTGAACATCATCTGACATCCAAACCTTTATGTTTATATCAACACTCGCTGTGGAGAGAGAGTCTGTCTTCAAATAATGTAATCTAAAATAGGACACAACTTTATTGTTTCATATATTTCATATTCAAAGTCGTGATTTATTGGGAAACAGCAGAAGTCAAACAGTTCCTATAAACATCGTAATCATAACTTAAACAGTAATCTCTAAACACTGGCCTCTGGATTACTGGTGGAGACGTTGAGCTGCTGACTCAGTCCAGCTTCACTGCAGGCTTTAAGGCATGTGGGTGCGAAGAGGCGGCGCGCTTGTCTTACACCTTCAGGAGGCGTGTCTGAGGAGCAACGTAGGGGCGGGGCTCCACTGGCCATGAGGGTGGTGATGTGGCATGGGAGAGCAGTCGCAGGAGCAGGGATGGGCTGGCTTACCTGACACCCCACCTGAGTCCAGGGGGTACTCCAAGATTGAGGCCGGAGCTGCCAAAGCGTACTGGTAATCGTATGGTGTTGCATAGATGAAACTGGACTCAGGCCCCGCCCCGGGCATTAGAGCTGCAGGATGAGGCGTCCCGTTGGGAAGAACAGTCTGGATCTGACGGATCAGAGGCATGAGGGTGGGGCCTGTGGGGGCAGGGGTACGCAGGGGGCCAGTGGGAGGAGCAAAGACAGGGGCGGGGCCAGAGACAATACGAGGAGACTGAGAAGATGCTGCAAGACAGAAGGCAAGGGAGGCTGAGGGAGACAGGGGGGAGACAGAGGATGAGGTGAGGGGGAGAGGAAGCAGTCAACACAGGAGATGGTGAAGCTGTTGAGCTGTCAGTCTGAGTGATCTGTGATTGGTTAGCCAATGATCATTTTAACAGTCTTGACTTAACTGTTTATCTCTGAGGTAGGTAAGTCTATAAAGACTCTTCAGAAGGCTGCAGCTCGAGTACTGACTGGGACCAGGAGGAGAGAGCACATCTCTCCAGAGTTAGCCTCTCTACACTGGTTACCCATAAAACTCATAATAGTGTTTAAAATCCTTCATCTTACCTACAAGACTCTAAATGGTATCAAACCATCCTATCATTGTGCCATATTATCCCTCAGTATCACTGAGCTCCCAGCATACAGCCTGGTCGTCGTACCTATGGTCTCTAAAAGTAGTAGGTACACTCACGGCCCGCCTACATCACCTCTACTGCTCTAATACTGCTCTAGTCCTCGACCGTGAGGGACCGTCCCTTTCTCCTCTATCTGTCTACCACTAACTTTGAATCTTAATGTCCCTCTAAAGTTACTGACCAAGAACTTTCAGGGACTCCCTGAGCTCTCTGGTCTCATAGGTTCCACTGGATCTTTGCTGTAGATGATCTGCTGCCGTGGACCTGACAGCCTCCAGCTGCCAGGACTATTAACAGTCTCACCTTCATCATCATTAATGCTACAACAACAAACTATATATACTCTCTTCTCTCTCTCTCTCTCTCTCTCTCTCTCTCTCTCTCTCTGTCTCTCTCTCTCTCTCTCTCTCTCTCTCTCTCTCTCTAGTCTTATGTGAGCCTGGTTCTGCTCCAGTATCGTTCTTACTGCTGTAACTCACTAAATGCTGAAATTGTCTCTACTCATGGTGGGTTAGGATGGGACCAGACCTCTTTCTCTTTATGTTTATAATGTCACATTAGCAGGTGTAGACCTCTAAGTGTTTTTGTAAAGCATCTCAAGATATAATTTGTTGTGATTTGGTGCTTCATACATGAAGACTCATAACTTCTTTGTTAGTATGACACATATGTTCTATTTAAAATCAGGACACAATGAGACGATCTTTGTCCAAATGTACGGTAATGTGCCAGTAAACGTCCACACACTGTCACATTATTACTGAAATACTGCCAATACATATAATTTATCAGTAAGACTGCGATGAACTGATTCCTGCTCTGAACAAATTCTGATAAAAAACAACGAGCCAATTGTACCTTAGGATCTAGGGCTGGCTTTGGGGTGACCAGTAAGAGGAACTCATACCTGACCCTCTGGACCAGTGGTTCCCAACCTTTTTTTGGGCCATTACCCCATTTCAACATCACTAATATCTGGCACCACAGCTACATTTTTATCTAGTATTATTTTTTGAGGGCTGCACGGTAGCGCAGCTGTTAGTGCTCTTGCTTCACAGCAAGAAGGTCGCCAGTTCGAATCCCGGTTCGGGCACGGTGTGCCTTTCTGTGTGGAGTTTGCATGTTCTCCCCGTGCATGCGTGGGTTCTCTCCGGGTACTCCGGCTTCCTCCCACAGTCCAAAAACATGCTCACAAGGTCAATTGGAGATTCTAAATTGCCCGTAGGAGTGAGTGTGAGCGTGAATGGTTGTCTGTGTCTCTGTGTCAGCCCTGCGATTGACTGGCGTCCAGTCCAGGGTGTACCCTGCCTCTCGCCCTCAGCCAGCTGGGATAGGCTCCAGCCACCCGTGACCCTGAACAGGAGAAGCGGTATAGAAAATGGATGGATGGATGGATGGATTATTTTTTGATCATGTTTGATAGTCTCTCTAGTTTTTAAATCTTCTTTCTCCCTGCACATCATTTTTACCATTTTGATTGTAGCTGGCAATATTTAATGTTTCAGCCAGGGGCCAGGCGGGTGAAAAAATCTTTCCGTTTTTTCTTTTTTTTCTGTCTTTCCCTACTAACAGCAAGTTTGTTATACAGGTTGAAGTGAGGGAACTCAAATAGTGGTAGTCGTGTAGTCATGTGACCACAGCCGTCAATCAAGATGTGCTAGCTCAGATATTTCTATATGCTGGATTTTATTTGAGCTAGATTTATTTTTGAGAAAGTGAGAGTATAGAGTATAGTTATTTAAGATGGTGGGTGGGGTTTTAATTTTAAAAAGAATAATAATATAAAAAATTATTTATTATTATTATTATTTTAAATTATTTAAATTTATAATAATAATAATAAAAAATATTCTTATCAGTATTTTTTTTTTTTAATCAATTACTCGTCATTTCAGGCAACCTCATTTGAATTCCAGATGACCTCATGTGAGCTTGCGACCCCGAGGTTGAAAAACACTGCTCTAGACTGATACCTCAGAGCTGTTTAACTGAGTACAGAGGTCCTTCATTGATCTCTTACAGGGTTTGATGTTGGCATCTCTGTACGTCCCATTCAGGATGGCTAACTCCATCAGCTGCATCTTCTTCAGGCTGTCCTCCCCCTCTGCCTGAAACACACAGCAGCAACTGTCATATTCTTCTCTCAGACAGGTGAGAGTAAGACAAAAACATCACTGAGAGGTGAGAGTCACAGGGAGGGTCAGAGCTGAGGTGACTCACAGCAGGTACCAGCAGCCTCTTGACCTCCTCCACGGCTCGTTTGAGTTTGATCTCAGCTCGATTCTGTGCGTCCTCCACTGTGATGAGGACATGGAGGTCCTCATTGAGATGCTCCCAGTTAGGTTTCCCTCTATTCTGCTCCTCCTCCATACGGACAGTCAGAGACAAGACAGACAGACGGGTAGAGTGGGGTAGAGAAAGAAGGAGAGAGGGAGAGAAATGGATAGACAGATAGGAAAGAAGGCAAGGACAGGGAGACAAGGAGAGCAAGAAAGTTTAATGTGGTTTAGAGTCTGATGGTAAATTATCTCCAGAGAATCAGACCAGTTAAAGGCTCTGTGAGGAGTCATCATGTTTCATTCTGGTCACCCAAAGAAATGTGTAGTGTTATTCTGGGGTTAAGACTACATTTCCCATGAGCCCACTGTCATCAAGATATGACTATTGCCAACAAGTCCCCTGGAAACAAATGAATGAACACAGTTCGTGACTTCTGCAGCATCCATTGGAAATTATCAACTGAGCTGTAATGACTAGACTTTATAAGCTCTGATTTATGAGCATAAGTTGTCTTACAAAAGGTGAGCAGACTATCAGTGGACAGAAAGTCAAAGACACCAAATGTTTCTCCTTTTATCTTTAGTTACATGTTGTAGGTGAACTGATCTCTGTGAGAGAATCAGTGACAAAAACAGCCTCTCTCTTGAACTTTACTGTCACCTGAGATGCCCTAAGCTCTGAAACCAAAAGTGACTTGAAACCCCCAATTCCAATGAAGTTGGGACGTTGTGTAATACGTACACAAAAACAGAATACAATGAATTGCAAATCATTTTTAAATTCAATTGAATAGACTACGAAGACAAGATATTAATTGTTCAAACTGATAAAATTTTATTGTTTTTTGTTTGTTTTTTTCAATTATTCCCTCATTTTGAATTTGATGGCTGCAACACGTTCCTAAAAAGCTGGGACAGGTTCATGTTTCCACTGTGTTCCATCACCTTTCAACAATTTGAAATGTGGACTCGTCAGACCACAGCACACTTTTCCACTTTGCGTCAGTCCATCTCAGATGAGCTCGGGTCCAGAGAAGCCGGCGGTGTTTCTGGGTGTTGATATATGTCTTTGTCTTTGCATGGTAGAGTTTGAACTTGCACTTGTAGATGTAGTGATGAACTGTGTTAACTGACAATGGTTTTCTGAAGTCTTCCTGAGCACACGTGGTAATACAAAAAAAAAAAAAAAAAAAAAAAAAAGGGGGCGGGGGGGGGGGGGGGGGGGGTTCAGTGGGCACTTGATGATAGAGTACCTGTGACAAATCTAACTTGAAGCATTTATTCGCACTTAATAAGGTTTCTCCTTCTTGTCAAAATTCTTGCTTGTGTTGTACGTCGCTTTGGAAAAAAGCATCTGCTAAATGAAATTGTAGAATTGTAGAATTGTAGAATATCCTTTACACAATGATGTTGGTTTTTAATGCAGTGCTGCCTGAGGGGTCAAAGGTCACAGTCATTCAGTGTTGGTTTTCAGCCTTGCTGCTTACGTGCAGAGATTTCTCCAGATTCTCTGTATTCTGTTTTCATTCACGTTTACACAACACCCCAACTTCACAGGAATTGAGGTTATACTTCATTGTAGATCTCAATCTGGTTACAATCTGTCTTTGTAAAAGCTATAATGAATCTGAAAAGATTTTAACTGATGAAAACTTTAATAAAGCTTCAGTCCTTCAGTTTTTCAGTCATTCCGTGATAGTGAGATGAAAGAAGTTCAAACAAACTTCACAAGTGTGTTACTTTCTCTCTGTCCCCCTCCATCCTTGGAGGAGATTAAGGTGTAGCACAGCTGAGGAGCTACTTAAGGCCAGAATGCACTGATAGGGAACTTCAGCTAGTTTTGGGGTTGGGTGCTTCTGATCTGTTTTTTTTTTACAGTTCTTCATACAGCTGGGAGCAGGTTAGATCAGTTGGTTTCATATGCTGAATGTGACTGTTGTCTTTTTCCTTGATACATGTGTGCATGGTGGCTCTTTATGCCCCAACACTGGCTTCAGTCCACCCATTGTGAAGCTCTCTGAAAGTCTTGAATCAACATTTCTCAACAGTATTTTGAACTTTTCCAGCCACATGTTCTTTGAGATGTTTTATGTTGAAATTGAAATTATGAAATATTCTTCTACAGGTATACAAGCATTAATGTCTGTGCATGTGTGTGTGTGTGTTACCTTCTTCCTGTCTCTCATGGAGCCCCTCCCTCTCACCATGATCTTACATCCAGTCTCTGTCTCAAGCTGCTTCGCTGTCAGACCGCGAGGACCCAGAATTCTCCCTACAAAGTTAAACTGACAGAGAGGATAAGATCACACTCTGGATACCACGAGGACTGATCTCAAAGTATCTCAAACAAAGTGGTTCTTTTCTCTCATGACTAATTCTCATAACAAAGTGCACTGAACCAATGAAATGATGCTCGTCCATGTCAGCACTCACAAAGGATCACACTCTATCCCCCCTCTGACTCCAAAATCGGATAACAGCCTGACTTTCTCACTTCAGGCCTGCTCAGACTCCTTAAGCAGTGTAATGTTTGCATGAAAACATTGATTAAAACTCACAGTGAGATTTGTAGACAGCCTCATACATGTCTGCAAACATTGGTAAAGAATAGACAAGAAATTACAAGATTCCCACAGATACTGAATGTGTGCTCAGATTATTACTGTGTTGAGCCCATTTCACACCAGGAGCGCCGTGGCTTTCCCCCCCGCTGAGGGTACCGATGCACTTGTTTGGAATGTAGCGGGCACACAAACACACACACTTACACACTCACATCGGGATGCTCCTTGGTGGGGACGAACAGTTTCTCCTGAAGACTGACGTTTGGACCGACGGCATCCGGCAGCTTGCTGATCCTCTCTGAACCATTCAGGGTGTCGATGTACATGTCTTTCCTCACACGGCTGATCTCTGATAGAATAATAAGAATATAATACATTTTGTTCATAGACTACTTTTAAAATACCCAGAGACACTTAAGAGATCATAAAAGCACAAGTTAAAAGACAGACTCAGTAAAACTATGGTTACGAGATGCTGATGGAGTTGTTGATTCTGGGTGTAATGAAAGCATGGATCAAGGATGTCAGCCTCAGAGATGGAGAGCAGTGTACACAGATGGGCTGTGTAAAAAGCTGCTCTAGTGATATGAGTGACTTGCTGTTCAAAGGTGAGGTTGGTGTCTAGACTTATGCCAAGAATGCACCCCACTATATTAACAATTTGAGGAAACATAAACAACTGTCTTCCAAAGCAAAGCCTTGAATTAAAATTGACTCATCTGTGTGGGCTATCCATTTGATGTTGATTTCAGTGACACCTGTGTTTGGGTTCTGTAGTGGTTTTCTGAGATAAAGGCTGTTTTCCAAACCCATATTACACTAGCAGTACTGACTGATTTGGCTAAAATTCAATATGTAGTAGGCCATGTGTGAAAACCTGCAAATGCCAAAAATTCCTGAATGTTCTCTCTATGCAACAGACCAGTCTACCTGACATACTGTTTCCCACAATGTCTATGTGAGTGGCAATCAGGTTTGGGTGAATTACTACAACAACAGTAACATGAGACGGTCGGTGCTATAGAAGTGAAGTGATGTGAAAGAAACACTGTTAAATCATGTCACATCTAGTCTTAAACGAGGTGTTTACTTCTACAAATTTACTGAAGCCCAGACAAACAGCTGATTTACTTAAAAAAAAAAAAAAAGTGAATTATATGAAAGTGTTTTTTCCATGAGCTGTAAATATAAAAAGTCATTCCATTTCAGATTTATTTTCAATAAACAATATTACTTTTGTGTGAGAATAAAAATCAAATGTGCTGATTCTGCTGTAATATGATTTTAACGCCCTTTCAAAATTTTTATTCATAAAAACAGGACCCTGAAATCTCTTCCTGAATTTGTTTTTCTTTATCAATTCAAAATGTGCCTTAAACCATAATAAAAGGACTTGTTGCTAAAATATAATAACTATTCTCTTCCATTGCTCAATTCTGTTTATTTACATTTATATTTTTTAATAAAGTTTAACATTAAAGAAAATATCAATCAGCTGTAATTTTATTTTCCAAAGCTGTAAACCAGAGTAGCACACTACAAAACAGACCCAATAGAGCAGTCAGAGTACATACTACATTCAAAAGCAGTGGGCAGTATGCATTGCCTGCTAAATTCACATGTAGTATGTAGTAGGCAGTTTGGAAAACAGCCAAAGACTCTATTTCCCATGAGCACTATTACTCACTGTCATGAGGACATGACTTTTGCCATGACTTTTGTTTTGGAGAGCAGATCTTTTTTTAACACTACTTTTCTTTGTTCAAGACAACTTTTCCCAGAATGTAATGTGACAAGGTATTGAAATTATTTTTTGTTTGAAACATGACAACAATCAAACCATGTGAGCTCAGTTTGTAGTTTAGAGTCCAGAAGGTGAGCAGACGATCTGTTTAGTGTTCCTCACAGCCCTGTCCTCTGAAATTTGTCTATAACGTGTAACATTTGTAAATCCTGGTTCTGTCCTACCAGAGCTCATCTACCAACTCCAACCTCACCAATCAGAGCTAACGTAACCTCACTCTTCATTTTATTGACAGACTCTCACGTTTGATCAGATCACTGTAGTATAACTGCTGCATGTGGGTTGGAATGAACATTATCACAAACAGTTTAGCTCATGTTTTAGCCTTTAGCCCGTGCTCTATCACTCTCCTGTTCAGCTTTCTTCTGCTCTGACATCCTTTCTCTGTCTGACAGTTCAGCTCAAGTCTCCACCATCACTACAAAAATAACCGACTGCTGAAATAACCAATTTTGGCACTGATAATCTGATTGATCTGAATTTTGGATTGTGAACAAGAAAACGATTTAAAGTGAGTCTTTCTAAAATCACTTAGAGGTTCCTCACAGGGCCTTTCAATTTTGTGATGGTGATTCAAGATAGAGGGTTGTGATGGAAACTCTTATCCAACTACATACACATTCAGCGATTTGATGTGGAGTCAAGCCTCAAGACAATGCTTAAAACAGTTTGCAAAACCACACCTTAAAAATAAAGAATAAAAACCCAGGAAACTGGACTGAAGCGTCATCTTAAACTATTTTTTAAATGTTTTCAAAAATATGACACAAAAAGCAAATCTATTTAATGAGGTGAAACACTGTTAGGAGGAGCAAGGGCAAAAATACACTCTTAAAGGCTCATAAGAAGATACAAACACTTTTAACTAAAGCATAACTGAAGAGCATTTTTAACTATTCACTAAAGATCTAAAACAGGGTTTTGTTGTAATTGGAGTAACCCTGATGTAACTTTCTGTATTACACTATTAAAACTGTTCTTCTGATGCTCTGCCTGCAGTGAAGGAGTTAAAGGGACTCAGGGTTTTGTTCTCCAACAGGCAGATTCATTCTGTGTCTGCAGTAATGTGGGCGTTCTAAATAAATCTACCAGTTGGTCTACGTTCCAACCCTTACCTTTGGTCATGAGCTGCTGGTTCTGACCAAAAGAATGAGATCACGGATACAAGCAGCTGAAATGAGCTTCCTCAGCCTTAGAGATGGGGGCCAGGAGCCTTGACGCTGCTTCAAATTGAGAGAAGACAGGTGAGGTAGTTTGGGTGCGTCTAACAGGGAGGACGGATAAACCCAGAGCTGGTTGAGAGATTATATATTTTCTACCGAGGCAGATGGGTGTTTCTTATTTTAATCTTTCTTTCTACCACAGTTTTCATTCTTTGTGTGTTGCTGTTGATGTCGTTTCTTCTTTTTTTTCTTTTAGTGTCCTATAAGAAACTAACATTGGCTTTATAAGCAAAGCAACAGTTACTATGTCTGTTTGAAAGTGGCAGAAGTTGTGTTATTTACACTGCTATCAAACACATAAAATAAATAATATAAAAAGATTTTAAAAATGAAAAAACTTCACTTCTGACCAGCTGAGAAACAGGAAAGAAGGTGAGGATGAGGCAGCAAGGGGGAAGTGAGTACTACTACACACCCACTTTCCTTCAACTCAGCCATACCTCTCATTACGCCACTCATGTATAACTCTCAGCTTCTATATGATCTTATTTATGCAGTGTAAATTTCACCACCACACAGTGTGCATTAGACAGGGGTCTGGATCAGGTTGTAAACATGTTTAATTTTGCTGTAAAAAGAGGAATAAGGGACCTAATGGGGATGCTGTCGTTTTTGCAGTCAGCCTCTGGTGGACTCTTGAGGAACTGCAGGTTTTCTTCTTTTCTTCTTTTTATCCATCCATCCATCCATCCATTTTCTATACCGCTTCTCCTGTTCAGGGTCACGGGTGGCTGGAGCCTATCTTCTTCTTTTTATTTTATATTTTATTTCATTTTTCGCAGATGAAACTTCCTAATTAATTGGAAGTTTTAAGTATTATCTCTAAAGAACTATTGGTGGGCAATGATATTAAAACAAAGAATGATTTAGTAGCCTGTGGAACTTTGAATGTTTCAGATTAAAACAATATTTTCATTTTCATCATGATTAGAACACTAAGATTACTTTAAAAATGCATCGATGCATCGATGATGTTTTATATATATATATATATATATATATATATATATATATATATATATATATATATATATATATATATATATATATATATATACTAAATAATGTAAGTTTTAAATGTGTCATTTGATACATTGATGCTCTGAATAAATGCTGCAAGGAGCAGTGTTGAAAGGGCTGAGTTGTTTTTTCTAAAAGACTTTTGAGTTTCACTTTAAGAATCTTTGCATTGTAACAGACAGACAGACAGACAGACAGACAGACAGACAGACAGGCAGGTATTCAGACTGAGAGTTCAGCATCTCACCCTCATCCAGGAGTCTCTCCAGGTGCTGAAATATTCCACAGAAGTTAGGCAGACTGCTCATCAGTTTCTTGTCGTTCATGAGCTGCATCAAGTAATCTGGACTTGGTCTGGTTTTCTCCTTCCCCTCCATCTCCCCCACCATGATCTGACACAGTATAAATACACAGAAGTGGACTCTGTGGTCACAGCGGGCCCCCTGACACGATGCAGATCATGAAGAAATCTCAAGACCCCAACACAGACTGGATCCCAGAGCAGTTCCCCTCCTCTTTAATTCCACAAACAAAGAAGACAGACTTTCAAAACTCCTCTGAACCAGGTGAACTGATCCAGATTTGGGGTGAATCTGGCGTGACTCCTGAGTGACTCCTGGTTCTGTGCCTTAAGCAGCTCCGGCTGTCCCCTCGCGCTCTGCTCTGGAGCTGCTCCACGCTCAGCAGCTGTCTGTCCCTCTGGTCCTCACACAGTCTGTCACAGAGACACTCTCACTGAGACTGACCGGAGGAGGTGTGTAAATGTGTGTGTGTGTGTGTGTGTGTGTGTGTGTGTGTGTGTGTGTGTGTGTGTGTGTGTGTGTATTGAAGGGTGCTGGTTATACAACAGGGAAACAGACTGTTGATCACAGCTCTCAGTGTAACAATGTGAGAAGAAAAAATAAATCTGAGAGAAGTCAAAGTCTGTCCATCAGCTCTGTGTGCAGAGTTTGAAAATACACAAACCTTTCATCACACTCAAATCATCATCAGTTCGCTCATAAACAACAGTTTTACTCAGCACATTCAAACACTTGTCATTAAGCATGTTTAAGCCCTCGGCTCTTCACATGTTTACAACGTGCATGCATCCATCATTCAACACACTCCCATCTTCATCACTCAGCACTTCATTGTGGGTCATGTCATCAACTGCTGCTGGTCCAAGGGGTTTTCTGAGGTCCAGAGTCAATGCAGATGTTTACCGGGAAACTTTTGAGCACTTCATGCTTTATGGAGATGCTGATTTCATTTTCCAACAGGACTTGGCTCCTACCCACGATGCCAAAAGAACCAACAGCTGGTTGAATGATAATATTGCAAGGAGGGAGCTAACACTGATTGTTTTGGTTCTTGTTGGAAACTTAAGCCAACCTTTTCCACCTCTGCTTTAGCACCCAGATCATGCACAGCCTACCTTCCAAAACGTAGTCTGGTTTGACTTTTTCCAACTTGTGCCCTGCACTTGAGACCATTCACTGTGGACCATTTAAATGAGGCTGAATATTTTAGTCCTCAGCACTCTGCTTGTTGACAATTCTGATGTACTTTCACCTGATGATTTACAATCTTTCTTATCAATAAAAATCTGCTGAAGAACATTCAAAAAGTATTTTCTCGAGAGATTGTCTCGAGTTTGTTCCCAGGGATCAGTGATAGTAAAGCTTTCGTTTGGATCTGTCGCTTCAGATGCTTTAATTGGTTTAATGGTTTTACTTTTTTTCATATGGAAATGAGTCTCTCCTTCTCTCCATCCTGGCAGCCACAGAAGAGAAGAAAAGCCTTGAAAGGAGAGGAAAGAGGTCGGAAACAGAGGGGCAGGGGGAGTGACAACAAAACTTCTTCTTCTTGTGTTTTGGCTGGGAACTGGTTTCTCTGAGCACGAAAACACCACTCAGAAGAATGTGTGAACCACCATAGTCGCAGCTTGACCCAGACTCTGTCTGCTAGGCGGCAGAGCATTTGTGAGGCCTGCAGCCAATACTCAGGGCTGCAAAACACCCTAATGTTAGAGTCCTTGTACTTCCTCACTTAAAAATCCAGACATCGATATTTAGATTTTTATCTTAGCGTCTGATCAGGGCCTGATCAGACGCTAAGTAGGGCCTGATCACTTGCGTCTCCGTTGCACTGGGAGCTGTCATGAAGATTTGCTTCTTAAACATGTCATGTGGTGATTTGTTTCCTCGCTGTCTGGTACCTTTTCCACCAAGCAGCCTGGTATGGACCAGTACAGTTTGGTACGGGTCAGATCGGTAAAGCCTGGTCCTGTTTGTGTTTCCACAGCCTGCCCTTATTGGTAGCAGCCATGTAAGCCAGATGCCGACAGCCGTGTCAGTTTTGCAATAACGTGATGGCATAGCAGCATGACAGTGGACCCCACTAATAAATCCAATGAGGAAGGGAAAAAAAAGATGCCATTTTCCAAACAAAAAAGACAAATCAGTATGTCTGGTACCCCAACTGAAGGTTACAAAGAGTGGGACGGTGTGGGTCAGTAATTTGGGGTCCTGTACCTGTTTTTAGTCAAAGAAAATGCAACAAAATGTGCACCACACCGAGACGAACTGAACTGCTTGGTGGAAACAAGGCTTTAGTTGTTATTTTGTAGAGATATTGATGCTTTTTGTTTAAGTTGTTTTTTTTAAGTCTTTAGTATGTCCTGTTTTAATTTGTAGTTCTTGCTCCCTGTGTGTCTGGTTCCCTCCTCTTTCACTGCACTCTTTAGTTTCACCTGTCTCTCAGTCACACCTTGGTCCTGTTACTGGTTACATTGTGTGCCTAAACAAAGATCCTCTCCTACCGTTCAGAAAGTTCAAAAAGCTCGTCATGTTTGACTCTTTTAAACTTTCTCTCAGTTAGGAACCGTCCTTACTAAAAAAAAAGGGACGACTGCACCGCTGCTCCACAGTCACCTGAAAGAGTCATGCGACCAGGTTGTGATAAGTAAGAGCTAAAGGATTGAGAGTCAGGAACAAAGGAGCCGTTCTTTGAGAAAAACAATAGAACAAAATGTCTGCAGTTCAACACACACAGGGATCAGCCGATCAGAGCAGAGGAGGATCTATTCTGTTGTTCTGCTGACTGAAAACTCTGAACAAAGTTCACATTGTTGAATCTTTGTCCGTGAAATTGAAACAGAAGAGACAGAAAGACTGATGCATCTTTCATGCTCTCCTCTCTGAATGATAACCACACAGACACATCACTTTCACTGGATCAGTATGAGTCACAGTTTATTCTGTGTTTCTGAGTAAAGGCTTCTTGAATGCATTAAAGACTGTTAGAAGAAACAGCTGATACTTAAAGCTGATTGGTTACTAAACTTAACCATTTCCTGGGACACAGATGAGACAGCCTTTCAGTGTGGACACATTTGTATGCATCATGTATACAAATAAAGACTGGAGCCAAATGAATGGAGACAAATGTTCCCCTGACATGTTCTGAATGTGGTCAGATCTTAAAGCCTCCTCACTGCATTTTGGATGCATTAACACCGAGGGGCAGCCTCTGGTCTAACAATATGAAGCTCATGTGGAAGTGTCAAAAACTGCAGTTCTTTAAGAGTCCACTCGAGGCTGGTTGTAAAAACACCAGAAACCACATACACACACGCCAAGTCAAAAAAGATGATTTTCACAGCAAAATTAAACATTTTTGCAACCTGGTTTAACGACTTTTAACCCTTTAAACTCTAAGGTCCCCCAATCAACCTATGGCTACGTCATGCCCCCTCCCCTCCCCTCCCTCGGACAAACAATGAATATTCAGTATCAGGCGCTGTGGGAGGTGTCCCAGTAGGAGACATTTGACAGGATGTCATTGCTGATTTTTGAAGACAAAAAGATCACATATCATCAAAAAAACACCCAAAGTGTCTAAACTACACATTGGAGGAATATATTAATCAATTTACTGTTAGGAAGGTATGAGAGTGTCAGAGTGTATGGGATTGCTACATGCTATTGTTTTTAGCTGTTGTTAGCCATTGTTAGCATGCCCTGTGTTCGTGTGACAAAAAAAGTCAGAAGTGTTAGAATAAACGGAATATTACCGGAGCTTACTTTACAGTTTACACTGCTGGCAGCCATCTTTGATTGTCAACTCAGGGTTGGTGTGGACCCCCCTAGTTCCCAGTAGGAAAGTCCGACCTCTGAAAATTCTGACTCAAAAATCTGAAATCCCGACTTCCGTGTACAACTGGAATGGACAATTAGCCATAGGTTAATTGGGGGACTTTGAAGTCGCTCTGCAGCAAAAAGAAAGATAGAGTTTGATCCATGAAATGATAAGACCATAACATGTCTGTACGTGCAAGTTTTTCACTTGCATTTGATGTGTGTGCACCATCACTTCTAAAGAGGGGGTATTCTGCTTTCCCATATTTTGAACATGAATGTGAAGAAACAGTGCTGGATGTTCAGACTAAACGTGTGCAGATTTTCAAACCTCTACATGTTCATATGTTGAAGAAATCCCTGAATCTGTCTATCAAAACTGTCTCTTCTAAAAAATAGTACAAGTTCTTCCTGAGGCTTGCTGAAATGATGAGGTCATCACATGAGGATCTCTTAAATGGTTCATGACATGTTGGAGGGGTGGACCTCAAACACCAAGGTCTGTCCATAGCTCTGCTTCTGATGAGTCTGCAGAGGGCTGGCCAATCAGGGTGAAGGAGGTTTATGGTGTGGGGATCTTTTAAAGAGACAGCAGTTTAAATAGTGTTTCATACAGAGGCTAAAATAAGGTTTTTCTAAAACACCAGTGTGAGAAAAATATTTTTTTTTCTTTGTTGTTGTTCCATTTCCCACTTTTATGCCAAATAATTCAAGTTCACATCATTGGGTGGCTTTCGCTGGTGCTGACTGCACTTAAAGAAAGGTTCAACCACAAAACTTCTGAATGACAGTTCAGAGTTCACACACATCTTTTAGGAACGAGGAACTTATGGGAGCTTCATGAGCTTTAGTTTAAGGATGCTGAAGTGTCCACTTCTCATCACAGAGATGTTGATTCCCAAGTCAGTCAAGCTAATGATAAGATAGATGAAGATTAAATGAATCATGTGTCAGCAGATGAACCCAAATCTGATGGTTATTTTATTTTTATATGATCCAGATCTGCTGAGCTGAGGGATGCTTTGGTTGAATCCAGATCCCCATGTTGTAAAAAGGAGGGAGCTGACCCCTCCCTCTCTTCTGGACTTCCTGAAACAAGGCGCCCTCCTTTATAAAGACAATCAACTATTCTTCCCTCCTGAAAGACGCTCTGAGGGCTCAGCTGCACTGCCAAGGACAGAGACAAAGACACCAGGCAGTGTGTGTGATGGGGAGGAGGAGGAGGAGAAGCAGAATGTCAAGGCGAGAGGGTTTGTGTGTGTGTGTGCGTGTGTGTGTCCGGTGTTTTCTGCCCCGTGACAGCTGATTCATATTCAAATGGAGCTTTTGAATGGTCAGTTCTCCAACACACAAACACACACAAACACACATTTCAAAGAGGAATGCGGCTGAGAGAGTGATGTAATCCGTGGAGGTGGTGTGAAGCTATGAGAAGAGGAATCCAGCAAAGAAGAAAGAGAACTGAAGAGGTGAGAAAGAAAGAAACGGGGAAAAAGCAAAAAGGACTCACATCCTCAGCTGGGTTCAACAGGGTTTAATAATGAGGGACCGATGCTGTCATTTACACAACAAACATGACAAAAAGATACAAGTCAGTCAAAGTCTTAACACATCTGCAGCAAATACATACATTAAATGAAAATAATAAAAATACAAAGACTGTTCTGACTGAACGGTGAAGTTACAATGACAAAAACAGACATGAGTGCTCTTTAGTCTCTTTGTAGTCGTCTGTTTGCTGACGTCTCTCTGTCGTTGTCTCTTTGTGGTCTCTGTGAGAGATTTCTTGGAGGCTGTCTGTTTTTCTTTTTTTTTTGTATTTTGTCGTCTTTTCTCTGCAGATGTCTCTCTGCTTGTTTTGGTTGTTTGTTTGGTGTGTTGAATGTATACTGGTCATGTCTTTGTGGTCATCTTTGTATTCTTTTCATGGCTGTTTCTGGTTGTTGCAGCCGTATGTTTGCTTTGGGTCTACTGATACTGGTTACTATGAATTCCTGGTCCAATATTTGGAACATGCATTTACAGTACAAATGAAAACTTTATGTCATTATTGAGAATCTGGATGTGGGGCACCGGTATGGCCTGGTATGAGGTAAACCCTCGAGCAGGTGGCTCGATTCAAGGTCACGCCCCTCTCCTCCCGTTTCCTGCTCCTCTACAATCCCGTCCTCTCTGAATTAAGGCATAAAAGCCCCTCAAAATAAAACAGTTTGAGCCTGTCATACAAAAAAACAAACAAACTGACTATGCTACTTCAGATTACAACTGATGAGTTTTCGTCTCTAACACAGAACTCCTCTAACACTTCATGTTTCTATCAACCCGTCACACAAGTGCTCAGATTATTCATTTTCACAAAAGTCACCATGGTGGTTGGCAGAGCATCAGGTGAGACGGACCTCGAGGTAAAGAAACACCTGCTGAGGAGACGGTGTAGCACTCAGAGGGAGAGTTCGATACCAGCTCCTGCAGCCACATGCAGATGTGACACTGGGAAAGACATTGAACCCTAGTTCTTGTTTTCTCCCGCTGTTGTTCGGCGATGTGTGAATGTGTATGAATGATATTAGCTAACATCAGTGTTCTCATGCTGCAGCAGCCTCTGTGCTATCAGGCTGGGAATGAGTGAATGCTATCAGAAGGATTGGAAAAGATAGTAAAATAGATTAAATGTTGATACAGAAATTTGAACACTGACCCATAATTTTCCAGGAGAACCAGTCCTAATCATAGACTGTATGAAATATGGACGTAGTCTCCGTGACGTCACCCATCTGTTCCTGATGCAGAGTAATGAAGCTGATCGTTGGCCGGGGCCACAGTGGATATGACGAGGGCTTTGAGCTTCCTTTCTAACAGCTATAGGACACCCGTCAGTCACCTGAGCTGAGCTGAGCCTCTGATTGGACGAACTCCTAATCCTAATATCTTCTAAACCACTGAGTTAGAAAAAAATTCAACTATCGTACAGTGTGTGCCGATAGCGAAATTAGTGATTCAGACTCAAGCTGTTTTTTTAACCAGGCTGTAAATGCGCTTTTTGAATGCCATTAATTTTGGCTTGATGTGTATGTGACTTGCGGTCTTTTTGCAGCCAGCCTCTCGCTTGCTTCTTTGCCCCTTGGCTCTAATCCTTGTAGTGGATCCTCTTTAGCTGTCTCTGTGTAACTCTGTTTCAATGCTCCTGTTTTGTTTGTTTGACATTAGTCCTTTCTTCTTACGTCTGTGTTCTTGTTTTGGTTCCTTTGAGGTTAGAGGGAATTTTGTGACTTCATCGTTGTCCTCATCTGGTCGTTTGTGCCTCTCGTAGTCGTGTCTTTGTCTCTGTAGTTATTTCACGTCTCTGTGGTCGTCTTTTTACACAAGTTTGAGTCTTCTTTGTGTTTACGTTAAATCTCTCTGGAGACAGTGAGGTCTCTTCTTTTGCATCCTCTTATGGAAGTCTCTTCCTGGTCTTCTCTGCGTGGCCATCTGTTTGCGGTCATTTTGCATCTTTGTGGTATTTTTGAGTCTCTCTGAGGTAGTTTTGTGTCTTTTTGCAGACACTTGGTTTTGTTTTGTAGCAGTTTAAATGCAGATTATTAGGTAGATACGGAAACACACAGCTGTACAATGGATCACTGTGAACAGAGGTTTGAAATTGAAATGTCAGTCTGTCCTAAAGCTCCTTACAGTCCAGCAGAGGAAGACTGTGGTGTTCTTATTGGATGTTTTGTTTGCAGGTGACGCCTTCAGGCTCTCCGTCAAAGAAACCGTGGATCACGACTGGCTTTACGGGAGCGGAAACGGATCTCAGACAGTTTGGAGTTAATGCCGGAACCAATGACTCCTCTCTTAGCGAGAGGAAACCGAGCTAAGATGGCATCTGGAAAACAAAGAGGAGAGATCTTTCATACAAAGTCAAGCACAGAATTAAAGACAGAGCTGCAAAGTGTATAAACCTACTGAAGATGGCGTTGATCTTGTGTGGATCCAGTGCGCTGCGCTGTGGGTGAAAGGCTGGCCTGCGGCTCCGCCCACCTCGCAGGTTACTGTTCATCAGGGTGTTCATATCAAACACACCCATCAAAAGTGTTCGTGCCATTGCAGTTGGAGACTGGGCCTGGCTGGCTGCCTGCCACGAGCGGGAATCACAGAGAACTCCAGAGCCAGGATACACCTCAACCTGGCTCACCTGGATGGAGCAGGTAAAGGTTGTTAGCAAAGAGTGAGCTGACTGACAGCAGGCCATGAGAAGACCTGTTAACAAGAACATAACAGTGTTACAAATAGCTAGTGGCTCAGTGACATTTTTGAGTTTCAAAACAGCAAAACTGAAGTTTTAAGCTCGGCTCAGCTTTTCCTAAATAAAAAATGTCTTATTTTTCAGTTTTGTTAATGCCCATTGCAAATTATGTCAATATACAACATTTTATTGCATTCTTTAGTTTACACCTCCGAAAAATTCATCTGGTAAAACTGAACTATTTTCAATGAAATATCAAAAATACTGTTGGTGAAACTGTTCCAGTCAATCAAAGTGTGATTACTGATCTACACAGACACTATACCCAGTTGCAGAATCTCAGCACTAGAAGTTGCCAAATACATTTGAACTAGTAAACAGGATTCTGAGTTTGATTTTCATCACTAGACAGATTAGTAAGAACACTGACAGTAAACAGAATACGTTTATCTGGGATATCTTCTGGTCAAATGGATTCAAATTTTAATTTCCACCTCTAGAGTCTGTTAAACAGAGCCCTGAGATTTTTATCTGGAAAAATATGATTTTATTTTCAACACAAAATGCACAGTAACATTTCATGAACAGATACTGTGATTTACAACTCATTTTGTCTTAGGAAAAAAAAAAAACACCACATCCCCCAATGCTGGTCCCTGTCATACGCTTCAGACAGTTGTTGTTCTCAGTTCTCAGCTGACAATTTTTAGCTTCGTCTGGTTGACGTTTCTGGAACAATGACTGTCCTTTTTTTCCAGTAAGAGACGACTGTTTTCATCATGTTAGAAATTTAACCACACTGCATCACCTTTCTTGACCTTTTCTAAACACATCTGGCGTGTTCTTCTTTCTGGCTGCCTTCAACTTTTCATTCTGAAGCTGCTGAAACTTCTTGTGGAAACTGTCAATTCTTCGCTTCTCTTCTCTCTTAAAAAGTCCTTTTTCAACTGCTCGATTTCTTCTCTCATTTTGTGGGCACAGCACACTGATTTCCGCTGGTTTTCCAAGGAATTTGGTTCAAGCATGTCTCCAAGTGAATGGGTAGAAGAAGAGGATGGCCCCTCGCAGGATAATGCTGTTGTTCCTTCCTAGTTCCAAGAAGAAAGCTTTCACATCTGATTGAAAGTGAAAGATCGCATCCTGAGTTTGGGGCTGTACGAGGCAATTCTCCTTTGCATACAGGACACCTTGAATTCACTAACAACTTTGGTAGTGAGGGTTGAGGAGATCCAGGATGGTCAAGTTAAGAAGGCTTCACAAAGAATCCACTGAAATTGGTTTTTAGGTTTACCACAGCTGCTGCCTATTGCTTTCCTTGCTTACATCATGTCTGGGTGACCTTCCACTCTTCCCTCCTCTCTACAAATTTCAGATGCATTCAGCTGTCTGATGGATTTATAATCACTCTTCCCAGCCTGCTTCCTCTGTCGATACCTGCAAGAATCATGACACATCTATTCATTATATATTGTTTATATTTGTTTAGTCAAATGTTGTTGCTTTTTTACCAGCTTTTTATGACCGAGAATAGTTGGTCAGCCTTCTCTTTTCCACCAGTGCTGAGACTGAGAATGTTCGGTTTTTGTTAGGGATGCACCAAATTTCAGCCAATGAAAATTTTCGGCCAAAAGACTTTTATCACCAAAACAACACGGCTGAAACAGCATGTTGTGATGACGCAAGCTAAAACTATGGCCAGCACACTCTTGTCTGGATAAGGGCCGACGTATCTCACACACTCACAGACAAGCACACTATGTGTAGGACAAAGAGTCCAGAAAAATGTCACTATCACAAGAGATGCAGACAAAAAAAATGTCTTTTTAAACGCTCCCAGGTCATCTCTGTGACGATCTCATCTCATGTTGAATGATTTAAGAAGCGGTAATTTCTAAAATAAATTCAGCACTGGGAGAATGTGGGAGAATTTTAATTCAGCGGGCTAAGGGTTAACATCTCTTTTTATCCTATTTTTATACATTGTTTTCTTAGATATTTATTGGGCTTAAAAACAGGACCTTGAGGGTGAAATTTCATGCTACCCATGTGTAAATGTGAGATAGTTTGATAAATAAGAAAAGGATCTTCAATCTTCAATCTTTACATTATTAATGTGGTATATGAATAACATACTTATTTATAGTTTTACTCATATTTTTATTTGCTGCAAGTCATTGAATGCACTCTGTAGTGAATGCCTTTACTGACATATACTGACATTACTGGCGTCATACTTTCACAGTCATACCTTTCCCTTCTCTTAGTGAGTCTTTCCTCTCTAGCAGCAGAATCTGTCTGGATTTTAGCCCAAAAAACATGCACCCCTCTCTTTACTGGGAAGAGGCAGAGGGAAAAAAAGTGTAATATGAAAAAAAAAACATAATCCATGTTAAAAGTAATATAGAACATTTGTACAAATTTCACTAATCATTAAAACAATTAAAGGACAAACAGATAATTCAGTTTAAATCATCTGTCATGTGAAAAAAAAAAACATTTGTTCACATGACATTTTTGTTTGTCAGCATGATGGATTTCACTATTATCATTTATAACAGGCAGCCACCCATTGCCTACACTGACCTTCACCTTGACCAATAAACTGTGAAGTTAAAGTGTAAATTAGTGCTTTTAAAATCTTTAACTTTATCAATACTTTTTTTAAACATTTGACCTAATGACACTCAAATCTGTGACACTTTGTAGACACCCATAAAAGGTGATAATAACTCAAATATAAGAGCGTATTTTTTGAACTTACCTCCTACTCTGGTGGTCTTCAGGGGTCCTGAGTGATGTCATCACAGGTCACATGACATGATTCCTTTTTTAAAGTTCTAAATGGCTTCCAAACTTTGTTTTACCGCATGACACTGAGAAAAGTGTGTCCTCGCAGGACAAAGTGATCCAGAAAATCATGGCATTTCTTCATGATATATCCTTTTTCCTACTTTGCAGAACTATACACTTTTAGCAGGCCGGGGACAAAAGTTGATGATTTTAAACCTCTTTTTTAATCATTTTAAAAGCAGCTGTCTTTTCTTAAATTAAGTGACTCCGTTTACGGCATATTTACCTCTTTAATTATGTAAAAGTTTACCAATTTTGTATTTTTCATGGAAATTTGAATAATGTGGAGAGAAAATGATGTTAAATTAATGAAAATATTGAATTTTAAACTTATTTTATACAGTTATGTAACAGAAATGTCTCCTGGAATTGAAAATCAGTGCAGCATGTCACTGAGCCTGATACAGGTGATTATAAGGAGCTTCAGATCAAAACAAACAGCAGTACCTGACCGTTAATGTGTCCACTCGTGCACTGGCTCTCAGAGCAGCTCCTCCTCAGCTCCTCCATGTCAGTTTGACTGCAGAGCGGCGCCTCCTCAGCCATGTGGCTCCCCAGACCCAGGTCTGCTCCTCCAGGCATCTCCTCACTGTCGGAGCCAAGTGGGCCCCATGACTCAGACATGTCCCCACTCAGGTCCTCCTGGAGCTGCTGGACATAGACCTGTGGGCTAAAGTCTGCATCCTGATTGGTTGTCGGGGGTTGGTGATGTGAGTAAGCAGCATAACCATCACTCCTGCCTGTTCCTGTGGAGATGGAGTGGTGACTGTTGGACTGGCCTAATGTTTGCCACATGGTCGACAGGAGCCCCGGGATTTCTAGAAAATAAAACGAGATACAAGTTGGGAAATCAAACCATATATAAATTAAACCTTAATTTGGATGCTGTAAAAAAGCATTAACTCGTGACAGTGAGTATTAAAACATAAAAGTGTACCATGGACCAGCATGTTCTTCAGTCTCTGGTTCTCAGCTGACAGCTCCACCTTCTCCCTCTCCAGCTCTCGAACCCGTGAGCGCAGGAAGTGAAGCTCAGCAGTGTGTGAAGGGCTGAGGACTGGTACATCTGACACACCAGACTCTACCTTCACCACCTGTGGGGGGACAGTCCACTCTGTAACCCATTCACCTTGTTGAATCATACCCATGCAGTCAGAAGCTGTTCTGTCCACTGAAAGAGATATCTTTCTCTTTCAGGGTCACTGGAGGCTGGTGCCTCTCCCTGCTGTCATCGGGTGCATGGTGGGGATTGCAATTCAGAGTAACCAATCATCCTGATGAGCATGTTCTTAGTGTGCGGGACGAAGCCGGAGTACATGGACAGAACTCATGCATGCACAAGGAGATCATGCAAACTCCCCACAGAAGGACACCTGCCCCAGCTGGGTCATTAAACAGAAGCCTTCTTGCTGTAAGACAACAACACTAACCACTGCAACAACAGAGGCTGCTCTTCTGTTGATGTTAAAATAAGAGTTTTTTATCGAAAGGTTTTGTCTTAACCTAACCAGTGATTTTAGTAACATAGTGGCTGTAATTTATCTGAATTAACACAAACTACAATTTATATTTTCGTTTTGTTTAATGTTATTCTAGTTCATTTTAGTTATTTTAAATCATTTAATTTTAATTTCTAGTCATCCTGCAATTGACTGGCAATCAGACCAGTCCAGTACTCCCCACATCTTGCCCTAAGACAGCTGGGATAGGCTCCAGCCGCCTGGGACCTTGAACAGGATAAGTGGTTTAGAAGATGATGATTTAACTAATTTTCTAAATATTCTTTTATATTTATTTTGTGGTACACATTAGATCTTATCATACTGATTTTATTGCACTGATTTATTTTTACTCTCAAGTATTTTATCAGACTATTCTCACATACTGTCGTTATATATTGGCTCTGTTTGTCTGTAAAGCACACTGGGCTGCTTATTTTAATGTATAAAACATGTGATCTATAAATAAAGATGAGTTTGAGTTGGAACGAAAAATAAAAAATAAATACAAACAATGGACCTCTCCAGTTTAGGACACACACTGCAATGCTCAGCTGATCCGCCTCCTCTGCAATCAGTTAAACAGGAATAAAAAATAAAAAAATAAAATTAAAAAACACTGATTTTAATCTTTAGTTGATCAGGATCAGTTTCAAGCTCCTGCGACTGACCAGAGCTTTGGATGTTCAGCCCTTCAGCTGATTCATGATGCTGCATCCTTGCTCATATTTTAATCTGAAAGATTTGATGCTCCATTTCAACATATACCAAGTCTTCTAGTATAAATATAACACTGTAGATCTGTTCATGCAGTGGTACTTTGTTTAAATATATTTAAATTGTAATCTCTGTAGGAGAAGCAGTGTGTAATATAAAATAACAGCAGTCACACTCATCTTCTGAATATCAAGTCTTTGTTTAAATTGTTGCATTTGATGTTCTTCGTGTCATATTTAAAACATCAAGATTGTAATGAGCTGAGGATGAGAACAGAATTGACTTTGATGTTATTGTGCACCCTCTAGCTTTTTAAAGATAAAGGATAAAAGATAAACACTAAAGAGAGGAGACCCTGCAGCCAGATGATGTCACAGCCCTACATGCAAACACACACACATCCCTCAGTATGCAGATAAACTAACACACACACATTTGAATGTATAAATTGTATGTGCAGATGCATCAATCAGTGACCCCCTGCTGGGGAACATATCTCCGGTGTAACCGTCTCTCACCGTCGGCCCGGTGCCGCCGCTGTGTGTCCGATGCTGGACGTTGCTGTCCGAACACTCCGTCATTAGAAGAGTCGAACCGGGGACAATACTAGGACTGAAGAGACCGCTAAACCCCTTTTATCTGCAGGACTGTGGTCGCTAGCTGCACCATACAGGAGAACACAAAGGAGGAAAAAAACAAGTTTATTAAAATTCATAAACACATCAACTTCCGGTGCCGCTCTGTGCGTCATCTCCGCGTGACCGCTTTTACAGCATGACGTCGTGGGACTACAGCTCCTAGAGTGCACAGCGGCCAGCGTAAACTTAACGTTGCAGGTAATTCAAAATTCATCAGACAATTGAAAATTTTAGGATGGACGTTTCATCCATGTGTATATGACCTCATATGTGGATAAAAGGATATGATACAGGAGAGAAGTGTGCAAAGGAGGCTACAAAAAGAGTTTACATTGTCATACAGAAAAGCTGAAATCAAGACAACCATTTAACATAAAATGAAGGGAAAAGATTAAAAAAAAAAAAAAATAGAAAGAGGAGAAAAGAGGTCCTCGGCTGAGGATCTGCTTGCTGTGCACAAACATAGACTGTAAAAATAATAATAATAATAAATTCTATATACAGACTATGTGCGCAAACCAAGGCTGAGGACTTGAGGTGATCTTTGACCTTTTCTGTCAGAAATCTGACCAAGCTGCCTGAGGAGAGATCAGATTGGCAAACTGTTTGTCCTCTTTTGAATCTCTGTTTAAAAAACACTTTTTAAAATCAATGTTATTTTACAGGAGATGTTATCTGAGCATGTTTTAATTCTTTAAAATACTTCTTCATTCTCATCACCATCAGGATCTTAATTTGTAATCATCTTTTGTTGTTTCAATTATTTGAAACTTTTCTTTTCTTTTTTTTAATTTATCTTTTGGATGTTTCATTTCCTTTTATCTGGTGGTGGTTTTTAAGCATTTTGATATTGTTTTATTCTCTTCTGTTATTTTTGTGGTTTTATTCCTGTCCTCACAATATTCCCTTTATTTCTCTTTTATGGTTCAATATATCTTGTAAAACACCTGTTTGGAAAATTGCTGAAACTGAGACTGAAAGAAAAGAACTGATAATGAAACAAAGAGAATATCCACCTTTTTACTGAGTACCCATAGTTCATCGCGAATGTCGATTTTACTTTTCCGGTTGAATGTTTTTTACGTCGCCATGGAGACCACGAAGCTGACGATGCTATCATACCTGCCCTAATAACCGGCTTTTAAAAGCACGAAAGTACCAAAATGAAGAAAAATCGGAGGTGAAGTCATAGTAGGAATGTTTTATTTGTTATATATTTTATATTAAATTTGGAAATATCTGAAATTCTACGAAGAAAATCAATAGATATATCAGGGAATCAATTTTATTGAGGTGATTTTATGTAGTGTTATCACCTTTATTATTACAATAATAATAATAATAATAATAATAACAATAATAATAATAATAATAATAATAATAATAATAATAATAATAATAATAACAATAAAAATATGTAATTTAACACCATTTTTACTCATTTTAATTTTTACAAACTACGCGGTTCACACTCCTCACCAGTAGGTGGCGGTAATGCACCGAAACAAAGAAGAAGAATCGCAGTCAAGTCAGCAGACTGTAAACACTCATGGAGTTTGAAGGACGTAGAAACAGATGATCGGTGAGTCTGCCGATTTCTTCTGAACTGAACCGAACTTTACCGGACTGTTCGGAACTTTACAGAACCCCTTTAAATCGCTTGAATCTTACTTTTCTACCCACGGCTTTGTCCGTTAACGGTAGGGCAACATTAGCCTGATCAGTGCTGTGATCTATGAGCTGACAGTCCATCAGATCAATAAGATATAACGCTCAGTGGGTCTGGACCATAATGAGGACTGTTGGTGTATAAATGACATGTTTAAGTTACTTTTCGCAGCCACTGATGTGACTGTGTAAAGGTATGAATCCTGTTTTCGACTCATGCAGTGTTTGTGCGCTACAACCTGGGGCCAGGTGTGGCTGTGGAGCTGCAGGAGGAAGCAAGTGTGGCCCAGCTGCAGGAGGTGGTTGGAAGTCAGCAGGGAGTCCAGCCGGAACACCTAAGGGTGCTGTTTGCTGGAAGGTTTCTGAGAAGCAGTGCTAAGCTGCAGGTAGGAGTTGCAAAGATCTCAAGAGAGGAAGATTTTGAATGAGTTCATCTTTTCTCCTCTTCATTTTGTATTTTCATCTTCACCTTTTCCTGTTGTTCTCTTATTGTCTTCCTATCTCCCTCACTTGTTCTCTCTTGTTTCCATATGCCAGGATTGTGATCTCCCAGATCAGAGTACCATCCATGTCGTCCTTCCTCCATCAGGTTCCACCTCGTCCCAGCTGGGCCTCTTGCAGGAGAGACTGGCTCGAGGGGGGGAGGAGGAGCAGAACAGTCTGACCAGGCTGGACCTTAGCTCCTCACGCCTGCCTTCCACTTCCTCTGGTCTAGCAGTGATCCTTGAGGGTGGTGATGGAGGACGAGGCCATGCAGGAGCAGAGGAGGCAGGAGGGGAGGGGCAGGCTGCAAGTTTGAAAGGTCAGTGAAGGTAAAAACAGTGTAGTCCAGCACACTGTAGTCACTTAAACCCTAAAGATGCGTCCTTGTGGTTTATAGGTTCGCGTGTCTGCAGCACTTTCTTTGTGTACTGTAAGAGCTGCAGGTCCATTCAACCTGGAAAACTGAGAGTGCGCTGCAGCAACTGCAAACAGACCACGCTGACACTGAGCAGGGTGAGCCAAGTACTTATATTACATTTATATTAAATAGTCTTATTATTAATATTATTGTAACTACACAGGCCTACAACCCCAAATCCAATGAAGTTGGGACGTTGTGTAAATCACTGATTGTTGAAGCTTTGGAGGTGGAATTCTTCACCATTCTTGCTTGATGTAAAACTTCAGTTGATCAACAGTCCGGGATCTCTGTTGTTGTATTTTTTGCTTCATAAGGCTCCATACATTTTCAACGGGAGACAGGTCTGGACTGCAGGCAGGCCAGTCTAGTACCTGCACTCTTTTACTACAAAGCCACGCTGTTGTAACAGGTGCAGAATGTGTCTTGTCATTGTCTTGCTGAAATAAGCAGGGACGTCCCTGAAAAAGACGTGGCTTGGATGGCAGCATATGTTGCTCCAAAACCTGTATGTACCTTTCAGCATTAATGGAGCCTTCACAGATAGTCAAGTTAGCCATGCCATGGGCACTAACACACCCCCATACCATCACAGATGCTTGCTTTGACACTTTGACCTGAGAACAATCCAGATTGTCCTTTTCCTCTTTGGTCCAGAGGACAAATATTGAAGGCATCAAATTCAAAATGAGTTGATCAGTTTGAACAATAAATATCTTGTCTTATATTAAAAAGGATTTGCAAATCGTTGTTTTCTGTTTTATTTACATTTTATAAAATGTCCCAACTTCAATGGATTTGGGATTATAAGTAATCAAAGTAAGTATCACAGAAACTTACTGATAATTATGACATGACAAACATTAAAGACAAGACTGAAGCAAAGGTGAAATGATAACATAACCTACGAGACGTGACATAAAGTTTGTGCTAAAGCTGAAAGCTAATGTGTGGCTTAAAGAAAAACTCCCAGAAATACAACTTTCAGCTTGTTAGATAAATTACCAGTATGTATCAAAAAGGTGTTATAGAGAGGCCGAGTCTCTCAGATGTAAAGATGAGGGGAAAAACACACACTTAACTCTGTAATGCATTTTTTTTTTCTGTCTGTGTGTCAGGGTCCGTCCTGCTGGGATGATGTCCTTTTGCAAGGTCGTATTCATGGTGTGTGTCAAACAGCAGACTGCCATGGCAACGTTGCGGTATGAGGCTGAAGCTATTTTTGGTTTCTGTCTGTCAAAAAGCAGTGCACCCTTGGATTTTTGAACATGTTGTTATATATATTGTGTTTGTGTGTGTTTTTAGGAGTTCTACATGAAGTGTGCGTCCCATCCAACCTCAGATGATGACATCTCTGTGGCTCTGGATCTCATTATGAGCAACAGCAGAGATGTTCCCTGTATAGCCTGCACTGACATCATGTAATACACACACATGCACACACTCTCTCTCTCTGTCTTACACACACATAGACACACTCCTTTTTCACAGCTCTCCTGACTGTCTCTGTGTTTCAGGGACGTGGTCCTAGTCTTCCAGTGTTTAGAACGTCATGTAATCTGCCTCGACTGCTTCAGTCGATACTGTCAGACACGACTAAACGAGCGACAGTTTGTCCATCATCCTGTGATTGGCTACTCACTGCCATGTGCTGGTAAGTGAGCACATTTACCTGTTCAGTCTTGGTTCCATGAAACTGCTTGAAGCATTGATCTGAGTCTTAAAGCCTAAGTTCAGCATCTGTGATCAGTACTAACAGGAAACCGAACTATTATCCCTTTAAAGGGACAGTGAGGACTTTCTTAGTGATCCTGAAAAAGACTCAACTCTAGATATCTGCCTGATCCTAATATAATATAGTTAATAGTATAATGTAGTAATACAGGTTATTTCTAAATGCTATTTCTTAGCTTCCCAATCTTGGCTGCACGGTAGCACAGCTGTTATTGCTGTTGCTTGCCAGCAAGAAGGTTGCCGGTTTGGATCCTGGTTCAAGCATGTTCTCTCCGTGCATGTGTGGGTTCTTTCCGGACATGTGTGGGTTCTTTCCGGGTACTCCAGCTTCCTCCCACAGTCCAAAAACATGTTAATCAGATCTATTGGTGATTCTAAATTGCCCGTAGGTGTGAGCCTGACAGGTTGTCTGTCTCTATGTGTCAGCCCTGTGACTGGCTGGCAGTCAGTCCAGGGTGTACCCCGCCTCTCGCCCTAAGACAGCTGGGATCAACTCCAGACACCCGCGACCCTAAACAGGATAAGTGGTATAGAAGATGAATGAATGAATTAGCTCCCCAGTCGGGTCGGACAGGACCGGATTGATTTACGGCACGTTGAAGTCTCCATGACAACATTACGCCGGCTGACAAAGTTTAGCATAGTGAGAAGAGAGATCTGTGTTTTTATCTGTTGAAAAAAATTTCTGGGATTAATTAATTGTAGTGATGGTGGAGACTGGAGCTGAACTAACAGAAAAAAGACGTCAGAGCAGAAGAAAGCTGAACAGGAGAGTAATAGAGCACAGGCTAAAGGCTAAAACACAAGCTGATGGTTAAAACACGAGCTGAAGGCAAAAACATTAGCTAAAGGCTAAACCACGAGCTAATCTGTTTGTGATAATGTTCTTTCCAACCCACATGCAGCAGTTATTCTGTAGTGATCTGATCAAACTTGAGAGTCTGTCGATAAAATGAAGAGTGAGGTTACGTTAGCTCTGATTGGTAGATGAGCAGGACATAAGGATTCACTGATGTTACATGTTAGCCTACGAATACATCTCAGAGCACTGGGCTATGAGTAGCACTAATTATAGCTACTTAACTACAGTACAAACTGAGATCTGATCTCCATTCATTTCCAAAACAAACCCACACCTTGTTAAGAATCATGACATCATGACAGTGTGCGCACGATTCCAGCCAAAAGGTGTCACTGTGATCCACTTCAAACAGACAGTCCTCACAGCCTCTTTAACTCCTGGGGAATAAACTCATAGTATCACTTCAAGCAGTTCATAGCTGACATATTGGTGAAACTGAAAAGCAACACAGGTCATAAACAACAGCAACATAATGATTTAACAACCCATAATGCATTTCTGTTGGTAAAAACTTGATGAATGGAGGGTCATACTTCTCGTGCATCACAGGAGCTCCTCGTCCATGAAGACCATTGTTGCCTCACAAACAGTAAAAGTGAGCTAAGGAACATTTTAATCTTAAATCTTACTGTAGAAAAAGCTGGATAAATACATGTCTGCACACCCTGCCCTTTAAAACTGTACATTACTGTGTATTTATGAATTTAGTTTAATTATTGTAACAGGATAAACTTGTTTCATTTCCTAATCTGTGTCTCCAGCTGGATGCACTGACTCTCTCATCAAAGAGCTGCATCATTTTCGGATTCTGGGAGAAGATCAGGTGAGTGTTTCTTTCTCTACACATGGAGGCAGTCAGTGAATATGCATTTATTGTATATGTGTACAGCTGTGTGACCATTTCTTCTTGTTGCTCATGAATTAATTTGATAAGGATGTCCCTCTGTTGTCTCTCCGTGTTAGCCTTCTTCTTGGCTCCTTACCAACACAGCTCAATTTTGATAATGGTGTAAATGCTTGTTCTAGCTTCCTGCTCTGAAGGGAATTCAATCTTAAGCATGAAATCAATACAAACAATTTTAAATGCAAAACTTTACACATCTCAAGTGATGTAAAAGCTGCTTCAACGTGTGCCAGAGTCTCAGGTTTTCTGTGCAGATTTTTGTCTTTCGTTTGTGTCTGAGGAATCGATGACAGTACTGGGTTTGAGGGGGTATTGTGCTTTTTTAAGGCCCAATACTGTTCCTCTAGTACCGCTGTTGAAGCTTTACATGATTTAAAGTTAAAAAAATCTCTATTTTTTCTCACACTGGTGTTTTATGAAACTCTTATTTCAGCCTCTGTCTGAAGTTTAGCTGCTGTCTCTTTAAGACTTCCTGCTCCTCAAACCCCCTTCCACCTGATTGGTCAGTTCTCTGGAAGCCCATCAGGGCTGGAGCTAGGTGTTTGAGGCCTGCCCCTCCAAAGTGTCATAAGAGTGTCAAGTCCTGAGAAAATCTCATAAAGATCTTTTGCTATTTTTAGAATGGTCTGTTTTGATCTGTTTACAGATTCAGGGATTCCTTCAAGATATGAACATGTAGAGGTTTGAAAATTAGTATGAACATCCAGCATTGTTACTTTATATCCATGTTTAAGATACGATTAAGCAGAATACCCCCTCTTTAATGTTACCCCTCTGTTTCTGACAGAGCACATTCACTATCTGTATGTTGACGCCTCTTCAAACTGAGTTGGTCATTTCATTATAAAGACACGAGACAAGTCTTTTTGTGACTCTCTGTGTTTCATGTTCAAGGATGAGAGGCACATTTAAACATTCTGGAAGCTTCTTCTCTCTCTATTTACCTCGCTCTCTGCACTGTATAACCATGTTGACCGCTCATCAAACGGTCAACTCCCTGTTTGTTCTCTCTGCTGACTCCCTCTGCACTTCCTTGGCCCCCTGAAGATCGTAACCTGAATGCATCAAACACACCTGCTTCTCATATTTATATACTCTCTCTCTTTCTCTCTCAGTATGAGCGGTACCTGCAGTACGGAGCAGAAGAGTGCCTGCGAGAGATTGGAGGAGTCATGTGCCCCTCGCCTGGCTGTGGGGCGGGGCTTGTCCCGATTGAAGACAGCAGAAGGGTGGAGTGTGACAGACAGCTGGGATGTGGCTTTATCTTCTGCAAAGACTGCAGGGAGGAGTACCACGAGGGGGAATGTCACACAGAGCCAGCCCCACGTCCAGATGAAGCCTCACAGGTGAGATCATGATTCAGGCCCAGTTCTTCTACCATGTGCAGAATAATCTCAGAAGACTAGAGGAGAGACTATGAATAACTGTCCTCAACTTCTCTCTCTCTCTCTCTCTCTTTCTCTCTCTCGCTCTCTTTCTCTCTCAGGATTTTGTGGTGGATGAGGAGGCCTCCCTCAGAGGGAGGTGGGATAGAGCCTCCCTGCTCCTGGTGCAGGAGACAACTAAACGCTGCCCTAAGTGTTCAGTTCCTGTGGAGAGAAATGGTGAGAAACAAGCCAGGTATAACACACCTGATTTCTGTTTAGCTCCTGTGACCCGACGAGACCAAACCACTGCACTAAAGGTCCATCTATGCTCAACATTTAATACAGATCCGAACAGAGTCTTCTGTTAGCGCTCTGCGTTCGTTTTGTTTGTATTTCTGCATGTTTTCAATAAAGCTCACAGACACTGGCCAAACGGAGCAGTACCACCAGAAACCGTGGGGACAGTGTTGCTGTCACTACCCCATATGTAGCTCTAGTGAGACATGAAAAAGAAACAATAATGGCGGAACTTTTTGATGAAAAGTTCAGAGAGTTTGTGAGGAACTTACTTCTCTGTTTTTTCTTTGTATTGGTTAACAGCAATACCAACGTTAAGGACGCATAGAAGTATGTGAGCAGTGACAGTAACATAATTTGAAAAGGATGTTTACATTTTTAAACGTAAAGGGAGTATAAACGGGGCCTATAGTGTGACAAAACCAGGCATATGATACTTTCACACTTCTTTTAGTTTCATTTAAACTGTTAAAACAAACAGAAGGAGTGGAAACCAGTTATTAAGACAGGAAAAAAAACAATCACTGCAAAGTGCAGTCGAGGAAAGCTGCACCAACTTCAACATGTTGAGTCTTCACAGGAAGTGAAGTGTGTGTGTAATGAGTGTGTGATCTGTTGTCTCCCCCTGCAGGCGGCTGCATGCACATGCAGTGTAGTCTGTGCAAAGCAGAGTGGTGCTGGCTCTGTAGAGTCCCGTGGAACAGAGAGTGTATGGGAGACCACTGGTTTGGATAACACACACACACACACACACACACACACACACACACACACACACACACACACACACACACAAACCGTCACAGATGCTGGGTTTATGGAAACTTTGGAAGCTAACTTGGAGCTGTAAATCTGACCATCATGATCTAGTGTTTCCAAAATAAAAGCTACAAAATAAGATATGATTTTTGATAAAATAATGAAAACAATCTGTAAACATTTCCATTTCCCTCAGTGAAATGTTGACTTCCCTCCCGCTGAGCCATCACCTGTAGTTTCACCTGAAATTTAATGTGTTGTCATGGTGATAATGTGTGATTCAGATTGGCTTAAAGTTTCTGGTACAGGATTAACACGAGAAAACGGATGGAAATCAAAGCTTTCCTGCAAGGCATGATGGGACTTTATAGAGTGAAACTCTGAAACCTCACATTTCTATACTCAATCAAGCTCAGCAGAAATCTGTTCTCCCTCATGTGAAGCAGGAACGTGTTTTTGTATAGCTGATGTTTAAAAAATAAATAATTAAGATTTAATAATTTATGTTTTCATGAAGGTTTGTCTCAACTTCATAATGTTGATCTGAACTCTGAATGAATGATCTACAGTGTCTCTGCTGATCGTCTGACTCTCTCAACAACTCTTTACAAACAGTCCAGGTTTCATTTTTATCTTTTAATATCTTGAAATCAAACATTTTGTTCTGGACATGTCAGGTAAATGTGGCTCATGTTAAGTCTAACAGACGAGTTTCACCACAAATAAGACATAAATGCTTGTTTGGATTTCAGTTTTTTGAAGGGTGTCGGATTAATAAATTGGAAAAATTGAGTGTTTTGGTTGAAAAGTGATGAAACCTAGAACTCAAAAGTAACCTGTATACTTACATGCCAAAAAATGGAAATCTAACCCTTTTTTTGCCTAATTTGTAGTAGAAAATGTATTTTTTGGACTTAATATGAGCTGCATTCACCAGACCAGTCCAGAAAAGACAAATATGAGGTCTGCAATATTGTCAGCATTCCGTCCTTGCTTTTGCTGTGGCAACAGTGTCACTTTTAGCCTGGATGACGTGTTTCAAATCTTCGTATTTCTAACCAGCTCTTAGTTATGCTGCTATGGGTTTAGACTGTTAGTTAGGTTAAGTTTACTTGAACTTAATTAGAATAACCAGTAAAAAAAATAAACAACAAAAACAAACAAAAGAAATAAGTAACAACAACAACAAAATAATAATAAAAAATATTGTTTTAAAAGGAGTGGGAGGAAGCCAAGACTGAGAAGATTCCACCTCTAATAATCAAATTAACATAGCATCCTTCAAATATTGTTTTAAATACTAATATAAATTAATACTATAAAACCATAATAATGTTAGCAATACCAATATAAGATTTCATTGGTTTTTTAATACCACCATCATCAATATGTCATGAACTCAGAACCAGAAAAGGACACAAATGCAAACTCAGAATCGAGATCCGTAGAAGCAGAAGGGTTTATTAAACAAACCAGGATCAGTACACAGAGCAGGTAGTCAGCCAGGCAGGGTTCGGTACACAGAGTCAGGCAGTCAGACAGGCAGACAGGCAAAGTTCGGTACACAAGTAAACAATCCAAAACCAGGCAAAGGTATCCGGAAAACGTGAGGCAAAGGGCAAGGTTCAAAAAGCGGCAAGACTAGACTGTGGAAAAAAGGCTGGAACGAGGACTGTTGGGTACAACGAACTGGCAACGAGACAGTGAGACACATGAGGTTAAATACAAGAGGTAATGAGGGGTGATGACACACAGCTGGGGAAGACAATCAGGAATCAGGTGTGACAGACAGGGCAGGGCAGACAGGAACAAATCTAAAAGACAGAGACAAGGCTTAGTGATTTCAAAATAAAACGGGAAACCAAAACAAGACTCAGAATGTGCAAAACAACAGAAACTTTACAGACATGACACAATAACAATAACAATAATACTTGATACTATAATAATTTTAGCAGTATCAACAAGATTTTACTCGTCTTCATTACTACCATAATCAATATGCACTAATGATAATAATAATAATAATAATAATAATAATAATAATAATAATAATAATAATAATAATAATAATAATAATATCTATTCCCTTGCGAGTCGACGTCACCAGAAAGATGAGATGTCTTTTTTATGTTGTAATATGATGTGTATTCATATTGTGTTTTAAGGAGGAATGAGCAGAGAGGAAGAAATAAAAACATGGATCAGACTTCTCTCCTCTGCTCTACTCTCCATTTTTCCTCTTTCCCTAAAATGTTCTAATAAAAAAAGGAGACAAAACTGTCCACAGTGTTGACAACTCCTCAGTAAGGAAAGATGCTATTGGCTGTCCTAGAAGTCTCTAGATGTAATCATTGTCTAAATTATATATATAACTGTTCATTTGCATGTGATTGTCATGGAGATTGAAGGAGTTTGGAGACAAAAAGTGAGTAAAAGTGACCAAAAAGACCCCTTGGCAGAGTTATTGGGGTTATTTTTTTTTTCTTTCTTTCTTTCTTTCTTTCTTTCTTTCTTTTAATTTTGAGATAGATTTTTTAAGTTTATTTTAATTTCATTATTAATCAATTTGATTTCATTAATATTATTGTATTATTATGAATTGATGTTTTTTTGCTTTTGTTTTTTGTTAATTCATTTTTAACATAACAACAAGTTACAGCAGAACATGAAAATTTATAACCCAGACATTTTAAACATTTTTGTATACAATCTACATCAACAATGACATCTCCTCCTCTTCCTCTTCCTTTCCCTGTGCGTCACTCCACGTCATCTCTCCAACATTTTCTCTGAAAAAAAAAAAAAACTGTGGTCAGAAAAACATTAAATTTAAATTGGAATCTAGACAAATATCTACCTATTTATGTGACTTCAGGCTTTGACATCCTTCTTCTTCCTCCTCCTACCCCTCCTCTTCTCTCTTCACTTAAACTGACCTCTAAAACAGAAACTATGGAAATAAATTGGTAAAATAATTCATACCTACCTGCTTATCCCCTCCACCTCCTCAGCCTCCTCCCCCTCCTCCTTCTCCTCTTTCATCCTCCTCCCCTCTTCTTTCTTCAACTCCTCCTCCTCTCTCCTCCACCTCCTCCTCCGCCTCTTCCTCCTTATCCTCTTCTCTCTTCATTTTCTCTTAAACAGAAACTATGGAAATAAATTAGCTCCTCCTCCGTCCCCTCCTCCTTCTCCTCTTGCTCCTCTTCCCTCCTCCTCTCCTCTCTTCAACTCCTCCTACTTTCTCCTCTTCCTCCTCCTCCTCTCTCCTCCTCTTCTCTCTTCATTTCCTCTAAAAGAGAAACTATAAACTACTGAAATAAATGAGTAAAATAATTCATACCTACCTGCTTGTCCCCACCACCTCCACCTCCTCCTTCTCTCTCCGGAGCTCTTCCTCTTCTCCTCCTCCTTCCTCCTCTTCCTTCTTTCTTCAACTCCACCAACTCTCTCCCCTCCCTCCTCCTCCTCTCTCCTCCTCTTCTCTCTCCATTTTTTCTATAACAGTACTTATTGAAAATAAGTAAAAAAATTCATACCTACCTGCTTGTCCCCACCACCACTTCCTCCTCCCCCCTTCCTCTTCTCTCTCCATTTTTTCTACAACAGAACTTATGGTAATAAATAAGTAAAATAATTCATACCTACCTGCTTGTCCCCACCACCTCCTCCTCCTCCTCCTCCTCCTCCTCGCTCCTCCTCTTCTCTCTCCATTTTCTCTACAACAGAACTTATGGTAATAAATTAGTAAAATAATTCATACCTACCTGCTTGTCCCCACCACCTCCCTCCTCCTACTCCTCCTCCTTTCTTCAACTCCTCGAACACTCTCCTCTTCCTCCTTCTCCTCTCTCTTCCTCCGTTTTCTTTCTCCTCCTCTTCTCTCTCCATTTTTTCTAGAACAGAACTTACTGAAAATAAGTAAAAAAAATCATACCTACCTGCTTGTCCCCACCACCTCCACCTCCTCCTCCCCCCCTCCTCTTCTCTCTCCATTTTCTCTCCAACAGAACTTATGGTAATAAATAAGTAAAATAATTCATACCTACCTGCTTGTCCCCACCACCTCCACCTCCTCCCTCCTCCTCCTCTCTCCTCCTCTTCTCTCTCCATTTTTTCTATAACAGAACTTACTGAAAATAAGTAAAAAAAATCATACCTACCTGCTTGTCTCCACCACCTCCACCTCCTCCTCCCCCCCTCCTCTTCTCTCTCCATTTTCTCTCCAACAGAACTTATGGTAATAAATAAGTAAAATAATTCATACCTACCTACTTGTCCCCACCACCTCCACCTCCTCCCTCCTCCTCCTCTCTCCTCCTCTTCTCTCTCCATTTTCTCTACAACAGAACTTATGGTAATAAATTAGTAAAATAATTCATACCTACCTGCTTGTCCCCACCACCTCCCTCCTCCTACTCCTCCTCCTTTCTTCAACTCCTCGAACTCTCTCCTCTTCCTCCTTCTCCTCTCTCTTCCTCCGTTTTCCTTCTCCTCCTCTTCTCTTTTCATTTCCTCTAAAACAGAAACTATGTCAAAAGAATTAAGTAAAATAATTCATACCTACCTGCTTGTCCCCACCACCTCCACCTCCTCCCTCCATCTCCTCCTCTTCCCCCTCTTCTCTCCTCCTCCTTCTTTCTCCAACTCCACCAACTCTCTCCTCTTACTAGTAAAATAATTCATACCTACCTGCTTGTCCCCACCACCTCCTCCTCCTCCTCCTCCTCCTCGCTCCTCCTCTTCTCTCTCCATTTTCTCTAAAACAGAACTTATGGTAATAAATAAGTAAAATAATTCATACCTACCTGCTTGTCCCCACCACCTCCCTCCTCCTCCTCTTCCTCCTACTTTCTACCTCCCCCTCCTCTTCCTTCTACTCATCCTCCTCTTCTCTCTTCATTTCCTGTAAAACAGAAACTATGAAAATAAATAAGTAAAATAATTCATACCTACCTGCTTGTCCCCTCCACCTCCTCCTCCCTCCTCCTCCTCTTCCTCCTACTTTCTACCTCCCCCTCCTCTTCCCTCTCCTAATCCTCCTCTTCTCTCTTCATTTCCTGTAAAACAGAACTTATGAAAATAAATGCGTAAAATGATTCATACCTACCTGCTTGTCCCCTCCACCTCCTCCCTCCTCCTCCTCCTCCTCTCTCCTCTTCCTCCTACTTTTTACCTCCCCCTCCTCTTCCTTCTCCTAATCCTCCTCTTCTCTCTTCATTTCCTGTAAAACAGAACTTATGGAAATAAATGCGTAAAATGATTCATACCTACCTGCTTGTCCCCTCCGCCTCCTCCCTCCTCCTCCTCCTCTCTCCTCTTCCTCCTACTTTCTACCTCCCCCTCCTCTTCCTTCTCCTAATCCTCCTCTTCTCTCTTCATTTCCTGTAAAACAGAAACTATGAAAATAAATAAGTTAAATAATGTATACCTACCTGCTTGTCCCCTCCACCTCCTCCTTCTCCTCCTTTCTCCTCTCCCTCCTCCTCTTCCTCCTCCTCCTCTCCTATTTTCATTTAAACATAACTGAGGCATTGCCAGTCCAGCCAGACGCAAAGACCGACTCTCAGGTTCCCATTAAATAAAGAAATAAAGAGTCCTGGTGCCAGACGCTACCAGGAACTAAAACAGCCTCGCAAGACGCAAAGACTTTTGTTAGTCAGCTTGCCCCGCCAGACGCAAAGACAAGCCTTTAAGAAGGGTCCATCTCCCTTTAAATAAAGAAATAAAGAGTTCTGGTGCCAGACGCTACCAGGAACTAAAACAGCCTCGCAAGACGCAAAGACTTTTTATAAGTCAGCTTGCCCCGCCAGACGCACAGACAAGCCTTTAAAAAGGGTCCATCTCCCATTAAATAAAGAAATAAAGAGTCCTGGTGCCAGACGCTACTCATGATGTCTCAAGCCCCGCCAGACGCAAAGACTTGTCCTAAGGGTTAAAAAGGGTCCATTGTCCCTGGAAACTAAAGGTCCCGGTGCCAGACGCTACCCAGGATGTCTCAAGCCCCGCCAGACGCAAAGACTTGCGGGTTAAAAAGGGTCCATTATCCCTGGAAACTGAAGGTCCCGGTGCCAGACGCTGTTCAGAAGGTGCTGTCAGATGTAATGACTTCAGCATCAATCCGAGTCGCTCTCCTCATCATCCCACCTCGGCTTCTTCGCAGCAGGCTCCTCCTCCTCCTCCTCAGAGCTCTCCTCCCTCGCCCTACGCCTCCTCGATGAAAGGCTGCATCCAGGAGTTGATGGAGCTTCTTGGTTCTCTTGAACAGAGCCATCAGAAGGAGAAGAGCTGGAATCATCCGTTCGGATGTCCTCAACATCCTCGTCCTCCACGATGAACTCGGAATCGGAACTCTCGTCCACAGACTGAGAGTCCTCTGATCCCTCAAGAAGCTCATCAACAGAAGGATCATCATGTGGCAGAAGTACATCCTCAGCAAGAAGACGAGGGACAAGGTTTTCAAAAAGAGGAGAAACAGGTTCAGGGAGAGGGAAATGATCTCTATAAGAAGCCATAAAAGCTTCATTTAGAGAAAAGGGTTGAAAATGAACAACATGAGGTTCATCATGAGGAAAAGCAGGGGCAGCAGGAAGAATAAAAGGGTAGTCAAGAAGTAAAGCAGGGTTATCAAGAAGGAAAGGATGTTCAGCAAGAGGGAAAGCAGGTTCGAAATGAGGATGAGCAGGTTGAGCATGAGGAAAAGGATGCTCAGCAAGAAGGACAGCATGGTTAGCAAGATAGAGAGCAGGTTCAACAGGAGCAAAAGCAGGGTTAAAATCAGGGAACTCAGGTTCAGGAAGACGGAAAGCACGTTCAGCAAGAGGGACAGGGGCATCAAGAGCAAGCAAAGCCAAGGGGAAGGCAGGAGGAGCAGGAGGAGAAGGAGGAGAAGGAGGAGAAGGAGGAGCAGGAGGAGAAGGAGGAGAAGGAGGAGCAGGGGGCAGAGCATAAGAATGATCTGCCACATGGGATGCAAGAGCAGCACGAGCAGCACGAGCAGCAGGAGCAGCAGGAGCAGCAGGAGGTGAAGCCATGAGCCGATGATAAGCAAGTGCCAGTGCAGGGAGATCAGCACCGGAAAGGATTCGTCCTGAGGAGGAGAAAAAACCAAAAACATGAGGTTAAAATCTTTGCGTCCATAAAACAGACTGAGACACAAAGCTTGCAGACAGAGTTGATTTTTGTTTGTTGTTTGACTTTCAATAATATTTACAGTCATTGCTGCAGATCTGTGCTGGAAAATGTAAATAACAGCAAACAGCAGCTCTGCTGCAGGTAACAGAAACTCTAAAATAGCTTCAGTGATTTTAAAGTACAAGTCTACTCAGACCGGAAACCAGCAGCTCTGACTGTGAGCACAAAGTACTAACTGTAGGTCAGAGACTCAGAGATGAGGTTCAATAATAAATTAATGAATGAGCATCCTATGACACTGACTGAAAAGCAAACATAAGAAATACAGCAGAGGAAGACAAAAAAGACACAAAACATCTATTACAATAATAATTAAGAAAAACACAACAAGAGGAATAACCATCTTCAACCAGGAAAGATCTTCTGATCCATGAATGAAGATAATAACATAAACACAGGGTGTGTTTTTAGCTGCTTTATGAGGCACAGATGAAAGTCAATCATTTGATACATTTACATAAAGCATTTAAAATTGAACCAGTCATTTAAAAAGTACATACACGTGTTCTGCTGCTTTGAATGGAATATTGAAGAGATAAAGTTTCAGTTTTAAAAAGGGTTTCTGTCTTTTGTTGTTGATGTTGCATCAAAACTCATAAACATCAGTCTGTCAGAAAGGAGGCCTGCATAAACACTCCCTCATCATAACCATGTTCCCGATCTGTGTCTTTACTTTAAAAGCATCTTTATACTTAATTATAATAACAGAATATAAAGTTAACCAAACTTCAGTCCAACTGCATCAGGTTTAAATTAAATTCTAACACATCAAACACATGGAGAAGAAATGATCATGTTTGATAAAATCTAAAGAGGGGATTTTCTTATGATGAGGTGCAAACTGTCTTTGAGAAGCAGATATCAGTTACTGTAGTGAGTAATAATCAGTATGAAACATCGTGGTGTTGTCATGTGGTTCACAGACGTGGTACAGAGCTCCGTGCGTCTGTACGCACGTCTGCAATTATAGAAATAAGTTAAATATAGCAGCTGAATAAAGCTGTCTTCCTCTTGGCACCAAGTCTGTATATCTTGCTTTATAACGTAAATATTAGCTGTAAATCATGCGCGTGGAGCAGTAGGTGGTCTTAAAGACGCAACACGCGCACAGTGGCTGTTTTTCCACACACTTTTCTACACGGTAGCACAGCAGGTAAATAAACCCTAACAGAGGAACGCTAGAACATTCTCTGACCTCCATCGTCTCCAAGGTGCTTATAAAAAAACAAAAACATGTTTTTAGCATTATGCTAAAGAGGCCGATTCGCCATCTTTGATAATTAATTTTCGACGGCCAATTGAAAAATGTGATATCTTCGGACTGAAATACACTTGTTTCCCAACCAGTACAACTACAGATCTTAGTGATTCAATCAATTTAATTAATTTTAAAAAGTACATACACGTGTTCTGCTGCTTTGAATGGAATATGGAATCAACCTTTATTTATAACCCAATTCATAACAAAAGTTACTACAGACGCTTTCCAAAAGCGTTAACAGTTCTAGACCTGTAAATGATAATACATTTTATTAACCGAGACCCCACATCAAGACAAGATAATAAGTCTGATGTCATCTTAACCCACTTTGAGTTCAGACCTTTGCAACATTTAGCAAGTTACAATGGAGAGGAAAAACTTCCCTTTAACGGACAGAAACCTCATACAGAACTGGACTCATGTCATAGACAGACATCTGGGGAGACTGTGTGTGTTGTTCAGGTTAAATCAGAAAGTTTCTCATGTGAAAAAATATTTAATATCAAGAAAACGTCGAGTGAAACCAAAACCTGTAAATCCCTTAGCATTTCAATCACATTTTGATTTACTCTTTCAACTCAATTCAAAATAAATGAGCTAAATACTCGGTTACAAAGCTGTGAGTGAAGCAGTGAGTGAAGTTCAGATAAATAAGTCACTTAATTCTGTAAATTATAGGATGTCTTACTTGAGGAGTTGGTCCTTCGTGTGGGGTCAGAAGGTGGTCTGTTGGAAGCGATTTTTCCGGGTAAAATCCTTCAATAAAAAAATCCTTCGCGGGTGCTCCTCTTCTCAGGTGTCCGGGTGTCCGTTTTCAGGCGAAAATTCAGATATTTCAAAGATTTCTACTTTTCAGCAGAGAGGTTTGCAGCAGGTCCGACAGCAGTCAAGATTGTTTGCAAATGTAATGTTGAAACGTTCGGAGCTCTAAGGTAACGCGGGTCAAAGGTCACGTCTCTGTTGCCATGGTTACAGTGCGTGACTTCGGAAGCTAACATAAAATAAGCACGTGAACTCATGAACAATGTCTTTAAAGTTTATTTAAATTAAATTAAATTAAATAAAATTAATAAGTATATGAAATTATTTTGTTTCCAAACCATACAGGCCTATTTCAGATCTCCTCTAGGTTTTTTTTTTTTTTTTTTAAATCTCATTCCTTGACTGAGGATGCATCTGACATTTGACCTTTCTACCTTTCTGTAAGAAACGCTACGCGTTTGTGTTGCTCATGTAATCTATTATTTCCATCTCCTCTGAATTCAAAATGGAACTGAAATGTGCTTGTTTCGCTTGTTAGTCTATGTATTGTGCATCCAGTATCAGCTCATTTTTAGTATATCATAAATTTATTTAATTAATTAAAGATACCAGAAGACAATGATTTCACAACACACATTTATTGGAAATTCATTACAGTGTGTCACACAAACTAAAAGGATTACCAACAGACACTTCTCTTAAAGCTACAGTTGACACAAAACATCTGTATTTCCAAAAGGCCACCCAACTGACATCTTTTATGGGCATAAAAAAAGAAAGTCACCAGGGACTTCATGAGGGAGGAGTCAGAAGACAAAACCTACTGTAAAAACACTTTGATGTAAACATTTGTGATGGATCTGAAGCTGCTGCAGATGGCAGCTGAGTCCAGACTCTGAAGGTCCACCTGATGGTTCACATGAAGAAAATCCTCCAGAAAAAAGGGGAGGGACCAACTGAAATGGGTCAAGAAGTTCTTTAGCAGTGCTATACTGGGAGTTTTTGGACTTAGAAGATTCTCCAAAAGAGCCTTTTGATTAAAATTCTCTCTCTCTCTCTCTAGATTAGCAATAATAAACTAGCAACTCAACCAGTCAAACTGCTGATTTTGTTTCATTCACCAGCAGGGGGCAGCAATGCTCAGAATAAAAACATTCTGCAGATCTATCTACAGATCTATGCAAAGACCGACACAAGACTTTTCTCATTTAAACTCATATGTATCATGCACAGCATCTCCACACTTTCAGGGAAAATCTGTTCGTAATTTCTGGGAAGTTCAAAGCAACCCTGGAAATCCTGTTATTAGAGATGTGAATGCTCTAATGTGGCACTCCAGTGTGCACATGCACTGAAAAAGAAATCATTTAAGAGCAAGTCATGAGAAACTATCATAAATGTAAATCAGATTCTTTGAGTGTTAGCAGGAAGTGAAAGAAATGCAGTCAAGCTTCAGGCTCACATATGGAGCAAAGCCTTTCTCCCAAAACAGGCCGCTTAAGACATTAAACATTCCCAGCATGCCCTGCTCTGTAACTTCAAAACAGAACCTCGAAATATTCAAAGTTTGCATCTTTTGAGTGAATCATTAAACATTTGCTGCAGGTGTTAACCAGATGAGACAGAAATGGGAACACAAACAGTCCTCTGTGTTGCAGATTGCAGCGGTTCACATGTGGCCATACTGTCCCAGACCACTATTAAGTGTCCATGGCTTCCACATGAGTGCGCGGTGAGCCAAACCACACAGCTCTCCTGGAGGATCTCCACAGAGGGGAGAGGCAGGGAAAAGAATTATAGATGAAAGTCAGCATTCTTCAAGCCATCGTCCCTCCATGTTTGGTAAGGTGTGCTTTCAGTTCAGGGGTGCTATGACTGGTAGTCGTATGCTCGTGCACATAAAGAGCAGAGGAAGAAAAAAGCAGTTAAAACAGAGATGTTTTGACAGTAAAATGTGGGGGAAAAAAACTCAGTTTGGTGTTATGAATTCCTCTCTTCTTTGAATACAACCATCAGAAAAAGAATCTGGTATAAAGACTCATTTCCTATAAACACAGAAACACATTTTCTCTTCTCATTTACTCTTAATTCTTTCCAGACATGTACATGTGACAAGCTTTACTCTAGTCAGTTTTCTGTGTTTTTTTTCTTATCACACTTCAGACAAAAGGAATGTGATGCTTTTCAATGGATGCACTAAAATATCATTAAAAATATCCTAAAGGGGATGTTTTGGGATTCTGTGGAGCCCCTGAAGTCCCGTATAGGTGAGAATTAGTTATGTGGTTTGCCCAAGAAAATTATCTTGAATATAATACAAAGCAATGTGTTTACTCTCTCCTCCCATGTGTGACAAACAGACAGAAACATTCATTTTTTGCTCCAAAATGCTGTTTATTCTTATAACAAACACAGCCAGCTCTGCAGCAGAAATAAGCCAAAGAAAATGCTTCAGTACAGAACAAAATGTAGTTTACTGAGGGATAGTGCTGCTATACTGCAGGGGTAAATGTTGTAGTTATGAGCTAGCTAGTAAGCATAAATCAGTGATCTGCAATTATTGCAATTAAAAATTAAACTTCAGTTAAAAAAGAAACTTCATTTTACATTAGGGTTGCAAAATTTTTCAATTTTCAAAGTTGGAATCTTTTAATGGGAGCTTTCTGGGAATTTCTAACTGCATTTACCTGGTCAGACACAGGTATAAATATTAAACATTTTGTTTTGTTATAAGCAAACATGCATTCAAATGAGGACCGACGGTCTAATGAGGAAGTCAAGTGATGTTTCGTCATCGCTCACCTGAATGAAACTGTGCCGTGCAGCACAGTCCCTCTCCCCGCGCTGTCCGGTAAATGGGTGACACACACACTCTGGCTGATGGGGGGAGGTGTGAGAGGCGTGCTGATAGAGAGTCAGGCGGCAAATAGAGGGTGGAGCGCTGGCCAGGTATTGAGTTCTCCTGTCCCTCCCAGGTGAGCCAGTAGCCTCTCAAACCGTCTCTGCTGCCCTTCCAGTCAACCTGCACCGCATCACTCCCCACTGTGGTCAGCTGCAGGTCTGCCAGGGCGAGGGTCACTGGAAAAAAAGAGACGTTAAAGACAAGTCGACTGATCAGATGCTTTTAGGAGAGAGATTCAAATGAAGGAGTAAAAAGGGAAATAGGCATGAAAAGAACTAAAGCTCCACCAGGTGCGCATGGAGCATCTCAAAGTAGTCAAACCTGGACTGAACTGCAGGTAATTACCTGAAATTTAAGACTCAAAAGGGAAAAGGCTGTGTAGGATTAGTGTGCAGTAAATTGATCCTCGGTCTGATTCTTCTCTTGCTCCCCTTCCTGAGTGCACACTTTAACAGACCGTATGCACATCACACAGTAACAGTGTGACTGAGAGATCAAGAAAAGTGGCCCACTTTAGATCATGGCTTAACGTCCTACAAGGCTGTCAAGAAGACCCTGCTCAGTAAGAGACAGAGGTTAGCCCGGTGTTGTTGGACCCAAGCACACAAGAACTGGACCTGCAGGAACTGGATTCTGTGGTCAGATGAGTCCAGTTTCCAGCTTGATCTTCCTCCTGCTAATGTGAGGGTACGCTGAAGGCCAAGCCAAACATGATCTCCAGCCTATAAAGGAGCTACTGTCAGCATGGTGGAGGCAGGTTCATGGTTTGGGGGATTCCATGAGTGCTGCTGCCCTTCATCATCTCACTGTCTGTGACGGCACATTGAAATATGGCAAGTATTGTATCGTTCTCCACACCCACATGCTCCCTTCTGCACATGCTCTGTTCTGTCCAGATGAAAAACTAGATGTTTCAACAAGATATTGGCCCTAACCAAACATCCAGGGCCAGGAGAACTTGGCTGCAGGAGCACAGGATCCAGGTCTTAGAGGGGCCAGCTCAATCCAAGGACATGAGCCCCATTGAAGATCAGTGGTGGATTATTAAACTGTCTGCTTCAAAGTGTAAACCAAAGAATTTAGAAGAATTAAACACAGTAATTCAAGAAAAAATGGGACAAGATGTGACAAGATGAGCCCTCAACAGAATGAACAGGTGTTGGGGAACATGCCAGCCAAGATTAGAGCTCCACTGTGTGCTAATGCAGGACTACTAAATATTCATTTACTGTTGTTACTGTTTGTTCAGGTTTGGAACTGTTATTTGTTGACTTTGATACAGACAATATTGAGAACTGATACATTGAAACTGTGAGAATTTAGTTTTGTTAGTTTCTCTTAAAAACAATTTAAAAAATGTACAGTTTGTCTCTGTTTATGCTGCCACACTTTTTGATACAAGAAAAGATTTTCCCACGAATAATTTACAATAATATTTGAAATTGTGCACAATTTTAAGGGTGTCCAAAAACTTTGTTCCATCACAGTGTTATAATTTCATGACCATATACCATATGGTTCACTAGGTGTCTCCTGGTATTTTGCTAGACTAAAACACAAAACTGGTAAATAGGCTAATAATTATTCAATACAGTAGCCTAGCTATTTGGCTACTAGCTAGTTTAGCTAATTGGAAAAATGTTTAGCTTTTTTCTAGCAAACTTTGGTGGTTGAATCTTGATGCAAATGTTTTTTGTTTGTAGACAAAGTTAATGTTATGTCAAAGTCATGAACTTTTGTTCAGACTGTTGACACCAGCTGCAATCATCTACGATGGCCTGCTGTCTCATGCCAAATCACAGCTGTGCTGGCTCAACAGCGCCCCCTTGATGTAACTCTCATTGGTATTTATTGTCCACTTATTTTAACATCATGTTTGCACATGAAATAAGTTAATTTAGAAAAATAAAAAACTCAACATTGCTGGTGGAAGTTTAAAATAATAAGGAACTTAGAAAAAATTCTGATTTTACCACCTTTTAAAAAACAGTCAATAAAGGACAAAAAAAAAACATTTCCTAAGATGACAACCTGGCTAGAATACATGTTAAGGGGTTAAATATTAATACTAGATAAGTTGTCAGCCTGTACTCCGAGGTGTCCACCAAAGTTTTTTTCCAGTTTTGGCCCCCTGACTAAACAAAAGTTTCTTGTATTAAGACATTATTTTAATTTAAAGAAACTTGACAAGCATGTTTTTCTTATCCCATTTACAGATATTTTTTTTTAACTTGATGCAAAGAATTAAGACCTTATTTTTGCCCTTTAAAATCATGAAATGAGACATGTTTCTGGACTTGTCAGCTGTATGTATGGGTAGTTGTATATATGTTTAACATCAGGTGTAATGAGACAATTTTTTTTAAATAAAAATGAGACTAAAACGCTTAGATTTCAGTTTTTCCAGTGTAAGTGTACTGCATTTCCAACTTTATTTGACTCTGAACAAATTTTTGCTTTCAGGTGAAACTATTCTATCGCTGCCAGGTCAAAAAAAAAAATCTGGGTGTGACCTCTGGGCAGAGTCTAAGCCTGAACCAGCCTGTCAACCTGGTTCAGGCTTGTTTTATCAGCTGAGGGGACTTCTCTAAAATTAGATCATTTTCATATAGAACAAAACCTTCAGACCATCAAACCTGCTTTTATCTCCTCCTGTTTGGACTACTGTAACTCACTGTACACATGTTTAAACAAACAGGGCACACTCAGGTTACAGATATCCCCAAACAAGAACCTGACTCTTCAGGAGAACAAAGAGGAGAGAACATAGCACTCATGCTTTGGCCTCCAACCAAATACATTTTAGAATTTATTTTAATATTTTATTACTTTTTCTCTAGAGGTGACCCATGACCTTCTCTGTCAGAGCTCCCACCCTCTGAAACAACCAAACCTCTTCAATAAAAACACTCTTTTAACATGTGCTTTTACAAACAATGTCACTTGAGCATGTTTTTTAATCCTCTGAACGCTGCCCTTTTCCTGTCTCATGAAGGATTTAATATTTCTGATCTTTGGATTCTTTAAATCTTAGATCTTCTGTTTTTATTTCTTCCAACATTGTTTTATTCTTTCTATCTGATGGGGAGTTTGTAACCTTTTATAATGTTTTATATCTCTATTTTTGGTGGTCATTACCTTTTTATCTTCCTTCTCATTTCAATGATTTTGTGGCTCTTATACAGTTTTTGATTTTTTAATCGTTGTCCTCCTCAGTTGTCTTTTTTACTGTCTTTTTTTCATTTGTAAAACCCTTTGTAACATCAATGATCAAAATTTTTCAGCTTTAAGGTGAACTTTATTTTATTTTTAGTTTAAATTCATTTCGGTCTGCACTAACACTTCTCTCTATAAACAGAAACTGTCCCTGAATCACAAAGACAAACAGAAACAATGAGCAGGAAAACATATAAAGACATGTACAGAACATAGTGTATATTAACAACATACACACATCTCCACATATATATTAGTCAGTTAATCATAAGTGACTAAAAAAGGTGAAGGCTTGAGCCAAAGCTTATCCTGCCTCCCTTTCAGATAACATATGCCGCATAAGCAATCCTGTACTCGTCAGTTCTGCTTTGTTTGTTTATTTACTAAATTTTCATTATCAAAACATGAATATTTACCCCAAACTGAGCTGACTCCATTATCACGACGTTTTTACACTGTATTTTATGAAAACTTGGTGTCTGCAGGTTTCTTATCTTATTAGACTGACAAGTCCAGGAAAAATTCTGAATTCAAGATATTTAAAGACAAAAATGACACCTGAAAAATCTGTCAATAGGGTAAAAAAATGGATTTGTTTTGTTTTTGTATTTAACATTATTTTTGTTTTAAGAAATTAAACCAGCATTTTTTTTTCTTTCCTTGATAGCAAATTTTTGTACTCTTAAAAAGAAATTCAGTTGTCATTTTTTCTTTTAATATCCCAAATAAGACACTTTTGGGGATTCGCAAGTGAATGTTTGTTCACATTAAGTCCAACAAGAAAATTTTTACTCAATGTCTTAATAACTGGTGTAGCCTTGAATATGAAAAGCAAACCTCTGTTAATGATCTGGATACATTTTTGTTTTACATGTTTTTTTTATCTAATTTTTTTGTCACTCTGTTGAATGTTTGAATTAACTCTCAGCATCTTAAAAATCCTCTAGTTTTTGTTTCTGTTGTCGTGTTGAGGTGAATCTGAGGCTGAGCGTGGGCCGGAGCCCTCCACCCTGATAACACAAACCATTAACCTTTGAGCAGGTAGGTGTACTGTATGTCACTATCAGCTGACTTTATGGTTTTGTTTTGATCACCTGACTTGAAAACCATGAGGTTAGGACTCACCAGACGTAGATCTGCTCAGATTTTCTTCATGATCATTGTGCAGACATATCCAGACCAGAGACGCTTGTTTTTGATCCTTCAATCAGAGCTCAGGACCTATGCAAGTCAGGATTGGAGTACACCTGGAGCAGGTCAGTCAAAAGAAGTTTCAGAGGGCCTTGCTGGACTGAAGAGGTCCAGCTTGTTTCAGAAGATTCATCAGATCCATCAGTCCTGACCTACAGGACGCAGGATGAAGAGGATGACCCAGTATGGTCTACAAGGCCTGCAGAATCCTGGATTTGAGCTGGAGATGACAGAAAGCATCAACACATCCACAGCCCAGGTAAGACTTGGGACCAGTGCCCACATGTGGCACGAGTGTTTGTGTCTGCCCACCTGGTTTGTCAGTGCACCAGCTGAGTGGAGCTTTACACATTAACACATTAGCTGAATAAACAAAAGGAGTACACATCGAGGCAGTTACCTCCACTACATAATAATAATAATAATAATAATAATAATAATAATAATAATAATAATAATAATAATAATAATACATTTTATTAGTAGAGCGCTTTTCGAAAACCAAATTGCAAAATGCTTTACATGGGCAGCAAAATAAAACAGGCAGATAATAAAAACACACAAGGAATAAAGAAATATAACATATTTTAAAAGATATTAAATTCCCCGGAAGAACTAAAAGAATAAAAAAATCTTCCAGAATATTTTTCTTAAGACGGTTAAAACAAAATTAAGTAACATAAAATTCAGATAAAATCCGGGAAGGCTCTGTAATAAAAGTATGTTTTAAGAAGAGATTTAAAAAAGCTCACTGACTCACTAGTCACGCTCACTAAGAAAAATAACCCAGACACATAAACTTTTACAATCCCACGTCTTCTGCTGGGTCTGCTGGTGTCCTCAGGTCTCAGATCGTCCTCCAGAGTCTGGGTCCACCATGTCAGAAGCAGGAAAAGCTGCAGCCTGGTGGGCTTCGTACTCCTGCAGCCGCTGGAAGCAGAGAAAAAGAAAACTGAAAGGTAAGACAGGGATGCTCTGTGAGTCCAGTGTTTTAAATTCAAACCTGAATGACAGTGAAGTTTCAATGATGTGATGGATTTCAGGCATTCACATGGATTCCAGGTACAGAGGTCTGGCTGAGGATGAGGAAGGTGACGTGAAGCAGAGAGACGAAACTGACACAACGTGTCAAAAACAGAATAAAAAACTACTGAATCACTTCAGACACCTGGCTGCTACTAACCAGGACACAGACCAGGTAAAACCCAGAGCACCTGTAACCAGCAGGCTCACAGATCAGGTCACACACTCCAGATGTGACTAAAACCATCAACAATGTGATCAGAATATTAATCTCATCTGAACTTTTTATGCAGCCTGCACAGCAGAAAATGAAATCTTTCTGATTTCTAGTCTCATTCGGCTCAACATGAGCCACATTCACCTGACAAGTCCAGAGAAAATGTCTCATTTCAAGATTTTGTGTGAACTTGAAGTCTGTTTTGTTTTTAATGCCTCTCACGTGTGTATTTGTTTTAATCTAAATGAAAACAGCAGATAAGCCTGTTCCACAAAGCAGGACTTTAGTAAATGTTCTCCAGACGTTATCATCAGCACTGTGCCTTCATCCCATCCACAAGGTACACAACTTTATTACTCAAGGTACAGATCACCTTGGTCAAACAGAATCCGCATTGAAAGCTGCTCCATCAGATTCTTACTTTGCATGATTGCTCAGGGTTTGGCGGTGAATTTAAGAAGCCGTGATGATTTTTGTTCAGAATTAATATGCAAATAGTTTCGATAGGCAAAACCTCAAATATGAGCCGGAGATATGTTGATAGGTGCTTTGGATTGACATCCTACTCTGTTCTACATTATCATCATTATCACCACTAAAACGGCCCTAAATTAGTGATATTTGCTCTGTGATGGCACGTGACATACAGGCACATCAGCACCACCTCTTAAGGTGCTTTTGCGTAGTTTCAGGAACTAAATGGTTTCTGTGGGCCAAATTTGTTTGCGTTTCCATCAAGGCTTGAGCTTGAAGTCCTGCTCAATTTATGCAAATCAGGCCAGTGATGTTTGTGGGAAAAAAAATGCATTGCAGTACACCATTAGACCAGTAGAGAGCAGTGAGACAACAGCAAAGGCCATTCAGCAAAGATGACCCCATAGAAGGAGAAGATAGACAGGCATTGTTATGTGCAGCACTGCAGTTAGTCTGTTTGTATGGAGGAGGTTCAGTCTGTGCTGGTTTTGATCGCACTTTGTTGCACTGCTGATGGATTTATTTGATCATCACTAAAAAGGAGACAAGCTCAAAGCCATTTTCAAAAGGTCCACGCTGGGAGCTGACAGAGACACATCCACACTATCAGGCTCAAAGAAGACCAGTGTTTAGGAGTTATTAAACCAAGTCAGTCACCGCTGGGTGTCATCTTATTGTGGATGAAGGGTGAAATAAACTCACTGTGGGTGCTCCACCAGTTAGGAACAGTCAGCTTGCAGACCCCCTTCAACAGGTCCTGAACTTCTGAAAAGTACTTTATAAAGAGAGACTAACAAGAGCTTTCATAGAGATGAAGTCCAGTCAAAAGTAGCTGATGACATTTGTCTTCTGACAATGGACTTAAAGTCACAAATTTGCCCAGAAGAATAATATCCTAATTAAGACAAGTACACTCTTAAAACTGCTGGGTTAAAAGTAACCCAAATTGGGTGAAATTGCTCACCCAGCACTGGGTCCAAAAGGGACCGAGCCAATACTGGGTTATTTATACCCAGCGCATTGGGTTGAGGATTTGACTCAGCATGCTGGGTCAAGATTTTGACTCAACAAGGGGTAAAAACTACTCATGCTGATGAGTTAAAGCTACCAGGAAATGGGTTATCAGGTTACCAGTATTGCTGTGATAAAAATATTAATTGTATTACCAACATTTTTTAAGATTGTTACTTTTAATTTACTTTAACTTCAGTAGATGGTAATTTGATATAAATAACTGTTAAATGATGAAACAAAATACTCATTACAAAATACAACATTTTATTGGTCATAAGCGTTAACTGTGACTACAAAAACAGTTTAAAACAGTTTTACAATTTCTAATAGAATAAAGACCAATATATATATTTTTTACATTTTCCTTTTCTTCTTTTTTTTTTTTTTTTTTTACATCAAAGCTGTTTCCTTGTTTAATAACAATCAGTATATCATTAAAACGTGTACTAAAATCTAAGAATGAGCAAAGATAATGGAGGGTTCAATGGAGGAGCCTCTCAAAAACATCAGAACCCTAACGTTCTAGCATTGCATTCAGTTGTGCTCTCATGAGCTTCACAACATTTGAAACATCTCCTGGCATTTCAAAAACAACTGATTGAATGACTTCCCAAACCTGAGTGCATGCTTTTGGGTAGACAAGATCAAACACATAGTATGCCTTGAAGCATACCTCAACAGCTCCCAAAAGTGATGGCTGCTCCAAAGTGGTCCCATTCAGGATCACAAAAGCTTGGGAACACTCACTCTCCTCCCCCAGCATCAGAACATATGGAGAATCAATAGGTGCCTTCGACAGGTACTCCACCATGTTAGTTGCAGGCTGAGAAAAAAAAAGCACAAATGATACAAATTATTACAACAAGGTAAGTTTAGCCTAGGTTTTCAGCAGATGAACTGTAGGACTGAGAGGCTTTTAAAGCTTTGTTCCACCCTCATTTGCCTGTCTCAGTCCACCTCTGTCAATACAGATTTCCTTTCTTCTGGAAAAAAAGTAGGCAAATATAAAGAGGACCTTCTTATATACATCATATAATGGAAAAAAAGGTCTGGTATACCACATTTTTAAAAAAGCAAAAAAACGGGAGCACCCTCCGGTTTGGGATAGATAACTCGATACCTGGTATGTCTTGTTTATTTTATTATCATATCAGGCTTCTGGCCACTAGGTAGAGCGTGTACTTATTCAAGACTTAAATTACACTGTTCTTCTCTTGGATATCTACCTCTTCCTGAAGCTTTTAAAGCTATTGGGTGTTTCAATCGAACATGATGTATTAAGTTAAAATACAAATTACAAACAGTCATCTAATATGTCAAACGATAGATTTGTTTCTGGAGAGTCATTCTTTAAGCCCTCTATTGTTGGTGTTGTTATGAGTCTTTATGCTGGTTAAAATAATTTTAACTTTTATATCTTTGTGCTAGACTGCGTTGAGCAGTTTTGTTTTACCCTTGTTGAACTATGAGTCTTATTTTGAAGGAAGCCCCTGTACTGAATGTTACTTCCTATATGTAAGATACCCTTCCCCTCTTTGTCTACAATGCTGAAAAGATCTGCATGTCCAAATGTGTCCGTTGTGACCTGTTAAGCCTTAATTAATAGTAAAATGACATTGTGAGTGCTGACCTTTCCCGCTTCTAGTATACCACATTTTCTCTAACAAAAGACAATATTATATTAAGAAAAATGACTGACAATGCACTGGGGCCCAGTTGGTCATGAGGTACACTTAACTCACTTTAATCTCACAAAACATTTTTGAGTCTCAGTTAATGTGGATCAGTGTGTCTGAATGTCCATTTTGGACAAGAGCTATAATATGGCTGTTGGAAAATCTGAAATATCATATACTAGACTGAGTCCTGAAGATGCAGGTTTCCAGGATGTGTCTAATATGCCTGCAATACATGTACAGTATATACTCTTTATAATAGCATTCTATATTTTTTAACCTAAATTTATGAATTTACTATCTCTAAGTCATTGCAACTTATTACAATTCTTGTGTACATTATAAAGTGTACAATCTTAATAAGAGAAAGACAAAGAACCAAGGATTAGTGAGCCATTCTACCCCTACTCTTAACTCACCGGCTTGACATCAATGAAGGCTGTTCGACTCTCCAAGCTGCTGGGTCGGAACACTTTCTTCCCAACTTTGTATGGTGTAGCTGGGAGCAGGATGGGGAGCAGCAACAAGGCAATATCCCCTTCTTTATCTGGTAAATAAAAATATGATTTAATGTCACATTAAAAATCTAAATCAGTATTTCATGCAGGTTAGATTTTGAATAATTGTTCACTGAATCTATAAGGGTCCATTCAAACAATAGAAGATAACAAAATAGGTGTTATAGAATGCTACAGATGGCAAAAAGATAATTATGAAGGTGTAAATGCTCTGTCCTATGAAATGTTAAGCTGAATGGACAACTACATCACCCCACTGTTCTCCATAGACCAGCACTATATTTGCAAAGACTAACACACAGGTCTGTAATACAACAGTGTATCTCATACATTACTCAACTAATAATGCCTGGAATAGTACCAAACTTATACAGTAGTTTAAATAGGGTCTGCAGTCATAAAACAAGGCATTTAAAGGTTTGCAAGTACACCAGGAGTTTATTAAAATAACACTTGCCTGATGGCTTCAACTCTGTTATTAATGCTAGTGTTTTAGCTTAAAGGGTAAAGTTAAAACGCTAGCATTTTAGCTAAGACGCTAACGTTAAAACGCTAGCCTTATATCTTAAACACTAATGTAAAAACGAGGTATTTAAAAGTTTGTAAGTACACTAAGATTATATTAAAATAACACTTGCCTGATGGCTTCTATTCTCTACTGCTAACGCTAAAACGTTAGCTAAAACGCTAGCGTTTTAGCTAGCGTTAGCGTTTTAGCTAGCGTTAGCGTTTTAGCTAGCGTTAGCGTTTTAGCTAACGTTAGCGTTTTAGCTAGCATTAGCGTTACGACAAGAGTGATTTACGAGATACACTGGTGCTAACTTGACCACAGGAAAATAGCTTAGTGTGAAATTACTCCAAAACATCACATGAAACAGCCAAGCAGTACAACTCAAAATAGCAAACGCAAGTTTTTCAACCTTGTACTTCCATGGTACTCACCCTACTAATTTGAAACTTACTCCTGTCGTTTTACCGTCGACATACACACATATACCCACACAGAGAGATACACACCACTTGAATTCAACGACGTTTACTCTAAATTGTGACAGAAAACAATTATGTTGATACATAAGGGGAAAATAGCTAGCTAGTGAGAAAGTTAGCAAGCGAGCAACACGAAAAAAAAAACGCCTGGAGTCGCAAATGGGGTGAAGTGAGCTAATACTATGGTTTGTAAGTGATAACTACGACACAACTATTTGGCTTACACATTAAGCTTTCAAAAGCATGTTGTAGTAGGTATTGTTGCCCAATACCTAAAGTTTTTCGTACCATTTCCTCGTGCATCCATCTGAAGCTAGAGAAGGAGTTACTGTGTCCAATATGGCGCTCAGCCTCATCCCATCAGCCCGCCAAGCTTGACCCAATTTGCTGGGTCAAAATAATTTACCCAACCTTGGGTAAAATTTACCCAATCAGCTCAAAATCCACATCTACACAGCAAATGGGTTAGGAAAACAACCCAGCATTTTTTAGACTGTTAAAATATTTATGGTATCCAGTACTCTGTGACTGTCCACCGCTGATTAGTAACGTGACTCAAGGGGAGACACTATTAAGTTCACAGACAGATGAGTTGTTGATGGAGGAGTGTGAGTATTAATTCTGAATGTGTGTGTTTTGTTCAGGTTGACCTTCAGTTTCTGGATGAAGTGATCTCTGATGGGGCTGATCCAAACACTTGTGACAGATATGGACAAACCATCCTGCACGAGGTCAGCAAAGCATTATTTTTTTCACTTTGATTAATCCTACGATTTTTTTGTTTGTTTGTTCATTCCAGACATTTCTGATAAGAAGGCTACAGTGAAAAAATAAAAGATCAAGCACTGAAAACAACTTTAAAGCAGGGTTATCGTTGGGTTTTAAGGCTTTAAACTGTCCCCAGTCTTTATATGATTTACAGCTGATAAAAATCAGATTTATTTTCTTTCTGGTATTTCATTTATTCCTAAATGCTATTTCTTAGCTTCCTGATCGGATTGGGCAGTTTAGCAGTGAGAAGAGAAATCTGTGTTTTTCTCTGCTGAGAGTAATTCTTTTAGTGATGTTGGAGACTGGAGCAGAACTGTCAGACACAAAAAGGACAGACGAGAAGAAGAAAGATAAATAGGAGAGTGATAGTGCACAAGCTAAAGGCTAAAACACGAGCTAAACTGTTTTTTTAATGTTCATTCCAACCCACATGCAGCAGTTATTCTGCAGTGATCTGATCAAACTTGAGAGTCTGTCAAAAAAATGAAGAGTGAGGTTACGTTAGCTCTGATTGGTAGATGAGCAAGACATAAGGATTCACTAACGTTGAGGGGCCAGCTATTAAAATAAAATACAAACTGACAAGGTTTGCTACTTGTCATGTTTCAAACAACAGCGCCGTGTAACTGTTGATAAATACCTTACCTCATTGTGTTGTTTCCATTATAAAAAGTTGTCTTGAACAAAGAAAAGTAGTGTTAAAAAGAAGATCTGATCTCCATTCATTTCCAACACGAACACACACCTTGTTGAGAGTCATGTCATCGTGACAGTGAGAATGACATGATTCCAGCCTAAAGGTGTCATTGTGATCCACTTCAAAGAGAGTCCTCACAGCCCCTTAAGGGTCCCCACTCCACAAACCCCCTTCCCTCTGATTGACCAGCCATCTGGAGGCCTCTTGGGTGCAGAGCTATGTGTAGACCTTGGTGTTTGAGGCCCACCCCTCTAACGTGTCATGAACCAGTTGGGAGATCCTTTTGCATAAAATGAACTAAATCATACTCATTGCTGAATTTCAGTGGCGTGATCTATTAAAGCTTTTTTTATACATCACTGAACCCCTCCTGAGACTCCCTGAATCCCGTCCTCACTACTTTAGCAATTATATCTGCCTTTTCCTTGTGTAATTTAGCTTGTTAGTTGAAGTCCTTGTAAACACACTATCAGTGTGTGTGTGTGTGTGTGTGTGTGTGTGTGTGTGTGTGTGTGTGTGTGTGTGTGTGTGTGTGTGTGTGTGTGTGTGTGTGTGTGTTCAGATCTCCAGGGCCTGGAGTGTGGATGTAATGCGTTTTTTCTTGGACCGGGGCTCAGACCTCCTCCGGCCAGATCAGTTTGGAGTCACAGCACTTCATGTGGCTTCAGCGCTGGACTATCAGGACATGGTTAAATTCCTGCTGGACCACAAAGGTCAGTGAAGCTAATATACAGTCAGACCACCAGTAGTCCTGCTCTGGGGAGCCTGAGAAAAACAGGAGACACACATGAAAAAATATTCAGTCATATTTTCTGTCTTTTTAAGTCTGACAGAAGGGATGGCAGATGGTGAGTCTTTTGGTCTTTTCTCTCCTCTTCCCTCCATGAATGACAGGAAGTTTCTGAATATTCTTAATCTAATCAGTCTTCTTTATTTTATTTTATTTATTTATTTATTTATTTATTTATTTATAATTTCGAGCATGGATGCAGAAAAGCAGTATTATGTTCATAAACTCTCTGTCAAGAAATAACGTGCAGATGAAACATTTTATGATAATAATGAATGAATTCAATATTCAATAACAAATACTCCTGCAAGGTCTTGATAATCAACTTTTTGCAGAGACTCAGTAAATGTGACTGAGGTTGTTAAATTTGTATATCAGATCAGGTGTTCAGAGCCTGCTTGACGTGAGAACATTTGCATCCTTAGCTGATCCAGAGGCTCGGACTCTTCTGGACCAACAGACTCCTCTTCACTACGCTGCTAAGAACGATGCTGCAGGTTCAATCAGACTGCTGCTGCAGGCCGGAGCGTCCATCAGCTGCATCGACTACAAACACAGGACGCCTCTGCAGCTTGCTGCCAACATGGGTAGTACAGGCATCTATCAGCACACACTGTACAGGGACGTTACTTCTGAAGTTACTGCCTGTGTGTGTTTTCAGAGCGCAGTGAAGCTGCTCGGGTGTTGATGGAGCTCGGAGCGGAGGCTGGAGTGATAGACTCTGATGGACAGCTCTGCATAACTGCTCTGATTGGTCGGATGAGCCCTGTGGTAACTACTCCCACATTCTTACAGATAATAATCATTAAAAAAATAGAATCTCCATTCCTGAGTGTTGGTGTTTGTTGTGTCCAGGCTCTGCTGGCGCTCAGTCAGTTCCATGTGACTGACAGACTGACCAGACAGGAGTTCTACTACCTGAACCTACTGGAACCAGAACCTCACTTACCGAGGACACCCGTGGAAGGTAACACTGCTACCAATGCACTGATATTTCTTTTGTTTTGACTCCCTTCTGAGAAACTTCATCAACCCTCATCACAGACCCTCTCTGGTTGCTGTGTTGCCAGTCTTGTTACTGACAGTGAAAATGCTGCAAAACCATATATGTGCAATTTGAGTTGAGATCAAACGACTGCTGCTGGTATTACTGCTTTCCCACTCTTGTAAATCTGTCTCACTATCTCACTTAATGGTATAAAGGAGCATCTCAGTGAAATCTAAAATGATGCAAAAGTTAATTTCCTTCAGCCATTCAAGTCAAAAAGTGAAAATCATATAATATATAGATTCTGTACACACAGAGTGAAATATTTCAAGTATTTCTTCTGTCAGTTGAGATGATTTTGGCCTGCAGGTAATGAAAATCCATCCATCTAGGAATTTAACTCCAACTGTCTCATTTCGCGTGTCGAACCACTCCTGAACCAGAGACAATCTATTGATTTACTGATTTGCACAAGGACAAATAAGAAACACATGCAAAGGTGAACAACTGTGGAGGAGAAAAATCCTTCCATCAAAGACAAAATCTCTCCGAAAAGAAAAGAAAAGAAGAAAAGTAAAGGAAGCAATAAAAGGAACAGAGGCATAAGACTGTCAGAAGAGTCTAACCTGGACAAAGCAGGAAAGGAACTGGACTACTGCTCAGTGGTCCACACTGCAAAAAACTGAACTCTTAAGAAGTGCTTTTGTCTTATTTTTAGTAAAAATGTCTTTTTAGACGTAATCTGAGCCTCATTCACCAGACCAGTCCAGAAACACGTCTCATTAAAGATATTTAAAGACAAAAATCAGCTCTGAATTGTTTGTAACAAGTAAAAAAATCTGCCAGTGGATTAAGTGAAAGTTTCTTGTATTTAGACATTATTCTAAACTTGACGAGTAAATTTTTCTTACCCCACTGGCAGATTTTTTTACTTGTTGCAGGTAATTCAGACCTTATTTTTGTCTTTTGATATCTTGAAATAAGACATGTTCCTGGACTTGTCTGTTGAATGTGACTCATATCAAGTATGATAAGGCAATTCTTACTTTAAATAAGATAAAAACACACTTGTCTAGATGCCAGTTTTTGCAGTGCAGAGTCCTCTGTTCAGATGAAAGTCATTTTTCATGACATGTGTGAATCAAGGACCCAGAGTCTGGAGGAAGAGTGGAGAGATTCAGAGTCCAAGCTGCTGTAAGTCCAGAGTGAAGCTTCCAGTCAGTGATGGTTTGGCAGATCATGACATCTGCTGCTGTTGGTCTGATTTGTTTTCTAAAGTCCAGAGTCAACACAGACGTTTACAAAGAGATTTTGGAGCACCTTATGCTTCATCTGCTGACAGGCTTCATGGAGAGGCTGATTTCATTTTCCAGCAGGACTTGGCTCCTGCCCACAGCCCCAAAACAACAACAACAACAACAACAACAACAACAAAAACAACAAAAGGTTAAATACCATGATATTGCTGTGCTTGATTGGCTAGCAAACTCTGGACCTGAACCCCCAACAGAATGAGGAAGATGAGAGACTTCAGACCCTGTGTCACAGATGAGCTGGAGGTCACTATCACAGAAACCTGGACTTCCATAACAAATCAGCAGAGCTACAGGCTGATGAGTGACTATAACTGAACATCAGGAGTCCGACTTGTCTGTGCTAATAATCTTTTTTATCAATCACTGAATTAGAGTTTCCATAAATTGTAAGCCATCGTCAGAAACAAGAGAATTTAATGCTAAAATATTCACTCTGTGTGTACTGAATTTATATAATATGAGTTTCACTTTCTTGAACTACAGGAGTAAATGAAAAATCCAAATATATTCTAATTTATTTAACCTGTGTAAGTCTGTCTGTCTGTTTTCTGACTGTCGATCTCATTTCATCTTGAAGGAGGTGCCATGAGAGAGCCAACATCTCCAGTAAGTGTCACAAGTTGACTGACTTTGATTGAAGTTTGCTGAACAGAGCTACATTTATAACTGTTGTTTCATACTGGTTTAAGCTGTAGCCTCAGTAACAGTATGTGGTGGTTACACAAATGTAACGAGGTGGTGTGCAGTGAGCGATGGGATGTGTAGAGCTCAGCCTACACTGTGCAGTAAACAGAGACTATGTTCAGCTTACAGCCTGCAGTCAGTGTATCATGAATGAAGTGTTTTGAACAGTGAGCATCAGACATCATGTCATGAGCAGCTCACACTGAGCAGGTTACAGCTGTTCTGTGTTTATCTGTTCGGTCTCAGCTGGAGGTCGCTGTGCAGCAGGGGAAGCTGGACCTCATCATGCATCCAGTCTTTCTCAAACTGATAGAGATCAAATGGAAACTATACGGCAGGTAAACTCTCATCTGATTGGTTTAATTTACTAAACACTTCACTCAGTCAACGCTCAGGTGATAGTGTCCTTGCTCTCTGTGTGTCTCTTGTCAACCTGGCTGTATGTTGGAGCCAGGCTGGGGGCTTGGCTTCTTCTCATCCTCAACATCCTGTTCAATGTCTCCTGGACAACTGTGGCCATCTCTGTGTCCGTCCACAGAGACTCACCTAATCGCTACACACTCCCTGAGGTGATCTGTCTGTTTCTCTTTTTTTTTCTCTCTCTCTCTACACTGCAAAAACTAAAATCTAAGCATTTTTTAACGTCTTCTTTAAGTTAAATTGTCTTATTAGAGTTAATATGAGCAACATTCCCCTGACAAGTTCAGAAAAATGTCTGATTTCAGTACATTAAAAAACAAAAATGCTGCTTAAATTACTCACAAAGATAAAAAAAAAACAATCTGCCAATGGGGTAAGAAAAATTTTCTTGTTTAGTTTTTGAATTTTGAAATTTCTTATTTCAAGCAACTTTACATGCAAATTTCTCCCACCCTCCAGACATTTGCTTACTGTTTACAAACAATTCAGTTGTAAGTTTTGTTTTAATCTTGAAATACAAAAATTTTAGTCTTGTCATTTTAATGAGATGAGATGAGATGAGATGAGATAAAAAGACAATCTCCAGGGGAAAATTCTTTAGCATTTAATGTGGCTCATATTATGTCTAATAAGACAATTTTACTAAAAATAAGTAACAAACTCTTGCTGAGACTTCAGTATTTGCAGTGCACCCAGCTGTTTGTCCCTCTAACTGTCTTCTGTTACTCGGCCCGTATCTCTCAGGACTGGTGGCGAGTCCTCCTTGTGGTCCTGGCACTTCTCCTGACTGTGGAGGAGGTGCTGAGAGAGGTGCAGGACATCCTGCGTTCAAGGAAGAAAGTCTGCCTCTGGCGGCAGTGGGCAGAGCGGCGTCTTCATGATGAGCTGCAATGCTCACATCCCATGTGGCCTCAGGTAGGAGGAAAATTCTGAAATATGATGTGAAATCCACCCCTGCTGAATATACAACCACCATCTGCTCAACACTGAGCTCAGACTGTAAACTGGAGGAAGTACTCAGTTTATCTGTGTGTGTGTGTGTGTGTGTGTGTGTGTGTGCGTGTGCGTGTGCGTGTGCGTGTGCGTGTGCGTGTGTGTTGAAGGAGAAAGTTTTCCTCTCTGATCAGAACAAACGGATTTACAGAATGAGAGGAAACTACCGCCAAGACCTGTGGTAACACATGTACACACGAATACACAAACACTTACACAACATAATAAAGGGATGGGCCATAAACACCTAGGTCTGCCCATAACTCCACCTCCTACAAGCCTCCGGAGGGCTGTCCAATCAGAGGGAAGAGGGTTTTGAGAGCAGGGAGCCTTAAAGAGACAGCAACTAAAACAAAGAGTTTTAGACAGAGGCTGAAAAAGTGTTTAATAAAATACCAGAGTGAGAAAAATAGAGATTTTTTTGAGCTGTAAAACAATTAAAGCTGCTTCAGGGGTTTTTAAACAGATAAACATGTACATACACACAATTTCTTTTACTAACTACTTCGATAAGGAGGTTATAAACTTCTTTTTGTGTGTGTATGTGTGTTTGTGTGTCAGGAATGTGTCTGACTGGGTGGTGTACTCCCTGCTCATGGTGTCGTTTAGCGTGCACATGGTGGACGTGTTTCATCCGTCTGTCAAGCTTCATACTATCAGCCTGCGTCTGTTCTCCGTCACTATTATCTTCCTGTGGCTGCGGCTGATGAAGCACGTCCGAGCCTTCAGGTAAACACACACCTGTTCAGCTTAACGGTTGCAATCTGTTTATTAAAGGTGCTTCATGTTACCATGATACTGTTTTGACAAAGGATACTAATTTACAGTGACTGGTCATGTTACACACAAGCTTCACAGGTACAAAATAAGAAAGACGAGTTGAGGTGGCCAGGTGTTCAAACAAAGATTGTCTATAATGCAGAGAGGTCCCACTGTTGCAAAAGAGGATTCATGCCACTGGAAACCATTATGAGTGGTTTTTGAGATTTTCATTGTTAAATTATACATTTTAAAAGTCAAATGTTTAATTTTTTCTTTTTTTGGTGACTCGTACCTTTTTTGTCTCACTCTGGTGGGGACTCCTGCAGATTAACAGCCTTATGAGACTGTGATCAGGACCAGCATTTAAGCATTTACCAGCATTTAAGCATTTACCTGAACGTCACAGCAGTGATTCTACATTTATACAGTTTTATGTTCACAGGTCTGATCACGCTCACGTCAACATTTACTGGCACGTTTCAAATTTAAACAGGGATAGTACGTCGCCTGGCATCACATATAGCAAAAGTTTATTCTTTTTTTTTTCTTTCTTTCTTTCTTTCTTTCTTTCTTTCTTTCTTTTTTTCTTTCTGTCTTTCTTTCTACTATCTATTTCAAATTAAAACAACAAACAGATAAACAGATATCTGTCTGGCTTTTTGTCTGTCTGTCTGTTTGTCTGTCTGTCTGTCTGTGCAGGCTGATGGGTCCGTTCATCGTCATGTTGGGGAACATTGTTGGGGATGTGATGTGTTTCCTTTTCCTGTATGCTGAGATCTTTATTCCCTACGCCTGCAGTTTCTGGATCATATTTGGAGGTCGGTATGTGTTCAATTTTCATTATGACTATTAGCGTGACTGGTTTTACTGGTTCCAGGGGACCCATCACATCCCCTCCACAAACTGTTGTTCGTCTGCCCTCAGGCAGGAGGTACCACAGTATCAGAGCTAGGACCATAATACTGTTTTTGTTTTGTCCAACTAATAAAACAAACCTGTTGATTGATAAAGTCAATCTATTTAACCCTCATAAATAATCATAAAATGGAACCTTTTGCACATCACATGCCTATCTGTCAATCACCTGACTCCTCTCCCCTCTTCAGGCTCCTCATCAGTTCCCAGCATGCAATCTGTCTCTGACTTATTGTTCAGTCTGTACCGCATCACACTGGTGGATGAGTATGAGTACACTGCTATGTATGAAGTGGACAACATCATGGCTCCTCTTCTGTGTGGGACGTTTTTGGCTGCGTCCTCCATCCTGTGTGTGAACATGCTGATCGCCCTGCTGACTGACACCTTCCAGAGGTCAGAGGTCACACTGCTCCATCTCAAAAACCTGTCCCTGCTCATTAAATAACTGAGCAGAGTAAGACATTACTGTTTTCGCTCTGTGACAGGAAGCAGAACTAATCTGTCTGATGAATCTTTAAGAAGTCTGAGCATCAAGCTTCAGTCCTGGTTTGAACAGAATGTGACTCTCAAATGGGTCTGGTGAAGTAACTTGTTGAACTGAATTTGTCCATACAGACATGAACAGAATGCCTAAGTGGTAATGACATGAATATGTTAATAAATCTCTGAGCTTTAGCGGCTTTCCTTCTTAGCAGCAGTGATGTTTGTTTTGTGATGCACTCTTTTTTCTTGTCATTGCTATTTATTTTAAAGGAGGAGTATCATGTTTTTTTTATTAAGTTTTATACTAACCCTTTGGTACTCCTGTAGAAGCTTTATATGATTTACTGCTCAAAAACATCCCTAATTTTCATACACTTGTGTTTTAGAAAACCCTTGTTTCAGCCTGTCTGAAACGCTTCATATAAACTACTGTCTCTTTAAGGTTCCCTGCACCACAAACCCAATTCTCTCTGATTGGCCAGCCCACTGGAGGCCTGACAGGGGCAGAGCTGTGGGCAGACTTTGGTGTTTGAGGCCTGCCCCAGATCCTTATTATTTCAGCAAGTCTCATAAAGATCTCATACTATTTTTAGAAGTAAGCGTTTTGGTCAGTTCAAAGACAGATTCAGGGATTTCTACAACATATTGATATGTAGAGGTTTGGCAATCTGCATACATTTAGTATGAACATCCAGCATTTTTATTTTATACCCATGTTTAAAATATGATAGAGCAGAATACCCTTCTTTAACTACCTGACTGAAGCAGCCGGCCTGTTATTGCTCCGAGTCAAAGAGGCATCATGGGATCCATTAAATGCATGAGACTAACTGAACAGCTGCTGACTGTGCTGCCTGGTTGTTTGTGTGTGTGTGTGTATGTGTGTGTTTACTGTGTATATAATCAGTAATGTTTACATGTATATGTTCTATAGGGTGCATGATAACTCAAAGGCCAACGCTGTGATGCAGCAAGCCACGGTCATCCTGCAGGTAGAGGAGTCCATGCCCTTCCTCCGCCGCTTCTATGACAGCCAGTACATCTCTAAATACTGTGCACCACTGGCTGAAGCCTATGATGATGACATCACAACAAACCCCCATTACCATGATGAAATGGGTCGCATCACATCTCAGATTAAAGTGAGTTGAGAAAATCAAATGTTTTCATTTTAAAACAAGAGCAGGTAGTAAAAGGTGTGTGCTGGTGTGTTTTGTGACCTGCAGAAAACCCTGGATCAGTTCCTGGGGCTGCAGAAAGACAAGGACCAAGTAGAGGGCAAAGGGTGAGAAAAAGAGACAAATTACAAGACTGTTTAAGTTAAGAAATACTTAAGAGCCAGAAAACAATTCAAGAAAGTGTTAAATTTACAATTTCCTTTTATGTGATGGAGCTCTGGTAGCAAACCACACATGGCCTCTCTCATGTCTACCTGAACAATACGGTTTTAGATCAGCTGCAGCTTTTCTTTCTATCAGGGTCACGGCAGACCAGAACCAGAACAAGAACCGACACAACCAGGACCTTCAGGACCAAAACCTGCTCAATCAGGTGATTCAGGACCAGAATGTGAACAACCAGGAGCTCCAGGCCATCAGAGAAGAACTGAAACAGCTCCGAACTCTGGTCCAACAGCTTGTTCAGACCAGGTCGGAATCCGGCTAACAGATCTGAGACAAAGGGCAATAAAAGACAATAACAAAATTTGACCAACTTGTCCAAACCAAGACTTATTAGCTCTTATCAGAGCAGAGTGGATATAGAAAACAGCAGTTCTCTGTGGGCTTGAGAACAATAGAAAGTCAATGATAGAAGGGGAATTTGTGAATAGTGATCACAGCATTGTGTTGAAGTTGTGAATAAATCTTATTCTGTGTAATGTATTTAATTAAAATGTGACAAAAACAATGTATCATCATTTACTTTTAACATATGTTTATGTAAATATATATAAAAATGTTGAAATAAATCAGACTTAAGACTTAAGCTGCTGCGAGTCCTTAGATGTATTAAAACAGCCTGAAAATCAATACTGATGTCTGTATATGATCTACCAATGTCAACAAAAGCATCAGAAAAAAGACTGATTATTTTTTGAATAGTCATTTTAAATGCCTGACATCCCTGCAACGGATCATGGGAAGAAATTAACAGCACCACTGCATGTATTTTTATGACAGGCTGTTTCACCGTAATATTCTCTTCAGCAAATAGACCATCAGAGTTCAGGATTTCTGACTGACACCTGTTGGACCGCCATCTCTGTCTCATTCACTGTGTAGATGGTTCAGAAGCCATATTTATCAGATAATTGATGTGATTGGATGTATTCAGAGCTATACTAATAACAATACCTGTTATAATGACCTTGATGAAAAAGCAGATTTTTTTTGGAAACAAATGTGATGTTTAACGTGTATCCAGATAATGACTACTTAAGACATTTCTACCAGCACATTACACGATAAGTGAAGAAAAGTAATACTTTCCTAAACACTGATGCAGACAGACAGAATATTCAACAGTTCTTAAGATAGGGATGTAACAGTGAGCTTTTCATGTGATAGAAGTTTAACTTTTGAAAAGCTTTGTGAAATATGATAAAACTAGATAGAATACTGACTGATTGTGCATGTCCTTTTTTCGAATTTACTTTTCATTCTTTATTTTATGCTGCTTGCAACTTGTTTTTTTTTTTTTACTTTGTTGCAAATGTAGAAAAGTTTTGTGTGTTTGTAAAATAAACAAATAAAGGGAAAAGAATAGTAATTATATTTCAGTGATGAATTCTTCTAACGAACTATTATCTGTGGTTTTAGTCTTTTCATTATTTCCAGTGATTTAAAGTTGAAACTATAAGAAAAGCAATTAAATTAGGGTAGTTTTTCAGTGAATAAAATTAGAAAGATAGAAAAGATAGAAGTATGTTACAGCAGCCTACATTATATTTTATTTTTAAAACTACACTAAAAGTTATTATTATTATTATATTGTTTATTAAAAATGAACCCAGAGCAGATTTTTTAAAAATGTATTTATTACTCTTTTTATTTTAACCTTTCATGGACATATGTTTTCACACGACGGCATGGAAATAAAACACGGTTTGTGGACTCATCTTTATTTTTGTTTGTTTATTTTTTTATAGTTATTAGTGTAATTTTTAATTAGGACAAGTTCTTTTTTATTTTTTTATATTTTGTCTTTATTTATCAGACAAGTTTCCCCATTTTTCGGCAGGTGGATAAAGTTTTCCTTATAATTATGAGGGGAAAAAATGGAATATTATTATTACGGCAATTATTAATTAGAGCAAGTCCCAACATTTTTTTTTATTGGGGCAAGTATTCCTATTTTATTTCATTTTAATTTATTTGTACTTATTTACTTTGTTATACCTGGCGGAAACTGGCTTCCGTTGAAACTTAAGAAACATTGTTCTTAATTTTCCAACTGTTTTTTCTATTCAAACATGACATCGCTATTAAGTAGGTAGCTCCCTGTTGACGTTAATGCTAATGTTAGCAACCAACTAGCCAATTAGCTTACCGAGATTGTCATTCTTCGTCAGAAAAGAAATCAGCCCCGGCGTACTGTCTTTTTAGATGCTCGTGCTTGCTGTGATGTTCATAACAGAAAACAACAAGGTCCCGCCCTCTCAGCTGTTGACGGTTTCCGGGTCCGGTCCTTCTTTCTCTTGAGCCACGGTAGAGAGAGGAAAGATGGCGGCGGCCCAGTCCGACAGAGATCTTCCGTCCGCTTTATGTTCTGAATTCCTGAATTTCTCCGCCAAAGACACCGCGTCGGTAAGTGCCTCCCTGACCTCTTCAGCCCGCTGACCCTCTTCTGTGCTGTCACTGCGTCACATTCACCTGTTACGTCCGTGAAACGACACATTCAGTGTTTAATCTGCCTTCGTCTCGGCTTGTTTTTCAGCCCTGCTCGATGCTAATGCTAATGCTAGCTCGAAGTGATCTGTAAAACATCTGGACGTGAGATTAGGCTGTCAGGAACAGCTGTCTGTTTCCAAGAGCCTGCCCCTGAAAACTGGTTAACGATTTTGTTTAGACATATCCGGGATTTTTATGTCGTTATAAACTAAATAAAAACCGTTATCATAAACTGTAATAGTTATTAAACAGCCTGCGAGTTTACCAACCGCCCAACTGGGGTTAAGGTAACTTCATCTCATCTCAATCTGGAACAGGTTCAGTGCATGCCACTCTCTCAAACTTCACAAGTTCGACATGTGGGACCAAACATGGGCTTTTTACTTCTATCATGAGAGATTAGAAAGACTGGGCAGTGATTTAAGTTACTTCAGCACCTCTAGAAACACACATTTCATAAGTTCATACTTTATTCAAAATGTCTTTTTAGTTCTTGAGTGTAACTAAGCACTTGTTAAGAAATGCAGCTTCACTACATATTGCACGTGACAGTATCATCATATGTGTGTGACAGATTTTTAAACGTACTTGAAGTATTTGGAGCGCCGCTGTGAAGGTAGAACAGGTGTTTCACAGCCAACTGTTGGCTGTTGTTACTCACGCTGCAAGCTTCTTTTATAGGATGCTTTTGAACTGTGATCATGTAAGTTGTCAGGTGTGTAGGAGACAGGATGTAGTTTAGTTTGATCTGATTCTATTTAATGGTCCATGCCTTTATGGATATACACCTGCATAGGACTGATCATGAATTTGTTATTGATGTTGAGTTACGAACTCTTTTCCCTTCATCCAGAGGGTGCAGAGATTGTCATTCTCTGGCTGTCTTTGCTGGCTTCATAAAATCTAAAGCCTGGTGTTAGATTATTTATTTTATGACTTAACAAATGGGTGTGTTTATTCCACCCCTCAATGTATCTTGTTTTTTGTGACAAATTAAGCCCCTTGTTGAAAGATGTGCAGCATTTGGACAAAATAAAGCAAAAGTAAATTGTTGATAACCCATTTAATAATCTTCATTGATGCAGAGAAAGCATCATTAACAGACTAACAACAACTCAAGACGAGACTTTATGTAAACCGTGCTGCTCTGTAGCTCCTGTGTCTGTATAAATGAATCTTTGTTTGTATATGGAGGATTTCTCTTTGTAGTGAAGCAGCACGTGTTTTGTCGGTTTGTTCAAACAGCTGATCAAAGACTGGCTGCAAAACTTTTATTCTCACGCATGTTGAGCATTTCTTTTTGAATAGATGGAGTCATGTCTTGTTTCGTGTTAGCAAGAGAACAAAAAAAAGAGAGCAAATGAACTGCTTTGACGAGCTTGTCCACTGTTTTTTTCCATTCTTAACGTGTATTATGATTAGTAACTAGGTTAACCTGCTCAGTAGAAAGCTGACAGCCTCCTGCTGCAAGTCATCCTCAGATCAGAGCTACGATTTCTGTGTCAGGATCAGTAAACAAGGTCTGATGTTGTTGAAATGCTTGTGCTAGTTTTATTTAAGCCCGGTCTAACCGTGATGGTAGTTTGATGTTAGTTTTATGTCAGATGGTTGTTAGCTTACTGTCTGGTGGTTGCAGTGAGTCAGTGAGAAATCAGGTCAGTGTGTCACTAAGACTCAGCAAGTTACGCTAACTAACTGTGTCAGAGCTGATTAACCTGCCACTGATCACACAGACTTCACACGCACACGAATACACACTGCTGCTGTACTGAAGGAGAGGAGTCCTACTGTTAAAGGCAAAAATACTGCACCATTGAAAAAAACTTGTGAAGTTTTGTTCGTTAAACTTATCTGTTGTGTTAAACACTTGATCCAGTTTCGGTTCAGATGTGTCCTTGAGTTTAATTCTGATTAAACCCTGTTTTATTACATTTTTTTAATAGTTAAATCATTACTTTGGAAACGAGTTATGAGTTATCCTCTGGTGATTTTGTGTTAGTTAAATACCCTCTCATTAAAGTTAAAGAGTTGAAACTTCATCAGCAAAACAAAATGCCCCATGTTGATTCACGGACAAGTTTTAAATCTCATTAATTATGATGAGATTAAAGACTCCATGAAGATTTATTTATACTTTTTCTAAAGCATGATATTAAACACAGACATGTAGCTTCATACTCCGACACCAACAGCTGTGATTTCACACTCAAACTAAAGAAGACACCGTGCTTGATATCAGCACAAAGATAGTTGCTTCAAGCTGTTGGCTGACATAAAAACTAAATGTTAATTGCTGATCTTTGTGTCAGTTGCCCTATCGTGTTTGAATAGTTTCCATCTTTAAATTAATTGGAGTGAAAGCCACTGTTTGGATTCGCTTAGTGTCAAGAATAGTCAAATAGTCCCTAAAGCTATGAGGCGTTGTTATAGAGTAGTGACACCATTTGCTTCTCTCCAAGCGAAGGAACGCAGTATTTACTGTTCACATGATCTTGTTAAGGTTCATTCGAGAAAATGAAAAATAAAGACAGTCTCAAAAATTGAAAATCTTCCATAAGCAAAAATGAGACCTAATCCCTGAGTATCCTTATATGTTTGATACGCTTCATTTATCAGCAGTTTAACAGTAAAATTTGAATTTGTAAAGTAATGTAGATAGACTGTGTCACACCAACCTGCTGCATCAACAGAGAGCAGATGAGAGAGACCGTGCTAATTTAATCATTAACCAGTGTTTACAGATATGTAGGGTTACTGGGCTGTGTAATCAGTTTACTGTATGTTCTGTAAGTTGTTACAATGCACCTGTTGTGTCATAGATGTGACCCGAGCATCGGAGAAAAGATGCTCCATCACAGAAGTTAAAGTTACCATGTGACGCTGTGCAGGGCCGTGTCCAGACTTTAAGACTGGGGTGGCAAAATGAGGGCACTGACATAGATAGGGGTGTCTCTTCATTTGCAGTGAATGTCCTGCTGCATTCACAGCCCTCTCACTTCTCTGCCGACGATTGGTCGAACAAAAAAGTAGCCGGCCTGAGTGACATCCCCAAACTTGAAAATCTGAATTTTTTCCAGGCGAGTCCGACAGACACGCTCCAGCATGAGGATGATCCAGCCCACTGATGGGAGAAATTCCCTCGACAGCTTTATCTTTAAACACAGTTCTTTGTTTCTTTGTAACGTACATATGCAGACACACTTTCTCTTTACTTAAACTCACTCTGTCCTAAATCCCTGCAGACAAAGTCTGACACACTTCATTCAGCTTTCATAAAGTGTTTTTTTTTTTTTATTATTTTATTTCTTGTTCTAAAATTAATTACTTTATTACTTTAATTACTTTACTTCACAGCATTACAAAATCGGACAAACCAGTTTCTCCCTTTTGATTTGACCACCAACTTTTTTTTTTCTTTAATTTCTTTTACACTAATCCCTAATGAGGGACTGGCACACTGTCACGCTACTACATAGCAGACTGGGTTGTCAGCTTACACACTACCAAGAAGGGCACAGTTGGCTGTGGAAACACAAACAGGATCAGGGCTTACTGATCTGACCCGTACCAAACTGTACTGATCCATACTGGACTGCTTGGTGGAAACAGGGCTTTAGAAACGCCCAGGACCCTGTCAGGAAATCAGAGGGTTTTTTTTGGAGTGCAGAACTTTTTTAGAGGAGCTTCTGTTGAAGATGTCACAGTGTTCACTTTGATATTTAATCATCATGTAACCCTCTCTTCATCCTTCTCCTCAGCAATGGCTGGTGGCGCCCAATCTGCAGCAAGAGGTGTATCGTCACCTTGCCTTATATGTACCCAGAGTCCTTTGCCTAGGCCAAAGCCGGGGTAGTACCAGGGAGGAGCAGAGAGAGGAGCAAAGGGAGGAGCTGGCTTGTCAGTTACTCCTCCTGGCTCCTCTGGAGTGGCTCCTGCTTGGGGAAGATCCAGCTGCTGGCCTCGCTCTGCTGCAGGAGAAGAACCTGCCGTCCCCTCTGTGTGGACATGTGTTCAAGGTGGGAGAGCCCACCTACTCCTGCAGGTAATCCAGTCGCACTAACATTAATACAAACAGACACACACACACACACGCACACAGATCAGGTATTAACAGCTGTGTGTGTTTGTAGGGAGTGTGCTGCAGATCCTACCTGTGTTCTGTGCATGCAGTGTTTCCTGGGTAGCGTTCACAAAGAGCATCGATACAGGGTGAGTGCAAACACACACACACACACACACAGACACACACACACACAGCTTTGTTGATGTGTAAAGTCTTTAAAGCTGTAAATAGTTTCAGATTCTTCACGCAGTGCAACAGGAACACCAGCATTTTGTGATGTCATGACCAGAGCTTGAGCTGTGAGGTACCAAATTCATTTGTGATCAAGAGTTTAGGTCTTTGCACACTGAGTCCTTCATTTTTGAATGCGTTTTTTGGATCAATAATCTGAAAACAAAAACAAAAAAAAAAGAAAAAAAAAACACAAAGACATCTTGCACACTGAATCGGATGCGTTTATCTTTCCATTAATTGCCAAAATTCACAGCATGATAAAAGTGGAATCATTGAGCAGTGATCAAGCAGCTGATCCTGAGCAGCGGCTGTCAGTAAGTTTGAGGTAGGCGCATACACACACACAATCTCACACACATACGCGGGCACACAGACACACCCACAAGTCTTCATTCATCATCTAAACACAGCCTGAAATGACAGAAAGTGTGTCGGACCATCTCACCGGACATCGTTATCATTGATAAATTAATCTGCCAGCTAAATTACATGATGATGATGATGATGATGACATTGCAAGTCGCCTGTGGTATTCATCACATCAACCCTCAAAACGACCTGGATGGATCAGAAAAAACACAGAAAATAGAATCTGTTCCAAAAACATTATTCTAACGAATAAACTGGACTCGGTGTACAAAGACCTTGATGCTGAACGAACAGCTGTCAGATAGTACTTCATATTTAATATTCACCTGTTTTCTTTTTAAATGGACAATAAGTCATGAAAATGAATATTTTTTAAAGTATTGCAAAATATTAAAATGTATTTTTTTCTTTCTCGTGCATATAAAGAATTAGGGAGCTGATTTTTTGATTTTGATGGGCTGTGTTTTGAAAACTCAAAAGCCTGTCCAATCCTGCAACACATCACCATACATGTGCTGTCAAAGTAGTTCATGCATTTCAAGTCAGACTCATCTTTAGCCACAGCTTTAAACAACACCTGGACAAAGTGCTGCTGCCCACACGAGTAAAGCTGCTTCTTGGACCAAAAAAAAAGTCTGCCTTAAGGGCTGATTATGCTTTCTGCACAAACGTGACCCGTGGAAATCAGACCCACGAGATCCACACAAGAGAACACGTGTCGCTTTTATGCTTTTTCACACTCCGCACAGTCTGTTCACAAACTGCAGGGGCAGTGTGTCATAAACACACGTCTACCACAGTACTAAACTACAGAAGAAGACATTGTTATCATGGTGATCTCTGTGATGAATCATATAAATGCCAGGTTTTTTGTACTTTGGACACAAGGATTTTCTGTTCATCTGTGCATCTCTGCATGGAAGAAAGTTTCGGAGGTGCGCAACGTGGAAATTTTTCATGTGAAAAGTACTGTGTGAGGGGACGAGGCTGCTAAAATGATGTCATTTGTCTCCATGAAGCCGTGTGGACCTCACAGATGCCTCAAGCATAAACCAGGATTTAGACATCCAGACAGCAGAGGATTGCAAACTGCAGATTAGATTCTGTGTTTTTGTTTAATAATTGAATTCATAGCAAACGGGCAACTTGTGTAGTTGTCTTAACATCAGCACACACAGCTGGAGCAGCCCAGTTTGAGTTCGGGCGTGGTCACACTGGCCAAATGTACAGTACTGAAGCACGCTTCAGCCCGAAAGTCCAGTTCATTTGGCCAGTGTGACCGCAAATGTACCGCTGTTCACTTCTCCTCTTTAGCACGCTTCGATAAGGTGTGCTTCAGCACGGTACATTTTATGCATGAGCATGTGGACACGCTCACCGGAACCGCTCCTCTCTACAGCTATTTTAAGCAATAACACCGGTGTTAAAGAGCTGCGTCAGACCAAAACAACTTAACATGAGCAAAAAGTCTCTAAAGTTGTAATCCTGATCTCTCTCTTTCTCATTGTGCTGACTCTGATGAGACCACGCTCCATGTAAACAGACGCTTCATGGTGACGTAGGCGGGCAATCGTGCTTGACCTCCTCACGGTTTGAATGGGCAGTGTGACCGCGCCCTTCCTGTGCCTCACTTTACACTCCACATGCTGCAGTAACACTACTCCACATGTGCTCGAGGTGATGTCAGAAGAAAAACAACAGATTGCTCAGCCTCAGCCAAAACGTTTCAAAGCTGCTTTTTAAATGATTTTAAATTCTTGGTTAGATTTGTGTTTCTCTATCCAGGAAATCAAAAACGAGCAAACGAACAGAAGTTGTAAAGGTTTGTGTTTTCACAAACAGACTCCTCCTCAAAACTTGTGTCAGGTTCAACCAGTTTCCTGTGGGGTACTTAGCTAAGCTCAAAGGTCAAAGGTCAAGCTGTCAGCTGCACAAAGACCTGCTGAGATTTGTGTACTTCACCGAAGAGCCTGTCTGCCGCATGTGACGCTCTTATACACACACACACACAAACACACACACACACACACACACACACACACACACACACACACACGAGTCAAGCTCTTCTACTGCAGTGTAAGAGTCTATTAGCCTTTGCCAGTGCCAGCTCAGAGGACTCAGGATGTGTGTGTGTGTTTTACAGATGACGACGTCAGGAGGTGGGGGTTTCTGTGACTGTGGAGATGCTGAGGCCTGGAAGAAAGGCCCTTACTGCCACAAACACACACCCACAGACAGCAGCAAGCACTCACAAGAGGTGAGACACACACCCGTCCCTCTGTTTGTCTGTCTGTCTTCACCTGTCTCTGTGTTTGTCACTTTGTTCCTGTTTTTCTCCAGCTGTCTTTCCTCTTCTGTTGCTGCTGTAGCACTGAAAACATTCTTTGTCACTTCAGGATCCTGTAGCTCAGCTGCCTGCTGACTTGGTTGCTCGGGGTTACAGCATTTTCTCAATCATCCTGAAATACGCTGTGGACATGCTGACCTGGGAACAAGAGGATCAGCTCCCTGAGGGACTGACGCCACCGTACGCATGCATAAGGACGACACACATACACTCACTGTCAAACTTAGTAATCTATATGTTCCTAACGAACCCAGTGGCCTGTTAACTGATTCTCCAGAACAACAGTCAGGTCGAGCTGAACTTCACTCATAATGAGCGTTACAGATGCAATTAGAAAACTGTAGATCTTTGATCAAATGCGTTATATTCCACTTGGCTGAAGCTAGCAACCTCAACTAGCCTACTGGTTCCCAAAATGTGGGTCAGGTCCCCATGAGTGGTCGCCAAACACTGGTATGAGGTCATAAAATGTCACTTATCAAAAACTTTTTACAGATGCATATTTCATCCTGTATTGTAAAATATAAGCAAAATATGGATGACTTCTTATATCAAACTATGCAAACGGAAACTATTTGACCTGTTTAACACATTTTTCTTGCTGCCGTTTGACCCCTGAGGAGACTTAAGCCAGACGTATACTCCTGTGTTGACTCTGCACCATAGTGGCCATCGCGGCCTTAAGCCCTACACACGTCTGTGTTGAAATGTACACATCACTCTTTAATTCTCCTCCAAAACACAAGATGGCAGAGTGCTCTGTATGAGCGCCTGCTACATTTTCTGCTTTTTGAAGCAGATACATGTTGCTGTGTATTATACAGCAGCTATTTCAACAGATGGAGAGAGAGGAGACGTCAGAGGAGAGGAAATGTACAGAGCAGTGTGCAGTGATTTTGGAAATTTTTTGAATACAGGAAAAATGATCCTTCCCAGCAAACAAATCACAGTTGTGATCCATGGTAAATTTGATTTAATGTAACGTGTAGGTAAATTTAGGAGGAGGTTCACATCAGGCTATGTGTATGGGTTTCTGCGTTGATTCAGTGTAGAAGTAAAAACCAGGATTAAGCCAGGAGATCGACGGTATCAGTGGCGGCAGATTATTTAGGAAACACAGAAAATGAAGTAACATCTTTTTGTTCTGTGTTTGGATTAGTGATTTCCCAAACCAAGGGGTCGCAAGTCTCTGGCACTGATATTCCGGGGGTTTCATAGGATGAAAAGTTTTGGGGGCCCTGAGTTAGCCCGTCAAAAAGTTCATCCACCTCATACATGTAGGGTTAAAAGAAAACACTTTCAGTATTTAATTGTCAAATTAAAGGGTTAGTGAGAAGAGACTTCAGACCAAGCGGCAACCTCCACTCTGAAAATATGAGGCAATACGGAAGTGCTAAAGTCTGCTGTTCCTCCAGTGTCCGCTTGAGGCTGGCTCCGGAAGTACCGGAAGTCAACAAACACACCAAGCCAAAAAAAGACGTTTTCACGGCCAAAATAAGCACATTTACAGCCTGGTACAAAGAATGTCTCCTGTCTGAATCGGTGATTTCACTAACGCCACGCACTGTACGGGGGATGAATTTTTTTCTAATTCGGCAGTTTCCATAATATTAAGCTCACCATTTCGTCCAATCAGTGGTTGTTACTGTGGAGACTCACAGTCCGCCTCATTTCCAATATGGCCGCGCCGGCCGTTATGCTTCAGAAGTCCGTTTAAGAAACAGACTGGTGACGTCGCAGAGACAACGTCCATTAATTATACAGTCTATGCTTCAGACCTTTGCTTCTTCACAGATTAAACCTTGGTATACCTGCTTTGGATGAGCTCATGAGCTCTGATCTTTGAAGCTCTGTGTGCCCTTACTTATCGGGCCTTAGTCCTCACAGAGGCAGAAACACAATTTCCAGAATAAATGTTTACTTTATTACATTTTCATCCAAACAGCACAGATATCCTGTCCTGTCTGCAGTATTTTCTCCTTATCCTGTCTTGTGTGTGTGTGTGTTTCCAGGGAGAGAGGAGACAGTTTCCACTGCATGCTGTTTAATGATGAAGTCCACACGTATGAACAGGTGATCTACACTCTACAGAAAGCCGTCAACTGCAGCCAGAAAGAAGCTGTCAGCTTTGCCACCACTGTGGACCGAGATGTCAGTACTCTTCTTCTTCTATTTTTTTAACATTTCACCCTGATAGAAAGCATAACATTTTTAATGTGATTAAATCTCATCAAAGAAAACATTATTTACCCTCTGGTTCTCTGTCTTTTGTGTGCATGCAGGGCAGGAAGTCTGTGCGATATGGTGATTTCCAGTTCTGTGAACAGGCCAAGTCTGTTATAGTGGTGAGTTTCCACCTCCTCATTCATGTTAGTAATCTGCCTGAACTTCCAACTGCCCGGCTGTTGAAACTGACAGACATTTATCTACCATGTCTTTAACTTTGTTTCACATCTTGCCTCCCACCAACAGAGGAACACCAGTCGACAGTCCAAGCCTCTCAGAGTTCAGGTGATGCACTCCTCCGTTGTTGCTCACCAGTGTTTTGCTCTGAAGGCTCTTAGCTGGTTGGGACAGGTCATCCAGTACTCCGGTATGTCTGGAATTCTCTACCCACAATCCCTCTGTGTATGTGTACATCAGCACTGATGGCTAAGTGTTTACCTGTTGTGTTACAGATGGTCTGAGGAGGATCCTGTGTCAGGTTGGCCTACAGAGAGGTCCTGAAGGAGAAAACTCCTCTCTAGTTGACAAGTTGATGCTCAATGACTCCAAGATGTGGAAAGGTGAAAACCCTCACTTCACTTTGATTTATTTATAAACTTAAAGGTAACAATGTTTCCACATATAGAGGATATCAGGGAAAGCCACAATTGACGCAACAGCTTTCTATATTTGCCTCACTGTTGATGAACAGTCAAAAGATCAGACAGATACAGAATAATCAAATGGTAGGACGGGAGGCGAGACAAGCTGTCACGTGTCTAATCACAGACTGGAAAATACATGGACATGGTCTCTGTGAAGCAGAGTTTTAAAGCCTGTAACCGCTGCAGTCTGCCTACCTGAACCTCAATCTAGTCAGCTGTGCCTCAAACTATGCAAAACTCTAAATCTTAATATCTTCAAAACTACTGATTTCATCAAATAAACAACTCCTCAAGTGGAGACTAAATGATCTGCAATTCCAAGCGTGATCACATATGCTTCATTTCTCACAGCTGGAGGAAGCTGCTTGGTGTAGAAAGAGGTGTTGATAGGTGTGAGAGAGGATTGGGAGGTAACGGGGGAAATAAATTAGCCCAAGCAAATTAAAGTCATTTTCTAACATACACTACAATAAGTTGAGGAACAAACACTAGTAATACATAAGTTTAGATTTAAATAAAGTTATATTGATATTTTATTTTTATATCTATAATAAAGAAAACATAACTTAATATGTCTGACTGTCATCACCTCTCACTGTAGGAGCGAGGAACATCTACCATCAGTTGCTGATGAACAGCCTCCTCATGGACCTCAAGTACAAGAAGATCTTTGCCATCCAGTTTGCCAAGGTAACACATCTGATACCTGTCTACCTTCAGAACGCACCTTTTATTTACCCAAACCAATCAGCCAACATGTACGACACATGTACATGTACGATCACAACCAATCAGTAAAACAGATCAGTACAGGTGAACACTGCAGCGTATCTCCACATGCCTCACATGATGGATACACTTAACACTAAGATTTCCATCTTTGAGTTTGGATGAGTAGCTTATAAAACTCTAACTTTTGGGACCATCATGTATTTTGATTGAAAGTTCCTGAATAAGTTCTTTACGGCACCAGAAATGAGTAAAAGCCCCCTGTTCCAAAACAATCCATGATGAGGGGTGCAGAAAGTCGTCAAATGATTCTACGTGTGGTTGTACCAAGGATCACCTGATGTGATCAGTTTACATGAAACGCTGTACGATCATTACACATAAAGTGACCACATGGTTTTAATCAGTCGCTTTAATCAGTCACCAGTGTCCAGAAAACCTCTCAAGAAGACATGAAAGTGTTCTAAATAGAAAAATGAAATGATCATATTCCTCAGACTGACAGAAACGCTCTTAAAGTAACCGTGTTTTTTTAAGCATGTCAATATTGTTGGTGTTGTTTTTGCCAATTCTCCTCAGGTGTTCAGTGTGAGTGGTTTAGGTCAGAGTTTGCTTTCCTGAAATAGTCCAGATTAGCCTTCAATCCCCATAAACAACAAAATGTGACTGTGGCAGCTCTCAGACACATAAAAGTTTTTTTCTTCAGCTAACAGATAAAGCCCAACTAATTATGACCCAGAATGATCCGTTTTAAAATCTTTTTAATGTGAAATACGCTCAATGGCCACTTTATTAGGTACACCTCTCTAGTACCATGTTGGACCCCTTATTCCTTCAGAGCTGCCTGAATTCTTGTTGACATAGATTCAACAAGCTGCTGGAAACATTCCTCAGAGAGTTTGCTCCATATTTACACGACAGCATCACACAGTTGCTGCAGGTTTGTCGGCTGCACATCCATGATGAGAATCTCCCGTTCCACCACATCCCAAAGGAGCTCTACTGGATTTAGATCTGGTGACATGTCATGTTAGAGAAACCAGTTTGAGATGATTTGGACTTGAAGGAACGTTATCCTGCTTGACGATGGGGACAACTCTTAAGCATACTTTGGTAAAGGCACTGAGTTGCTGCCTTGTAATTTGCTGATTATAATTTCATGTTAACCAGTAGTTGAACAGGTGTACTTCATAGAGTGGCTGGAGAATGTAATTCCTTCCAGTATTTCCCTCTTAATTTTTGAAATACTACATTCACTGAGTTTTGCAGAACTCTAAAAAATTGTTCACGTAAAGAAACAAAGACATGGGCAGACATTAATAACCTGTGAGGCGCTGCTAGTCGTAGTTGGGTTGTTTTAAAGGATCTAATCGAGTAAATAGCAGCCCATTAGCAGCGACCTCTGACCCAGAGGTGAAATTTCGTCCCCCCCTCTAGAACTACAGACGCCTCCAGACAGATTTTATGGAGGATGATCACGAGCGAGTGGTGTCAGTGACCTCTTTGTCTGTCCAACTCTTCACCGTCCCGACCATGGTGAGTACTCCTCCTCCTCTGCACCTCCACACACCTTTCTCTCTGCCTGTCTCTCTCTCTGCTGGTAGAATTATGAGCGCATGCAGTGCGACTACGTGAGAGATGACCACGACCGTGAGTTCTCCATCACTGACCTGTCAGTACAAATGTTCACCGTCCCGTCGCTGGTGAGTTCAACCTGACTTTCTGTTGAGGAATAAGAGGTGGGGAGTGTTCTTCACTGAAGCTGGAAGGCTTCACCTCTTAAACCACAACTGACCTCTGGATGCATTCAAAGATAAAATGCACATTTCTTCTTTAGGTGCTGTTAAAATGTAGTTTCTCTTAGAAACTAAAGATGCTAATTTAAACAGTAATGGTAAACAAGCATCACCATTGATAAAACTGATCAGTCTTGAAAAAAAACATTATGAGCCACAAAATTCTCCTGAAAAGGATTTTAACTTCTGGTCTTTTAAGCAGATGATCACTAACAAAACAACAAGATCACAGGTTGGACTGAACCTGGGCCAACCTCAATTGGAGCACGATCAAAGACCTTTTTTATATCTTATAAGGCCTGATTTTGATGTGTTCTGCATCAGTTATTACCTCTAGCAACTTAAATCTTTAATATCTCTCATTTTATGTCCACAGTATCGCATCATGTGTCTTTTATTTGCCTTCATATTATTGCATATGCATCGTTCCAGGTTTCTTTAGACCCTTTAGAGCTCCTGTTGTTTGTTTTTATGGTTGTGTGGTCTCTCTACATTCTACCTTTCAGAGTCAACATGAGGGAAATTGTATTACTTTAAACCAATGTTGCTATTCTTGACATCTACTTTACATTAAGCTTCTTTCCAGGCCCCTTGTGGTGCCTCCTTTTTTGACCATTTTCATGAACTTATCAGTAGAATCTGGTTTTGTGTTGTAGTAAATGATTCCCTCCAGCAGCTCAGTGAAGTATACCCTCTGTCTCCACAGGTTCTGATGTTTTGTGATAACTCTTGTGTGCGTGTTGTAGGCTCGGATGCTGATGGTGGAGGAGAACCTCATGACAACTATCATAAGAACATTTGTGGATCACCTCCGTCACAGAGACCTGCAGGGACGCTTCCAGTTTGACCGCTATACCGCTCAGCAGGCCTTTAAGTTCGGACGGGTCCAGAGCCTGATCGGAGACCTCAAGTTAGGACCATCCCATGAATTTATATGCCTGTTTATGTACAGTATCTTCCCTGTAGATTATACTGTTATAGAATCTACTAGTATACCAGCACAGACAGTTAAACACAAGTTATGTATCCCAAAACTTGTACAGAGTTAATGAGTCACTTTATGGAAAGGCAAATGCACCTCTTCAGAGTTTAATCAACATTTTTAGGCCTTGTCCATCAGTTATATTGTTTACGTTTTACTTTATACATTGGTTGGTGGTTTATGTATTGTAAAATAACTTAAAAATGACTTATACACAAAGTGTCTCACAGTTATAATCTCAGTTTCACACCAATAACAGTAAAAAACCAGTTTGAACCAGTTGAACAAGTAAGTTTGTGTTTACAGGTACGTCCTGATCAGTCGTCCCACTGAGTGGAGTGATCAACTCCGACAGAAGTTTCTAGAAGGTTTCGACGCTTTCCTTGAGTTGCTCAAGTGCATGCAGGTAACACACTCGGAGACCTGGACGCTATGGGTGTGTTAGCTGACAATATTAGATTTTGAAAGATTAGATTGTGTCCATTAAGAGACTCTGATTGGCCAGGTCTCTGGAGGCCTGATCAGGAGACAGAACAATGGACAGACTTTGGTGTTTGAGGCAGGAACAGAACCATGATTTCAGCTTTGGGTGGGCCAAACAAATTTTGGGTGGGTCTTAAACAACAAAATTGAATAGATCACTATTTAAATTATTAAAAATGAATGACTGGTATACTGCTGTTACTATGTGTGGTTTTAAAGTGGATTTGGTTACTTTTTGCTCTTTCAACCAGTAGCCCGCTATGACTGAGAATACTGCGTTTTGGTTAGCCTTCTCGTTTCCACCGAGAATGTTTGGTTTTTGTTGGGGATGCACCGAAATTTCAGCCACTAAAAATTTTCATCCAAAAATGGAAAAATAGTGCATTTTCAGTTTTCGGCCGAAAGAGTTTTATCACCGAAACAACATGGTCAAAACAGCATGTTGTGATGAAGCAAGCTAAAACTGGCTGGCACACTCTTGTCTGGATAAGGGCCGACACACACAAACAGACAAGCACACAGGACAAAGAGTCCAGCAAAAATGTCACAACCATCACAAGAGATGCAGAAAAAAAAAATCTGCCTTTTTAAAGTGCTCCCAGGTCATCTATGTGAAGATCTCATGTTGAATGATTTAAGAAGCGGTAATTTCTGAAATGAATTCAGCACTGGGGGAAAGGTGGGGGAATTTAATTTCAGCAGATTCAGACTGATTTACCTGTGATCACTCTCTATGGTTCTGACTTAACAGTAGCGCTCTGACACTTTCAGCGGCTGCAAGAGTGGTGACATTAACCACGGTTAAAATAAAGACACACAAAAACCCCAGTCTTTCCCAAAATCATTCTCAAAAACAAAATTCAAAAACTGATTAAGGAAAATATTTTCTATTATTATTATTTTATTTTATTTTTTTTAAGAAAAGTTTCAGGTGGGCCTGCTGAAAAGTTGGTGAGCCTGAGTTTGGCTCGGATGAAATCTGTTCAAAAAGGCATTTTAGTTGAAATAGATGAATGAAAAAGTTTGTTGATAGAATTAAGATAGTGAATCTGCTTAAAGATAAACATTTTTTCTGTATTGCTCATGAGGGCTGAGACGATATGCTTTTCTCCCGATGCGATTCCTTAGTGATTTTTGGGGTGCCGGTTCAATTTAAATTGCGATTCTTTGCAATTTTCCTTCCCTTATTTAACACCAGCCCATGTGAAGTTGAAGGATGTAGATGTCTACAGAGTATATCAGGAGCCATATTTACCCAGAAAATAAACGTCACATGTGGGTCAGTTTTTAAGATGTATTCAGGGGATCTGACCTCATGTTACTAGACAGTCAAAGAAAAGCATTTGCCCTCTGCTGGAGAAAAGTGGTAATGTTTTTTTCAACCCAGCTGAACAAAGACTAAAGTGAAGGATTAAAATTTGGAAAAAAATATTTTTAAACAAAAATGGAATAAAATAAAATTGTAAAACAAAAAATCCTGATACTAATGTATATATAATGTAAAATAATTTTTTCTCCCACCCTTATTGCACACCCCGAATAAACAGAAGAGCCCAGCCTTCTTCTGAAACCTATCCATCTGTCTATGTGAATACGTGAAGCTGTCTGTCTGTCTTTCTATGTATGAATCTGTCTGTCTGTAATCTGTCTTTAATCCTGTCTCTGTGTCTGCTTTTCTTCTCGTCTATTTCAGGGTATGGACCCAGTGGTGAGACAGGTGGGCCAGCACATTGAGATGGAGCCTGAGTGGGAGGCAGCCTTCACTCTGCAGATGAAACTAACACACATCATCTCCATGATCCAAGAGTGGTGCTCAACTGATGTAAGTCTCCTTCAACACTGCTAACAGTACAAGGATAAATGAACTCTAAACTCTCCAGCAGCCAAATTTCAGTCACCAGGATGAGAACTGTAAAGGAGGATAATTATACTCTTCTAATGACACTTAGCTTGGCTGTGATCTTTACAGATGCACCTAAAGTCACAAATATTCTGACCTGAGAACTTGCAGCAATAAATCAAATCATCCTTTGAGGGATTGTTCATCTCTCACTCAGCTTGGAGAGACTTCCGGACTTTTTGCACAAACTGTAAATCTACTTGTTTTTTTCCTGTCTGTCAGGAGCTTGTGCTGATTGAGGCTTACAAGAAGTGTCTGAGCGTGCTCAGTCACTGTCACAGCAGTCTACCAGATGGCGAACAGCCAATCAGCTTGAGTCTGGCAGGTCACTGTGTGGAGACATTTAGGTACCACGTGTCTCAGGACAAAGTGTCTATACACCTTCCTGTCTGCAGACTACTGGCAGGTAAACCCACATGCTCACACACACACACACACACACACACATGCTAACACAAGCACACAGGCTGGTAGTCCAGACTCTGCTAACTGCTCATTTATTTGTTTTGAGTCCTTTTGTTCTTTGAGCTGTAACCCGAAACAAATTAAAACAAGAGATGACATACAAGAAAGATTTATTAAACATGACCTCTGTGTCCATCACTGATGGAGCTTAGTCATGTTTATTCCTCTAATGAATACAGGTTTTGGAGTTTAGCTGGAAACATGTGCCTTAATGTCTCCATTACACTTTTTGACATCTCCTGATCTCTTAATTCGTAAAGACATTACAAATTAGGGATGCACTGAAAATTTTCAGCCAAAAATGGCTCAAAACTGCATTTTCAGTTTTCGGCTGAAAGACTTTCATCAACAAAACAACACGCTATAATAATGGCTGATGTGTTTCAATATATCTGAGAAAGCCCCATGGACGGTGATTTGCAAAGCGTGTAATGCACGCACGAGACATGATCCAGGTCATGACAGATACAGAAAACCTGCGCGGAGACAGAGAGCAGAGCACAGAAAGAAGAACTCGTCGCTTTGAACCAGATTAAGGGCCTTCCTCTCTTATAAATCAGATCTATACCCTGTTCTTCTATGTAACAGACTAAACAGCCTCATGTTATTTATCTTATTTATATGACGGATGGTCACGTGTTCACATCTCTCCTCTGCTCTCTGCATCGCACACAGCAGAGTTGCTCCTCGATGCACACGGACCCATGAGCGCACATACACACACAGAAAAAGAGAAATGAGCACACTCCGTGTAGCAGACAGAGAGTCCAGAAAATAATCTAACAGCCGCCACAAGAGACGCAGAAAAAAAATCTGCTTTGAAGCATTAATATGGAGTGGTTTAGTTATTCCTCTCAGTGTTTTGGTTTTCGGCCTTGGTTGCTTCATTTTCGGTTTCAGCTGAGAATTTTCGTTTTGATGCATCTGTACAAGACATGAAATAAACTAAAAGTGCTTCCTTCCTCTTTCTCCTGCAGGACTTCATGTTCTCCTCAGCAGGACAGAAGTAGCCTCACGTTTCCCTGAACGCCTTCCCCTGGTGAGTAACCTCTCCACTGCCACTCCAACACATCTGCTACACTTATTCTGAAACAGATCATTACACCTGTCTTAATGTGTGTGTGTACGCGTGCACCTGCAGGGAGAACTCAGCCCCCCTCTCCTGATTGAACTTCCTCTCCGGTGCCTGGTGCTCTGTGCCCAGGTGCATGCTGGGATGTGGAGGAGAAATGGGTTTTCCCTCATCAACCAGGTAACAACTCTTGCAAGCTTCCTTCTCTTTAAATGTTTTGGTTTAACTCTTAATAAAATGATGTAGCAGGGTTACTCTCCAACATTATTTAACTGTAACGACAGTTAAGTGTTAAGTCGAAAAACCCTCAAAGGTTATATTGCTTCAATAAGTTTGTTTACGCTAAAATAAAGATACGGTAGTGTTAATATATTCATTGTTTGGTGAATGAACTTTGTACATTCTGTGATTTTCAGATTTATTATTATCACAACGTCAAGTGCAGAGTGGAGATGTTTGACAAAGACGTCATCATGCTGCAGGTAAAGCTACACCTCACAATCACTGCTGACACACAGAGAGTTCATTCACTGCACTAACACGCCATCACAGCGCCGGGCTGTGCTGACTCAGCATTACTCTACAGACTGCCAGCATAGTTTTGCTCCCTGACACAGCCTGACGCTAATGACTTCACCTTCTCGAGCCTGACTTTACAGACACAGCTCCACTCTGCAGACACCTACAGTGCATGCGTTGTGGTTCCACTGATGCTCTGACACATTTTACTCAGGCTACTGTCTCATTAATACAGATCATAATGAGGTGTAGCAGCTCTTATCTTTGTTTCTGTTTTAAGTGAGTTTAAAGCGTATATGAAAGACATGATTTCCAACCTGTAGCATGAGCTTCAGTTCATGTGCTGTAACATCTCCAGGCTCAGCCTGTTTTCTGTCTGACAGTTGTGTCTGTGTTTCTGTGCAGGCGGGAGCATCCATGATGGATCCAAACCACTTTCTGATGATCGTTCTGAGTCGATTTGAACTGTTTCACATTTTCAGCTCTGCAGACTGCAGGAAGAGATACAGGGAGGCTAACAAGGTGATTACTGATTCTACTGGCACTCTACTGATACTCTTCAACACTCTACTCATTCCTCCTGTCTGTGTCTGACAGGATGTGGTCCAGCAGAACAACACTCTGATCGAGGAGATGCTTCACCTCATCATCATGGTCGTCTGTGAGTCTCTCTGCTGGAACATTTTATACGAGGAACAGACAAGAAGTCAAACAGGAAGTCAGATTCTTAACAGCAAAGTTAACAATGTAGCTTATGTATGTATGTGTGTGTGTCTTAAGGTGAGCGGTACGTGCAGGGTGTTGGCCAGGTGGAGCCCTTTGATGAGGTCAGGAGAGAAATCATCCACCAGCTGTCAATCCGACCGATGGCTCACAGTGAGCTGGTGAAGGCTTTACCTGAGAATGTAAGACACTCACCTGTCAGTCACTTTTTGTTTTGGTCTGCCTGTAAACCTGTCAGTTTATACATCTGTCCACCTACCATCCTCTACCCCAAACCTGACCTCTGACTGTTTCTTCTTTTTAGGGAAACAAGGAGACCGGTCTAGAGAAAGTCATCGACACTGTGGCTTCATTCAAGTTAGTCTACTTTCTTCAACACTTCCACCTTAACTGCACAATACTTCTCTGCTTCATCAAGTTTCTTTCTGAACAACCATCAAGTCCACCTTAAATATAAATCCACCTGGTATACCATCCATCAGTCTAAAAACACCAACCATGTGCAGTGTTGTTCTTGGCAGCTTTCTTAGCTTCAGTCTTTTGGATAAAAAAGTTTTTTAGTTTTAGTCACATTTTAGTCGACAAAAATTAAAAAAGGTTTTGGTCTAATTTTTTTCATTTTGAGTATAAAGAAAAAAAAGGAAAGGAAAGAATTTGTGTTTTAATTAATTAATTGGACAGACATTTTTTGTGTATAAATCCAGCCTGTACTCCAGAGAGGACTTTAAACACACAGTCACTCCATGCTTATGACTGTATCATACGCTGACACTGATCAGACTGTGAAATATAAAGACATGAACTGTGTCAATAAAGCAGAAACCCTCTCAAACCAAAAAGAGCTCACAGAGAGCTGAGTCTGAGACCTGGGTCATAATAAAGGATCCAGAAAACCAGGTCCAGACAGAGAACTGCTCCAAATCTATCAGAATATTAATGCTTTGATATTTTCAGATTACTAATCAGACTGCTTCATAGTTTGATAATATACCGTAGTTTAACATTGAACTTCAAATCTGTTTCTGTTCATCGTCATTTATAGCTTCACTTATTATTTCCTCTCCATAGTGAGTCCATATTTGGTCAGAACCTCGGCTCCAAACCAACTTTTTCATCAAACACTCAAAGTAAAAACTGGATTTAGAATATCAGCAGTTAATATTGATTATTGCTGCTCAAACCTGGTTCACTGAGGTTGATAAAGAAGACACATTTAATAACACAGCTGCAGACGGCGCTGGTGTTTCAGTGGAAAGTGTGACCCTGTTAACTGGAGACTCTCAGCAAACAATCACTGACACGTTCAGCTGAGAGTCACCAGTTAACACGGTCACTCTTTACTCTAAAACACCGGTTGCTCTGTAACGCTCTGAACTCCAAAGAAGTTGACTTCATGGTGTAGTATTGTTTCTGACAACTAACCACAGAATAACTGGACATTTTTACACAGCTTACAGATTCAATTTAGTGTTTTACACCGTTTATTTAGAGAACTCGTCTGAACGAATGGAGCTAAATGCTGCTTCTGTTGGCCAAATGCGTGCGCATCTTTATGATAACAAAATTTGAAAGGGGGTCTGTAAACACAATTTGTCAGTGCATGTCTGTGAGACAGATTATACACACAATAGGCAGAAATGTCATTCATTTTGAACGTCTGACAGACCGCACACTAACACTTTTGTCCAGCCTCATCTTGTCAACAAAACTCACAGGTCTTGTCATGTTTTAGTCATCAAAGAGCCATGTTTAAATTGTCACCGTCTCATTATCGTCATGTAAAAAGGGAGGTCATTGAAATAATTTAGTCATCGTTGACGAAAACAACACTGAACATGTCCAATAAACCCCAACAACCAACAGCTCTTCTTTAACTTTATCGCGTCGATTACGATTACGATTACGATTGATAAACCAGAGAAATATCTCCCTTTGCTCTCTTCGTCCATCATGCATGCTGTGAGTCGCATTTGCTGGGAATCAGAGAGAGGGAGAAATGTCTGACTCTAAATCCCTCCTGTGAATGCTCACATTGTGTTGGGATGTCTGTTGTTAATCCTTCTTTTGTTGTTTTCATGGTTTTCCACCGCTGGTTTCTGCTGATCTTGTTCTGCACTCTCAGTCCTGGTTTATTGTGAGCAGACTTTTTACTACAGACAGTTTGTCCAGTAGTGTTGCAGAATACAAGCCACATGAGGGATGCATTAGTGTACAATAAATGCAGGTTTAGGAGCAACATATGCTGCCATCTCAGACAATGATTTATTTCACTTAAGACCTCACATCTCACAGCAGAAAGATGCCAAACCACATCCTGCACACTTTACTAAAGAATGGGTCTTAAAAGGACATAATGATCTTTATGGCGATCAATGTATGATGTGCTCTTAAAATAGAGTGAAAAATATCTGCTGTCTACAGCAGGAGTGAACCTGAGAAAACACCAACCAATCCTAGCGTAGCGTTTGGGATCCACAAATCTTGTCCTGCTGTTCTGCCCGCCTCCTGCAGCTACATTTTTCTGGCGTACACTAGCCCTGATTCAATACCCATAACCAAAAGGGATCCAAGTACGCCGGAGTACGGCAGAAAAACTACCTATAACTTGATTACTGCTAACGTAGTGCAAACAAAAACAATGTGCTGAGGGCCAGTTTGAGTCTGCGGTTTTGAAATAGTCACATTAATATGATCGTGAATCAGTGGCACCCATGCATGAACGGGGGCGTTGTTTTGGAGGAGCTCTGAGTGTGGGAGGTCGGGGCTGAACGGAGGCCTGAGGAGATGCTACATTCAAATTCATGCTAGTTTTCCGTGACTGCAAACCCTGCCTTTAAGTGCTGCTGAAAGAGCAGGATCCATTATAAACCTTTTTTTTGCCCGTTTCAACAAGCAGAAGTAAAGCATGAAGGAACTTTGTGAGCTGGTTGGCTCTGACATTGCTCTTAAAGGCGTAATTAATTACAGTAAAACCTGACAGAATCAATCATTTCACACAGCCAGGCTATCGGTAAACTTGGTAACAATAGTGAATCACAACCGTCCTGTGACCAACGTAAAGGTTTAGCAGAGATTAGAATAAAGAGTAATGCAGTTGACTTCATTGGTCAAGAAACTGTCCAGGACAAAACCTTGGAATAAAGGCCAAAGTGTCATAGCCTGATTAAGGTTAAAGAGCGAGTATTCTGCTTTAAGGCCTTATCCTGTTTGTCTCGTACCCCTGTAGTAGATTTACATGATTTACAGCTTAAAATAATCTTTTTTTTCCTCACACTAGTGTTTTAAAAAACCCTTATTTCAGCTTCTGTCTGAAACTCTTCATTTAAGCTGCTGTCTCTTTGAAGCTCCCTGCACCTTAAACCCCCTTCCTTCTGATTTGTCGCCCTCTGGAGGCCTGTTGGGGGTGGAGATATGAGCAGATCTGGTTGTTTAAGGTTCCTCCCTCAGGTCATAAACCAATTAGGAGATCCTTTCATGGTGACCTCATCATTTCAGCAAGTCTTGTGAAGTTTTCTCAATATTTTTAGAACTGATTATTTGGATCAGTTTACTATCAGATTCAGGGATTTCTACAACATATGAATATGAAGAGCTTTAGACTGAACATCTATCAACCCTCAGGTAAAGTGGTGTGTATTTAAGGTGGACTTCTGGATGATGATGATGGTGAATTTCTCTATATTAACAGTGTATTTACCGTACAGTCCGTGTGTAAACTCAAGGTCTGACCCTTTCACTGTTTCATTTGCTCTGTCAATAGGAAGCCAGGTGTGACAGGTAGAGGCTTGTATGAACTGCGCCCCGAATGGAATAAACACTTCAACCTGTACTTCCATCACTACAGCAGAGCCGACCAGTCAAAGGTACAAGTCATGACAGGGGCGCTGAACGTGTAACTTGATTTGAGTTATTTTAACATTATGATGCTTCTGTGGTTACAAAGTGTGATGTGTGTTTTTCAGGCTGAAGAGGCACAGAGGAAGCAGAGGAGACAAAACGGAGAAGACACAGGTAAATATACCACACCTGTGTTTCCAGTTAGTGGGATCGATCTGTTCAATGTCAATGCAACAAGAGTGAGACCCAAAGAACGTGACTGAGACCACCTCAGACCACCAGAAATCAGTCTTCAGATGTTATACTGATTTGTGTTGTGTACCTCTTAATGATTATCACATCATTATCAATAACATGTATTGTGTGTGTGTGTGTGTGTCTGTGTGTATCAGCCCTGCCCCCTCCACTTCCTCCACCCCTTTCTACTCTGTTTGGAAGCCTGGTGAACTTGCTGCAGTGTGACGTGCTGCTGGCTGTAGAGGGCGCCGTGCTGCAGTGGGCTGTTGAGCCCAGCGGGGGTTGCTGGACGGAGTCCATGCTGCAGCGGGTGAGACTCAAACAGAAAGCACAACTAGCTTTGTGGATTGTAGGGTTCCCAAACTTTTCATCCAGACACATCTCATTTAACCCCCGAAAGTAACATAATTATACTGTTACCATGGCATTGTCCAGCTGCTCTACTGACCTCTCAGGAACATAATCGTCTTTCTGCTCTCTGTGTGCAGGTACTTCACCTGGTGGGCATGGCTCTACTGGAAGAGCAGCAGCAGCTTGAAAACAGCAGCGGAGACGATGACATCACCTTCAACTACACCTGCAAGATCACACGTGAGTACACACAGAGAGTAAAAATGACTTACAAACACCTACAGCAAACATAAAAAGGACCACAGACGAACCAGTGAGGGTTTTGTGGATAAGCATGAGTAAATTAATGTGACAGCATGTGTTTCAATGAGGTCAGTTAACAGAGGAGTAACGTGTCTTTTGTCATAACCTAATGTGTGTTTAGGTCCAGGTGAAGCTCCCAGTACCTCTGGAAGTGTCCTCGCCTTGTTGGAGAGTCTACAAAATGCTCCTCACCTGGAAGTCCACAAAGACATGATCACCTGGATCCTCAAGGTAAACACTGATGTCACAATTTACTCATTGATTGTTTATCATCTGTCTGATCTGATCTAAAGGTTTGGTCAATCAAATCAATACTGCCGGGTGAACAGGTCACTCAGATGTACCCCAGTGTGTTAAAAAGACAGACATAACTCTCAGGGTGTCCCTCAGGGCTCTTTACTCGGCCCAATTTTGTTCTCAGTCACATGAAGCAAGATGTTGGGATAGAAAGCTCTGTGATTCCACGGGTCAGATGTACTCTCTTTTTCATCTGGACGTTTCTCTTGATGATGTGGATCTCATTCATGTTTGCAGATGGTGGCAAACATCAAAACAATCCGGGAACGGACGTCATCCACCTCTACTGTCACCGTAAGCCAAGGACAAAGCCCGGAGGAGGTGAGACACACAAACTCTTCACTAAACCTAAAAATAAATCAATAAAATGAAAAAGATATTGATAAAGTTGGCTTTCTCCCTGCTCAACAAATAAGACACCTTTCTTAAAAGAACATAGACAATAGTTAAATAACATTTAATAAACAGTGAGCAGGTTGTTAGCACAAAGAAATCAAGGCAGGCTGAGACAAGACCCTGAAATAAAGCCAAATAAACTTTACTCATATGTGATAAATGATTAAATTTGCTTTCTTTCATGCTGCAGACGGTTCGAGACAAAGACAAGGCTGAGAGGAAAAGGAAAGCAGAGATGGCTCGGCTCAGGAGGGAGAAGATCATGGCTCAGATGTCTGAAATGCAAAAACACTTTATCAACGAGAACAAAGAACTTTTCCAGCAGAGTCTGGAAGAGCTGGAGGCCTCGACATCTTCTGCTGCAGAGAGCAGGTACCAGTAAGATCTGAAGCAAGTTTTAAGAGCCCTCGTTCTGTTGACAGACCTTTAGTTTCCTAACTAATGCTTTTCTTTAAGAACTACAGTCATGATCTTAGTGATGAACAGCAGGAGAATGCGGTCAGGGAGAACCACCGTTTAAAAATAAATGAAAACTCAGAAGTGTTCAGTAAAGACCTTTGTCAGAGTTCACACAGATTCAGCTTTGCTGCTTTTCTTCATCCTTTGAAATCAAAGAATATCAAAGTGCTTCCTCTCCCCTCTCCTCCCAGTCCTCCCAGTTTGGAGCAGTCCTGTCTCTCTGAAGTGTGCGTTGGTCCCAGAAGGGTGAGTGGAGCAGAGAGGCGCCAACTAGTTACCTGCATATTATGTCAAGAGGAGCAGGAGGTCAAAGGTCATCGAAAAGCCATGGTCCTAGCTGCTTTTGTTCAGAGGTCTACAGTTTTGTCCAAAAACCGCCGCCGCAGTTTGCCTAACTCAGGTGGGTGTAGCTGTACTGTAAATAATCATTTCAGAGATCGATCAGAGTGAATGATCATTGATTGACAGGAGTTCAACTGTGTTTGCAGAAAGTCACGAGCCTCTGTTCATGCACCCTGACCTGTCTCTGGGGATTCACACCGCTAGCTGTGGACATATCATGCACGCTACCTGCTGGCAGAGGTGAGACACTACAGCTGTAAACAAACCAGAAGTTCGTTTTCATAGCAGCTAATACAAAAGGTGCTTTTCGACCACAGGAACCAGGATCTGAATTTAGTTCTTGGGTAACTGATCTAACTTTTGAAACGGCCCTACCTTGGGGGTAGTACTTTCTGAAGGTCAAGAAACTTTCAGACACACAGTGAAATAAGTGTGAATGTGTCTCTGTCAGCTCCTGGTGTTCCAGTTTAAAGAGTGACCCTGTAGACTGGAGACCTTCAGCTGAACGAGTCAATGGATATCCAGTTTACAACAGCTGTTCAAACACAGAAGAAGTCCTCAGGAACAAATCCTTGTTTGTTTTTTAAGATTTACATATTTGTCTCCTCTCAAGTGTTGATTCAGCAAATCCATCTACAGAGCAATAAATCCTGATCAAAACCAGGACAGGCTGAATGTTCCCTACGCTAACAGGCTAACTGTGGTGTTGCACATAACGGTGTCACCTGTCTTTGCCTTCTTTGGCGTCATCTTTGCTGAACGGCCTCTACTGCTGTCTTACTGCCCTCTTCTGGCCTGGCAGTGTAGTGCAATTACTCTTTTTCCCCATTCATCACTGGCTTGGTTTGCTTATTCTCCACATTCAGGCCTCAGTAGTTCCTGAACCTCTGGTGTGAAAAGCACCTAGATGAAAGATCAGGAACCAGTTTTTATGTTCATCAGCTGTCCTTTGGCTACAGACCTTTTCCTTAAAGGCTGCTGTGGTTGACATGAACATGTATAATTAACATGATTACGTGAAAGCAAAGGCAAAAAGATGGATGTTTGTTTACTGCAACTACTCCATGTGACTTTCCTGCTCCCGTGTTCAGGTACTTTGAGGCGGTCCAGTTGAAGGAGCAGAGACGTCAGCAGCGCCTTAGAGGTCATACCAGCTACGACGTGGAGAACGGAGAGTTTCTGTGTCCACTCTGCGAGTGTCTGAGCAACACTGTGATCCCTCTACTCCCACACACACACTCACCTCACCCCAGGTACACACACACACACACACTTAGGTAGACTCATACATATGATCAAAACATATCAGAGATCTACTCACAAGTTCACACTCAAGTGGAGCTCGCTGCCTGTTTTTCTCCTCAGTGTGGATCATCCCAGTCTCGAGGCCTGGCTTAAAACAACCAGTCAGCAGATAGCAGCACTACACTCCTCCCACAGGAAGCAGTCTGATGGTCAGTCTTATAGAGAGGAGTCACATCATCTGTGTTCATTTGTGTTTAAAGTGTTTCTCACTGTTCAGATTAAACCAGAGCAAAGCTCAATCCCTGCATCATGTAACCATCAAACACGTGTGTGTTTCAGATGTAGCAGAGATGACAGAGCCTGTTGTTCCTGAAGGATTCAGAGTCGACTTCACTCCACCGTGAGTCAGCATTGTTTGTTTTTTCTCCTCATCAGTCTGCACTATCACAGTTAAAGCTCCTGTCTGAGTGATCAGGGTTTCTTTTTGGTGCCGCCTTTGGTGGACCTCACTCACACTCATTTCAGTAATGGCAGGGTTGTACCCCTTTTCCACTAAACCAGTTCCAGGGCTACTTTGGAGCCGGTGCCCAATCAAACACCAATTCTTTGTGTTTTGACCTCCAAAGAACCCTAAGCAGAAAAAATGGTTCAAGAGCAGCACTAAATAAAATAAAATGAAGTTCATTATTTGGAGTTTTCCAAATGTAGTTTGTAGTTTTCTGTAAAAGTGAAGGCCTTACTCATGTTTCCAAACATGTAGGGTTATAGAGCTGTCTAAAAGTGTTTTATTGTTTGAAAGAGATGCACTCAGTGTACCAGGACCACCCTCGTGGAAAAGAGGGAGCAGAGGTGAAAGGGCTTCTGTGTGTGTTCAAAGCTGGCATTGTTGTCATTCATACATCACGCATGTTTTGCTCCTCCATCACAAGAACACTGTAATCAGACGCTGACATGAGACATGAGAAGATGATGGTTCCTTGTCTCAAACTGTTGAAGAGTCTGTCTGTATAAGAAGGAGATGATGTGTAGATTCAGTCTGCAATGGATCGTGTTTTAATTTAATTTAAACATCCAGATTAATAATGTACTACAGCTTGGGCTGCACAATACATCATTGTGCAATACATCACATGACCAGTAGACAGAAATGAGCATCTGTTTATGTACTTGCACAGTTAGAGCAGCTTCTCGGTCATCTCACCTGCTGTCATCAGGGAGCAGCAGAGCGATGTGGCAGTGACAGAGAGAGATAGAGTGGTGAATGTGAGCAGAGCATAGCAGGGATTTTGATCATCTGACAGTTTGCTTATAGTTAATATCACATAAGGTGCTTTAAAGGCAGTGGCTTCCAGATCTGTGTGTTCAACTTTGTCTTAAAACAGAATGGGCTCTCCGTTTGTTTTTGAGGTCTAAGTTTGGATCTTCTGATCGCCCATTTTATTGTTTATTTCACGTCCTCCCTCTCACACCTTATGATTTCATGAGCTGATAAAACTTGAAACAGTCACAGTTTAATCTCAAAGTAATTCAATGCTTAAAGTTTTCTTTGCTTCTTGCAGAAATTGCCTTTTTTCTCTTTTCAAAGTGGACCATCTTCACTAAATGCATCGAGCTTGTTCTAGTCTTTAAACATTACTTTACGTTGATTCACATCTGGCAAAAGATTATTCAAGCCTACTACAGAAGTAAAACACAGGAGGAGGGGCGTAACACATTAATATATTTAATTAATATTCCTGTAATATTACTTGGTCATGGAGGCAGTCTGAAATGATGGAAACCTCTGCAGGACCGTGTTATTAAAAAGCCTGACTTGATTTGAGAACGACCACTCAGAGGAAATATTATAGATCAAAATGAATAATTAACAAATATCAACATGATTAAGACTCTTTGCTAACACAAATAGTGTTTGCAGAGACAGAGGCAGTTAGCTGAGAGTCTGTTATCATCATTTCAGGGAGAGTCAGGGAGAATTCCGATGAACAGATGAAGCAGTAAACTTTAAAAAATATCACAGCATATATCGCAGGAAACAAAAACATTGTGATGTCATTTTTCCCCAATGTCATGCAGCCCTAAGTACAGCTTCAACCTTCAAGATTTGTGATTCTCCACTGCAGTGGTGTTGGTGTTAGGCTTTAATGAGTTTTGGTGGATAATTTAACCCGCTGAACATCAATCTGATAGTCTAGTTTGTCTAATCCTTGATTACAGCTCTGTAAAACTACATGTAAACCACAGCTCACCTGTGACCACACACACCTGTGTAACATCTGCTCTGATGTCACTGTGTCCCTCAGGAACCCGTTCTCCAGCAGCATCAATGAAATGATCACCACCTTCAGCATGTCCACCTACAAGGTGGGGCTGAAGGTCAACCCTAATGAGCAGGACCAGAGAGTCCCGGTGTTGATCTGGTCCACCTGTGCCTACACCATCCAGAGTATAGGTGTGTACACACACATTCTCCTCAAGGGAACACACACACACACACACACCTGAGAGATCAGGCCATGCTGACAGTTACCATTTCTCTGCAGAGCGACTCCTCATGGATGAGGAGAAGCCGCTGTTTGGAAGTTTACCTTGTCGACAGGTAACGCTCTCTGATCAGACTGAAACGACTCCTAATTTGTTCGTTTGTTCACAGAAAATACATCGTTTTAAGATGTTTTACGCTCCATGTGTGTGTTTCTGTTACAGGACGACTGTCTGAGCTCTCTTGCCAGGTTCAGTTCAGCCTGTTGGACTGCAGCTCCACTGCAAACAGTTCACTCACACTTCATCAGACTGTTCTCAGGTACAGAGAAACACACACACACACACACACACACACACACAAATGCAGACACTAACACAACATTACACTGATGAACAAACAACACCAGAGCACAAAAACACACACAGCACATTCTGAGATTAACAGTTGTGTATTTGTGTAAAATGCGTGTTTTGTGTGTTTCAGCCCTGGTTCCTGACTCTCAGGTAGAAAACACTCCGTGTATCCTGGACATCGACATGTTTCACCTTCTGGTGAGTTCATCATGTTCATCATTTGAACTTGACAGAAATGTGTTTCATGTTCAGCACAGTTTACTGTAAATCAACTTTATTTTCCAGTAAAACCAGTTCTGACCGGCCTGTTTCTGTCTGAAGTTCTTAAACTTCTCCACTGAAATTCAGCACCAATCAAATAAGTTAAAATCAAAAAACTCAACCTAAAAATATTTGGTTTCTGGTTTTAGCTCAGTTCAGTTTGATTGCAGTTGATCCAGTCAGTGATGGTGTGAAGCAGTAACCTCTGATGTAAATCTCATTACGTTTTCGACTGAATGTAAATTAATCTGTTGAACTTCTTCAGTTTAAATGCAGTTTGCTTAGAGCTCAGGCCTAATCACTAACATCAAGTATTAACAGGCACAGGGTACCACTAACAGATCAGTGTTTTTTCTGCTCATGTAGCCAAAGTGACAGACTTAAAGTAACTTAAACTTGTTAAACAGGAATGGCCATGACATATTTAATACATAAAATATCTGAGTGTGCAGCATTCTTATTAGATTACTGCAGCCCCGGTCATGTGTGAACAGCCTACTGCCTGACAAATATAGATAGATGTGATCCAGAACAGCTCTGAACGTGGACTGTGATCAAATCTGCAGGATCTTGTTACTTCCTGTGTTTGCACCAGTACTCATTAGGGCTGGATAGGCCTGGACAATATATCGATTTTATCATACATGTAACATATTATGTTGCCCATATGGACAAGACTGGGTTTATCCACTTGCTGAAAACTAAAGATCCCAGGTATGTGCCACCTGGCCACAGGTAAAAGTGCATGTAAGTTGTGCCATTTATTGAAGCTAGAGAGAATGAAAATGTCAGTGTTGTGTATTTTTCTTCAGATTCAGTATTGAGAGAATTCCTTGTTAATGTTTTTGAAAACGGTGCAGCTTTCAATGAGAATTTAATCAACAAAATCTCCTTTCAGTTAAGTTTTTAATAAAATAAGAGCAAAACTTGTTTTTAATTATCGCTGTCATTTGTACTTGGAAAGAAAATGGAAAGAAAATCATGATAAATTATAAATTGATTATTCAAATCTGAGATTTTACCCAGCCCTAGGGGTGGGAGGAAAAAAAACGATTCACACGAGTATCTTGGTTGTTTTTTGTTGTTGTTGTTTTTTTTATTATTATTTTAAATAATTTTTTAAAACATGTTCTTTGTATCCTTCATTTTATTCTTTGTTTATAAGCTGGGTTGAAAAAAACCTTTCCACTTTTCTCCAGCAGAGGGCGAAATGTTTTTCTTTGACTATCTAGTAACATGATGTCAGATCCCTTGAATACATCTTAAAAACTGACTCACATGTGATGTTCATTTTTTCAACTCTATCTTCATTGTTCAACTCTACATGTGCTGGTGATGAATAAGGGAACTAAAATAGCCAATATTGAATTCCAATTTAATTCAAACAGCATCCCCAAAAATTGTAAAAGAATGGAATCAGGAGAAAGGCATATCGTCCCAGCTGTAGTGCTCATGGCAGTCCACTCAGGATCCAGGCTCTCACTCAGGTCTCATGTTTGTGGTATATGAAGTCCAGTTAAACGGGGTGACCATAATCTAACCAAACAGACCATGTTCAGAGGTTGTCTTTGTCCAGATTCTGTCATGCCTGTGAACACTCCACTCTCACAGCCGTTTCTCCCTGATCGTGTGTGAATTCACTAAACTGTGGTTTTGAATCCAGTCTGAATCTGGTTGAAGGTCTAAAAACTGTGAATCCAGAAACTGGTTTGAGTCCACTGATTCAGTGAAGTGTGTCCCGCTCTTTGCAGGTGTACACTGTCTTATCATACAACTCAGTCAGCAGTCTAGACCAATCAGGACGCAGCGGGGTAGACTCGGCTCACCTCCACATCCTTCACCTGGTAACTGTGGCTCACCTGGTTCAAATCCTGCTCACTTCCACAACAGGTCAGTCACACATCCTGACATTTTATGTTACAAAGTATTCCTATAAACTCCAGTTCATTCCTCTTAGCTGTCTCCATCTTGCCTGTCTCACCTGTCTCACCTGTCTGTCTGTAGAGGAGGTGTGTATGGATCAGGACGATGGTGGATCAGAGGAGGAGGAGCTCACGTGTAAGCTCTACAGCATGATCAGGCAACACCTGGGCAGGTGAGCACCACCACGTTTATTCCAGCAGCTCAGTTTTAAGAAATAACACACCTGTGTACATGTGTACTTATTAATGTGTGTGTGTGTGTGTGTGTGTGTGTGTCAGTGTGGTACCTGAAGTCACCTCTGGGTGGCAGCTGACTCATTGTGTTAAAGTCGGCATTCTGCCGTTCCTCCGAGCTGCTTCCCTCTTCTTCCACTACCTGAATTCTACAGCGCCACCTGCTGATCTGCTGGGTAACAACACACTGAGCGACAAAAACACAACACACACACACAAAAGAGCTGATAAAGACACAGAGCTCACACCTGCACAGTTAAAGTGAACACCACCTGAACAACATCTGATGTGCGCATGTGTTGTTCCAGTTGCAGGTCCTGGTCAGTGGGAGGCGCTGTGCAGCTACCTCAGTCTGCCCTCCAACCTGCTGCTGCTCTATCAGAGCCACCACACACTACTGGAGCCTCTTATACACAGGTAACACACTCACACACCCAGTGGAGCTAGAACGTGCAAAGTGCTGTGTGTTTTGCCTCAACCTTTAGAGCAGCTGTGGTCTGTGAGAGCGGAGTCCAACAAACAGCTCACACATCTCTGCTGAATCAGTCAGCTTGTGATAAGTTTGGGCTTTTATTAAACATGACTTTATATCCTATCAGTGAGTCTGATCACTTATCAAAAACATGCAAAAACATAGAAAACACAATCAGTCCCATCCAGATACAACACTTACATGTCCCCTCCTCTCCAAATACAACCTGAAAATAAAACCTGAACTTAAAGACAGGTACGTCTGTAACTTCTGTTAAAGAGTTTCTAATGTTATCAGTACAGTCACTCTTAAAAGATTTCAAGTTGTTCCTTCTGTTTGACAGAAGTTTAACTTGTAGGTTTGTTGGGTCACGTTGACGTAGATGTGTGTGGAGCTCTAAAGCAGCGGTGCACCTGCTCACTAAGCTGGCATCAACTTGGACTCACAGTGAGAGGGCTTTATAAACCACTCTCACTCAACACAAAGGGTCATCTGCTGTCAGTGCACCTCACAAAAGAACTGCAGGGCTCAGTGAGGTGTGTGTGTGTGTGTGTGTGTTCCACAGGTGGTGTTCTCATCCAAGTGTGAGGCAGACGCTGCAGGGGGGCGGAGTCATAATCAGGTTCCCCAGAGTGTCAAATCGACTGATCGAATTGCCGGAGGATTACAGCGTCCTGATCAACCAGGCGTCCAGCTTCACGTCAGTCCTGCACACAAAACACACCAGACTGACCCGTCTGAACCTGAACCTGAACCTTTATTTCTCTGTCAGTCTTTTCCTACATTTATATAAGACCTTTTATTTCAGTTTGAGAGCAGGATTTATTTTTGAGTTCAAGTTCAGATTTTGTGACGCTGCTCTCACTCTTTCTTCTCAGTCACTAAAGCACAGGCTTCAGTCCTTTAGCTCATAAGGTCCTGATTTTTTCCTTATTATACTCCACTTCCACTAGATCTGTGTTCATCAGAGGAAAGCAGCAGAGCTGATTGGTTTCAGTTCTTATCAATGTGTTTCAAAAAGCTTCCAGATTGAAAGACTGGATTATTTCAAAAGAAAGAAGGCAATGATCTGTGAGTTTATGTGTTCGTTTGTTTGTGACGTGTTATCTTTAGTGACCTGTTTGTTATGTGCACAGGTGTCCACGGTCAGGAGGGGACAAGTCTCGAGCTCCCACCCTCTGCCTGGTCTGTGGCTCCATGTTGTGTTCTCAGAGCTACTGTTGTCAGACGGAGGTGGATGGAGAGGACGTGGGAGCCTGCACCGCTCACACCTTCACCTGTGGGGCGGGACTCGGCCTCTTCCTCAGGTAAAATGTCCATGTGCTGAAGCTCTCCTGCTGGTGTTTTTAAAAAAACGGGCCAACATAAAAAAAAAAACAATCAATAACAACAGATTTAATGACAGAGCAACACTGTTCTGTGGGACAGTCCACAGAACGCTCACCCATCTGTCCTCAGGGTTCCCTCCACATGTCTCACATTTTTAATACTATTATTTCAAACCAGTGCAGCCACAAAATTCTTCATGCAAGCTAAGAGATGTAAAATCCCAATTCCAATAAAGTTGGGACATTTTGTAAAACTTAAACAGAAAACAATGATATTCAAATGCTTTTTAACCTATGTCTAGTTGAATACACTATAAAGATAAGATATTTATTGTTTAAACTGATAAGATTTGTTTTTTTTGCAAATATTCATTTATTTTGAATTTGATGGCTGCAACATGTTCCTAAAAAGCTGGGACAGGGTCATGTTTCTCACTGTGTTCCATCACCTTTCCTTTTAACAACACTCAATAAGTGTTTGTGAACTGAGGACACTAATTGTTGAAGCTTACAGGTCTGGACTGCAGGCAGGCCAGTCTAGTACCTGCACTCTTTTACTACGAAGCCACGCTGTTGTAACAGGTGCAGAATGTGTCTTGTCATTGTCTTGCTGAAATAAGCAGGGACGTCCCTGAAAAAGACGTGGCTTGGATGGCAGCATATGTTGCTCCAAAACCTGTATGTACCTTTCAGCATTAATGGAGCCTTCACAGATGGTCAAGTTAGCCATGCCATGGGCACTAACACACCCCCATACCATCACAGATGCTGGCTTTGAGACTTTGACCTGAGAACAATCCAGATTGTCCTTTTCCTCTTTGGCCTGGAGGACACCACGTCCATGATTTCCAAAAACAGTTTGAAATGTGGACTCGTCAGACCACAGCACATTTTTCCACTTTGCGTCAGTCCATCTCAGATGAGCTCGGGTCCAGAGAAGCCGGCGGTGTTTCTGGGTGTTGTTGATATATGTCTTTGTCTTTGCATGGTAGAGTTTGAACTTGCACTTGTAGATGTAGTGATGAACTGTGTTAACTGACAATGGTTTTCTGAAGTCTTCCTGAGCCCACGTGGTAATATCCTTTACACAATGATGTTGGTTTTTAATGCAGTGCTGCCTGAGGGGTCAAAGGTCACGGTCATTCAGTGTTGGTTTTCAGCCTTGCTGTTTACCTGCAGAGATTTCTCCAGATTCTCTGAATCTTTTGATGATATTATGGACTGTAGATGATCAAATCCATCAATTCTTGTTCTTAAACTGTTGGACTATTTGCTCACACAGTTGTTCACAAAGTGGTGAATCTTGCCCCATCCTTGATTGTGAGCGACCCAATCATCACACTCACCTGTTTCCAATGAATCTGTTCACCTGTGGAATGTTCCAAACAGGTGTTTTTGGAGCATTCCTCAACTTTCCCAGTCTGTTGTTGTCCCTCTCCCAACTTTTTTTTTTAACATGTTGCAGCCATCAAATTCAGAATGAGTGAATAATTGCAAAAACATTTAACAAAGTTTATCAGTTTGAACAATGAATATCTTGTCTTTGTAGTGTATTCCTTAAATACAGGTAAAGAAGGATTTGCTAATCATTGTTTTCAATGTGTCAATGAATTCCCACTTCACAGGAAATTGGGTTGTAACAGCTGTTTGAGCTCCTAAAAGCAAAGCTGCTCATGATAGAGCGTACCTGTATAGGTAGTGAGGTCATCAGACCCAGCTGTATAGCTTTTAGTACTTATATTGCATGCTAACAGACTCTATTTGTTTGTGTGTTTGTGTGTGTTTGTGTGTGTGTAGGGTGAGAGAGAGCCAGGTGTTGTTTGTAGCAGGTAAAACAAAGGGCTGTTTCTATCCTCCACCTTACCTGGATGACTACGGAGAGACAGACCAGGGCCTAAAGTAGGTGAACACACACATGTACATTATTACACACATGTACAAATATACATTTATGTTTGCACAGACACATTACTGCACATACACTGATACAAACTGTGTGGTAGATGTTTTATACTGTTTGTCCTTACAGTCAGGAAACCCTTCTGCCTGTGTAATTTGTGGAATACTGTGTGTGTGTGTGTGTGTGTGTGTGTGTGTGTGTGTGTGTGTGTGTGTGTGTGTGTGTGTGTGTGTGTGTGTGTGTGTGTGTGTGTGTGTGTGTGTGTGTGTGTGTGTTTGCAGGCGGGGGAACCCCTTACATCTTTGTTCAGAGCGCTACAGGAAGATCGAACGTCTGTGGCGTCAGCACGGCGTGGCAGAGGTCATTGGTCACGCTCAGGAGGCCAATCAGACGCTGGTTGCTATCGACTGGCAACACCTGTGACGTTCTGCTCTGCACGCGCTCACAACCCCGGCTGGTGATTGGCTGTCCATGTTGGCCCCGCCTCCTCTTATAAACGACTCCTCCTCGACTAATCAGCTTCCCAGCGCTGAGCTCAGATCAGCTTTCAGGGATTTTTTTGGACTTCAGGCTTTTTGGTTTCTGTTTAATGGAGGCTTCTTACCTTTGACCTCTTATCAAGGTGGGAGAGGCAATAAAACCGACTCCTCATTTGCTGCTTGTGCTTACGTAGTCAGGAAGTCACAGAAGTGTCTAAAGGAAGTTTACTTTTTATTTTGAATTTAGTTTTTGGAAACAGAGATCAGCGGGAATATCAAATACAAGCACCAACACTGACCGACTTTGAACTCTTAGTCTTTAGTTTATAATGGATATAACCTGTTTTCTACTGGCAGGATGAGATAAGGTGGCCTTTTTAAACCTCCATGTCATCACACTCATGCCAGCAGCCACTGAGGCTTGTTGGATTTGGGGGGAAGGAACAGAAACCTGAGAGACGATCACGTGATCACTTTACATCAGATTATTTGCTTAAAGAAGAGGAACTGTGGAGCATAATTTATTCTTTAATTATTTAGCTTTTTTTTTCATGTGTTGGTGAATCGAGACAGTTTAGAGACTGTAGGAATCTTTTCTATGGCCGCCTCTGTTTTTATTCCTGAATATGAGTTTGTTTTCAAGCATTTCCACAAAGTGCGTCGTCTGCAGCAGAGACAGAAGCAGCTGAAACAGTGAGCGGATAGAGGAATATTTCTCACAGTCATATGAATCATATTTTGTGTCTTATTGATCAGACATATCAGACGACATATCAGAGGTGTGTGTTGAGTAGGAACGAGGCAGATCAGATTTCTGCTTCACGTTTTAAGTTTCATTGGTTGTTTTAAGGTTTTTTCTTTTTTTTTAAGATTTGATGCTTTTGTGTGACATCATTGATGTCAGACTGGGTTGAATGTTTTTTTTCTTTTAGTTTTCAGAGTTAGATTCAGACATCCTGAACACACAGAAATGTCCCTCATTTATTTATTTATTTATTAGTTTAAAACAAAATCTGAGAGAGTTTTTTAAAAATCCGTTTTTCTTGTTTGAGACTTTCTGCTCACACGTTCAGATAAATTTTTTTTGATCATCAGGCGACTTCACAGCATGTTGCTTCTCCCGCTCATCATCTCCCACAGCTGACTTGTTAATATGTGAATTTTTGTATAAATGACTTATGTACATTATTGTATAAGAATAACAAAACAAATAAAAACTTGAAAAGAACTTTTTTTTTTCATTGTTTTTATTTATTAGTGAAATTTAAACCTCTGGAGATCCGAGCACGTGAACAGCAGAGACCTGCAAAACCTCGAACTAAACTTAAGATCCAAAAACAGATATTTCAAAACAAAAAATCTGATAGCAGGTCAATCAAAAGTGAAGCTGAGTCCGTCTTTCTGATGATGAGCTTCAGTATTCTGCTTCAGGAAAAGATTCTACATATCTTCTAGCCACACCAAAAAAAAAAAAAAAAAATCAAAATCATAAACTATCGACTGATCAAACTTAAGTTTTATTTATTAGAGCCATATGAACCAATTCAGACTCTGAGAACCTCAGGGAGGGGTCTCCTTCTGGTGCCCTGAGTCAGGACTAAACATGGTGAGACTGTGTTTCAGTTTTATGCTCCTAAAATCTGGAACAGTCTTCCAGAAGATGTGAGACAGGCCTCAACTCTGATGATGTTCAAATCCAGGCTGAAAACAGTTGTTTAGCTTTAAATACAACTGAAAGTATTTTATCTGCACTCCTCATATTTAAATTAATCATTTATTTTAATGTTTTGTGGAATGTTTTTTTTTTTCTAATCTTGTGATTTCATGTTGCTGTAAAGCAATCTGAATTTTCTTGTGTATGAATTGTGCTCTAAAAGTAAACTTGCCTTGCCTTTATTTGGAAGAAACGTTTCTGCAATAAAGAAATCAGAAATAGTTTAAAAATTTAAAGATGGTGGCCTACAGAGATTGACTTTGGGATCATCTACTGCAAAAAAAAGTTTAAAAAAAAAGTCCTTTCTTTAAAATTTCCTTTAAGTGTTGAGTACTTCTTTTTAAATCAGGGGGTTTGAAAAGATGTCGGTGAGATATGAGCTCCAAACGCAGTCATAACGTCTCTTCCTGTGTTAATAGTTGAAGGAGAGCATTAATGTGAGAACAACATATATTTAGGTTGAAGCTCCTGAATATTTGAGTTTTCTCATTGTTTTTATTTTGCACTTTGTTGACGCTCCCTACATCAAGTCACTGCCTGCTGTGAGTTCATAGTGTTCACTATGAAGTGTCCGGATTGCAGGACGCTTGTTCTGATCAGAATCAGGTTTAGGTTCAGCATCTGATCTGACTGTGGTTGTAAAGAGGTGTCAGCTTTATCAGATCGATGTTTCTCTGAGCAGTTACTGACCTGAAGGACCAACATGTGACAGGATTTGTTGTGATTTCAGCATGAGCAGCGTGTTCTCCTCCTCTACGTTAGTTCACCAGGGATGTTAGCCAATCAGCTGCAGGCACACTGTTGATGGACAGCTATTATTTATGCACATTTGTTAATGGAGGAAATTCTGTTACAATGCTAAGACACTCTGATTGCTTATAAAGAAGTGAATGGATTCAGTCCTCTAGTTATATCTTCAGACAAAAGTTATCATAACATATTATCATAGTATAACTATTATCGGTCATTTTATTTAAAATTTATTTGAACTTATTTATACCTTTATTATTTCATTTGTTGTTTTTAATGATTTTCATAATTGTGTTTACTATCTAACGAGTCCAATATTTCATTTTGTTTGAAGTTTACTTCCTCTTACTTGCCTTGTTGTTGGGTTGTTTACCATGTAAAGTAGACTCACCGTGAAGCTGTAAATACCTTTAAAGAATATGGACTTACTGAAGTAATTTATTGGAGTTATGACCAGCTCAAAATCTATGATTTCACAAAATGATTAATAAACCAGATTTTAACATCATCACATAACATAAAACCCTAACCCTAACACTTAACTTTCTTGCGATGTGACTCATGAATAACGTACACGATCAAACTTTTTAAACACTCGCTGAAGCATTTAATTTATCATCAGTTTTTCAGTTAGGCTAGCATTTAAATAGTAAATACACCCTTTCCCTGAGTCCATACTATATTTCAAAGTATAGTGAGAAGTTCCCACTCACCTGCTCACCTGACACCGAGGATGAGATGTGTCACTGCAGTCACATCTCACCTTACATATAAGCAAGGCCTCTTTCAACACGCCATCGCTACTGAGGTTGGACGCAGTAAGACGGTCAATTTAAACTTCTTAAAGATCCTGAGGGTTATGGTACAAAAAAGTCAAGAGGTAGACCCAAAAAATGTCACCAGCCCTGAGCCAAAGGATCTGATTGGCTGTCTGTCAAGACACGGGACAATCCTGGACCCAAATGAAGGCCGTCACTGGAGCCGACTGCAGCCCAATAACCATCAGACGGCGTCTGAGAGAGAAGAGCTTTAAGAAGAAAAACCTCTTCAGAGGCCTCGTCTCCTTCAACGCCACAAAATCACCTGTTTGGACTTTGAAGAGAGCAGCAAACATGGGACACTGAAAGGAGGAAGAAAGTTTGATTCTCTGAGGAGAAAAAATGAGAGATCCCACTGGAGATGTTTTCTAAGCGGACAGTGGACGCCGTCCATGAAGCCATCTTCACCACTTGGAGCAACGTTCCCATGAGCCTCCTGGAAACACTCACATCAAACATACTGAAATGAAGTTTTGAAGTTATCAAGAAGACTGGTGGAGCTCCTCATGACTGAGTCCTTTTTTCAAACTTTTAATTCTATTTAAAGGGGGTTTCAGGGTTTCTTTTTAAATTGTGGTCTTAAACTTTTGATCCACTGATGAACAAACTGTTTCTCTTTAAATGTTTGTAAACTCACTTTTTTTTGTCTCACTCCCATTTTCTTTTTTTAAGCATTTGAAACTCTGCTTAGAACCTTTTTCAAGATCCAAAAGTGCAAAATGTAAATTCTTGCAATTTGTTAGTGGAGCTTTAAGCAGAGTTTCAGGAGCAGGACCACACCTCAACCACACCCCTTCCGGTATTAAACCCTCCTAATTCACTCGTCCTGTTTGTTCTCGCTTCGTACGCCCCACCCTTCCCTCCCTTTCTCTCTTGGTTTCTCACTTCTTCTTTCTCCATAGGGTTCTAAATAGGGAGGTCCATTGTGCCCGGGAGCTACGGCGGATCCCTTCTCGAAGCTTCCCCACAACGTCATACAGCAAAATTCTTATACACGTTATGTTAATAAAACTGCTTCATCGTCATGTTGATGTGTGGTCCTTGCTAATGAAATGTTCATTAAATTTTGATCAGGTGTGTATTAAAGAAAACAAAAACAGGGTTCCTCCTCAGAGCAGCATCAGTAGGGTTAATTCCTCAGTGAGAGACCGTGAAACACTGTTATGTCACCTCTCGCTGCGTGCTGGCTCGCCAACAGGAGGTCACTGTTTGATTGACTCTTCATTTTCACCGTGGTCCTCTTTGCAGATGTAATGCTGCAGAAATCAGGGACATTGGACTTTGTTTGTTGTTTTTTTGAAGTTTAGGAGGAAGAGAGGCATTTCAAAATCTGCCCCCTTCATCATTACTGACATGTCTTCATTATCTCTCACTGCCTAAGAAGTTGACACAAGGGTTAGGGATCAGTCACATCCTCTTCATCATGATCTTCCTCGGGGAAATGGCGTAAAAGTTGTTTAAGTCAAAGAGCACATGGGTTGTCTGGTTTTAAACACATCACCTGAATCAAATATCTCAGTCCTCTTTTTGTTCAGTTTGGTTTGTTTTAGGATTGGCCTGTTTGAGAATTCCAGTTTAGGAACCTGCTGCTTGTGTATTTTTGCGTGTAGCTGACGGTTTCCTTCTGCTCACTGACTGCAGCAGTGTGTGACTGGGTAAGACTTTGCCTGCTCCAGTCAGCACAGGTCCGTGGTGTGCACAGCCTTTTTGAAGGGAACATACAGCGTGTTCTCACCTCTGTATTTTACCAACCAGGGGGGCTCTTTAGGGGTTTTTCAATCAAAAATTGGGCCACAAGAGGAGGCAACCCACTTGGCCTGGTTCTACTTTTTGCTGAGTGGACAAAACCAGCACTTTGACCAGTCCGTATTCTTCCTGTGTCTGTGGCCCACCTGCAGAGCTTCCCTCAGTAGAAGTGAACTTTGAGCTGTGACAGGCCGAAAGGGTGAAAATGCTGCTTAACATCAAACCAATTAGGAGTAAGTCGTAGGATTAGAGGCAGCAGCTGATCTGCTGTTAATGGGATCAGAGCTGATCGGAGGTTTGGGATGACAAGTTGACGCTCACTCTCAGTTGCACCTTTTCTTCTGCAAGAAAAATATAAGCCTGGAGGAACGGAGCGCTTGAACAGCACGTTTGTGCAAAAAATTTCCTCTTGTTTAATGGCAGACCGCTCTGCCCCTTCATCAGCATGGACTGTCCTGACCTGCAGCTCGGCATTATGGGTCTAAAACCAGGAGCTCTGGTGGAGTCACATTCAGCTGCTTTGCTCTGGAACCAATCAAAACTCTAAACTTGGACGGATTCTCACCTCAATCGCTAAAGGAAACTGTTTTCTTCTTGATCCCTGATTTTGAGTGTTTGTTTTAGAGAGAGTTGATTTCACATTAGGTTCAAGATGCCGTTCATGCCGGTGAAGTTCAACCTGCAGAAGCGGGTGAAGCTGGCTCAGGGTCTGTGGATGATCTACTGGCTCTCAGTCATCGTAGGGATCCTTATCTTCAGCCTCGGCATCTTTTTTAAGATCGAGCTGCGAAAAAGGAGTGAGATGATGGACAATAATGAGAGTCACTTAGTGCCCAACCTGCTGATCCTGGTTGGTTTGTTGGCCTGTGCGGTCAACGCCTTCGGAGGCAAGGTGTGCCACGACTCTCTGGACCCAGTCAAATTCGCCAAGTGGAAGCCACTGTTGAAGACGTACCTGCTGCTGTGCTGCGGCTTCAACGGCCTGCTGCTGCTGACGGGGCTGCTCTGCTTCCTCATGCAGTTTGCCGTCTACCTGACGCTGGCCGAGGGCCTGAAGAACAGCATCAAGTTCTACAAGGACACAGACACGCCAGGACGCTGCTTCATGAAGAGGACGCTTGACATGACACAGATCGAGTTTCGCTGCTGTGGGAACAACAACTTCAGGGACTGGTTTGAGGTGCAGTGGATCAGCAACCGCTACCTGGACATGAGCAACGATGCAGTCAAAGAGTGAGTACACTGGGCCAACTTTGAAACCAGAAACAGCCAACACGAGTGGGCCACCAGGTGGTCGACGGGAGGGAAAGTGTTAGAGCAATGATTCTGATAGTTATCAACCTTGAACTCAGTCCATCTTCTCATGTAAGTCTCTTAAAGTAAAGATAATGGTGAGATTTCAGACTGATGTTTTTTTTAATCTATCTGATAAAAACTTTGGACTGAGCAGGACTCTCCAGGAAAGTTATCTAATATCTCAGCTTCCTCCCTCTGAGCGTGACCTCTTTTTCCACTTCGGGTCACTGAGAGCACAAACTGGGATCATCTCTGAGCTTCCTAATGAGAAAATCCTGATTCAAACCTCCAGCATTGGAGTGGGGGGAGTTTTTTTCAGCTGAATCACAGAGCTCAGCGAGCCCACAGAGAGTGAGGGAGAGAGTTTTGTTAAAACGGGTCAGTGGAGGATAAATGAGGGAATTAAGTGGGTAAAAGTTACCGTGCGGGAGGTCGATGCACTGGCTTCCCCTTCTTAAGTCTATAATCTGTCAGGATCTTATCTCTGCCGAGCTGCAGCTTACATGAAGGTTAAACTTTAGTCACTTAACGTCAAATCTTCACAAACACACGTCTGATGAAATGAGAAACACAAAAAGCATGATAAGAACATGATGGTAATGTAATTTAAAGCTAACTGTCAGAAACACGTGCTGTTTTTTTGCGTGTTTCGTTGTCCTGTTTCTGTGCTAATGCACTTAAAAGATATTACTCTCTCTCTTCTTTGAGATGATTATTTCCTATCATCCAATCTTAACCTCCCTGTCAGCCTCAGGACACGCCCAGTCTTATTTCTGTCACTCACTCTCAGGAGATACTTTGGACTCAGCGCCTCTGCTGGAAAATATAGATTTTAGGTTGAGACATGGAGTGAAATCGGGATTTATTATTTGTTAACTTTTGATTCAGAGTCATAAAGGTCACCTTAACACTGCAGTGTCGTGATTCCTCCCACACCTTCAAGATCTTTGCTCACAGTGACCTGCTGACCTCTGCTGACCCCGCGGTGCTATCTGTCAGAGAAGCTCTGTGTAAATTGTGTCTGATGACAGAGGAAATCTAAAAAAACGGCAAACACAGTCGCTGTGTTTGCTCAGAGAACAGGTTCATAGGTCATGGAGGAGGAGGATGCTGCCATCATATTTTCTTCTGGCATGCATCAGGATCCTATCCCGGGACTTTACCATTTTCAGTACATGTGCATAAGCTGTGATAAGTTACTTTGTCTTTGATACCAATGAAAGAACAAATCTGTCAGCAGTTTTTCTCATTGCTCAGTGAACTCAGTTTACATTTCTGTCAGATGTCCTGATTGGCTGTTCGCCTGCAGACAGCTGTGGTTAAAGAACGCAGTGTATGAATGTTGATTCCTCTAAACATGAACTCTGAATGTCTGTCTGCAGTCGTGTCCTCAGTAACGTGGAGGGGAAGTACCTGATGGACAGCGTACCGTTCAGCTGCTGTAACCCCGGCTCCCCTCGGCCCTGCATCCAGCATCACCTGACCAACAACACCGCCCACTACGACTATGACCACCGCATCGAGGAGCTCAACATCTGGACCCGTGGCTGCCGGGAAGCCCTCTTCTCTTACTTCAGCAGCATGATGTCGAGCATCGGGACGCTTGTCTTTGCAACCATCATCCTGGAGGTAAGGGTCCTCCATGAGCAGCGTCAGCCAATCAGCACCAACAGTAGCCTGGTTATGACAAAGAGTGAAAGGACAAGTCCTTCATCTAGTGAAGTCATACTGTTTTCACTTCTCTCTGAGGGTTTCAGATCAGCACAGATCTCATGTCTGTGAAATGAAGCTACAACTTAGAGGTGTGAAACACAGATAGATCCTCTCTCTCTCTCTCTCTCTCTCTCTCTCTCTCTCTCTCTCTCTCTCTCTCTCTCTCTCTTCTAAAAGCTATTTCCAAAACATCCTATACATGCTTTAAATGACCAGAAATCTACATCTGTTGTTGACTGGAAAGTGAAGATCCAGATTGGTTTCTGACAGCCCTGCGGTTTTAGCCGGGAACACGTGATCACTTTTGTTCAGGTGAGCTGAGCCTCACCTCCTGTCATTTCTAATCTGAGGGTAATTTGTCTCGGAGGTGAACACAGGATATATTCTCAGCTTAATCTTATGATTTGAAACAAGATAAAGGAAGCACACCTGCAGTAAATTAACCGAAGCGACCTCGAATGCACCAGGTTAACAGCATAATTGATTAGCAGGTGATTAGCATTAGCGCTGAAGGAGCTGCTCTTCATGACAAACACACCGGAATAATCTTCAGACTTCACAGACCTGAAAAATAACATCAATTTATTTCATATTTAAAGAAAAATGTAAAAAAGTAGATTTGAATCAGGATTTTTTAAGAACATATTCAACCAGTTTCATCAGCCTAAAAAGTTTGAGCACACTGAACACATACCTCAGTTTATCCAAAATTCTTAAGTCCATTTTTTCATCAGCCTGCGCTCTAAAGTGTTCAGCTCTGTTCATGCTCAGTGTTCGGATTAAAGCATCAACACCTGCTGTGTGCGAGGTTTCTGTGAGGCGCTGAAACATCAGAAGACTAGCAGTCCACCACAGTCGAGTTGACTCAGGACTCAGCGGTGGATCAGCTGCTGCTGAGGCGGCCGTGCGTTAAGAACGTTGCTCAGGCTCACCAAGGATCAGGAACTATTTTGGGGGGTTTAATCTGCCCGCAGCAGCAGCAGGTTGCATTCTGGGAAGATCAGGATGAGGGACAGTTCCTGACAGAGAAAAGCAATTTGTTATTAGGGTCAGAACAACAAGTTTGACCTGAAGAGTCACGACAGGCAGCGGATTTAAGAACCACATCCTGAACTCAATCACTCTGTTTGTATGCAGCCCACGTTATTAGACCTTATCTTTCATCCCAGTACAGAAACTTTACATTCTCCACATGGTAATAAATTCATATAACTACATTTAACCAGTTCAAGTCGATCATGATTTACCCGACATCATCTTCTCAGGGCGGGCTCATTAAACATGTTAGATCTATTAAGGAAAAAATATATACTCTAATATTTTACTCGTATAAATAATATTTGCCTGTGAAATGAGATGACTTCCCCTGCAGCTGATTTTCAATAACCAGCAGAGCTAAACAATGAAGCTCATGTCACAGTGCTGAAAACTGCAGTTCCTCCAGCGGCCTCTAGAGGCTGGCTCCAAACGTGAGTGAATCCCCTCAGAGCCCGTGTTAAACTCCAGACATGATCAAGGTGTTCGCAGTCTGGTCTGTGAAGCTCCTTATTTGTGGAATCTGTTAGTTTATTCTTTTTTTTATAAAACTCATGAGACCAGTGAGTAAACAACTCTGGTCTGGATTCACATGTGAATCAGCCACATGCACATCAGCAGCAGTTACGCTCCACCTTCTTGTCAGCTGTTTATTGTTATGATTTTTTATTTATATGTTGTGTGGTCGGGAATATCCTGATGCTGCCACGTCTACACGAGGCTCACCATACAGCATTCCCCAAACTCTGTCCGACCCCTGTTTGCTCCTCCATCTAGTGAGAGAGAGGAGAGGCACAGTTTATATCTGCTCTCCAAAAGCCTCTGTCGTCTTGAACCAGCTTTAGTTTTAACCTCCTCAACATCCTTGTGTGTTTCAACCCCATGAAGCCAAATGTATCATGATACATAAGTTTCAAAGAATTCGAGCATGATAAATAGTTTCTTTAAAAACTGTTAGAAAATGTTTTAAAAAAGGATGTATTCTACCAACTTGAGAATTATCAATCCATTACAGGCAGCTGCAGTTGTATTTTGGTCCTTTTCAAAACAGCTGCTCCCATGAAATCATCCACACACTTTCTTTCATTAAAATCATTGCTAATTTTCAATAAGTGGCTGTAAAAATAACATATACATTGTTCAAATAAGTTTTAAAATAAGGCTTTTATGTGAGTACAGGACAGTGGATAGAGTAGGAAACAGGGTGAAAGTGGGGAGTCCCACAGGCTGGGGTTGAACCCAGGCTGCCCGTTTAAGGATTTTTTTTTTTTTATTTTTTTTTTTTGCCATGTGGAGCATGACTTGGACCACTTACCCATCTGCGCTCTGATATATAGCAATGTTTTTTGTGGATTTTGTTGAAAGGGTTAATACATATCTCAGTTCCAAAAAAAAAGATTTTTTTGAATCTCCAGCTGTTCTGCTGATGAGCTGATGGGCTTCAGAGCAATGACAGCAACAGCACTTAGAGTTAAAGTTAAAAATGTGTGATTCCAGAGTGGAAAACCAGTCTGTAACACTCTCCAACGGCTCATCCAGAAAGGGTTGTGTATGGTTAGTCCTTTAGTTTGTCACAGAAGCAAACAGCGAGAGCCAGTAAAGAGTTAAAGATCAGTCAGGAGCTCGTTCAGTGAACAGTCTCATGTTTTAAAAAAGCAGGGCTCGTCCTCAGTTGTTTGGGGCTTTTCTGCTCAAGGACTCATTCACACACATTTTGACTATGCCTTCATTGAGGCTGCAGCCTGTGAAGGCCTCATTTGAAGGTCAGCAGTGAGGAGTACAAATGTTATTAAAGACAAACGCACTGATCCTTGAGATTATCTAAGTAATGTTGGTGATTGGTGTGTTCTTAATGTTATGTAGATGATGACTGTTGATGGTGAGCAGGAAGAGTTGATGATGCAGACAGAAACTGTGTCCCAAACCGCGTACTTCTGCACTTACTCTCACTGTTTTGAGTGCATTAGTGCATTCACACTAGCAGTATGGAAAAACACAGCGCACTTTGCTTTCTCAGCTGGCACACTCGAATCAAGCAAAACGTTGAGTGTGAAACAGTGAACACTTCTCACACTCAAAGGTAGCCATATTGGCTACATAGAGGAAGGGACGGGAACAGATCAAACAATGGTTGATAGATGTAATCAATGAATAACAGAAGAATACCTGTGAAAGGTGGTGAAATTCGATCGTAGTTTTTGATGAGAGTGAAGCTGCAGTGTTTGATTTGAGACAACACAACCCTGTAAGATTTAGTGCACTGATCCAGCAAGGGCAGAGTGTTCGCAGTGCACTTCATGTGAGTGTACTTATGGATAGGGCTGGGTATCGGTTGGGTTTTATCTAATATTGGTTCCTATTTTGTAGTTTTTTTAACGGTTCCGGTGCTTAGATGGTTCTTGAACCATGCCTGAAAAAACTAAACCATTTTAAAGACACAATTTAACCAATACCCATTTATTTCCAGGGCCAAATCGAACACAATATTAACTTACAGTAAATCTTTAAACTATAATAGTACAAGTACTAATACAAGTAACATGTTGACAGGTGTTTCATTATATTGGAGGTATCACCTCCTTTGCTTGCAATTATTTTATTGCACTTGTTACGTGTTGCCAGTTCAACATCCTTGGCTGTGAAATGCAGCCAAACTTTTGCCTTTGGCATTCTAATCAATCCTCTCACGACTAGTATCAGATCAACAAGTGAGCTGACTGTGTAGCCAGTGAGTGGTATCACTGACATCACGCATGTTTACACTGGAGACAAGGGGGTGGTAAAAAAAAGAAAAAGGTCAAGCACCGAAATGTTTATTTTTATTCAGTGTGGTTACTACCAGTTACATCGATACTGGTACCCAATTGGCACCGTGTTTTGGTACCCAACCCTGCTTATGGAGGTATGCAATTTGAGACACAGCAAGAGAATCCTCCGCAGACAAGGCAGTCTCAATCCAGTTCAGCCTGTCTGATTTGCACAAGCTACGAAGGCGTCCAGGGTTCCTAGTCCCCATCAACTCTTTACAATGTGATCCACTTTAACACCAAGGCATATCTGCCCCCCCCAAACACAGAACAGTGTACTTTGAGATGCAGCAAAGATTAACAAGTGTGTGTGTGTGTGTGTGTGTGTGTGTGTGTTTTCCAGTCCGTTGACATGGCCGGCTTGAAGTACCTGACCACAGCTCTGGAGACGATGGAGGACCCAGAGAACCCGGAGTGTGAGAGCGAGGGCTGGCTGCTGGAGAAAGGCGTGAAGGAGACGCTTACCGAATTCCTCACCAAGCTGAAGACTCTTGGGAAAGGGAACCAGGTGGAGGAGGGAGGGGAAGCACAGGAGGCCACCTGAGAGCCCGGACCCCAACCAAGGACTGAGGTCTCCCCCCTCTCCCCCCAACCTCTCCCACTGATAACAGGGAGCACGAGAGTAGAGGTCTCCTCCACCGTCTGTTCATACGCCATCATACATGAGTTTCACAACATGTGTACTAGTCTCACTCACACACACACACACACACACACACACACACACACACACACACGCACGCACGCGCACACACACCAATTCAAAGTGAACAAGCTGTTTGAAGTTACTGTGAATGTTTTCCATTCTGTAAATATGTTGAACAGAGTTTATTTTTAACCGGAGGAACAGAAACCTACTGCTGTAAATACAACGCCTGGGTTTAAAATTTATTATTATTATTATCTTAAAAAAATTCAAAATCTAATTGACCTCCCCTCACACCCCATCATCCCCCTAAATGTGTGTGTTTCCTGTCAGACACCAACAGGCCTGAAAGAGTTAACACCTGTCTTCACTGATAGCACAGCGCTGATCGCTCTGAGATCAGCTGGCCATCAATCGGCTCACAGATATCAAACACCAGAAAAATTATTTTACACATTAATTTTTAAATAAATCTAAATGATTCCTGCCAAACACATTTTCTTTTCTGTGACCAAGGTCTTAATCGTCAGCTTTTTCACGTCACAGTTTGTTATCTGTGGGTCAGACTGTCGGTCTTTACTGTCTGACCTCTGCCACGCCTGCTGATTTGGAAACAGACGGCCGAACATCTGGAGAACCAGGTAAACAAAAGCAACAACAACAAAAACGTGTTTACAGAGTAAATATTCAGGGAGAAGAAGGTTCATACTGAAGTCAAAGCAGAGGGCGTACAGAGATGTAGATGTTCATGGAGTAGGAAGACTCATTCAGTTCACTGTTTGTTTGATTTTTTTTTTTTTTTTTTTTTTTTTTTACTTAAGAGAATTTTTTTTTTGTTTTTATGTCAATAGGAAACATCTCACAGTCCTTACTGTCAGGGTTTGTTTGTGTGCTTTGTGTACGATTACAGCCGCCGTTTACGGGTTAATGCTAACATCTGTTACCTTAACGTGATTGGTAGAGCGTGTTGGGTCAGGGCTGAACTCGCAGACTGAGCTCAGGGAAAGAGAGTCCAGTTGTGGCCGTCTGGTTCCCTGTCAGAGTGACGCTGGTTCAGACTGCAACGGGAACTTTTTTTATACTCTAACAACGCAGCCAAACCAACACACAAGCTTTGATGAGGACGTTCATCCAGTAATCAGCCAGTAAACCTCAGTGTAACTGACAGGAAGCTGCATCAGAGAGTGTGTGTGGATCTGGTGTGTGTTCAGTGGTACAGAGGTAATGTCAGATAAGCTGTGTAGGACTAACAGAGTATTTCAGTCGTCTGTGACAGGTTGTTATATTTGTACGTTTCTGTTTTTTCTTGCTGTAAGGACAGTTGTAAGGTTTTCAGACAGTTGTTGTGGGTCGGTCGGAGCTTGTAGTCGCTCTGCTGTGTATGATAACACCTATAAAAAAGATTGTGATTGACGCTGAACTGTCTGATTTCATCTTTTATAAAACTCATCAGCACTGTCTCTGGACGTGTATATACAGGTGTGTACACAGGTAGATAAGCAGATGAGAGAGAGGTGTAATAAACAGGACTATGTAAAGGTTTATACAGACATACAGGTGTATGCACAGGTATATAATGGGTTGTATATAGATGTACTGAGGGGTAAACAGTGTTCATAGTGAATGTAAATACAATAAAGACACAACTTTTAAAAATAAATCAAACAAATAGAGTTTGTTTTTGTCCTTTTGTTATAGTTCAGGAGAATCGAGGCCACAGACACAAACCTGTAGATATTTGTTAACCAATCAGATCTTCATCATTTCGCTGTTCACCACATCAAACCCTGAGAAGTGATTTACACCCGCCTATTGTCTCACAGCATCCAACCCTCCCACTGACTCACAGCGTGTGCAGGTGGTTAACAGCATTTGAGAAGATCAACATTAAATGAGCTTAGAGGAGCAGATTACCTGCCCGTGTCAGCTGAGGGCCAAGGACAGAGGCCGTGACGCAGAGGGACACCCAGGGGGGCCGAAGGGTGGGGGTCCTTTAAAGGACAAGTTCAACCTGAAACCAAAGTCACGACACTTGATAGATAGATAGATAGATAGATAGATAGATAGATAGATAGATAGATAGACTGCAAAAATTGAAATCTAATCAGTCTTATTTTAGTACAAATTTTCTTTTTTTGACTTAATTTGAGCCACATTCAGCCAACAAGACCAGAAAAACATCTTTTTTCAAGATATTAAAAGACTAAAATGACTCCTGAATTGCTTGTTTAAAAAAACCTACAACTGTTGTTGAAAAGTTTACTGGCATAGTTTCTTGTATTAAGACAACAATCTTATTTCAAGAAACTAAACAAAAAAATACTTAATAAATCCAGGCGTCATCAACAACTTAAAATAAGACGTTTTTTCAGGACTTTTTCTGTGAATGTGGCTCAGATTATGTCTAATGAGACTGTTTTTCATAAAATAATAAATAAAATAATAAATAAAAGTAAGTCCTGACACTTGCTGAGAGTTCAGTTTTTGCACTGCAGATGGATAGATGTGACTGAACTTGTCACTTTCACATGTTAGAGCTACAACAAGTTAGTCGTGTTGTTAGCCTAATAGCATAACTGCCTGAGACACATTTAAAAGATTTCAGAAAAGAAGAAAAAAATGTATTTTTGTGTATACTTATTATTTTTATGACTATTTATAATATCATTTTTATATTATCCATATAAATATTGTCAACTTATTTAAATAGCTTTGACTCAGGCAGTAATGCTATGATGCTAACGGTTAGAACAGTATTTCCTCCCTCCAGCTCCGCCTCTGGCCCACAGGATGAGATCTGCTGTCGAAGTCTGACATCCACCACCACTTCTGATTTCTGTGTGTGTTTGTGTGTGTGTGTGTGTGTGTGTGTGTGTGTGTGTGTGTGTGTGTGTGTGTGTGTGTGTGTGTGTGTGTGTGTGTGTGTGTGTGTATTCTTAGCAGCAGCTGTGATGAGATTAAGTTGAACCTGAGGTGATCCAAATCCTTTGAAGGCAGCACGCAATGGGCGCACACTTACTCCACTGCAGTAAGCCAATATTGTATTTGTAATTTGTAAGCCCTTTAAAGAAGAACAGAGTCCTGAGGGACACGGTTCATTTCTTCTTTGGTGTCAGAATGAAGAGCCAACAAACTGATTGTGCTCACGTGTTTGAGCTGATAAACCTTAACCTACAGCCAGAGAGACTTTATAGCGTTAGCTACACATACACTTTTTATTCCTGAAAAACAGGTTTGATGGAGATAAAATGGATCATTAATGAGAAGAAAAGAAGAAAGAGGTGAAGATGAACAGACTGTTAAATCCTTGAGCTGTTTGATGTCACATTACTGTGACTCTGTGGTTTTCTAAAAGCTAACACATCGATCTGAGCAGCTTCACGTTACTATGTACCCCTACATGAGTAGGTAACAGACAGAAACCTCAGGCAGCGCCAGACTCATGATAGACAGACATCTGCTGAGACCAGGCTGGGTTAGAGAGAGAGAGAGAGAGAGAGAGAGAGAGAGAGAGAGAGAGAGAGAGAGAGAGAGAGAGAGAGAGAGAGGAATAGTGTAGCAGTGATGATGAAGAAGGTGAGACTGAACAGTTGTAGCAGTTGGAGTCTGTCAGGTCCACAGCAGCAGGCCTTCTATACTCATTTTCACAGGTTGCAGTAAGAATAACATTTTTTTTTGTAAGTTAGAATAACATCTAAATTGTTATTTATTTTTTAAAATAAGTATTTTCTGCATTGAAAGAATGAATAAATTATTAAAGTCCCTGTGAGGACTTTCTAAGTGATCTTGAAAAAGTCTCTCTTCTAGATATCTGCCTGATCCTAATCCACAATTTAAAATGAGATTATCAGCATTGATATAGATTATTTCTAAATGCTTTTGCTCCCAAACTGGGTCGGACAGTACTGGACTGATTTACAGCAGGTTGAAGTCTCTGTGGCAACACCATGCCAGCTGACAAAGTTTAGTAGTGAGAAGAGAGATCTGTGTTTTTCTCTACTGAAAACTATTTCTGGAATTAATTTGGTTGTGATGGTGGAGACTGGAGCTGAACTGTCAGACAGAAAAAGGACAGAAGAGAAGAAGAAAGCTAAATGGGACAGTGATAAAAACATGAGCTAAAGGCTAAACCACAAGCTATAGGCTAAACCACGAACTAAAGGCTAAGCCACAAGCTAAAGGCTGAAACAAAGGCTAAACTGTTAATAATAATGTTCATTTCAACCCACATGCAGCAGTTATTCTGCACTGATCTGATCAAACTTGAGAGTCTGTCAATAAAATGAAGAGTGAGGTTACGTTAGCTCTGATTGGTAGAAGAGCAGGACGTAAGGATTCGCTAAAGTTACACGTTAGCCTACAGATACACCACAGCGCACCAGGGATGATGATGGGTTCTACGCTGTCTCTGAGGTAAGAACGTGCAGTGACTGAACCATCTACAATCACCAAATCTGTTTTGTGCTGACTGGTGATGTCTGCACAGACTGTTGCACCTCCTCCACCAAAGCCAACCCTGGGGACCATGTTGACCTCAGTGTATCGCTCACCTTGCCTTCTCCAGCAACACTGACGACCATCATGTCTGTGCAAGGTGACTTGGTGACCAAGATCACATGGTCTTGTGCCCACTGCAAACGGCCACGTGTCTTGGTGTCTGTGGAGTCACCTGCAGCAGTTGTCTGGCTTTAATCCAAAGTGGTGGAGTCGGCTTTGAATGGTTTGTCTGGAAACCCCAGTACCCCTCACTTCTCGTAAACAGGCCTGCAGCTGTGTGGCAGGTGTCTGAGTGCAGAGGTCCTTAGGTACTGGTCATCATTGTGGTCCATCACTCGTGGGGCTCCACTCCTGGGTCTGTCACAGACACTGCCAGTAGTTCTGTGTTGTGCTGCAAGTCTGCTGATGACACTTTGAGACACACCAAGTTCACCAGCAACATCTGACTGCCTGCTACTGACCTGAAGGCGTCTACAGCCAGGTGCCGCTGCTTGTCTGTCAAGTGACGTGGTGTGTTCGTGGCTACTTGAATGATGAACTGAGAATGACTTACTGACAATACCAGCTTTTTATACCCCCAGAATGTTGAAACTGATGCCACATTGAAAAGGGTTGTCTTTTGTATTTTTTGGGTATTGGCCCCAATATGTAAGGCTCACTGTACACAGTGAGACCATTACGTGGAAAACACTAAAGAAGGTGTGTCTGTCACCCTAATGCAATTGCCTCTCTATCCCAAAAATCACTGAAGTGAAACAAACACCTTATGTATGAAATCCACTGAGGACCTCACAATATTCCTCTATTTATAATAAACAGAATAATAAAGTAATGTTTGTTAAAAGGGTCATTAAACATCTCAGTTCCAAAATAATGATCATTTTCTGGCTATTTTTTGATGACTCAGACCTTTAAGGGTTAATGTATAATCTTAATATAACAGAAAGTCAAACTTTGTAATTTCCTCCTCTCACCTTCTTTTCTCTGCTGTTAACTGATCATCTTTGACCTTTTTTATGCTCTTTAGATAAAGTGATGGTTGGTTATATACCCTCTGTACTGTTCGTGGGAGCTACCAAAGAGTACCGTCTATGACACACCAAAAACAGGAAGAGATGAAATGATGAAGCTCATAAATGTTCCTGATTCCTTTAAACGGGTTGATATGATGTGTGATTCTTTATTTTGCCATGAAGATTCAGACAGTGCTTTTCTCACAGCCAGGTGTTAAATTACAAAGTCAGGTTACTGTGAAATGCTGTAAAAGAAGGTAAGGGTCTGACAGTCGACCTGAGAGTGATTATAAAAAGACAGTCAACAGAAAAACAAAAAAATAGTTAATTTGAAGAAATTTTATAAACATATTAACTAAATACAATGACTGAATTGAAATAAGCTGGTGAATCACTCCTATCATCGTCCTGAGTGCACCCAAACACCCAAACACACAGGAAGAGGCTGAATTCAGAAAACTGTTTGAGTCACGATTACACAGAAGAAACGGGATGATGAGCTGGATTATTCTGGAACGAGATAGGTATAAAAAAAAAAGCTGAGAGACAAGGTGGATAAGGCACATCTGGAAATGAGCTTACAATGTGCTACAAATTTGATTAAGTGCTTTAAAGTCAACCTAAAGACCAGCAGCTCCCCGTTTCCCTCACTGTGACTGTGAGAAAACTCCAGAACATGAAAAACAGTCAAGACTCAAGAAGAAGTTCTACAGAGTGCAAAACTGGACATAAACAAAAGTAACAGATGCTACATTAAGCAAAAATACAACATTAAAAACAAAATGTTTAAATATAACTGAATAAGAAATGAATAAATAAATAATTTCTAATAGATGAGGTGAGAGAGGATGAGAAGGGGTTGGGAAGGCAGCTACTGTGGACGATCGTTCTACAGTCAGTGTAAAAACTAAACCTGATTGGTTCTGGTTCAAGTTCAGGTTCTGAGACAATAAGTAAACTTCTCTCTTATAATCTAGGACAGGGGTTCCCAAACTTTACCATGCGAAGGCTCCCCAAACAGCATTAGCTTCTGGGCGGGGACCCTCTTTGCAAACCAACAAATTTAAAAAAAAAAATTTGTCGTGTGGTATGAGGCTAAAAATGATGCGTTCAGGGCCCGCTCAGGCAAGGTATCTTGCTGTGTGAATGCAGCAGATTGTCTGACCAAATGCTCTTCTTTACATCTAGAGACATCTACTGTTTATAAACACATGTTTGAGAGGGTCTCCAGACATAGGACACATTTCAGCAATCATGGCCATTTGTCTGTATGGCTGTAAAGCCGTAATTAATGTATGCTGCCTCGTATTTTCGAATTTTAGTTTGCCATGAGTTCTTAGATAATTTTTGCAGCAGAATCCTCCAGCAGGGCTGTTGGACTGCTCCTTCGGTCTTTTTCCTGACAAAAACCTTTTCATTTTTTGCTAGCTAGCAGCTTGATAACGGGCGTAAACCGCCAGTCGATACGGATGATGACTTCGTCATGCCCAAGTTTGGGCGAGGTGCGGTTAAGTGCAATGGGAAACTTGAGAATCTGATTATGGCAGTTTACGTGTTGTACTTTCCAGACAAATGGTCATATAAAAAGAATAATTAAATAGAAAAAAAAAAATTGATTCTATTTTTTTTCCCTTTCCTCCAATTTTCCGAGGCCCCCCTAGCACCCTCTGGTGGTCCCCCAGGGAGCCGCAGCCCCCACTTTGAAAACCACTGATCTAGGAGACCTGGACAACAAACAGATCAGATGGTAATTAGGAAAATCCAAGTGAGTGTTTACGTCTTATTTTAGCAAAAATGGGATAAAAAAATTCTTAAAACAAGAAAATAAGCAAGGAAATTTGTCTTACTCTATTCTCGGATTCTGTTTTACTCTTTTCAAGAAATTCAGGCATCATTACGTATCTCAAAATCTTGAAATGTGACTTTTTTTTCTGGTCTTGTCAGGTGGATGTGGTCTATATGAAGGCTTTTTACTTATTTATTTATTAACTAACTAAAAACAAAACTTAAACACTTGTTCAGATTTCATGATGTAAACACCAGCTCCTAAATGCATCTTTCACTGGGATCCAGTTTTGGAAAATCACAGAATTTTGGCCTTGAAGGAAGTTTGGACATCCACAAAGTTTAGTTTAACCCAGAAAACACTGAAGAAGCTTGCAGCAAGTAAGTTCAGGCTGCTCATCAACAGCATCATAAATTCATCTCAGTGTGAAAAAGAAAGTTGAATGTAAGAATCGATAACTGGCCTATTACCCCCCCTGATGACTGGGTCCAAACACTCATCCTGAAAGAGTTCAGAGGAAAGGAAGTCTTCAGTCGTTTTGGTGCTACGTTGTTAACAGCATTTCAGCCTCGTTCTGATCAGGCAGCTCAAAAAAGACTTTGAAAATGAAGCTGCTCCCTTTGACCTGTTAAACATTTCATACACAGTAAACATAAAGGATATGTAAATAAAACAACAATAAAAGGAGATCATCTTAATACAGTACATACACACTGATGCATCACTTGAGGATTTTTTATCCCTTTAACACCTAAAAGTTCCTCATGTCTTCTTTTGCAGCTCCTCTTTGTCCCGACACATGTATCCCTTCATGCAAATAAAACCAGATTCTCCACACACCCAGAGTCTGATTCACTGATGGATTGCACATTTTCTGCACCTGACAATCCCGTGCAAATGATCCAAAGACAGCCTGAGTTAGCCAGCAGCGCATCACTGCTGGTTTTTGTTTTTAAATATGTTTACGTTTAGAGTGAAATATTTAAACTTTTTAGCGACTAAGAAAACAACGATTCAACTCTAGATGACGTAAAAATAAAACTTCTGCACATAAAGTCTTCTGATATCACTCTGACATTACTCTTATTGTAATAATCAGGAGTTAAATGAGTCCATTCACAGCGAGTCCCCCTGAACCTTCAGATCAGCAGTGAGAGAGTTTCTCAGACAGAGAGCCTCCCTCCTCCTCCTCATCCTCCTCCTCTTCCTCCTCCTCCTGCAGGGCACACAGAGACGCCGTAGAACCAAACCTGTTGGACCAGAAACCTATCCCGAACCCAGGATACAGAGGTTCAGTGAAGGTGGTGTTTGAGGTGTAGATGTTGATCAGTTTGTCAGAGGAGACTCTGTAGAAGGACAGAATGCCAGCAGGACAGTCCACATACACTGCCACTCTGTTTGACAGAGAGGAAGAGGAGGAGGAGGAGGAGGAGGTGCTGGTGACATATGTGGCTTTATTATTGTGCCAGAAACAATATCCATCTTCAGAGCACTCCAAACTCCAGGACTGATCATTCCTTCCAAAGCGGCGGTCATACGAGTCTCCTTTTCGGCTGATTTCTCTGTAGCTCACCGACACATACACCAGTCCACTCCACTCCACCTCCCAGTAACAGCGACCAGTCAGGCCTGTCCCACACAGCACCTGAGGACACATGTCAAATCTGTCTGGATGATCAGGATAGGCTTGATGCTCCTTCACATACGTCCCTGTCGTGTTCCCATCGGCTAGTTTGATGTTTCCGTTGACCGTGTTCGTGTCTAAAGTGAGCTCACAGGAATCTGCCAGAGAAAATGAGAGCCCCAGTTATTTCTGACACATTCACGACACCAGAGATCTGAAAGAGCGGCAGGGTCAGGACAGAACGGTGCACCCCCGCTTTCTTTTCATGAATTGAATCAGAAACACACTTACACTTCCTCAGACCTGGTCTCATCCACTGGACTCCTGCAGGCTTCAACCTGAAAGAGGGACACGAGTCAGACCAGAACTTTCTTTTTCAGCATCAAATGTAGAAATCTCATCACAACTTTTCACCATCCAGGAACTAAAGGCCAGTGACATCTGTAGGAAAAAAATAAATGTTACTTAATGTTTTAAATTAACAAAACACCGGTAGATCTCTGCCACCAAAAGCATGGAGTCAACAGAGATCTACTGCTTTATTGGTTTAAAGGCAGGGTGGTAGTCACTGAAAACTAGCATGAATCTGAATGTAGCGTCTCCTCAGGACTCCATTTAGCCCCCGCCCTCCAACACTCAGAACTCCTCCAAAACCACGCCACCGCTCACATGCACGAGTGCTGCTGATTCGTGATCATATGATGGTGTCTGATTCAAAACCACAGACTCAAACTGGTCCTCAGCACATTGTTTTTGTTTGCTCCATGTTAGCAGTGATCAGGGTATAGGTAGTTTTTCTGCTGTTCTCCAGCGTACTTGGATCCCTTTTATGTGCAATGAATCATGACTAGTGCACACCAGCGTTCAAACAGCTTTAGATCATCATTTAACACTCTTCTGATGAGAATAATTTGACAAGTACTGTATATATAAAACTAAATAGGATGCATTCCCAAGGACTTGATAACCACTGACACGTTCAGCTGAAGGTCTCCAGTCTACAGGGTCACTCTTTAAACTGGAACACCAGGAGCTGACAGAGACACATTCACACTATCAAGCTCAAAGAAGACCATTGATTAGGAGTTATTAAACCAAGTCAGTCACAGATCTGGGTGAAATTAGACCAAAGCTAAATTTAACCCTACTTCCTGTGGTTAAAAAAGCACATAGCTCCTTAAAAAGTCACTACTTCCTGTGGAAAGTCCCTGCGCTTTGTATCACTCACACTTTTCAATTGCGTTAAAACTCATGGGGGACTCTCTGAGGGAAGTTAACAGTCGAGAAGAAGTTCAGGTTAATAAGAAAAACACTAATTTACTTACAGATTCACCTTAAACCAGTATTGTAAACAGAATCTAAACAAACTAATAAGGCTTTCAGACAATGACGGGTCCTTTCATGACTCAAAACCTGATGTCACAATGACAAGTGAATAAAACACAAAATACCACCCAAAAATGCACTATTATAATTTCTGAGAAAACTAAATTTCCCCTCTAACAAAAAATACATATCAACAAAAACTGTCCAAGATAAAAAGTCCTTTAAAGTAAATAAACGTCTGTTGGCGCACTCTCGATCTTATGGCCATGAAAGTCCTCACGCAAAGTGATCCAGTAATCCACAAGGAAGTGAAAAAAATAGTCAAAAAGGAAAACAATCGATCAACAAAAATCTCAGTTGTACTCAGCAAAAATAAGGAAAGATGAAATGACCTCACCGGGGTCCAGAGAGAAAGTTAAAGGGGGAACGCGGCTCCTTTGTTCTCCTCCGTCTGTCCAACAACAAGATACCAGCGAAACAGCAGAGGGAAACCAAAGCCCCGGATCTTCCTATGTTTATTAGTGCTTTGATTACTTTAATTTACTTTATAACAATAAAATAGTCTGAGGCTTCTGTACCACGTCCACCACACACACACACGCCTTATCCTGCCTTATATAAACATTAGTTCACTGATACTTTCCCATTGCACCCATACACATCTTTCTTACACTGGGAAACACAATTGCATGCCAACAACAACAAATAGTATATTTTTTTCTTTTTTGTTCTCCTTTTTATTTAGTTTTATTCAATGTCTCGATTTAATGAGGTGACACTGTCACAGCTTGAAAAAGAATCTTTACACAGATCACGCCATTTGAAGTTTCACTTCTGTTGTGATGACTCAATGTTGTCTTCTTTGTGTATTTTTGTATTTTCATCATCCATGCTTCTTTCTTTGCAGCCGTTTGCTCTTAAGACATTGTTTTTTCTCTCTCAGCACATTTCTGTCTCACCTGTTTTGAGTTTATTTTGTGTTCATATCTGCATGGTAGTCTGCTCTCTCTTTCTGCTCTGCCCCTGTCTTCGCCCTCGTCTGCTGTCACAGCTTTGCGTGGGATAACCAAACCAGACTGTCACATGTTGGCATGTGACTTCAGAACCCTGATTCAACACGAACACATTGTCTCGCTCTTCTTCTGGATCTCTCGTCGTCAGGATAGATGAGACATGTAATCCCTGGAATTACTCAAGTCAGAGTAAATACAAAACTCTAAAGGAGGAAACCCTCAGCTGCAGCTGCTTCACGCTGTCTTGAAAAATAGAGCAAACAGTGCAGTGTCTATTTTGAGCTCCAAAAAGCGCACGCTCAGAGCCAAGTCCACATGAGTGAAAATGATTTACCTCTGAGCTCTGAGCGGTATAACAACCTGCTGAAACTCTTGTTTGGTTTCTTAAGTAAAACAGACGATGGAAAAAAAAAAAAACATAAACAACAAAAGAGAAGAACTTAAAAAATTAAAACCCCAGCCTTGACTTACTCGAGGGTGTCCAGTCTCCAGACCGGATCCTCCAGTCCAGCAGAGAGTAGCTCAACTCCTAAATTGCCTGGATGATTGTAGCTCAGGTCCAGCTTTCTCAGGCGAGAAGGGTTGAAGCTCAGAGCCGAGGCCAGAGAATCACAGCCTTCTCCTGAGATCAGACAGCCTGACAGTCTGCGAACAAACGTTACACCAGATTAGGGTTCTGTGGGAACGTATCCCAGTTAACACTTTAATGACTACAATCTGTGTGTTAGAGTAATGTTACTTATGTGTTCCAAGGTGGAATCAGACAAATCAGTTAACCAGAAGCCAGAATCATGGTCTACTTGCTTCATGACACTGTTTACTGATCAATGTTTGGATGTTAAAGAGGGGGTACTCTGCTTTCCCATATTGTGGACATGGATATAAAGTAACAACTCTGGATGCTCATGCTCAACATGTGAGGCCTTATTCTGTCCCTCTGGTGGCCCTGTAGTAGCTTTACATGATTTACAACCATAAAAAAATCTCTATTTTCCTCCCAATGGTGTTTTATTAAACTCTTATTTCAGCCTCTGTCTAAAACCCTTTGTTTTAGCTGCTGTTTCTTTAAGGATCCCTGCTCCACAAACCCCCTTTCCTTTGATTGGCCAGCCCTATGGAGGCATGTCAGGGGCGGAGCTATGGGCAGACCTTGGTGTTTGAGGCCTTACCGCTTCAATGTGTTATGAACCAGTTCAGAGATCCTTATGTGATGACCTCATCATTTCAGCAAGTCTCGTGAAGATCTCTTGTTTTTTTTAGCGTTTTGATCAGTTTACAGATTCAGAGATTACTACAACATACAAACATGTAGAGGTTTGAAAATCTGCACAGGTTTAATCTGAACATCCAGCATTGTTACTTTAGATCCATGTTCAAAATATGAGAAAGCAGAATACCCCCTCTTTAAGCATGTGATTCAAAAAGGAAGCCAACACTTTAATACACGAGCAGGCTCCTCTATATGTGCATGTGAACTGTGTAATGTAAATCAGGATTCAAGCAGTCATTACTTGATAGTTTCCAGTGTGCAGTGTGGACTCTTGAGTCCCTCCGACAGAAGCTTCACCCCTGAATCCTGCAGGTTGTTGTTACTCAGGTCCAGGTCCCTGAGACTGGAGGACTGGCAGCTCAGAAGTGTGGAAAGAGCTTCACAGCTTCTCTCCGTGAGGTTACACCCGCTCAGCCTGGAGAAGAAATCATGAAAGCTTCGTGTCAACCTTTCAAAAGATGCAGAGTATCCATCTCATCATTAAATACAAATATCTGTGTGCTTACAAAGCTCTGTTTGAAACTTTGATCACCGGCAGCAGCCTCAGAAGAGCCTCCTCTGAAGCAGAGTATTCCTTCAGGTCAAACAGGTCCAGATCTTTGTCTGAGGACAGTAAGATGAAGACCAGAGCTGACCACTGAGCAGGAGACAGTTGATCAGCAGAGAGACGTCCTGACCTCAGGGCTTGTTGGATCTCCTCCACCAGAGATCGATCATTCAGTTCACTCAGACAGTGGAACATGTTGATGCTTTTCTCTGCAGACAGATCCTCACTGATCTTCTTCTTTATGTACTCAGCTGTCTTCTGATTGGTCTGTGAGTCACTTCCTGTCTGTGTCAGCAGACCTCTCAGCAGACTCTGATTGGTCTGCAGAGAGAGACCCAGGAGGAAGCGCAGGAACAAGTCCAGGTGTCCGTTTGGACTCTGTAAGGCTGCATCAACAGCGCTCTGGTAGAAGTGTGATGTTTCTGCTCCTGACAGCAGGTTGAGTCCAGACTTGGTGAAGTTCAGATGGACATGAAGAGCAGCCAGAAACTCCTGGACACTCAGATGGATGAAGCAGAACACTGTTTCCTGGTACAGTCCTCTCTCCTCTCTGAAGATCTGTGTGAACACTCCCGAGGTCTTCGAGGCCTCTGTGACATCGATGCCACACTCTGTCAGGTCTGACTCATAGAAGATCAGGTTTCCTTTCTGCAGCTGCTCAAAAGCCAGTTTCCCCAGAGACTCGATCATCTTCCCGTTTCCTTCATCCCAGAGTGAGTCCATGTCAGCTCCTCCGTTATATTTGATGTGCTTCTGTTTGGTCTGAACCACCAGGAAGTGGATGTACATCTCGGTCAGGGTCCTGGGCAGCTGTTCTTCGTCTCTGGTGTTAAACACGTCCTCCAGAACCGTGGCAGTGATCCAGCAGAAGACGGGGATGTGGCACATGATGTGGAGACTTGGTGATGTCTTGATTTGGGAGATGGTTCTGCTGGCCTGTTTCTTATCTCGGAACCTCTTCCTGAAGTACTCCTCCTTCTGAGAGTCATTGAACCCTCTGACCTCTGTCACCACGTCAACACACTCAGGAGGGATCTGATTGGCTGCTGCAGGTCGTGTGGTTATCCAGAGGCGAGCAGAGGGAAGCAGGTTCCCCCTGATGAGGTTTGTCAGCAGCACATCCACTGAGGTGGACTCTGTGACATCAGTCAGGATCTGATTGTTGTGGAAGTCCAGAGGAAGTCGACACTCATCCAGACCATCAAAGATGAAGACCACAGTGAACTCCTCCAACCTGCAGAGTCCTGCTTCTTTAGACTCAGTGAAGAACTGGTGAACAAGCTCCACCAAGCTGCACTTCTTCTCCTTCAGCACATTCAGCTCTCTGAAGGTGAATGGAAACACAAACTGGATGTCCTGGTTGGCTTTGCCTTCAGCCCAGTCCAGAGTGAACTTCTGAGTCAGGACAGTTTTCCCGATGCCAGCCACTCCCTTTGTCAGCACTGTTCTGACTGATCCATCTCTCCCAGGGGTGGGTTTAAAAATGTCTTCCTGTCTTATTGTTGTCTCTGGTTTGCAGGGTTTCTTGGACGCTTTTTCAATCAGTCTGATTTCATGTTTATCGCCGATCTCTCCACTCCCTCCCTCTGTGATGTAGAGATCTGTGTAGATCTCGTTGAGTAAGGTCGGGTTTCCTGCTTTGGCGATCCCCTCGAAAACACGCTGGAACTTCTTCTCCAGGTTAGATTTCAGTTTACGTTGCACAGAAGCTTGATCGGGATATCCTGATGAACACGGAGCCAGAAAACATTTAGATGAGTGAGAAACAGAGGCTGCTGTGAATAATGATAAAACCAAAGACCAATAATAACCTGCAGCTGCTGGCAAATATTGATAAGAAAACTAATAAATTGTCAAATACTGTTTTGACCCAAATAAAGGATGTTTTCATCAATACATCTGAAAAAGTGGGACTCTTCTCTAAAACATGAGTAATGTCATTTTTACCCTCCCATCAGCTCGTGCCTTATCTGAACACATGTTCAACTTTGAGTCCAATATATACCGTGCATCCCCACTTGTGATGTGTGATTCAGCATATTTCAAATCAAAAGAAGTTCTTACTACTCTGCAGGAAGTCAGCCAGCTCCTCCTGCTTCATAATCCTCAGGAAGTCCACCGCCATCTTCACCAGAGCTGCTCTGCTGCTCCGTATCTCTGCTTCTTCCTCCTTCTCCTTCAAACTCTCTGAGTGAGCTGCGCAGTCTGTACTCAGAGAGTTTCTGAACTTCTTCAGTTCATCTTTAACAAAATTGGTGATAGTTGCCTCCAGGGTCTGGAACAGATCATCACATGGGTCATCACAATCAAGAAAAATCACATCAAAGCTGAAAAGATTCACTTATTTTAGAAATTGTAGAAAACTGGAATAACTGTGGAAAAAAATACTGTAAAGTTGTTGCCCATGAACAGACCGTGAATATGGAGTCCACGTATGAGTGATCGCTTGGAGTGTTTGCACTCTGCAGGACAGCTCTGTGGAAAAAACACAGAGTTATCAAACCGTGTCCTTCCACACACAGAGAAACAAAAGGTAAAAAAATCACCAAAGCATTTTTTCAGCAGTGAGTCAGACGTCTCCATGTAGAGAGAAAGCTTCACCTCAAAGCAACAGCTCCGTCTGCCTGTCTTAGAAACTCCTAACAAGTGTTTTGTTCCAACCGATTTCTGTTTAGTCCCATCAGCCAACAACCCTCTACATCTCCAGCTACTCCCGTGAAGCTGTTCAGAGTCTGATGAGAGTCAGTACGCAAACCGGTCCGAGTACACACAGAGCAAGAGTGCTTTAATGTGTTCCCACACGATCCGCAAAGCAGAAGCACACAACAAACTGCAAGCAGCATGGCAACCAGAACAAATCAGCAGCTCGTGCTGGAAGATCTGCTGCCATCTTTGAGGTGTCCTGTATGGGAGCATTTTGGTTTCCCAGTGAAACACAACAGTGGACAAAGACAAATTGACGAGACAAGCGTGGTGTGCCGACGCCGTTTAACGGTCATTGGCTACACTGCTAGCAACACGTCTAATTTGTTAAAGCATCTGACAAGGCACCGCCTGAACATATAAACATATGATGTGATTTTTTTCTTTTGTTCTAAAATACTTTAATTTTTACCTTTTCTTTATTAAAGGCTCTTTTGGTTCAAGGTTTCTGCATAATTCTTACTTATTGGTTTGTTTTTGTTTTCATTTTTACAATTTTTTTCATATAAAATGTTATTAAAAACAAACCTGTTGATGTTGTATTTTAGAGGAAAAAAAATGAAATGCTAAATGTTCATAATGTTCAAATTTTTGACTGAGGGCAGTTTCTGTAGGTTGGGTTCAGGTAATTAAGAAACTTAAATAACTGTAAATTGTTCACCGTCTCCTGGCTGACTAAATTTTGCTGAGGTTTGTCTGACACACTCTTTCACAGTTCAAGCAGCATGGATAAAAATCTAGATCTTGGAATAAGATGAGCCTATATTTCTGCTGCCTGCCTTAGCTTAGCTTGGATAAAAATCCAATTACAACAGAAAGTGACTGAAAACAGGTTTAAGACTAAAACAAACATTTTTCTTTTCATTACCTTCCATCAGCAGAATTTCCAAACTGAATGGGATCCTCCATGGACTGATTAGTCTTCACAGACAAACAGCTGGGTTCAGGTTCACGAGAGTCTGGTCTGTGATGGATCCTGTCAGACAAAAAAAAAAAATCAATTTAGATTCAAGTATTTAGAGCACTCGCTGGTGAGGCTTCCACAAAGGCTGCTATCTTTGACGGCCATGTCTCTACAGTAAGAAAGATTGGACTAATTGTGACATATGAACCATTTTATTCAGTGAGTGGACGCACAGAATGCAACAGCTAGGATACAGCTAAGAAGATAAGAGTGTTTGTTGGTGTGTGCAAAAAAAAACATCTCGGTAGTAGACGTTTCTGATGATTAAAAAAAAAAATCCCACTTCTCATGTATAACAGCAGCTTCTCTTCAGTCATGGAGCTTCACCAACAGGGACGAGCAAGGGAGCATTTCAAACCTTACTCTGGTCACTAAATATGGTTATCAACCCACTATACCCGTAAGAAACTCACAGAGCATCCGGAAAGTATTCACTGCGCTTCACTTTTTCCACATTTTGCTGTTACAGCCTCGTTCCAAAATGGAATAATTTTTTTTTCCTCAAAATTCTTCACACAACAGTAAGAAAAAGAAAAAGACTTGAGGCTGTAACTGCTGCCAAAGGTGCTTCAACAAATATTGAGCAAAGGCTGTGAAAACTTACGTATTTGTGATGTCTTTGTTTTTTTCTTTTTAATAAATTTGCAAAAAAAACTTTTTTTCACATTGTCATTATGGATTAGTGTTGTACAATTTTGAGGGAAACATGAATTTATTCCGTTTTGGAATGAGGCTGTAACATAAAAATGTGGAGAAAGTGAAGCGCTGTGACTACCTTCCGGATGCTCTGTAAATATCTGTGGATTTTTGTGTCTCCTGGCTAGTTTTGCACAGCATATAGAAACATTTAATCAGTGACAGGAAACGGTGTAATATTTAAACACTGACTAAAACCAATATGATCTCTGATTTTGCAGAAAATTTAACAAATGGATCTGTATTTGATGATCGCTTAAGTGATGATTTGATCTATGAATAAAAGTTTTCATTCAAAATATGAATTCATAACAGACTGGCTTTTCTGACTTTTCTCCCCTCACATATTAGACAACAAGTAACATCAGTGTGTGGATGTGGTATCAGACATCATTAGGAGGGCTGCTATACATTTTAGAAGCCACAAGATGCCACTGTGTCTGTCGACTGTACCAACCTGAAGGAACCTGACATGTCAGTCTCTTGGCTCCACCAGCTGGAAAACTTCTGTGTATGACTTTACTTAAAATTAGTGGTGGGACTTTACCGCGTTAATTCGATAATTAGTTTAAACTTCTGTATGTGACTATTCAATGATTTAGTCTTCTACCAAAATCTGTTTGAAAAGTGTTGCTTCTGATGTTGAATATGGATGCGATTAAAATGCGATTAATTACGATTAATTCATTACAAATGGCATAATTAATTCGATTAATTTTTTTAATCAAGTCCCACCACTACTTAAAATATTTTACCCTGTAACCACACAACAAGCACCAGTTCAGTCCTGAAGACCAGATTCAGGAAGTGGTCAGACAGGATATAAATAAAGTCAGGTGGAAAAGAGGATGAGCAGATAAGAGCACGGGAATGGGATGATTCAGTTCAAGATGACATTTACTCATAATGCTGATGACAGATTACATGGTTCAGCTCTGTTTCACTCAATCTGATGATGTATGTTTCTTTGTTATGAATGGAGCCAACACTTTGTTACATAAAACAAAAAGTGGTGCACAAACTCACCTTGGAGCTTCAGCTTCCCTCCGACACAAGCTGGTTTTGGAGGAAGGCGTGTCCTCCACCCTGCCCTGACTCTGATCCATGGAATAGCTCCCACTTTCACACAGACACAACATCTGCAGAGAGCCAACATGAATCTTGAAACTTACAATGAATCTTACTGTAACATCATACATGATATCTTATAATGTTATAACCTAAAAAGTTTCACGTTTTAATGTGATTACTTATTTTGTTAAACTCATGTTTGAATGGGGAAAAGAGGAACCATTACTAAATGGAAGAATATGGCTCCCAAATCTTGCGATAGCTTCATTTCTCATAGACAAGCTGAGGGAGGATATAAATTATCACAGGTTTACATCATCACTAATGCATCGTTAAAAAACAAAAGTATCACTTAAAAAAAAAGAAAAGCCTCACTTTATAATATCATAACTTTGTTGTACTAATGTGGAGTAAATTATGAAGTAAAAAACATTGTTGTGAAATTTTTGAAATTATAATAAGATGGTAAAAATATGTTTACTTTGTATGTACACTGGTGTGGCAAAGATTCAATCTAACCTGAGAAAGCATGCCAAGGCATGAGGCCAAACTGACATCTTTTTGAAGTTTTTTACAGTAATTCAGTTGATGGTTTTTTATTCTATGATATACTTTTTAAAAATATGAAATGATGTCATCTAAATCAGTGATTCCCAAAGTGGGGGTCTCAAAATGCCCTCCAAATCCAAACACTATTTACAACAGTATTTCATCCATCATTGTAAAATTATGAACAAAAATAAAGGCTACATGTAATATAAAACATGGAAGCAGAAGATGTTTGATACGTTTTCCACATTTCTTTGTTGGAGACCACCAAGGTGACTGAGCTAGGACAAGGACGGTGTAACTGATGGCAGGTTAACTTAGGAAACAGTGATACATGAACAAAGGTGGTCTTTTAGGTAAATTAAGTACCTTAAACCCTTTTATTTTGTTCCTTTTTTATTTGCCTATTATTGTATTCCCATATCAGGGGGTCACTGGTCTCTGGTCTCTGGTACAACTATTTTGAGGGTCCCAGGCTGAAAAGCTTGTGAACCCTTTGTACTAAACAAGAATTATGCAGCAGAATGCACACTCATGTATCTTTGACTGGACTAATGCATCATGTAAATACATTTTCATGTTGTTGTGAATGTGCTGTGAATACTTAAATATGTTTAAAAGCAAAAACTCCAAATTGTTTCTGTCTTATTGGGATTCTTTTAGATAGGCTGTAAAAAGGAGCAACAGCCGGGTTGATAAAAATTAAGGCTGCTTTTCTCAGGATTTTGTGTTTTTTTGATATATATGTATTTCAGAGAAAACATGACTAGACTGTTGTTATTATGCGTTAAAAAAGTAAAAACATTCCATCAATTGTTGTCCTGGCACTCATAAGTTCACTCAGTTCATTTAATTTTAATGGTCAAACAGGTCAACTGTGTAATGGTATTGGTCACTGTCAATTGTAAGCTACCCAACAGAGTTTAGAGTTCCAAGCTACCAAGCTAAACTGTGGTGCATTTGCCGGAAAGCTTTTCCTTTAACGTGAGTTTGAAGGGAGGTTGAGATTTGAGCTGATTTTTATTGGTTGGTTTGTGGTTTTATATTATACAGCCTATGGTTTTCATAGGTTGTTATAGGTTGTGTTTGGGGTTGGAAACTGTCAGACCTGGCAACCCTGGAGTTCAGTGCTTAAAGTGGGACCGCGCCCTTAACTCGAGTAATGATTTAACCAAGCAACTGACACTTTTATTGGAGTTATATTAGATAGAGTATCTGATTTGTTATTGTAAAATGTGTATACTGCATTTCCGGCCATTTTGGGGACTTGTTAAAACAAATTGACCGCTAAACAGAAGCCATGCTGACAAATGACGCAGCAAATATTCAGTACCTTCGACCTGAACAGGTGCAGAGCTGCAGAGTCTAAATAATCTCACATTTCATTGCTGCTTTACTATCACAACACTTTAAATATGTTTACATCACTTGGAGGACTGCCATGGGTTAGACACTGTAGGCATACGTGATGAACTTTACCGACATTACAAATGAAGTACCAAAAACAGACAATCACTGTGACGACGAGCTGTACTCACTGATACAGCAGTGGATTTTTTTTATCTCACTGTGGACAAATTTCACCGAGAATAAATCATGCTTTCAGTGTAAACATAACTTCAGCCTCGATTACCTCATCACAGCCAGGAGAGAAACCAAAACCGTCTGATGCAACAAATAATAGTTACTCACAAACTTTAAAGAGCCCTCAAACCACGAACACAACAAAGCGAGTGCAGAATCACTGAGGGGAAAAGAAATGGGTGAAGTGTGGCTTACAGACCTTTTGTTGTCGATGGTTCGAGTCCTTCTTATTTCAAGTCGTGGTCAACATTGCTCAGGGTGCTAACAACACGAAACTAAATGAAAGTAATAAAAAAAAAAAACTAAAAACCACTGACTGGTAGGAGGAGCCTTTCAGGATTTTTTTACCTTTTCAAATAACCTTTATTAACAAAACTGAACAACACGTTTCATATTTCATCCAAGGGAACAGGGTTGTGTACACTGAGTTCTATCATCCCATGTTCAGTCCTTCCTGGAAACAGTGTCATATTACACAAAGCTTAAAGCACTGAAAACCAAAGCTTTCTGGGAGGGACTGAATTTATCACGGTTTTATTTTACTTTATGCTGTTCTCCTTGCTCTCTTTGGAGCTCCTGATTCTCCAAATAAAATTTAGTGAGGAGAACTCCCATCAACAGAGTTTATTATTTTCATGCTATAAGTTAAAGTTGGCAGTATGACTCTGTTCCACATGCCCACATGGAATGCAAAAGCCTGAGGTGGAGAGAGCACACCTCTTCATGTGCATATATGAAGAACCAAAGCAGGGAGAGCAGCAGCAGCAAAGACCCTGTTCATAGGAAAAACAAAGCAAGCATCAGTGACTCTGATAAAATCAGACAGGAAGGACTATACAGATTTATGACGTTTTTCCACATTATCTGGGAACAATTAATAGGCCCTGTGAAAAGCACGGGCAAAAAGGGATGCTCAGTGTAGGGACTGGGGTCATGACCTTTATTGTAAAGTCTAGGGTCACGATATAATCCCAGGAGCAGGGTCTTCACCAAACAACCTACAAATTCAGTCATATATTACAAGTTTGAACTTTTTAGTGTGTTGAAATGTTTATGGTTTCTCTTGGAAGTTAATTTGTCTGAATACCAACAAAACCACCAGTGATCTTGTGGGAACAAGATTTATCTTATGCACACACACACACCGTCTTGACATGTTGCCCCTGTGATTGGCTGGAGACATTAGCCAGGCTGCACCCAATGACAGCTGGGACAGGCTAAAGCCCCTCCTCTGAAAGGTAAAAGCAGGGGAAATGTTGATCATTTCAAAAGAAAATGTCCTGGTGAAAAATAACATTTAAAATATGAGAAGAATACGATCTTTATAAAGGGAGTTGAATCCTTTTCTTTGTGTGTGTTTGTCAATTATGAGTAATTCTGTTTTCCTCTGACATTCTACCACAAATGATCACAAAACATTCACCAGAATGCAGGGAATTAAGTGTCAGATGGTCAAGATTTCACAGAAGCTGTTTAGATTTAAGCATAAGAAAACTCCAGCTAACCCGAGTCTTTCCTCTCTTGTCTGCATGAGCCGTCGGCTGTTTCATCGTATCCATCTGTCTGTGCAGCTCTGCAGCCTGAAAATAGTCTCCAACAGCTTAATCATGTACAAATCTCTGTCTGAGCAGTGTTACAGCCCCCTTTTGCTCAACAGCAGACTGGTTTGACAACATTTGTCTTAGGAACACAGAGTGAAGAGGTGAAACGTGAGTAAGAGGACATCCAGCACAAGCTCTGTGCTTACGAGAAGTGAGAAAAAGTGGTATGAAGTTTCGAGGAGATGGGAGCTCGCATGATAGCTAGAAACTCCTCCTGATCAGAGTGGCTTCATGAACTACAGTTTATTTTGTTCTGTAGAAATCAACAGACTGACATTAGCTTATGTTAAAATATTAACAGTGACCCAACATCAAGACAAGATAAGGAGTCTCATGTTAACCCACCATGAGCAGAGACCTGAGCTGCACTGAGAGAGTTACAGTGATATGAACAAACTGCCCTTAACAGAGAAACTTGGAGCAGAACCAGACTCATGTTAGGCTGAAACCTGCTGAGACAGGGGTGGGATGATGTTGAGACTGTTAATAGTCGTAGCAGCTGGAGTCTATCAGGTCCACAGCATAGACTAAAATATGGACATAGTCTCTGTGACGTCAACCGTCTGTTCCTGATACAGTTAAATAAAGCTAATCGTCGGCCGGGGCCATATTGGATATGATGCAGACTTTGAGCTTCCTTTTTAACAGCTATAGGTCGCCCGTCAGCCATGTGAGCTGAGCTCAGCCTCTGGTTGGACAAACACGTAATCCTAATTTCTTCTAAACCGCAGAGTTAGAAAAGAAAATCACCCCCGCACAGTGTGTGCCGATATCAAAATTAACGTTTTCAGACCCAAGCCGTTTTTTTTGAACCAGGCTGTAAGTCTGTTTTTAATGCTGTAAGGGTCTGTTTGTTTTGTTGTTTGTTTGTTCTGTTTTGTTTTTTTTTTGCTTGGTGCGTATGTGACTTCAGTCTTTCTGCAGGTTCTTGATGGAAAGCAACTTTTAGCGCTTCCGTGTAGGCTTCATTTTTCCCAACCGGATGTTACTCCTTGGTCCACAGCAGCAGGCCGTCTCCAGCAATGATCCAGAGGAACCTACAAGACAAGGGACTCCAGAAAGATCTAAAGAACTTGTACCATAAGGTAAGGGAGGCTCTGATGCACAACTGTGCAAGAAGACAAATATCTGAGAGCACGTTTTTTTGTGCCATCCTAATATCTTGTTTGTATTTTCATCTTTTGTTTGTATATTTCTCGCTCTCGCTCTCTTTCTCTCTTGCTCTCTCTCTCTCTCTCCCTCACTGCAGCTAGGATCAGCAGCATCATTCATTTATTGTTTTATATTCTATTTTTGACTCCTCTGTTGCTTCCCTTTGAGCCAGGGTCGTAACAGTGCAGTTTAAGACAAAGACGCCTCAGAAGTCGTCAAACGACAGCTACACTAAATGGTACCCATCAAACACCAGAGTCAACATCAACAGTGATTAGGCGACTTCAGGGTACTGGACTTCACAGCAGAAAGGCCAAGAAAAACTAAAAGACTGAGATGGGCAAAGAAGCCCAGACCCTGGACACTGGAAAACTGGAGGGTGTCATCAGACTACCTTCAAAACTGGACAGAAGGTCAAAAGTCTGTATGACTGCAACCACTGCAAAAGGTCTTTTTTTTTTCTTATTAAAGCAACTCTTTAAGAACACATTCATCATCTCCATTAAAATCATTATTTCTAGCTCTGACAGTGCATCAGGCCCTGTATCCCGACTGATTTCATGTATTTTTCCATGGAAAAGGAACATTTCCGAGTGATCCCAAACTTTTGAACAGAAGCGAAACTCCCTTTGAGATTACAGCACAACTAAGCAGTAGAGGGTAATGTGTCTCTGCACAACTAAGTAAAAGTTTTCTGTCCAACTGGGGAAAAGTCTCCACACTGTAGTAAAATCCCTGATCCTTTCTGAGGATCTGAGACCTCAGTCTGTCTAAATGTTCCTGTGGAGACGGGGCTAGCACCTCCTTTAAAAGTGTTGGTATGAAAACTGGGCAGCTTTGGTGCCTCAAAGGAAGATGTCAGCTGACTGCTGGTTCAGTTTCACTTTAAAGGAAATCCCCTGAATAACCAGCAGTTCCACTCTCTACAGGATCAGGTGGTATGAGGAGCCATGTGTCCTGGCATGTGGCATGTTCACTGTTTAAATCTTACATCATGTCAGTGGTTTGAACATTTTGTTCAGATGTCTTTTGGGTCACCACATTCTGACTAACAGACTCCTGACTTTCTTCAGACACAGGAAACAAAATGGTGAATCTTCACTGGTGGTTTTATTCTGAAAGGACTCACTGGAAACAGTGTTGAGCTGTTCAGTACTCAACAGAGGGTGAGGCAGTTACTCTTCCACCAAAGGGAGAAATATACACCCAGTTTATTGCGTTCTCCCCAGCGTTTGCTGCCCTCTGGTGTTCATTCTGATTAACTACAACACTTAGGAATTAAAATACCCAGGGGTTCATAATTAGAAACTAGAAAATCGTATTGTTTACTGATAAAAAATGTGTTAAATTCAAATTTGATGCCAGCGACACCCTTCAAAACAATTGGAACAAGAACAGAAACAAGAAATCACTGACAAAGTTCTGCAATGCCTAAAGAATCTGGAGGAACTTCCACTTCCTGAAAAAAAAGTAAATTTGCAGCAGATTCATAACATGACTGAGAATAACAAGGAGGAAGCCAGAGAGGCCGAGTTTCTCTAAAGAAAAAATGGGAAAAGGTTCATCTTTCAGTGAGAGACTGCGTGAGCAAATTCTTCAACAACATCTGCATGGAAACTCATAATCTACAGTGTTTAATATCATCAGAAGATTCAGAGCATCTAAAGAAATCTGTGCAAACTTAGTGGCCGTGATCTTCAGGCCCTCAGGCAGGACTACATTAAAAACAGACATGACTCTGTAGTACAAGTCACTGCATTGGCTCAAAGTCTGCACAGTTTGTCCACAAATGCCTCCTCAAACTGGAACATGCAAAGACAAGACCATAAACAAACATGATCCAGAAATATCAGACTTCTCTGGACCTGAGCCCATTCAAGATAGACTGATGAATCCAAATCTGACATTCTTTTTGGAAACCATGGACGCTGTGTCCTCCGCTCTAAAGAGGAGCGGGATCGCCCGGCTTGTTATTGTCTCAGTTCTAAGCTGATGGTACGGGCATCATAGGAGTCCATGGCATGGGGAGCTTACACATCTGTGAAGGCTCCATGAATGCTGAACAATCTCTACAGGTTTAGGAGCAACATGTGCTGCCAAACCACATTCTGCACCTGGGGCAATTCTGGGATCAGTATGTTCAGAGAGCTGCCGAGCCAGGCGAGATAAATTTCACTTTTTTTCCCATTTAAATGCAATTTTATTCCCACGTTTTTTAAAGAAAAGCATTGCACTGTTTGGTAAATTATGTGACTAAAACATTATATCCGATAAAGGTTACTGAAATGCTGAGCCACAGGGGAAGCTTTTCTAGCTTGTTAAAAAGGGATGTACGGTTAAAAAAAGTAAAAAATAAAAATCTCTCATAATTTAGGAGTGCTTCACGACTCCAAAAATGGGCTAGAAGCACCTTTGTTCTGCACATCTTACAACAGCATGGCTCTGTAGTAGAAGAGTCCTGGTGCTGAACTGGTGTACCTGCAGTCCTGAGTTGTCTCGTATCTAAAATATTTGGGGCAGCATGAAATGAAAAAACACGACAAGAGAGACTGAAGTGTTGAGCAAATGAAACCGTCTATCAGAAAAGAATGGGGCAAAATTTGACTTTCAAACTCCAGAAACTGGTCGTTAAAAGATGATTGAAACATGTTCCTGTACCAACCGTTTCGAGACGCGTTGCTGGCATCAAATTTATTTATTGTGAATAAAACCAAACAAATAAAGTTTCAATATTTGAAACTCTTTGTGCACTATTTAAATGAATTTAAGAGCTGAAATTATCTGCAAACCATCAAACTCTGGATTTATCAACACCTAACACAGCGTACAGATTCTTTTGGGATTATAAAAAGGTTTGATGTCTTTTCTAAGCTTTCAATATGACTGATTCAGAGTTCACACACACACACACACACACACACACACACACACACACACACACACACACACACACACACACACACACACACACACACACACACACACACACACACGCAGAGGAAACTTCTTTTAAAGGTTTATTACAAAACGCAAGACAGTACATGTCCACTGGGTTTATTCTATTGGCAAACACAATACAATGACGAACAACCTTCTATCTTGGGGTGAAGCTTTGCAGGAACCACGACATGAACAGAAAACAAAGCAACACAACATGGATCAAAATGCAAAACTGTGGACAAAAAGAGGAGAACAGCATCTTCAAGTCCGTAAAATGAGAGAACACAAACCAGAAGGATGAAGAGCAGGAGGGAGGAGGAGGAGGAATTTGGTTTTCTTTCTATTTTTTGGGGGGAGATGGGGGAGGTTCGTGGTGCGAACACACATTTATAAATAGGCAACAACTAAATTAAGTTAAATCCAATTCACACAGTAAAACTCACAAACTCAAAGCGTCTGCTGTGGGAAGACGATTTGTCGAGCAGGAGAAAAGTGAGGGGTGGTATTTTGGCCGAAGCTGTTCCAACAGTGGGGAAAGAAACTCATCAAAGGATCGATCCTTCAGCTCATCCACAGATCCAGGCTCTTTCTGTGGATCAGCGCTTACGGATGTCTGAATTATTCACAAGTCTAACATTTTAGAAACAACTGTTGAGTGTTTGTGCCTGCAAACTTTTCAAACAGCCGATGAAGATAACATTAGGTTTCTTTTCTTCCTTTGTCCATGTTGGTCCAGATGTGTCCTCAGAGGAATGCCTGATGTGTCCAGATTCACTGAAATCTCTAAAATGTGTCATTTCTTGACGTACGTTTCGTGGAAACAGCTCACATTATTCAATAAATAATTTTCATTAATAAATTAGGTCTGTTAGCCAAAAGCTTTAAAAAATTCCCCTTCGTTGGAAGAGCGGGTTAGTTATTATTCGTTGTTTTGCTGCAAATAAACAGGGGGTACCTTTAGAAGACAAAAAAAAAAAACTACCTTTACTTCTTTTTGAGGCTTTTATGATGAAAATCAAGTTTGAGTCTTTTCCTGTTGGCAGATGACGAGGATGCTGAACAATTAAGGGGGTGGTGGTGGTGGTGGTGGTGTTGCTATGATGACGAGGACAGCTAAGCCTGGCTAGGTGCTCTGTTGTTTTCTTTATTTAACTGGTCAATCACATTTAAATACTATTTATATTTATATATTACAACATTGTTCCAAATTCATAAATAAGAAGTGCAGTTTCTCTTCCACCTCCACATAACGACTGCTCTGTTGGTGCGCGACAAATCAGAACGCCGCAGATCAGTCATCAACCACAAAGCCAGAAAACTACAAATATGGCCGACTATCTGCGGGTTTAAGTCTTCATGCAAATGCTAATGTGTTGGAACGCCAGGTCTGACCAATCGGCTTGTTCGCTCACATTTCACATTTTCACCTTTTCAAATATCAAAGTCACTAAACTGGAAACCAATCAGAACTGCGCATCAGAAAGAACTTCAGCCAATCAAAATCACTCTGTTAAAAAGAACAAAAACACAAAGGAACCTGGGGAGTCACGCCCACATAGACCAGCAGGAGTCTAGTCTGGATCAGATCAGTGCTGAACCTGATCAGACCTGCGGAAGTTTACAATCAACAAACCTGTTTTCAGCTTTGTTTTCACTACTTACTATCACTGATAGAAAAAATGAGAGCTGGACTGATCTGACCACCAGCTTCAAATGTATCTAAAACACTTGAGCTAACTGATCGATCTTTGGGTTGGCATATAAGAGAAGGTTTTGATACTAAAGGGGAGTAAAAATGTGTTTCCCTTAAAAAGTATCCAGGAAACCAGAAGAAAATCATCTTTAACTGAAATTTTAGGCTGAAAATGTACCTACAAGTCATATTAAGTGACAGTTTGCAGACAAAATAAATCTCTTCAGATAGTTTACATAATTTGGAGAAGAAGAAATCATACCGATTGGTCTTGGGTTTCACTGACTGTTTGGTTGTTGCTGTCAGACGCTGATCAGCTCGTCGTAACATTAAAGTTGGGGTATTTTATGGTTTTGTTGTCCAGAATTTAGACTGATCTTCCGCAGTCTGATCTGAGCATCGAGTTTGATCCAAACTCAATCTGCAGATTGTGCTGTTGTACTAGTCTGTGCAGACTAAAATGTCCCATGATGCTCTGCATGCCGACTTCTGACTGAAAGCAACCAGATGAAACACCTTTCCAGAGAGTGTGGCAGGTTGGCAAGAAGCTGACTCTGGTGCCCAGTAGCTCTCAGCCCCCCCCCAGGTGGCTGATGGGAAATGGAGTGTGGAGCAGAATCAAAGTGAATAGGTCTGTTTGAAACCTAAATGATCAGTGAGGGAGGGGCAGGGTAGGGGCTAACACTTTAAATCTAATCCCATCCTTTAGAACAATTATCCGGTCAGTGATGACCATATAAGGAGTGGACCATATGTGGAGTTCCCCTCAACATATGACCATATATGGATGTCCTGCTGATATCTACACCAGATAAGAATCAACCAGTTCCAGAACCCTAGCTAAACAATCTGCCATGAGCAGCCCAGAATCTGTCCCAAACTGGTCCAGAACTGGGGGTGCAGGGTGGAGCTTGTCCAGAACCTTGTCAAACTAGAAGTCTACCAGAACTGGTCCCAAACCAGTCCAGAACCAGTAAGTGCTGATTCAGAACCAACCCAGAAATGGTTCAGAATTGGGTCAGCCCCAGTCCAAAGCCTGGTGATGTCACTCAGAGTCGGACTCCAGCGGAGCGGTCTCGTCTAAGACAACTCTCTTCCGGCGCTTTGCAGCGGCAGCTCGGGCCCTCTGCTCCTCCTCCATGTGTGCCTTCTTGTGGCGGGAGAAGCTGGATGAGTGCATGAAGGTCTTGTTGCAGGCGGCACAGGTGTAGGTCTTGGTCTTGGTGGGGGGGAGTTCAGACTTTGCTTGAAGCTGCTTCTGGTGCTGCTGCAACTTGCTCCCTCCAACACCATCCATGGCCCTGTGGGTCTGCTGGTGTCGTGCCAGGCTAGAGGCATGGCTGAAGCGTTTTCCACACTGGCTGCAGCCGTGGCGACCTGCTCCACCTCCTCCTCCAACCACATCGTCTCCCTCAGAGATGGCGGGGCCCCGTTTGTTTGCTCGCCCCCCTCTGCGGCGACGGTTCTTCTTGCAGAGGGTGTAGAAGTTGGGCTTGTCGCGGGAGCAAAGCTTAAGGCGGATCTTGAGGTCGGATGAGCTCTCGCCCAAGTTCTCCTTGCCAGGGGTGTAGTTGTCCAGCAGCTCCTTCACGTGAGTCACCTGGTGTTTGGACAGCTGCGTGGACGTCCTGAAGCTCATGTCACACTGTGGGCAGGCGTAGAACTTATCCCCGCCCTGACTCTGGATGATAGCGGTCGCCACATGCTGCTGCTGCTGCCTCTTGTTCTTCTTGTCCTTGCCACCAGCCTTCAACGAGTGGCGCAGAGAGGCCATGTTGGGCCCTAGGGTGACTTCCTTGGGGAGGCCTTTTCCTTTCTTGTGGATGAGGCGGTGGCGTGACAGGCTGGAGCTGTGGTTGAATTCCTTCCCACAGATATTGCAGGGGTGGATCCGCCGCTTACCGTGAAGTCGCAGGTGACTCCCAAGCATCCTGAGGGAAACACAAACACACAACAAACAACAAGTTCAATATTTGTCACAGCAGCTCTTTGTTTTATACTGAAAAAGAGACTTTTTTCAACAGAGGATTGAGGAGTGAGAAGGGGCCTGCTTGATATCTTTAGCATGAGTTGTTCCACCGCACGATCAATCGAGCCTTGTGTTTAATTTTATTAAGGAAAGAAATAAAATGTGAGATAGTAGGAGTCTGTCATGCCGTAAAGGATACAAAGAAGAGCTTTACAAGATTCCTTTACACCTGATAAATGATTTCCATAGTTTCTGACGTATGATAAAAGTGTGTAAGTTCATAAAATACAAATCAAAATCAAAGCTGCACCACAAATAAACAGAAATAATTAATTTTGACACACAACTTATTCAATCACGACATCTTCTGCTGGTATAAATGGTCTGTGAGCAGGACGCAGAATAAACAGACTGCAGGTTGTTCTTCATGGGCAGGAGACAACACACTGTTAGTGTGTGTGTGTGTTCATTTATAATCATTACAGTGCACATGTGCAAACTCAAACAGCTGATGTCATCCATACAAATGTAGGGTATTTTATATGAAGCTTCAGAGTACAGAACGTCTTGTATATCTGGTGAGAGGGGCTCAAAATGCAAGTGAAATATGCAAGCGGGGGAAGCATGGATGCAGCTTTATAAACTGAGATATTTTTTGTTTCTCACACCTGAGTGATGTCCCGGCTCCCCATGTCCAAACAAACTCCCAGCCCCTGATCTCCTCTAATGGCTCGAAGGTTATATTTGCACTTTATAATCTAAACGTCATGATGAGTTGAAAAGAGAACTCTTAGATCCACATGCTAATTTCAGTGTGAGTTAAGAAGTTATTAGAGAGGGGGTCAGTGTGATTTCTATAGTCTCTCTCTCTCTCTCTCTGGTGCTCTCATAGTAGCTTTACATGATTTATAGCTTTAAAAAGTTCTATTTTTCTCTCTCTGGTGTTTTAGAAAACTCTTATTTTAGCCTCTGTCTGACACACTTCATTTTAGCTGCTGTCTCTTTAAGGCACACAGCCCCTTCTCTCTGATTGGCCAGCCCTTGGTGTATGTTGCAGTTTGAAAATGTGCACGTTTAGTAGGAACATTCAGTATTTATTCAGCCGCTTTATTTCCAAAGTTTGTTTTTAAATATGGAAAAACAGAATAGCCCATCTATAATCATTTTACTTCGCTGTCAGGAAAAAACTTTTTTTGGCATCGATTATGGAAACACGCAGATATCTATCTCAACCTGCAGAGCGCTGGTCAGCTGATCGGGTCAACAGGCTTCACAAGAGACAAAAAAGGGACAGTGACGTGCTGTTTACTGTGGACACAAGAGGACACCTTACTGTAGCAGTTTACAGAGGAAGAATGAGACCAACAAAAAACGCAGAGAAAAAAATCTGCGTTCACACAGAAATGCTGAGAGACTGAAAACGCTGTGGTATACATATCAGGCCTGTAGGTGGCGATATAACTGTAGAGTCTTTTGGTAGTTTGCCGCCGAAGAAGAGGTGGGCTGATCGTCTGGTGTATCTATTAAATATGTCTTATCTGAGTGCAGAAGTGGAGCAACAGATGAACATTTGTTGAGAGGCAGTCAGCAGATTAAGCAGCACAAGCACAACCCGGTAGTTCGCCACTGAACTGATGTTGTTGTCCGGTTTGCACATTTGGCAAATAAAAGTTCCCACAACGAAAGTGGAATGCGCACGTGCAAAACGGAGCATGATGTCAGTGTTTTCACTGAAAACTTAAGCTTGCCGTTTACACAGCAACAGAGGCTGCAGCGTTTCAGAAAAATTCCAGTCTGGAGGGCGTTTTTAAAAGAGTTGCATTTTGGGTCAGCTGAAACGCAGTTTCCAGGTAAACAAGAGGTCAAACGGTTCTTGTGTAAACAATACACTATTAACACTCTGCATGGTATCTGTTTCCAAAACTGCAGGGGGCAGCGTTTCAAATAAGCACATGTACCAGAGTACTTAACTAGAGTAAAAAGTTGTTTACACTGTTTACAGCATTTTTTCACCAATTCCACGTCTCTGTTGAGTTTTGCCGCAATTTCACGCCAGGAATTGTTCATCACACAGTTATCACGGTGATCTCTGTGTGGGGACTACTACAAATTCCAGTATTTTTTCTACTTTGGACACGAGGAGCTCCTATTCGTCTGTGTGTCTCCATGCAGAAGTCAGAAATGGAGAAATTTTCAGCATGAAAAGGACAGCGCGAGGGGGCGGGGCTGCTAAATTTTTTTCGTCATTTGTGCTCATGATACCGTGTGGACCTCACAGACGTGTTAAGCATAAACTAAAGCTACACTCACCATCCAGGGTTTCTGCTTCACTGAATAACGCTGTCTCTTAAATTTTCCCTGTGTGTCTTAAAACTGTTTGGCTCTCACTGTTTTCTATCATTTAAGGTTAAAAAAATGGTCTGTATGATGTGCTAACCTCATCAGAACTCAAGCTGACCCAATAAATAAACAACAAAGCTTTGAAAAATGTCTTCATGGAGCTGTTATAGCCATTTGCTCCATCGATGTTAATCTATAATAATAATATGTAGTTATTGTGAGATTATGTCACAGTATAGATAATAAATACAGTCTAAAAATCTACAGGTATGACTCTGGACAGACAGACCTCAGTCAGTCAGTACAGACTCATATCAGTTCATGTCTTCATACAGACCTGCTCCCTTTGAAGCTCATCCCACAATGAGGGCAGGTGTAACGTGCATCCTGGTGAGTTGGCTCAAGTGCCCGTTTGGTGGGGGGTGCCATCCCACTGCTCTTCCCAGTGTGGGTCTGCTGGTGGCGGTACAGGCTTGAAGCATGGCTGTAACACTTCCCGCAGTAGCTGCAGCGGTACTGCCGCTCGTCTGGCTCAAAATCCGCCTGGTCCGAGTCCATGTCACCATCAAGCCGGCTGCTCCCTGCCTCCACCAACACTTCCTGCTCGTCTTCGTTCTCCTCATCCTCATCTGAATCTGTCTTTATCTCCACACTCTGCTCTGTCACCTCACAGGGGTACACTTCCTCGTACGGAGCGAAGAAGGCCTCGTCTGTTTCGATCTTCAGATGTTCAGCCGTCAGCTCTGATGGATCATCTGAATCCTTCTTCACACAGGAGATGGTGAACTTGGAGCCCACTTCCGCCCACTTCACCACATATTCAATGGGCTGTGTGTCCAACTCAACAGTGATGAAGTCTGCACCAAGAGCATCCGACTCTGAAACCACCAGCTCTGTTTCAGAGTCCTCCATCCTGTACAGACTCCGAAGGGCAGGGATGGAGATGAAGAGGTGCAGCTACAGGCCTGAGGAGGAAATAAGAGAAGAAGAGATGAAAAACGTGCCCAACAAGAGAAACAAAAGGCAAGGAAAGAAGAAGAGCAGGTAGATAAAGAGGAGAAGGAGATGATGAGGAGGAGATGATGAACTGGCAAAAAAAGGACAGGACTATGAGGGCATGACAGAGAAAGAGATGAGTCAAACCCAGCTTCAACGTGAATGTGCACAGAGCTGGACAAACAGAAAACGTTAATCACCACAGCTGTGGTGACCGTTACATCTCACAAGAGTTCAGGGCTTCAGTGACGCTGAAACAGATGGTTTGTTTTTAGGAATAAAAATGGGAGTACATTGCTTTTAAACAGCTGACTCATTCTACAGACAATAAAATAGTAACATTTTTAAATAATTGATGAGGTGCCAGTCTCTCAGACGCAAGTCCATCACAGTGAATTTCTCGTCTAGTTTACATAGACGGTATATTTACAGGTTGGAGAGATAAAAATGATTACACAGACAGATTGACAGACGATAATCTCTTGATACATAACCAATACCTGCAGCCCTGTCTTATCTTCAGCTAATTAAAGAGTGCAATTAGACAGTCAGCTGAATATTGAGGCATTAATAGCGTTTTGCCACAATCAGTATCGGCTGGTAACCGCATGAAAAAAAAAAAAAAAAAAAAACTAGACCTAAAAATAATTTTTAAAAAACCCAACATTTTCTGGCTAAAATTATAACAGATGTTATCTTTAAACTGGTGTATTTTATGGGATGAGAAATAATGACAACAGCAACTAAATTGTGATAGCAGCATTTAATCTGCCAACCAGTTCTCAGATACACAGCATCAGCCTTTCAAAAGCTAGTGTTTGTCAAACACTAATACGTAGTTCCTTAAATTGTCATATAACAGGGTCTCACAACCTTCAGTCTCAAGAACTTTACCTTAAAGAGGGGGTATTCTCCTCTCTCATATTTTCAACATGGATATAAAATAACAGTGCTGGATTTTCATACTATACATGCAGGTTTTCAAACCTCTACATATTCATATGTTGTAGGAATCCCTGAATCTGTCTGTAAACTGATTAAAACACTCTGTTCTACAAAAAAAAAAAAAAAAAAAAAAAAAAAAAAAAAGCACGAGATCTTCACGATGAGTTGATGAGGTCATCACGTAAGGATGACCAAACTGGTTCATGCCAAATTGGAGGGGAAGGCCTCAAACACTCAAACCTAACCCCCAACAGGCCTCCAGAGGGCTGGCCAATCAGAGGAAGGGTGGTTTGGGGAGTGGGAAACCGTATTTCAGACAAAGTGTTTTCTCACCAGTGACAGTGGGAAAAAAGGGATTTTTTTATGTGCTGTAAATCATGTAAGAAATCACTACGGTAGTACAAAAGGGACAGTTTGAAACCTTAAAAACAAACCAAATACCCCCTCTTTAAAGTCCTGAATGAATTTGGGAGAAAAAGGTCAAGTTTGCTGCTCAAATTGCAAAATACCCCAAAATTAAATCATTTGTTTATATTTGAGACTTGAAGAACTACGAGGCTGATAAATGTGGCTGCAGACATTTTTTAAAGTATTTTCAATGAGTATTTTCTATTTTAATATCTTTCGGTGTATTACAGGCTTGTTTCTTGTATTGTGTTTCTGTGTGTGAATGTGAGGCTGCACATTGAGAGAATTTAACTGTGCTGCTGTCAATGTCTGCGAGACACAAAAATAACGAGCTACAGTTGGTAGAATAAGGCTTAAATAACGATGAAAGGTGAGCTCTGACCTCCTGTCAGTGAGCAGGAAATGACGTAAACATGTCACTTCAGAGCTTTGACACATTAACTGCTTGGATCACAGAGACACTTTCATTATCTGTTTTAATACAGCCAGAGCCAAACTCCGTTCAAATATCTGCCTACTTACAGAGAGCCTTCTGGAGCACAGACGGGGCTTTGTGTTGTTTCTTTTGGAGATTGTTCACCCACCTTTCAAACAATATTGCTTCCAATAAAGCACTAAGCATTATGCATCAATTGAACATCAGCAAAAATGACCGATTTCCTCATTACAATCGAGTTGACTTCCCACTTATAACCCCGCGGAGGGCGGGTTCTGACAGGGCATCCATTACAAAGGATGGCATTTTATTTAAATTTAGGGCTCATCGTTAATTATCTATACGCCGAAATTGCTAGAAGAATCATCTGTCTCTAATAATGTCCAGACCCCGTTTGATATGATCGTCTTTGGGGTGCAATAAGAGCAGGTGTTAAATAGCGCAGTTGGTGAGTGAGGTTCGGGGCTCGGCCGTGTCTCTGTCAGTGAGGAAGCAGAGGAGGGATTTACTCTGCACCGACCGTTAACTGTCAAAATAAAAGAGCAAATCGGGGGCATTTACGACAGAAGCCGGTGCTGGAGGTGAAATATCTACGGATGCTATTACTCACCGAGCCTACGGCGAGGGCACAGCGGCGTTACCGTTAAAATTTCACCGGTGGACACGGTCACAATAAACAGGAAGCAGCGGACGTGGAAACAAAGCATTGTGGGAAAGGATTAAATGGTTGCGAACAACGGAAGCACGAGGGATTGTCCTTCAAAATAAAATTAAAACATTATACAAAATAAAATTGAAACACTACAGGCTAAAATACAGAAGACCTATTAAGACCTATTCAAACTTATAATAATAATAAAAATAAAAATAAAAATAATAAAAAATAATAATAATAATAATAATAATAATAAGGCTTGTAGATTCAGAATCAGTTCCTTTTTAAATCTCTTCTTAAGAATTACTTTAACTGACCTAATTTTATCTTATTCTGTTCTTTGTTCATTAATTTGCATTTAGAGCTTTTAATCCATTGATTTTATCACTGACCTTAATGTTCTTTTCTTCTTTTTTCCCTTTTGTTTATTATCATTATTATTATTATTATTATTATTATTATTATTATTATTATTATTATTATTATTAATAATAATAATAATAATAATAATAATAATAATAAGAAGAAGAAGAAGAAGAAGAAGAAGTAGAAGATTAATATTATAAGTTCACTCTACCCTTTATGCTTTTAATTGCTTATATCTACTTTAATTCATTTATCCTTTTATACTCCAATGGCTTTTTTATTTACCATGTTTCTTTATCTAGTGGTTTTAGTGCTTGGATTTCATTTTTCCGCCATTTGAATTGTCTACATAATTTTACATCTTTCTTACTCTTGGTCCTGATTCCTGGGCTAATCATGTGGGCTGGATTTTCCTTTTAATTGTTTATCATATTTGTTTTTAATTATAAAGTCAATGTTCTTTGAAATTTTAAAAAATCTATTCATAACTTTCCCCCCTTGCTCATTATTAATTATAATTAACTTATCTTTTATCATCATAGAAACATTTTTTTAACACCATGAGAGTCCTATGTGATACCTTTAATGCAATAACAATTGGATGGAGATATCTGTGAGTTTGTCTGTTTGTCTGTGTGTTTTAAGCATATGTTTTACTTCATACCATATATATTACCCTCTGTTTACCTTTTAGCTTTTGCACTGATTTGCACTGACTGCATTTCATTCACATTGTACATGTTATAATCACATGAAAATGTGATGAGTGGAGCTGTTTCATGAAGTGTTGAGTAGTTTGCTGGAGAATGTCCTTCCCTTGTCTTAAATGGTGACACTTTGAGTGGCTGGTTGACACATCTACATTAGAAGCTCATGTTGACGTAAACTCAACTTTACCTCCTGATCAAAAAATGTTTCTCTTGTATATTGTATGCAACAGAGCAAAGCGTTGGTAAATTTTTCAGCTATTTAGACCCATTAGACCTGACATTAACATGCTCACATTTACAGCAGAATTGAACATGTACAGCCCAAAACAACAACAAAAGAAAAAAAACTTACAGCATCTATAACACATTTCAGGTATGTGTGGATCAGGGCATGGCTGCTTTGAGTGACAGGTGAATGAGGCTTGAGCTACACAACAGTTGAGTCACTGAGTTAAACCTGCCAGCTGGGTCTGTGTTGCAGGAGCCTTGGAAATATCTGCCACATAATACACTTTTATTTTCATTTTATAATTATTGTTAATTATAACCAGAGATTGTATCCTAAATGGACGTAGTCTCTGTGACGTCATCCGTCTGTTTCTGAAACAGATTTTTTAAGCAAAACGGACAGCACGGCCATATTGGAAATGAGGCGGGCTTTCAGTCTCCACAGTAACAGCCATAGGGTGCGTGGCAGTCATGTGAGCTGAGCTGTGCCTCTGATTGGACAAACTGGAGATCTTAATGTTGTCAAATCTGCTGAGTTAGAAAAAAAAGTCACCCCCGAACAGTGCTATTAGCAAAATTAGCAATTCAGAATGGAGACATTTCTTGTACCAGTCAGCCTCAAGCAGACACTTGATGAACTGCAGATTTTAACACTTCAACATTGTCTCATATTTTCAGACCGGAGGTTGCTGCTTGATTATAACACACAGTTTATTGGGTAATTATAATCTGGTATGACATTATTTACATGTTAGCAGTAACAAACAGGTGTTGATGACTGCCACACCTGGCTAATACGCTAGTGCAGTTTGGCTGATATTGGGTCAGCACTCATATTTGATGTTGACTCCTCCCCCACAAAAAGGCAGAGGCCGTCGTTATGAGAAGTTGGTTATTCTCATTCCCTCATGTGTCATATCATGCACCCCGAGATTTAGCCAAAAGAACTGTGAGCAACTACTTTCCACAAGCTAGCTTAGCTGCCATCTCCTAGAACACAGACAAGGAGCCCTGTAGACTCTTATTCAACCATTATCTCTGTCATTCTCACACCATGAGTAAGCCACCGTCACAGACTGTTCAGTGGGTGTTTGTTAACTCTTTGTTAGTTTTAAACAACACCTTCTCATCCTAACAGAATCACCAGAAACCAACATGTGAGCAGCAAAGTTCAGGCTCCAAAAAGGCAATAGAAAATAATTCTTTTAGTCTTTATTCTGTCCCTGTAGTGCCCCAGTAGTAGCTTTACATGATTCAGAGCTCAAATATAATCCCTATTTTTCTCACACTGATGCTTCAGAAATCCCTTATTTCAGTCTCTGAAAAGCTTCATTTTAGCTACTGTCTCTTTAAGGCTCCCAGCTCCATAAACCCCCTTCCCTCTGATTGGCCAGCCCTTTGGAGGTCTGTTTGAGGCAGAACAATGCACAGACCTTGGTGTTTGAGGCCCACCCCTCCAACATCTCATAAATGAGTTAGGAGATCGTTATGTGATGACATCATTGCAGCAAGTCTCATTAAAGTCCCATGCTATTTTTTAACAGACCGTTTTGATCAGTTTACAGACAGATTCAGAGATTTCTACAACATATGAACTTGTAGCAGTTTGAAAATCTGCACACACTTATTAAGAACATCTGGCATTGTTACTCTATATCCTGTAAAAGGAGGTGTTCTGCTTTTCCTCTATGGAAAAGCAAAACACTGTCTCTTTAAGCATAAAGACACAATTAAGCATGGACATGTGATGTCACTCAGGGGTTTCTGAAGCTGGGTTTTGGAGCCAATTGATGGCATATTGGAAACACTGACTAAACCTGACAACCTGTCATGAGGCATAGAGCTGCAGTTGAGGTGGGCCTTTAGCCTCCTCACTACGACCACACCATCCATGGACATCATGAACTTAGTTATGGTCATAAGCAGGCTCATTGTGAAGGAAAAAAGGCAGAAAATAAAATAAAAAAATATGTTTTCATTGGCATTACATGGGACTGCCACCTATAGTGCCCTCTGTTGGACAGCTGAAGAGAGGGCCTCATGTTCTGTTGATGTGTCATTGTTAGTCCTCATCTTTGATACCAAACAATTATGTGATGATATTGATTTGCTGTTGACTAATTGCAGCTCACAATGAAGCGCTTGTGTTCACAGCTTCATGTTTTTTCTCTGTGGTGTAGCAACTCGATGTCACAGTTAGCTAAAATATTGCTTTTGTGTCTGTTTGTATTTTTTTGTTAGAGCCAAAGTGGATGTTAACCCTGATTCAAGCTGTGTGCACATGATAAAAAATATTTCCTCTGCAGGGCTTTAGAGCCTCTGTGTTGTCAAACTTTCAATATAGATGAAGTTTCACTGCAGCCTTATGGGCTAATAATCATTTTAGCTGCTCTGCAAATGAGATATGACTTCAAAATTGGCATCTGTATACGTGAATGTGTGATGATTCTTATAAGGAGAGAAATGAAAGACTGCCCTGCAAAGAAGAACATGTTTCATGAATGCTGGCAGCAATTGTTTTTTTAATGATAAACACAAAGTGCCTAAGGGTAGGACAGGATCAGAACATGGGGGCGGGGGTGGGGGGTGCAGGTAAGTAGAGAGTGAGGAGGGGATGATAGGGAGATGGTGAGAGGATGGAGATGCAGAGGATGAGGAGGAGACTGTTTAGAGAGGAAGAAGAAGAAGAAAAGGGGTAGAATGAGAAGATAAAAAGCAGCAGATATTCGGGCCCTCTGTGTTTATCAAACCACCGCAGCAGCGTCATCACTTCCCACCGAGCGGTGCCGGCTTTGTTACGGTACAGCTACCGGCCCGGTGTGACTGCTGGCGGACATCTGCGGTGACTCTGGGTGGATGTCGAGTCACAGCAGATTTCCGTCAAACACACACACACACACACACACACACACACACACACACACACACACACACACACACACACACACACACACACACACCGTGTTCGACACATACACATCATCTAATCGTTCCTTCACAACTGGACTCTTTTATGCTGTAATCGCTTGCCTTACATACAAACACTTACCGGGTACAGTCCTGCTTGTCCCGGTTCGGCCCTCACGAGAATTTGAGTCGATATTTTCCTGCCGCACCTCTGTCACATCCCAACCAGAGAGCAGCGGCAGCCTGTCGGCTAGCAACCGCTGCAGCGACGTCCCTGATGAGGAGCGGCACGGAGCGGCAAGTAAACGGGCAGAGCGAAGGAGACACCGCGGCACATATGCGGCAGGTGGCGTACCGTCCGTATGTTCTCCAGCCTGTGATTGGTTAAGCTGCAGCGCAGACTTTTCGGTAAACGAAATCTGATTGGCCGACGCAATGGCAACCCACACTTTACCTCCAAATGTCGCGATGTGTCGTGAAGCTTCAGAACATTTTGTTTCTCATGAAAAAGGGAAGTGGGCGTTAAATTACTTAATAAAGTTCATGTTTTATTTTATTTCATTCTATCTGTAAAAGTTAGATTTCTTAACGTCTTGTTTGTTTTCAGTTTAGTTGCTTTACAATCAATCCTGTGTTGCATAGTGGTCACTGCAGTATATAAATGCATTGGCGTCTGTAGTCAGTCTATGAAAAAAATCGAATTTTGAAAAATAGATTAAAAACCTATTTTTTTCATACCCTAAGAAGAATAAAAACACTGAAGAAAAACACCTTGACACATGCGTTTACATTTCATGCAGCAGTGGGTCAAATGAACTAAATAATCTCCCAGTAAAACATATGATAACTTTGAAAATCCAACATTATTTTTTATTCATTTACTTTGACTTCTCAGCATACATGAAAGTAAACATATTAGCTTACTATCCATACCCTAAAATATTTTAATTTTGGCCTATTTGGCTTTAAAATATTTTTTTCTTGGATTAGAGTCTCAAAGTTTATGCTTCTTGTGAAAGAGTTTACAGAGTTCCTTTAGCTAAGCAATATGTGTTAAGTCATAAATAGCTGTTAATTAGTACTTAAAGTTCCTGTGAGGATTTTCCAGCTGGTCATCAAACAGACTATAATTAACAATGATGCCTTTTTGTAAGCTATGAAAGCAAATCAATCATCAGTGCAGAAATCTATTCTTTCTAGGGTTTTGATTCTTCAGGGCTCACAAAAATTAATTAGGACTAGTGATGTGCACAGACTTTTTTAAGGGCAGGGGCGAAAAAAAGGCACATACAGCACATTCTCTCCACTAAAGAAGGCACCAAGTTCTATATGCTTTGACTCCCTAGAGGGCACTTCATCATTAATAATAATAATAATAATAATAATAATAATAATAATAATAATAATAATAATAATAATAATAATAATAATAATAATAATAATACTTTTATAACTATTATTATCGTTCTCGTTATTACTTTATTTTCTTTCTTTAACTTTTTTATGTATGGATATACGTTTCTGATTTCTTATTCATATTTAAAAAAGAAAATCAAAAGAATCAATATGATACTGTTTTTTTTTCTCTTTAATCTGAATTGCTGGACTTTGACAACAGAAAACCTCTTTAAAGTAGAATTGATCTCCTTACTGTTAGGTTACATGTTTAACATCCTGATTGTTTATGACAGGATCTCACATGTTGGCTGGGATAAATGTTAAGCTTCAGATTTTTTTCCTGGATAACTGTACTAGAAATTGAAAAGGAAAGAGTATTTTGGAGCATTTCCACATGCTGTGTGATTTAGTTAATGTCACAATAACAACTTAGATAATCAAGACCACTGAGCCTTTAGAGTGGAGCGTTCTGTCCTCAAACAGTGAGTAACTCATGGTCCCAATTAAAATACAATCTGATTACGTAAGTTATTAGTGTAAAATTTTAAATTGGTTTGGTTTCATTATATTTATTCTACTGAGGCAAGTTAGAGTGCACCCATGTTATTTGGTGGGCTTCCACTTGAGGGCGGTATAACACAGGTGAATATATTTGAGTTGGAAGCGCCTGCTCTGCCTGTGTGTTTAGTTATTATCATTTTGATTGTTCAGAAACAATGTTCACACTGCTTGATTATCATTATCGGCAGCATTTTATTATTTTATTGCAAGTCTGATCAGTCTTTATATTCCTTTGTTCTGAAAATGTGCTGCAATAGGTGCAAGAAAATCCTGTTTGACAGGTTTTTCAGATCCCTGACAGAAAGTGACATAGACCAGGAGATGTTTTACATACAAGGAAATGTCTGTGCAGGAAAACCTTTCTATGCTCCTTTGAGTTCCTTTGAAGAAAAAAATACCCAACATATTTCTCAGTCTTGGTGTATCTACAGTTTGCACAATATAATCTTAATTATATAATCTGGGAGGGACAAAAAGTAAAAGAGAAAAAAGAAATGACATATAATTGACTTGGTACTCTTTTCCTTGTTGACATGGGGAATTAATCACAATTTTCAGTATAACATGAAGGAAACACTGTGTTTGAATGACATGTTGAGTCATGGACCGTAAAAGTTTGAGCTCTCATGTTGAGAGTGACTTAAGGGATTAGAGGGGTTTAGTGAGCTGGAGACACATTTATCTCAGCTACTTTTATCTTTAATTCATTTTAATTATCAGCTGGAGGTAACTTACAATATTTACTCCAGTTACTGTACCTGAGAAGCGTTTATATACTTATACTTTGCGTAGATTTTAAACCAGTTCTTCTACATCTACCAAAGTATGTTTCTTGAGCAGTTTTGCACTTTGCTTCATTTGACATTCGTCAGTCGCTGAGTAAAAATATGAGCATCCAAGCATCCAGAGTGCCTGCAGCTGATTGGCTGACATCTCTGGTTCAGTGATCAGGTGACCTAATGTAGAGGAGGAGAAGAACACGCTGCTAATGCAACAAATTAGAAAAAAACATTAGTTTCATAAGCTGACACCTCTTTACAACCACAGTCAGATCAAATGCTGAACCTAAACCTGAATCTGATCAGAACAAGCCGTCCTGCAATCCGGACACACTGGGGACTGTCTGCAAAGTGCAAAATAAAAACAAAGAGGAAACTCAGATATTAGAGAGCTTCAACCTAAATATGTATTGTTCTCACATTAATGCTCTTCTGTTGGTTGAACTTCATCTTCTAGCACAGGAGGAGACGTTCTGACAGCATTTTGAGCTCATATCTGAAGGACGTCTTTTCAACCCCCAGATTTCGAACGAAGTAATCAGGACTTCAAGGAGATTGTAAAGAAGCAACTTTTTACTTTTACCTCGGTCAGTTAGTAGGCTTATATTTTAATTTGTTTTTGCATCCTCTGTTCATGTGCAGCCTCTGTTCAAGTGACGTATCTTGATAGGGCCCAAAAAACCTTGACAACATCTATTTGTGTTTGGTGTGTGCGTGTGTGTGTGTGTGTGTGTGTGTGTGTGTGTGTGTGTGTGTGTGTGTGTGTGTGTGTGTGTGTGTGTGTGTGTGTGTGTGTATTGTGTCCTCAGATCATCAGAACACAGCTGAGTCCACTGATCCCTGGCTGTGTGTTCTGGTGGCTCAGAGCTTCACAAACACAGCTGTTTAGATGGAGCGTAAACAGGTGAGGGTCAAAGGTCATAACCAGTTAAAAACACATTGAGATGGAACAGATCTTTTTTTCATTCAGATGAATTAATATGTTTATCTCTCAGCAGAGCAGCAGACTGGAGATTGAGTTCAAGCTAAGTTGTTGCAGTGAGGACCTGACTTGACCTCACTAAGATAGGATCTTGAGGTGACTTGGATGAATGACTTTGATCTCAGGCCTTTCATTGAATGTGGGGCAGGACTAAGACCTGATACGGCTTAATTAAAACTAGACTTTCCCACAGCTGAGAGCCGAATGGCTAGAGAAACTCATATTTATTTTAGAAACCGGTCCAATGAGGTCTGTTTCATCATCCCTTTCAGAGTGTTTCTAAAATGAGTTAGGCAGTTGTCATTAGCACTGTTCCATGCTCAGTTGCAACTTTTTCTGTGTGTTTCTTTTGAGTAAAGTCTTAAAGTTTTGGAAAATAACTGCGAATACAAATGCAAGCACAACACTGATGTTTCCACTGTGAGCTAACTACTTAAAGTGAACAAGTGAGATGCAGGAGGCTGGGCGGATGTTTCAGCGAAAGAACTTAGCTCATCAGGAGTTTCCTGTGCAGGTTCAAAGTGGTGGTGGCGTTTTTGGTGATGTAACAGCTCTATCAGCTGGCTCCGGATGGAGGGTGTGACTTCTTCAGCTGTATATCAGTAAGAGTTTGTGTGTGTGTGTGTGTGTGTGTGTGTGTGTGTGTGTGTGTGTGTGTGTATGTGTGTGTGTGTTCCATAGAGGGACAGATATGATGTTACTTGTAATGTGTGTTGAGTCATGTTAATTCTTTGAACAGAGGCCCAGAGTGTCTGGTTGTGTCTTATTAGAATATTTCTTACTTGATTTGTTACATCATTTCCTGTGTTATCACTGTTTTGTTATATAATTGTTTTAGCTCAGCATTTTATCTAGTCTTATGTTGTGTTCTCGTACAGTCTTAGGGTTGGTGTGTGTTCAGCTGGCTGATAGACAGATAGCTCCTGTTTCCAGCTCATGTCTGCAGGCCTCACTGACTCTGAGTGACCTTTTAACCCTACCCCTGTTTTTATACAGTCTATGCCTTTTACCTAGCCTCTGTTAATACCATGCTCAAACAACACGCACAATGCCAGTCAATCACAGGGATTTTTGCAATTTATTAAAAATAAAAAACTAAATAAAAAAAAAAAAAGAAACTAACACACCACATTCATCAGTATTCACATCATATGCCATGAAGCTCAAAATTGAGATCAGGGGCACTCTGTTTCCACTGATCATCCTTGAGATGTTCCTACAGCTTCATTGGAGTCCACCTAATAAATGATAAATTCAGCTAATTGGACCTGATTTGGTAAGGCACGCACCTGTCTCAAACCAAACCAAGCATGAAGTCAAAGGAACTGTCTGTAGATGTCTGGATTGTCTCTAGGCACAAATCTGGAGAGGGATCCAGAAACATTCTGCTGCTCTGAAGGTCCAAAGGAGCTCAGTGGACTCCATCATCTGTAAATGGAAGAAGTTCAGAACCACCAGGACTCTTCTAGAGCTGGGGCCCCATCTAAACTGACCTGGACAATCCCATCCCTACAATGAAGCATGGTGGTGGCAGCATCATGCTGTGGGGATGTTTTTCAGCAGCAGGAACTGGGAGACCAGTCAGGATTGAGGGAAAGATGAATGCAGCAATGTACAGAGACATCCTGGATGAAAACCTGCTGCAGAGTGCTTTAGACCTCAGACTGGGGCCACGGTTCATCTTTCAGCAGGACAACGCCCCGAAGACCACAGCCAAGATATCGAAGAAAAAGCTTCAGGACGACTCTGAATGTCCTTGAGGGGCCCAGCCAGAGCCCAGACTTGAATCTGACCCAACATCCGAAGAGATCTAAAAATGTCTGTGCACCACCACTCCTCAACCCCTCAACCAGCCTGATGGAGCTTGAGAGGAGCTGCAAAGAGGCACGGACTAAACTGCCCACAGACAGGTGAGCCAAGCTTGAGGCATCATACTCAAAAAGACTTGAGGCTGTAACTGCTGCCAAAGGTGCTTCAACAAATGATTGTGCAAAGGTTGTGAATACTTATGGATAACTGGAAATAAATGTAGATCAGATCATCTTTTTAACAATTCTTTTTTTGCACTTTTTTTGTTTGTGCTGTAGTTTAGAAGCCAGCTATTTTAGCACTAATCACAGCCCAGAGCTGTGAGATGTATCCACAGGCTAACATGTAACGTTTGCGAATCTTTATGTCCTTTATGTCTTTATATCTGATCTAACTTTGTGAGTCTGTATCGTATACACAAGATCAGATCACGTGTGGCTCAGTTTCCATTTAATCCCTGCACCTGTCAGTAAACCCGTGTTAAGAAGATAACGTCACAGCACTGGCAGTATCTGATGCAAGCTGTTGGTGTCTTTAACCCAGCCACAGAAGAGGAGCAAAGTGTGTCAGCCCCAATGTACAATTACATTCATACATCTCACTGCAAAGATAAGACAAATCATCACAGTGCAGCAGCAAACACATCGGGCCAGAGCTCAGTCCAGCCTGCCCTGTCCCTGAATCATTTGAACTGATTTTTGTTTGTGACAGTCAACAGTATGTGATAAACCTTCACATTTCAAAAACAGGGAGGTAAATAAAGGCTCAGCACTCTAGTGGCGATGTCGGCATGTTTTATTCAGTATAGAATCACAGCAGGAAGAGAGTACTGAAGACATCATCCCCCAAACACACCAAAAAGTTACACAGAGCATCAATAAATGCACCAATCACTGCTGAAAGCAGAGTCATGTGACCTGTCCAAACATCGACTGCAGGTTGGAAGGCATTGTGGGAAACTGTCCATTTTTTTGTTCCTGTAGATTTTCATAATCTGTCAACAGGCCTGACTCAGTCTTTCAGCTGGTTGATACACGTGACGAGCCTCAGCATTCAAAAGCGTTAGTTTAAAGTCCACCTGCAAGGCTAAACTCAGGAAACGGAAGGATTTAGCTTAAAGTTGTTTTATATCGAAGGATATTTTAAATATAAATGTAGTGAAACTCTCATGGAGTTAGAGAAAAGATTTCCATGTGTAAAGAAACAGAGCGTTGAAACCCGAACACAGGTGGTGTATTTAAAATAAACCCTACCAAACCCAGGAAGTGATGTAACAGCCTGCAGTCTGGACAGGAAATAGATCTCTGGAGTTAAGCAGCTTCATAGAAGAAGAAAAGGAAGATTCCACCTGAACAGGCAGAGGTTCTCTTAAAAATTAAAATCATTAAAACATGTTAAAATATGCTGCATTGAATCAAGGCTACTTATGATCTAAATATATCTCAGCTTGGTTAAGTCCTGTGCACCCGACTCTACCCTGTTACCTCAGACCTGCCCCTCTCCTCCTCAGGATCAGCTGGTGATGTGCATTCTGGGTGATGTTTCCCCCATAAAGCAGATCAGCAGCCCACTGTTCTCAGAATTAAAAATTTTTGACTCAAGAGGAGCTGCTGCCTTTAAATAAAAAAAACATTTTTCTCTTATCAGGGAGTTTCTGTCACGACTACAAGTAAAATCATCAAATCAGTTTTTTTTTTATCTGTTTGACGTACGATTTGGAGCTGAAACACAGGACTTTCGTGATAACAGCTGAGTCAGTTCCTTCCAAAGTGAAGGCCGACGGCTCAAAACAAAGATTAAACGTCCACATGGCAGATGAATCCTTAGTTCTGATTGGAGGAGAGGCAGGAAGCGGACTCAGCGCGGTGTCGTCACAGGAAGAAAGTGGCGGCGTGGTTAGATTGTGGTGATCATGTGCGCACATCAGCGATAATGTTTCCCAGAGGAAAGAAGAACATCCATCATTATCTTCATCATCATCATCAGCTCTGACATCATCACATCTGGAGGGGGAAAGAGACATTCAGTGATGGAAACATGACCAGAGGCTGTCTGCTCTGAATCTGCTGTCTGTGTTAGAGGCTCAGACTCACCTGTTCAGCGGCTCTGTGCAGCCACTTCTCTTTGTCTCCACTCATTTTCATACAGGAGAAAAGATCACAGACGGTGGGCAGCGCCAGTGGCTCCTACACAGAAACCAAAACATCCACAAATCATCACAGAGAGCCAAAAAGCGAAACATGCCTGGATTTTTAAATGGTCTCAGTGGTCCTGGTACCTGAGCTTGACTCCTCTTCTTCAGCAGCCACTTGTCCTCCTCCTCTGCTGGTGGTTTGGATTGACATTCTGATCCCTGAGCAGGAGGGGACGACTGTGCTGGAAGAACCCAGAGACCTGGATCAAGAGGGTGCTGGAATGGAGACGAAGATGAAGAGGACTTGAACTGGGAGCTGTGTTCCTCCCTGCTGGCCTTCTCCTCCTCAGGGACCACCCATCCGGAGAGGGAGGAGGTGAGAGCTTGTAGAGGAAGCCTGCAGGAGGAGGAAGAAGAGGAGGTGTTGGAGGGGTGGAGCCAGGCCTCCAGGATGGCCTGAACCTGAGAAGAGAGAGAGAGAGAGAGAGAGAGAGAGAGAGAGAGAGAGAGAGAGAGAGAGAGAGAGAGAGAGAGAGAGAGAGAGAGAGAGAGAGATTAATCAGGTCTGTGGAAGAAGTGAGTTGATTTGTCAGAACCGTGATGCGCTGAAGGCCTCTGTGATGACACATCAACACCTCAGGAAGCTGTTACCTTCTGCTCCTGCTCCCTCAGGTTCAGGGGAGGTGAGGTAATCTTAGCGGTGGAGAGTGGAGCATTCTTAAGGGTGGTAGGCGGGGCGTTCTTGGGGGTGGCGGACGGGGCGTTTTTGGCAGAAGACGAGGCGTTCTTTGTTACGGGGACTCCGTTTTTGTCCCGCCCATCCTGCTTGAGCAGCCAGAGGCTCAGAGCTTCTTTCCCACAGTTCTCGTCACAAACACAGGCGGAGTAGGTGGAGCACATCTCGTTGGCCTTGCAGTTCTGCTGCAGTGGCGCCACCTGCTGCAGCCACGCCTCCAGAGCTGCAGGGGAGGTTGCTGGGGTAACGGGTGTGGAGGTGGGTGGAGTCTTCAGGCACTTGAGCTGACCTAGATTCTCGATCTCGACGGCCTTGGTAGTCTGGCAGCAGGAGGAGCAGTCCTGGGCGGGAGGGCTGGACTCCACCAGCCACTCATTGGACGACCATTTGTCCTCAAACGGCTTCAGCACCTGCCGCCACCGCTCGGCATCCGACACGGTGTCCATGGGAACAGGAGATGGTGTGATGAGCCAGTCGCTCATCTTATCTTCATCTTCCTCCTCCTCTTCGGGAGAAATGATGAACTCTGATTCGTCTATCTTCTCAATGGAGAAGGAGGAGCTACAGCTGCTGGTGGTCCTCTCCCTGCTGACCGGGGTCTGCTGGTCCTGGAGGAGCCACGCTTCCAGGTCCCTGAGCTGACCCCAAGCCTGCATGAAGTCCATTGTGGCCAGAACAGGACAGGAAGTCTGATAAAAAGACAAGAAATCACTGTTATAGAAGATCAACAGAGGCGAAAAAGACTGGGCTGTGATTTCACTCTAAGGGGGTCCATCACAACAATAAAACCACGAACAGGCTCAAGAACAGGATGGACTCATCACAGTGGAGGCCTCAGCTCTTTATAACGTATAAATTTGACTCAATACGATAAGTTTATTCAAAGGATCAGATCGGTCATCCGTCTCACCTTGGTCTCCTTGTGCGCCACCAGCCAATCTTCAGGGTTCTTACTAAACTGGAAACCAGCTGTGGCCCTGATCGCTGGTTGAGTTCCCAGCAGCCATTCGCCCAGAGCTGCAGCCTCCATCTTCTACAAAGACACAGCCAGAGAGAGAGAGTGAGCGAGAGAGAGAGACGACAAAGATCAGTGCATACGACTCAATATGAGCAGGTTTCCCTCTGTGGCATGAAGGGGGTGGAGTTACCTGCTTCTTGGCAGCAATAGGACAGCTCTGCACCTGTCGTCTGTTGTGGGCGGGGCTCTGAGAGGACACTCCTTCTACAGGCTGCTGAGCAGGATGGTCAGAAAGCATTGATTAGCATCACCTTTGTGTGTGTGTGTGTGTGTGTGTGTGTGTGTGTGTGTGTGCATTTAAAAGTGTATTCGTGAGAGCGAGTGTGTTTTACCTGAGCTGCGATACAGCCAAATGAAGTGATGGCCTGCCTCAGAGAGCGAGCGTCCGCCTGGAAGCTCAGCTCAGGTGTTTCCTCTGGAGTCAGACTGAGAGAAGACAATCTGCAAGCACAGGAGCACACACAGATGTTATTTTAATCTAAAGAAATTTAAAGAGGCCGTGAGGATTATCTGTTTGAAGTGGATTACAGCAACATCTTTTGGCTGTCGTGATGTCATGACTCTTAACAAGGTGTGTATGTTTTGGAAATGAATGGAGATCAGATCTTTTTAACACTACTTTTCTTTGTTCAAGAAAACTTTTTACAAGACAACACGATAAGACACGGTATTTATTAACGCTTGTTGTGTTGATAAAGTTGTATTTGCTGTTGTTTGAAACCTGAAAAAAGTTAACTTTGTCAATTTGTAGTGCTCTGAGACGTATTAGTAGGCTAACATTTAACGTTAGCGAATCCTTCTGTCCTGCTCTTCTACCAATCAGAGCTAACGTAACCTCACTCTTCATTTTATTGACAGACTCTCAAGTTTGATCAGATCACTGCAGAATAACTGCTGCATGTGGGTTGGAATGAACATTATCACAAACAATTTAGCTCATGTTTTAGCCTTTAGCTTGTAGTTTAACCTTTAACCCTTGTTTAGGCCTTTAGCTATTGGTTTAGCCTTTAGCTAGCCTTGTGCTATCACTCTTCCGTTTAGCTTTCTTCTGCTCTGACGTCCTTCTTCTGTCTGACAGTTCAGCTCCAGTGTCCACACTCACTACTAAATTGTTTTCAGCAGAGAAAAACACAGATCTCTCTTCTCACTACTAAACTTCACCAGCCAGCGTGGTGTTGTCATAGAGACTTCAACGTGCCGTAACTCAATCCGGTCCTGTCCGACCCGATCAGGAAGCTAAGAAATGGCATTCAGAAATTACCGATATTGGTGATGATAATCTCATAAGTTGTGGATTAGGATCAGGAAGATATCTAGAAGTGAGACTTTTCAAGATCACTGAGAAAGTCCCTTGAACAAGTACATTTTTCTTACCCCATTGGAAGATTTTTTTAAATCTTAACAAGAAATTCAGATCTCATTTATGTCTTTAATAATCTTGAGCTGAGACATTTTTCTTGACTTGTCAGATCAATGTGCCTCATATCGAGTCTAATATGACAATTTATAATCAAAAATGCGACAAAAACACTTGCTTTGGTTTTAGTTTTTGCAGTGTGAGCGCTGTAGAGTTGAACATGTCTGAACAGATCCTCTGTCTGCAGACTTTTTCATCTGATGCATAAATACCGCACTGAGCCACACTGTCATTGAGAAGACACCATAAACAGTGATTCACCTAAGCTATCTTTAGTCCTCTAGTGAGTGAATGTCTCTGTGTTTGTGTCTCTGTCTCTCTCTCTGTGAGTGTGTGTGTGTTACCTCTCCATGCAGCTGGTCAGCTGGTTGCTCAGGTCGTTGCTGCTGTTGGAGCTGTGCAGCTGATGGGCGAGTACATCAAACTGACCCCGGAGCTGAAACACAATAAAGATGGATTAACACCCTTTGATTTCCTGCTTTGATTGTTTCTGTCTGTTGAACATCAGCTGCTTCAGACGTTTAACATCTTGCTCTGTCAAAGAGATTCAGGTTCATGTTTAATGGTCAGATCAGGACGAGGGTTACCCTGTGCAGCTGGTGCAGTTGCTGCTGCAGAGTCTCGGTCTTGAGTTGCTCCAGAAGCTCGATCTGCCCGTGCAGCCACACCTCTCTGCAGCGCAGCGCCTCCTGCTGGCGGCTCACACAGCTCTGCAGCTCTGCACGAACCTGAGAGAGACGTAGAGGGAGAGAAACGGGTGAGGAAGGGCAGAATGATGTCGTACACAAATTCCCCACTGTTCCCATTCCTTTTTTCTTTAGTTTTTACAAATAACGCAGATATGAGTTTGTTAGATGAGATTTTGTTGTCTGATCGCTGTAGGTGACGTTTGGCAGGTGACCAAGCAGCACACTTTGTAACATCCGACACGGTGTGCCCTGAAAATGAGATACACTGAACAGAAACTCACAGCGTCACCTACTTTACAGAGGAGGAAGGAGAGCAGCTGTTGGAGGTGATTTCAGTCCATCAGTGATATGATCTTCTCTATCTCTTCACTCCATTATATACTCCCTCCACCACTCCCACTTCCCTTCTTATAATCTATAATATAATGTCTGGCTTTGCTCCACCTCCACACACACACACTCAAACACAAATAAGTAACGTGACCTCACACGACATTTAGCGAGCTGAGCTAACAGGCTCACCGCAACTACCGAGCTCAACAATGAGAGGACTGATGTTTAGAGTCTGTCACACACACTCAAACACACACACAGTTTGGTCAGTATGTGTATGAACACGGTGTTTTACGTCATGAGTCCATTGAATGTGCTAATCTTAAACTGATCCATAAATGTGGACATAATCAGGTGCTCAGGTGCTCGGTGACGCTGTGGTTGTACTTTGAGTAACAGGCTCAGAAACAGGATTTTCAGGCAGCTGTTTGTAAATCCTCTTCAGGACAAACAGCCTTTTCTGCTCGGGGGGATCAGTGAGTGAAATACCTGAACTGCAGACTGGATCAGAACCACTTGTCTCATGATGTTCTGTATTATTATGAATGTATCTTATTTATCTCTTGCTCTCTGCTCTTGTTAAGGTTATACTTTTAATTATTATAAGATAAAACTTTAGAAGACGTCAATAAAAATTTCTGACCTGCAGTCTAAACAACACATAACTGTGGCTGATTGTTGGGTGACAGTCACCCGACTGATGGTCAACTCATGCCAACGTGTTTCTCTCGCACATTGTCTCTGCGGATGTTTATGTCCAACTTTACAGCAACTCCTGCTTATACTTTAACTTTTATTTTTCTCATAAACACCAAAGTTAAAAAGCCAACTGACCTCCTGACTCAACATACTCCTTTTTGAACGAATCAGCCGATTTCAAAACAACAGTTTTGGTTTGAGGATCAGCTGCTGCTCGCAGCATGCTGAGGCAGAGCACGAGCTATCATCCAAACCACAAGAATTTCACAGATGGTTGTTTGTTTTCTTGCTCACGAGATGTAAAAACACAGAGAAAGAGGAATCAGTTTCTGACCTCTCTGGCATTCTCCCTTAACTGCTGCTCAGCCTTGGTCACTCTGCTGATGGCATCCTCCAGCTGCTCCTGGGCCTGCCGGCACTGCTTCAGCCCGCTCACTGCCGCCTCAGTCGACGGCATCCTGGACAGGAAATGAAAAAGATGAGATGTTAAAAAAAAGTAGGTCACAAGTGGGCGGTGACTTGAGGAAAACAGCAGTAGCATCACATCTGACTGCAGTGGAGTTTTATAAGTACAGCCCCAATTCCAATGTAGTTGGGACCTTTTGTAAAACATAAATAAAAACAGAAAACAATGATTTACAAATTCTGTTGAATACACTACAAAGACAAGATATTGATTGTTCAAACTGAAACACTTTGTTTTCTGCAAATATTCACTCATTTTGAATTTGATGGCTGCAGCATGTTCCTAAAAAGCTGGGTCAGGCTCATGTTTCCCACTGTGTTCCATCACCTTTCCTTTTAACAACACTCAATAAGGGTTTGTGAACTGAGGACACTAATTGTTGAAGCTTTGGAGGTGGAATTCTTTACCATTCTTGATTGATGAACAACTTCAGTTGATCAACAGTCCGGGGTCTCTGTTGTTGTATTTTGCGCTTCATAATGCTCCACACATTTTCAATGGGAGACAGGTCTGGACTGCAGCCAGGCCAGTCTAGTACCTGCACTCTTTTACTATGAAGCCACGCTGTTGTAACAGGTGCAGAATGTGTCTTGTCATTGTCTTGCTGAAATAAGCAGGGACGTCCCTGAAAAAGACGTGGCTTGGATGGCAGCATATGTTGCTCCAAAACCTGTATGTACCTTTCAGCATTAATGGAGCCTTCACAGATGGTCAAGTTAGCCATGCCATGGGCACTAACACACCCCCATACCATCACAGATGCTGGCTTTGAGACTTTGACCTGATAACAATCCAGATTGTCCTTTTCCTCTTTGGCCTGGAGGACACCACGTCCATGATTTACAAAAACAATTTGAAATGTGGACTCGTCAGACAACAGCAGACTTTTCCACTTTGCGTCAGTCCATCTCAGATGAGCTCTGGTCCAGAGAAGCCGGCGGTGTTTCTGGGTGTTGTTGATATATGTCTTTGTCTTTGCATGGTAGAGTTTGAACTTGCACTTGTGAAGAATTGATGGATTTCATCGTTCATCACTACATCTACAACTGTACACTGAGAAACATTGTTCTTAAACTGTTGGACTATTTGCTCACACAGTTGTTCACAAAGTGGTGAGTCTCGCCCCGTCTTTGCTTGTGAACAACTGAGCCTTTCAGGGATGCTCCTTCTATACCCAATCATGACACTCACTTGTTTCTAATGAACCTGTTCACCTGTGGAATGCTCCAAACAGGTGGTTTTTTTTTTTTTAGCATTCTTCAACTTTCCCAGTCTTTTGGTGACCCTGTCCCAGCTTTTTCGGTACGTGTTGCAGGCATCAAATACAAAATGAGTGAATATTTACAAAAATTAAACAATGTTTATCAGTTTGAACAATAAATATCTTGTCTTTGTAGTGTGCTGAATTAGATGTATGTTAAAAAGGATTTACAAATCACTGTATTCTGTTTTCATTTACATCCCAACTTCACTGGAATTGGGTTTGTTGGTGAAGAATCTCTGATATAATATTAAGTTCTTGATCAAACAATCATTACATGAGTGATTTGAAGACTTTGGCGATTTCACTCAAAACTCCCTCTTGCAGTTGGAAAACAAATTCTCTTTCCACTTCCTCAAATAAAAGGTTTCAAACTTTCCTCTGATCATCAGTTTCATTTTCTGGGTCAGACATAAAACTAGCTCCCTCTCTAAGTGCCTGTTTGAGGTTTTTTTTTTTATGTGAACACTCATTTGTTTTCTGGGCCAACACTGCAGCTGTTCTTCTTCTTTTCATCATCCCTTTTTTCATCGCTCAGCCTTTTTTTCCCCTGGTTATTTTTGGGATAAACCATGTCGTTCAAAACAAGCAGGGACTTTTTTCACCTCAGTCAGGAGTAAATGTTTATTAAAATAACATGTTGATAACCATACCTAAAAACGCAATCATTACAAACACAAGAAGTGTTCATAATCGATATTTACCTGGCCGTCTCACAGGCTAAAAACAGAATAAGAGAGGCTGAGCACACAGGTGAGTCACTGTGTTCAACAGGCTCTGCTCTGCGTCTGACTCAGCTGACTGTAGATCAAGGCTTCATTCAGTCTGTTGTGTGGTGGTGAAATCTCATTGTCTATGAAGAGCTGGGTCTTACTCTGTGGTCCGTTGACTCACTGGGATAGAAGACCACGACTATTTCCAGACACAGAAACCCCAAAAATACACCGAGTATGGGAGACACTGTGCTGAGGGTGGGGGAGGGACTCACGTGTACAACAAGACCAATGAAGTCTACTTGAAGTACTCCAGACTCATTGCAGGACTCTTTTAGGTTTTGTTTTTGTGATCTGGTATTTAAAACGGTTTTGCAGTCAATCACAGGATCCAGGGATCATCACTGTTTAAATTATTCTGCTTTCAAGGAAAAGACTGATATGATGTGTCACATGACCTAATGCCAGCAGGGGTGAGCGAGGGTGCGGTGCAGCTGCATTATCAGCTGTAAACAGCGACTCTGATAACAAACACACACCACTTTCCCTGAAGAAAGAAACGGCTGACGTTTCATCATCAGCGCTGACACAGAGGAAGGAAAAGTTTCTTTATGGTTCCGCTGTGACAAACTTGGAGCCTTGCAGAAAAACTTCACAGCTCAACGGGCTGCATGTTTCAAATTATCTTTAGGACTCATGTTTGTCTTTGAACAAAAAAAAAACTATAAAAACGTTTTAGTTCTACAAAGGAACAGGTCAATATTTCACAAAGTATTATCTCGTGTTTCTGTAGAGAGCTCAAACATGTAGGAACTCAAAGTCTAACACTCCTGTTTCACATGATTTTACCATTTGAAGTCTCTCCATGTCAGGAATAATGTAAAATGCTTATAGACAAGCATGTCTACTGTCAGCCCCGAGAGCCAATCGTGGCCTGAAGACCATCTTCATACGGCCCCAGCTTTCATCTTACAATGTATTCATTATGTCACTGAAATATACTGTGTGTAGTTTTGTGTACTCTTATTCCTCTTAAGTGCACAAACAAAACCAAATTACATTTGGTCACGTCTCTCAAAACTACATTTGGACTTTGCATAGGCTACTTGTATATAAAGCGAAAACTCTACATTCTGCAGAAACTGAAAAACTCTCTTAGCTGACGTCTTTGAATGAATGTATTATTCACAATGTAAAACTGTACTTCATGAACATCTAAAGTTCAAAAAACACATCAGAAGCCACAAGACTGAATTAAAGTTATGAAACGTAGCAGAAAGGACAAAAATGAAATAAAAACTGTGCAGACTGCGGGATAAGAACTGTTTAGGGCTAAAAATGTTGTTACCAGGTCCAAATAGTCTGAATATGAAAAGCGATCCTGATAAAATCCAGATCCTGATCCTGCAATAAAAACATCATGACATATTTTCCCCACATCACCCCCTAATGGAGAACATTTTTCTTGGTCAGAAGCAGAGTTTGCTGATGTTTACGCAGCAGAAAACTGACCACTGATCATCTGGTATCAAGAGACACCTGAGGGACAGGTGAGGTTTGATTTCACGAGTCTGTAATGATGGCATGAGTATGTCTGAGCACACTTAGTGACCAATTTCAACAGAAATCAAAAAAGAAATATATGATACAGAGCATTCATATGTTACTTTCACAGTTAATAAATATGTTAGTACAAGCTGCTGTCTCTTGGTCACTTTCCCAGTGTCAAATGTGGCTCTTTGAAAAAAGTTTGGAGACTCCTGCCTGGTTGATGATGATGATGTGGTTAAGCTTTATAGCTCTTAAAGAGGCATCAGTGTTTGTTTGAACCATTAACTCCTCACACATGAGTTTTTAATTCCTAAGATACTCATTATTCAGATATAACAGTATAAAAGGGATTGCTTAAAGTGTTATAGCACGATACAGACGGTTTTTAACACCTACAGGAGGGAAGTAGAGGCTAACTCCAATTTATCATTATCATATACACCTCATTCTTATTTATCCCTCGATTTCGTTATATTCTAAAAGTAACTAAATTAAACTCGAGGAGGTCTCACCCGCACATACATTCATCTTATATAATCATCTCCTCTGTAACACAGCCATGTGGAGGCTAACCCCGCAGCTAACAGGCTGATAATGTGCGTAAATTATCTGATACTGTACCTCATGTCGATGACTCAGAGGTTATAAAAAAGCCGCTAAAAAAAGTCCGCAACAATCCGCGTCCTCGACTCCTCGGTTCAGCCGATGACAGTGAATTCGTTAGGGTAAATATGAAGGTTTTATCTGAGTCTGTCGCGGCTCAAAGGAATGAGGAAGCTGCTCGCAGCCTGTCCGCCATCACTGCTTCTCAAAGCGCACGTACACATAGAGGCGAGAGGGGAGGGAGGGGACCATAGGAGGGGACTGCAGAGGGGCCTGTATGAGGGTCCACAGAGCACCGTTTACAGCTCAACTACATCCTTACTGCTATGATAAAACATATTGACATCTATAAGTTATTAACCTGCGAGCACCAGGGCCAAGTATATACCTATGATAACTCTGTTTCTTATTAACTCAGAGTAAACGTGACAGGCGGTTGTCTGAGTTCACCTATAAAGCCCTGGATGTTTATGTTGTTTTATTTGTGTCACGTTCACAGCAATCTGAACTCATTCGCTTCATTTTGACTCTCTGTAATGTACTCCCACAACCACTATGCATTGGATTAAATCCTTTTAAGATTAAGTACACAGATGAATTCCCGAGGTATATGAAAAGTTTTCCGTATTTTTGTACCACCTGACAGTCTTAACACTTGACAAAAGTTCTCCAAATACCCAGATTATTTTTTTCTAAAGTAATCCATCATGTCTGTCCCTCTAAAGAATTTTAAAATCGGCCACGAGGGCAATTAATATATATTTTCTATGACAAAGATATCAAGACAGCAGATCAGCTCTTTGTTCTACACTCTCCAGCTCTGCCGTTTTGAAAGCAACCAATGGATTTGTCCACACAAAAACGCCTGGATGAAAATAGCTGTAGATAATGACAACATAATGTGTGGTGTCTTAACAGTCCATTTTTTTTTTTTTTTTTGCTTATAATAATTAAATTCATCCATAAAGCTAAATAAATGCATTATTCATCTTATGCTGTGAAAACAGACTTGATCTACTCTTAGAATTTTTAGAGGGGAGCCGTGGTTTTGAATGCTCGAATACAAAAACTGAGCAGTTCATGTAAAACATGGAAACAAAGACTTCCAAGTAATAATAATAAAAATAATAAAAATAATAATAATAACAATAATAACAATAATAATAATATTAGACAGCAAAAGTGCCAGGGGCGTAAAATGAATGCAGAATAACGTTATTTGCAAACTATGTAAGGTCAAATAATAATATATGGCACATATCAAACTAGCATATCCACAACAGCTTTGCACTCACTAGATGAGTCTTTATCTCTCTTTATGTCTGCAGAAGTCGGGTAGCTTTTAGACTTCGCAGTGACTTTAGAATTGTATTCTCACAGTACAATGATCTATCAATTCTTGGCATGATATCAGAATAAAAATGCTGAAAACCAACAGACAATTTTTAGTTGTTCTTTTGTTTGTGCCCTTAGTTTCTTATTGAATCTCTGTTATGCTTGTGTGGTGATGTCTAGTCAGTTATGCTTTTATTCATGACTGTAGTAAATATAAGTCTTGCAGAGAATAATCTTGAATGTTTTTTGCCGTTAAGAATAAATAAATTACCAGAACTAAGCCAAAGGTCGCCTCATTAAATCGGGGAATGCAACATGCAGCACTTTCTGAATCATCCAATCTCACTTTTCATGCTGGTATTTATTAAAGGATGACCAATGAGAATATAGGGCATATAGTTCCTTGTAGTTATCTCCCTGTTACATACATTATTATACATACATTGGTTGGTGATGTACGGACCCTAACGCATCAAAATCTAACACTAAATTCTAAAAAGAATGGACTGATGTCAAATGTTTGAGGAGTAATTTAGTTCTAATACAAGAATGCGTTTAACAAAGTGAAGATTCGGCACAAAATTCAATCACAACTCAAGTAAAATGACAGAACCATAAACGCTTGTAAGTTATTTAATTGAGTCTTAATATGTGACGCTTTGAAAACAGCTGGAGGTCACAGTGTTTTTAGCTAAGGTCGCTAATAGTTGCCCAATGTATCATATCATCAAACTTTTCTATCAGAGGTTACATTATTGATTGCTGACACCTCTATCCATAAGATTAACTTTCATTGCTGATTATCAACAACACATTTCCCCTGACACTTAACAGATGCCCCTTCGAAGCCGAGCTAAACTACGCAGCTAACAGTTAGCCTCTATGGTAGGTCAGTTGAGGTAGCTTTGCCGGCTAACTGACATATTTGACACGAACAGAGCCAAGGACGGTTAAACTCACCGGGAGCTTTTTCCGTGGACCCTCAACTTCGATGTCATGAGTGATCCAAGTAAGTTGGGTGGCACGTTAAAACACAAAGAGTCCCGTTAAGCCGGTGCCTTCACCTGCAGCTATTCAATGTCACTAATACGTAAAGGAAAGGAACAAAAACAACACGATAGGAAGGAAGTCTCGCGAGAACATTTGTATCAGAGGGCTGCTGTAAACAGAGCGCGAATGCTCCCTGCTGGAGGTACGAAGTGTCTCCAGTCTCTGATCTGAAAAACTGCATGACAGCCGAACAGAGGGATCAATAAAAACAAAGTTTTGTTTATCATGAAACTTACAAAACAAAAAAAGTAAAACAGTAAAAACAACAACAACTACAAAAAAAGAACCGCAAACACAAAAGGTCCGAACGAATATTTAATAAAATAAAATATACCTGTCTGACTTTTACCTGTTTTTTTCCTTTGAGTTTGCGCTATAGACTGTATAACATTTGTATAAAAAAAAAAAAAAAAAAAAAAGTTTGAGGTTTCTTCTTCTTCTTCGCTACCTGCAAGCTGCAACATTAAAGACGCGCCCGCTAATACAGTACTACATTTACTAAATATACTGTTTATTTAAAACAACTATAATGATTACCCGAAATATAATGGTTACCTGGAACATTGATACCGCTGCAAAAGTACTGGGACATCTCTTAGTTTTAGAGGATACACAGCTTTTAAAGGCCATAGCAAATCCCACGTGGTCGGAGATAATGCAATGCAATGCTTAACAAAAACATTCTGCAAGCTGTCTTAAACATAGACTACAAAACAAATTATTATTATGATATGCAACATTTGGGATTTACGGCCTCTGTAACATCTCTTGAAAATCTTATTAATTTATTATTTTTATTTGTTATTTTTAAATAATATTTTTGTTTTTAACGGTTTGCATCGAGGAATCCTCAATGTAATGTTCAACCTTTTGGTAATTAATCTGATTCTGATGAACAGTTGTCACAAATACTCATCTGAAACTCTAGAAAACCTCGAGCGCATCTGCTTGGGAACTCTTTCCCTTACTCGTACATAAAGACACAACTTTCCATTTGATAACGTAATGTTGTTTGCAAACATTTAATATACCTCCTAACTGTGCTGTCAAAAAAACTTCACTGTAGTTTATTTAATCAAGAAAAAGGAGGTAATGTTGTATTTAACCAGCTTTTTGCCGAAAATTCACTTCTTATATCTCTAAAGTTTTGAGATTTCTGACATTAGAACCAAATCTGCCGCGACAACTTTGAAGACTTGCGAGACTTTAAGCCTCCACGTCGTCTCTTTTTTATTCTTACTACTTTTTTACTCATTATAAAACTGTCATAAAAAAATCAAGACAACATAAAATGCAAAACAACAACAACAGAATTTGATATAGCATTTAAACCGTATTTGTTACTATTACTATGGATTGTGCTACGATGCAGTAACTCTTATCTTATTGCCTTTCACAGAGTCTGAATTGCCACATTATGTTGTTTCTCTTACGTTTCGTTTAATCTGAGTAAAAACAACTAAAAACTATAATTTGATAAATAAGAAAATGCAGATCATCCAGTTTTCAATCTCGTCGTCTCCGTGATGTCATCGCGTAATCTGCGTGCTACCCTTGGAGGCGGAGCCAGAGCTGAGCAGAGAGTCAGCTGTCTGTGATGTAGATTTTAGGGATCAAAACACGCTATATTTCGGTATATTTCAGGATATTAAACTCCATTGAGCGTCCCCACAGAGATTAAATTTATCGACACCGTCCCGGGAAACCCACAGAAGGTGAGCTGCCGCTTCGTGGAAATGTCTGCGGGCTCCGGAAACAGAAACACGAACACGGAACCATGGGGAAGCTTCGATGACAACCTCATCCAGGTGAACAAACATGCTAACAACACAGCTGCATTTATGAAAATCCAAGCTACACAACTCCCTCTTCAAGTAACGTTTAAATTACCTATAGCCAAGCCATCGGTGTAGATTAGCCCCAAAAATCCTAACTAACCTGTTAGATGTGTTAATCAGTATGGCTAACTGACCATTAATTACCAGGTTAACAAGATCACTCCATTCTTTAAACACAAGAGTCTGCAAACTGTTCAGAATGACAGTCATAAAATAGCTTTATGAATGACGACAGCAGAGCAGGTAAACACACACACACACACCTGAGTGACGTTATACGTGAGAAAAGTTGTGTTATTGTGCTGGATAGACGAAGAAAAAAGGTGACCATTATTTTCCAGTTACCTTAATATGTCCAAGTAAAATGAACCCATCGAAATGAACCAGCAAAACATTAACAACATTTAAAACAGGACATTAAAATTGATTTTGTCACTGTAACAACTTCACACCTGGTTTAGAGTTGAGCCTTTACTGCCGTCCCTTTGTAAGACAGTCAACTAAATGTTTTACAGACAATGCTTTTTGTATGAAAACATCTTTTTTTAAAGTGTTTTTCTTTTCTTTTAGTTAATCTCTGTGTCCATCGATGTATCAGCAGCCTAGTAGATTAAGTCAGTGTTCTTCCTATTCATCCTTTGTAACATTATACTGTTTCTTCTTGTGGCGGTGCATTTAGGGCAGCAGCTCTGCTGTCGTCGACATGGAGAACATGGACGACACATCAGGCTCCAGCTTCGAGGACATGGGGGAGATGCACCAAAGGATGAAGGAGGAAGAGGAGGTTGCTGCTGAGGCAGCTGCAACTGAGGACGACACTGGAGAAGATGGAGAGTTTCTGGGAATGAAGGGGTTAAAGGGACAGCTGGGTCGACAAGTGGCTGATGAGGTGAGTGAAGGTCTGATTTCAGGGGTTCTGTTCCCTGACACAGTGGACCAGCTTTAACCTGTGTGATGTGTTCAGGTGTGGCAGGCAGGGAAGCGGCAGGCCTCTAAAGCTTTCAACCTGTACGCCAATATCGACATCCTAAGGCCGTACTTCGACGTGGAGCCGGTGCAGGTCCGCAGCAGGTAGGGTCCTCTACCTCCAGAGTCCTAAGAGCTGTTTTCTGCACCCTGATGCTAACTGCTGCTGTCTCCTCTTAGGCTCATCGAGTCCATGATACCAGTCCGCATGATCAACTTCCCCCAGGTACAGATCTCCTCTTGTTCCTGTATAAGATCAAATAAGCAGCAACAGGCTTTAAACCTGAGCTCAGACTGATCCTGGAACCTCTTTTATTTACATATTTTTTTATCTAAAATCAGTGACAGCTTGTGCTCTCTGTGTGTGCAGAAAATTGCGGGTGAGCTGTACGGTCCACTGATGCTGGTCTTCACACTGGTGGCAATCCTGCTGCATGGCATGAAGACATCAGGAACAGTCATTGTAAGAGTGCACACACTTACACTCCTGTGAACCAGAGTTAGTTTGCCAGTGAAAAGACTGGCATTAAGAATTGCTCACTGTCACTGATGCTTGTCAGTGACAGAGCCACAACCAGCTACTTTGTTGACACCAGTTTAATATTTGACATGTTTGTCTCTAAAACCACAATAGCTCAAAGTCATTTATCCTACTTTGAGGTTGTTTGAGGGCACTTTTAGTAAAACATTTCACAGCTCTGATGATCTAACAAAAGATGATGCAGTTGAGAGTACAATGAATGTGCCTGTCACCACAGTTAGGGACCTCTGTAAATGTGCCACTCAGCCCCTTTCTTTGTAAGTGTCGAGTTATTAATCTCGTTTGGACGTGTGTTCACTGTTCTTTTATACCAAGACTAAGATGATAAATATAACTGTTACAGATAAAAACACAATCAGGGATGATCGTGCATGAATCATGAATTTCTGTAGAACTTTTTTTTTTAAGAGAAGGAAAATGAGCTGCTATAAGGAAAACACTGGGAAACCTACAGGCTAAATTGAGTCTTGACACTTTTCATTTTTAAGTTTTTAATGCAAACGTTTGTGTTGAGCCTGAATTCAGCTTGTTGTTCTAAAGTGAAGGCATTGAACTTTGTTAAGTCTGTGTTTGCTGTCAGCTTATGGGGAAGCTAAAGATGTTGTGTATTTTGTTGTGTGTCTTTGTAAAAGAGGCTTTAAACTGGTGTAACATCACTAAGGTCTTGAATTAGACAGATGCAAACCAATGTAGAAATCAGCCTCATTTCACTGTATATGACAGAGAAGTATTGTGTCTTTTTTAGGCTTATTCTGTCCCTCTTAGTAGCTTTTTACAGCTCAAAACCAATTTTTCCCCATGGTTTTAAAAAACCCTTATTTCAGCCTCTGTCTGAAACTTTTTGTTTTAGCTGCTGTCTCTTTAAGGCTCCCTGCTCCACAAACCACCTTTTCTCTGATTGGCCAGCCCTCTGGAAGCTTGTCAGGAGCAGAGCTATGATAAGACCTTGGTATTCGAGGCCTGCCCTTTTCAACGTCGCCCTTTTCAGGAGTTGCTGACAAGTTGATTACTGATATATGGTGTGTGTGTGTGTGTGTGTGTGTGGTTGTTTGTGTGTTTTACAGAGAGAGGGGACCCTGATGGGAACAGCTATAGGAACATGTTTTGGTTACTGGCTCGGTGTTTCCTCTTTCATCTACTTCCTGGCATACCTGGTCAACGCTCAAATCACCATGCTGCAGATGCTCTCCCTGCTGGTCAGTGGCTTTACAGTAACCTCACACTGCACACAGTACACACAGTACACTCACGACCCACACGCAGCACATCAAGATGTTCTCTGATTCTCTATTTTGAGTACATTCATGTTCTTTTTGAATTGTTGGATGAAGTGACCCTTTGTGACATCACTTCCTCTTTACTATCACCAGGGTTACGGTCTGTTTGGTCACTGCATCGTCCTTCTCATCACCTACAACATCCACTTCCACTTTCTCTTCTACGTGCTCTGGCTGCTGCTCGGAGGACTATCCACTCTGCGCATGGTGAGAACTACATTTCCCATCAGCCCCCTCCCTGTTGTCCCCTGGCTGTGAGCTCACCTGGTTTTTGTGTCTTGTCGCCTCCAGGTAGCGGCTCTGCTGTCTCGTACGGTGGGTCAGACTCCTCGGCTCCTCCTCTGTGGGACTCTGTCGGTTCTCCACATGCTCTTCCTGCTCTATCTTCACTTCGCCTACCACAAGATCGTAGAAGGTGAGAAACTACAACAAGTCGTCTTAACCCTGTGTTTACTGAAGCCCTATGGCTTTAAAGTTCACCTGATCATGCTGCTGACAGTTTGTATTTTCACCCATAGACCAGTTGGGTAGTTGTTTAAACCACTTAGAAATCAGTCACTTCAGAACATCTCTGGTCTTCACACGGATGATGTTTATTTGAGTGATCTAAGGCGACTTCAGGACTGAGACGGTTGTTAATAAGCTGTTAATAAACAAGGCCTGTTAATGGTTACAGCTTGTAAGTAAGGTTTTTATTTTAAAAAAGATGAGTATGAAGAGCTGTCAAGCACTTTATTTGTGTCAAAGTAAGACTCTCTAACTTCTAACTGTCTCTGGTTTCAGGCCTGCTCGACTCCCTTGAAGGACCCAACATGGCTCCTATCCAGCGGGTTGCCAGAGATGTGTCTGAACTGACACTAAATGCCACAATGAAGAGCATGGGGACCCTGCTGAAGGCCCACTGAGTCCCATCACCATCAAGAAAACACCCGACCAACAGAAACATCGCTTCCTGTCAGAAAGTTCATGTTAACGTCAGTTTGATTATTTGTTTGTACTTTTTTTATTCTCTCTGTAATATTTTGTGTTGGGGTTTCTTTGTTTCCATGTTAAGATGTATTTATAGTTTCTTAACAGAAACTCAAATAAACTTTATGAACTGTGGGTTGGAGTTTGTGAGCTGTAACAAAAAGCACAGTCATCAAGATGGTTAACACTTAAAATCCAGCATTTTAAAGTCACATGAAGGAAAAAAAAAATCTTTCTCTACGTGTTTATACACCCAGCTGAATGTCTGACGCATTCCTATATGGTTAATGATGATATTGTGTAAATATGGTGAAGATTAAAAATGAATAAATATGTTGATATTTAAAGGTGAAGCTCAGAGGAGCAGCTGTGCTTTCATTTACTTTTTGTTTTGTAACAGATCAGAGCTGTGGCAAGAGAAGGAGTTGACGCAACTAATTAAATTTACTCCATTTACTGTAACTGAGCAGCTTTTTGCATAAATATAGTCAGAAAGGATCCAAGCTGCCCATCATCAGTGTGCCTGCAGCTGATTGGCTGACATCTCTGGTGAACTAATGTAGAGGAGAAGAACACGCTGCTCATGCTGAAATCACAACAAATCCTGTCACATGTTGGTCCTTCAGGTCAGTAACTGCTCAGAGAAACATTGATTTGATAAAACTGACACCTCTTTACAACCACAGTCAGATCAAATGCTGAACCTAAACCTGATTCTGATCAGAATAAGACGTCCTGCAATCTGGTTACTTCAAAGTGAACACTATGAACTCACAGCAGGCAGTGACTTGATGTAGGGAGTGTCTACAAAGTGCACAAAAAAAAACAAAAAACAAAGAAGAAACTCAAATATTCAGGAGCTTCAACCTAATTACAAGCTCCTCAGTGGATTTCATACATAAGGTGTTTGACTTCAGTAATTTTTGGGATAGGGAGGCAATTGTATTAGGGTGATAGACACACCCCATTTAGTGTTTTCCACGTCATGGTCTCACTGTATAGTGCGCCTTGCATAGTGGGGCCAATACCAAAAAATGTGGCATCAATTTCAACATCCTGGGGGTATAAAAAGCTGGTATTGTCTGTAAGTCATTTCCAGTTCATCCTTCAAGCAGCCATGAACAAGCAACGTCACTTAATGGACGAGCAGCACCACCTGGCCATAGACGCCTTCAGGTCAGTAGCAGGCAGTCAGATGTTGCTGGTGAACTTGGTGAGTCTCAAAGGGTCATCAGCAGACTTGCAGCAAGACACAGAACTACTGGCAGTGTTGGTGACAGACCCAGGACCCCCAACTTTCTGTTCATGGATGATAATAACAAAAGTTTGCACCAATCCGATCCTGGGAATGTAGAAAAATGAGATCCAGCCAATCAGAAAAACAGGACATTCAGGGCGTGAAGGAAGAGTCAGTGTTTGCAGTGTTAGTATCCTACACAGGTATATGCAGGACAGAATCAGGAAGAAGGTAAAGTAGACTCTCTGCCACCGCCTCTCTGTCTGTTCTTGTGACAGTTTATCTATTTTTCAACCAGACAGGTTTTACATGTTGATTTCAGTTCAAGATGAAACTTGAAAACATGTTAGTTCGAAAGGTTGACTCATACCTTTCAGACAAAAAAAAATAAAGTTAATTGCATGACAGCACATAGATCCTCAGAATATTCTCTTGTGGATGTCTAACACCTTTGTCTCAAATCCTCACATTTGTCTGAGCAGCTCCACTGAACTTCACTTGTTCCTGTCTGTTGCTTAAGGTTGAGATTTGAATCTCTCAGGGATGAAAAATTAGCACCCTGCTCTCCTCAGGATCACGCTGTTTTAGACTGGCAGCATTAAAGTCTATAAGATTATGTTCTCTGACATTTTTAGCCAGATCCCCCTGTCACAAAGCAGCTTTTCCATACTATAAAACCAAACATCAATAATATATGATAACCCAAAGCATGGTGAAACCAGCTCTGTGTTGCCTTTAACAGTTTTTCCTTCTTTTCAAAGTTTATGTAGTTACTTTGAACAGTGGTTTCCAAAGTTGGGGGATGCGAAACACTGAAAGGTTCATTAAATGGCTTTCAGAATAAAAGGAATTTACATCTGCACATTGCATCCATTACTTTAAAAATATAAAGAAAATTTAGGTAAAATTTTAAAAAATAAAAACAGAAAAATGTTTTATCTGTCTTCACTGTTTCTGTGGAAAAGACCCGCCCCCCTACACACGAAGTGACTAAGTAATGATAACAACGGTATTAGAAGAGGAAGGTTAATCTAAGAAACACAGTAGTTGATCGTTTCACAAAAGGGGAGTCACGCACAGTAAAACGTATTTCGTTTGAACACTCCGCGGACAAACTAAGCGGGACAGGAACAGACTGAGGTTGAAGTAGAAACAGTAAAAATGAATATTTATTTCAGTGGGAGTATCCGTGGAGGTAGAGACGACGTGTACCTGTATCAGAGGATCGTTAAGAAGCTCCAGAGCTACGGGACCGTGCTGACGGAGGATGTGGGCGACACCGAGCTCACAGAAAAAGGTCAGTGGTCAAACATAACACGAGTGCACAGAAGTGCTGTACGAATAATTATCATAGACTGTATAAAATAATATTCATACTATACTACTAATAATAATTATACTAGTGATGGGCAGGTGAAGTCTAATAAAGTCTCTGAGGCTTTCTTTCTTACGTTGTAGAAAAATATTCAAAGTGTCACTGCATCAGTTTAATGGAGAACAGCGACATCTGGTGGTCAACTCAGGCTACAGCAACTCCCCGAGAGCGTCACTGAAGCTCTGTCACCATTTCAAACCATGTCGGCTATTAAAGTTCAGACAAGACTGTCTGCTTGGTTAATCTTCTGGCGTCTTTGTTTAATTAAACATATTAATGATTACATCATCATTACACCTTAAAATAAATTATGCGTGTTGTTAAGACACTGGGTCACTGCACCTGAGGAATACCTACAAGTTCTGTGTTAAAAGGAATAAAAAGAAGAATAGATATAAGTTAATATATTCGTGATTTCACTGTTTTTTTGTTTTGTTTAACCTGTTTTCCTTGTTTGTACTGATTTTAACAAATGCAAGTGTCTTCTAGTTTTTGAAAAAAGTGCTAAATCAACATTATTATTATCATTATTATTATTATATTTAAAAACTGGGTTTAAAGATTAAACAAAAAAGATCAGAGATCCATTGAAACTCAGCTTTGAAACTGTTCATAGTGTTTAGAAGAACACAGGAATATGTTGTTTTTTTTCAGTGTTGTCGTCCAGTGTTCTCAGGAAAAGCTTTAATTCAAGATAATGATGTATCAGTCAATTGGAGAGTTGTATGGTCCATCAGGAACACATTGATAAGCTCTGAGCCAATGAAACGCTTCGACACATTTGGAAACAGTGAAGCAAAAAGTTCAGCAAGCAATGATGTTTAAAGCATAGACTTTATACTATAGTTGGAAAATCAGCCTATACACTGTCCACATATGACTCTAGACTACTGATTGGTAAATTAAATAAATTAATATGAAAGAAAACACTCTTTATACATTGCATCAATTTATGATGATCCATTACATTAACCGAGGATAACTGACAATATCTAACTTGGTACCCTGAACTATTATTATTAAAACAACAACTGTTTTTAAACACGTCATTATTATCACCATCAGTCTTTTCATATTTACATGCTCCTTAGCATCAACCTGATGACCATCACCATCACTTCTGCCCTGACAGCTCAAAATAAAATAGTACTTTAAATAACATTAGGTACAGTCTGAAGAGAAACCGATTCAGATTTTTTTATTAGTGTCATAACTCTCTGCTTCTTCGCAGATTAGAGGAAAAACACTGATCTGATACTGCATGTTACTTTTTGATTTACATAAAAATAAATAAATCTACAGTTTAAATGACTGAAGCTGGCTCCATCCTCACCACCCCAACACTTCAGTGATAAACACACCGGTAAATTAATTAAATCAATTATTTAAAAAAATTAATCTAGATTATGTTGTTCATAATTTATATAACAGATGTTACTTTGATGTTAAAAGTTTTATATATATATTTTTTTAATTCAGTTTAGTTTTGGATGCATAACTCTCTTGTACCTTTACACTTTATTTATACTCTAAGTGTGATTTTAATTACTTGATGTAATTTGTCTGGTACCTTCCCTGTCATTTAAATTATTTTTATTTACCACAAATAAATATTATCTCACTAAAAGTAAACAAACCTCCCTCTTACATAATCAGCCTGTTGTGCTTTCTATTATTTGTTTAAAAGCCCCATTGAGGTCTTTATAAGTGATTTGAATTGAGGTCATCAGCACCAAAGGAGTCTATTTCTAAATGCTATTTCTCAGTATCTGTGGATGACCGGCCAATCCATTTAAGGAACAAAGTCCCCATGTCAACACTACACCAGCTGGCAAAGTTTAACAGGGAGAAGCTAGAGCTGTCCTTTTCCCCGAAGAATATGATATCTTGGATTCATTTTGTAGTGATGGTGGACTGTGGAGCTGGAATGTCAGAGCAGAAGAAAGCTAAACAAAAGAGTGATGGCGCACGAGCTAAAACACAAGCTAAACTCTTTGTGATAATGTTCATTCCAACCCACATGCAGCAGTTATTCTGCAGTGATCTGATCAAACTTGAGAGTCTGTCAATAAAATGAAGAGTGAGGTTACGTTAGCTCTGCTTGGTGAGGTTGGAGTTGGTAGATGAGCTCTGGTAGGACATAACCAGGATTCACTTACATTATAAACTACAGACACATCTCAGAGCATCGAGCTATGAGGAACACTAAACAGATCGTCTGCTCAACTTCTGGACTCTAAACTACAAACTGAGCTTAAAAAGTTTCCAACAATAGCGCTATGTAACTACAAATAACTACATTATCTTGTTGTATTGCATCATGGGGAGTGGTGTCTTGAACAAAGAAAAGTAGTGTTAAAAAAAAAGATCTGCTCTCCATTTATTCACTTCCAAAACAAACATACATCTTGGTAAGAGTCATGTTTTTAGACTATTTAGAGAGGATCTCATGAAGCATCTTTTGGGCTGAACTAGCTATAGGGAGAATGGTGGATATGATTCCAGGTTTGGATATAGAGTTCAAGTAGAGGACTTGCTTTTACTTGAAGAAAATATTACATAACTCAGAACCATACATAAATAGGGGGTTAATTGGGAGAAATTACAAGTTGGGAAGTCAGCAGGGGAAAGGGTTAAAAGTGGGAGACTCATGCCCCAAACAGAGTATGTTGGCAGGTCTTGTGTGTGTGATGTCACTGATCTGCTGTGTTATGATTGACCAGATGAGAATGCCTTAAAAGTAGGCGACAAAGCCATCCATGACAACGACATAGACATGCTCCGACGGAGTGATGGTGAGTTGCTTGATAATTTGAATGTAACTCTGACATGAGCAGTGTATACCGGTGAGTGTGTGTGACCTTTGACCTCTGTGTGCTCAGTGGTTGTTGCTGAAGTGACTCAGCCATCTCTGGGTGTGGGCTACGAGCTTGGCCGAGCTCTTGAGATGAAAAAGAAAGTCTTCTGTCTGTTCAGACCGTCGTCAGGACGTAGTAAGAACTAGACTATATTACTGATTCCTCCCTCCCTCCTTCCTCCAGCCGCTCCTCTAACATCTCTCTTTCCCTCCCCTCCCTTTGAGTGTTTCAGTGTAATACTCAGATAAACTTTCTCTTTGAGATTCATTGGATTTAAGTGTTTTTTTTTCCTGTCAAGTAAAACTGCCTTAAAAGTTAATTCTCTTTTCGTTTTTTTATTGTTGTTTTTATTTATTTATTTATTTATTTATTTATTTATTTATTTACTTTAAAGGACAGTATTTCTGTAATTTCTCTTGGAAAACAGTTGTTGAATGTAAAAGTGCAAATCAAGTTCAGTGATATAACTATCTGAAGTGACAATATAACAAACAATATCATCTCATGTTTATTCTGTTTAATTTCTGGCTTGTGTCTCTGTTTTGTGAATGACTTAGACAATTTATTTCAGCTGCTACCCTAAAAATGTCAAACAGAGTGTTTAAATTCAAAAATCAAACACGAAACATTTGAACCGGCCCACCTTCTTCTCTCTCTGTCTCTGTGCAGGACTCTCTGCCATGATCCGTGGAGCTGATGATGGAAATCTTTTTGTGGTCAGAGATTACAGCGAAGATGAGCTGGAGAGCATCCTGGAAGAGTTCTGCAATAATCTGAGAACCTGAAGAATGAGCAAAGCTATTCAAAATGTCAGTTTGTTCATGTCGGACTGAAAGAGTCAATAAAGTTCACATACAGAGAAAGAAAACAGTGCAGTTTGTTTTTCATCCAGACAGGTTTAACACATTAATAAAAGTTTAAGATGAAACTTTTTTGAAAACTCCACCAATTGAGGACACATCTGTGTCTTTTCCCCAGTTTGTGTAGTTCCTTGGAACAGTGGTTCCTAAAGGGGGGGGGGGGGGGGGGGGGGTAGTGAAACACTGACAGGAAGGTTCATTAAATGACTTTCAAAATAAAACAACAACTTAGAATTGCACATTTTATCCATTATTTAAAAAATGGGGTTAAAATTTTAAATAAAACCACGCAAAAAAAGAAAATGTTTGATCTGTCTTCGCTGTTTCTTTGCTGAAATTCGGATGTGACGATCAGAGGAGGCCGATTAATTAGGAGACAGCGGCTTCTACATCCTTCAGCCTAGGTAACCTAACGGCCTCAACTATGCACCAATCAGATCAAAGGAATGTGGACAAATGAGATCCAGCCAATCAGATAGCAGGAAAAAGCTTGCGTAAGTCCGTAAACCCGGAAGCCCCTTGGGGGCGCGGCGGTAAGCGTACAGTAAAACGTCATCACGCCTTCTTTATTTGCATTCTACGCGGGTAGAAGCAGGCAGCGGCGTAGAAACCATCTGACAATAAAGTACAAACGGTAAAGATGAAAGTTTACTTTTGTGGGAGTATCCGTGGAGGCAGAGACGACGTGGACCTGTACCAGAGGATCGTGAAGAAGCTGCAGAGCTACGGGACCGTGCTGACCGAGCACGTGAGCAACAGCGAGCTCACAGAAAGAGGTCAGAGGTCAAACATTCTATGAGTGCATAATGGGGCTGTACATGTAATTATACACATATATTGCACACTTAAGTAAACGCACAAGCCAGTTTCACGCAGAGGGACATACGCAGTAAGAGGTGATTTGAAGTGGGGAGTGTGTGCGTGCATGCGCGTGTTATGTCGCTCATCTGCTCTGTTTTGACCGACTGAATAGGAGAAGATGCCACAGAGGTAGGTGACAAAGCCATCCATGACAGAGACGTAGAGTGGCTTCAACAGAGTGATGGTGAGTTGTTTGATTATTTGAATGTAGCTCTGGCCTGAACAGTATGCTCACAGATCTTGTGTGTGTTCATGCATGTGTGACCTTTGACCTCTATGTGCTCAGTGGTTGTTGCTGAGGTGACACAGCCGTCTCTGGGTGTAGGATATGAGCTTGGCCGAGCCCTCGACATGAAGAAAAAAATCTTCTGTCTGTTCAGACCGTCGTCAGGACGCAGTAAGAACTTGACTATTTTACTTCTTCACTTCCCTTTATTCTCTCTATCCCTGTTTCCTTTCTTCTCCCTCCCAACCCCCATCTAAGCTCTCTCCTCTTCACTAGATTGAAGTAAATGTTCCTGTCAAGTAGAAATGCCCGAAGTTTTGTTTTATTTTTTTCTAAGCTTTCAGCAGAAAAAACGATCGTTGATGCAAAAGTGCAAATTCAATCTGATGATATAACTTTTATCATTAGGGCACAATATATCAAAGAGCATCACCTCATGTTTATACCATTACATTTTTCTACTTTATCCCCGGTGAATGATTTATACCATTTTATTTCAGTTACTACCCTAAAAATGTCAAACACGTTTTCAAAATCAAACTTACATTTGAACCGGCCCACCTTCTTCTCTCTCTTTCTCTGTGCAGGACTCTCTGCCATGATCCGTGGAGCTGATGATGGAAACCTTTTTGTGGTCAGAGATTACAGCGAGGATGAGCTGGAGAGCATCCTGGAAGAGTTCTTCAATAAACTCAGAACTTGAAGAAGGATGAGAATGTCAGACTGTTAGTTTGTTCACGTCAGACTGAAAGAGTCCATTAAGTTCACATACAGAAAAAACCCACCTGTGTTCTCTTTTCTTGTCAATTTTTCACTTCCTGATTGTATCCAGACAGGATTTAAAACATTGATTTAAGTTAAGGCTGAAATTTAACTCTCTAAACCTTGAGTTTCAAAGATTTTCTCCTATCTTACAGAAAGGTTAAAACCTTATGACACAAATCACATAAATCCTCAGAAATAGTCTTTTCACATTTGACATTATTCTTCAAGAGTCTAAACAAATACATGTTTCTCACTCTGTAGTCAGTTTTTTTAAATATTCTATACAAACGTTCAGGTGTCATTGTTGTCTTAATATCTTGAAATAAGAGGCTTTTCTGGACTTGTTAAGTGAAGATGGCTCATAAGACACTTTTAATAAAAACAAGACAAACACTTGATCAGTGTGATTGTTTATTACCTGGATGAAAAAGATGATCACCGGTATGTTACATATTTGTACCATAGACTGTATAAAATCTTTGACAGAGCAGCTGATGAAGTCAAGACGCTACCTTGGTAACGGGCTGCAGCAGAGGTCTGTCTCCTCGTCATTATTTACACTTTATTTAAAGAACATGGGTCAAAGTAGAAAAAGAAGGCACCACCAAACATCCCTATAAAGCACAGATTCAAAGCTTGTTTCCATCTGTCTCTACTCTTCTCACTTCGGTGTCCCATTGACCAGCCTGAGATCTGCAGACCCGCAGCGCCCTCTACTGGTGAGGGACTGCTATAACATAAAACAGTGAAGTATTCACTTTGCAGAGGATTAACCAATTCTTGAGTTTGGATTCTGCAGCTCCAGTGAAGTCATGCATTGACTCAGGAAGCTGTTTGTCTTTAGACTTAATGCTCAGTCTGCACTGCGTGTGCATGATACAATATGGCTTCTGCATGAATAACTGAGCCATCAACCCCTCCAAAGAGTCCAGGCACCAAATCATGTTCTTATTTTATTAATTGTGATCATTAATGTTATTGTTATGAGTGTATACTCTCATTACATTAGGGCTCCAGTGGGCAACATTGTTTTAATTATAAATATTTTCTTTCTTTCTTTCTTTACCTCGATTAGGCAACAACAATAATGGTACAAATGATTAAACAAAACAAAAAACTTCTTAAGCTAAAACAAAACTAAAATAATAAAACAACAATCGAGGAGGGACAGGAAGAAGTGTAACTTATCGTTTCCTGCCCCCTTTTTTTCTGGTGCAAAAATAACCTTCCAGTGTTTTGAATAACACCAGCGTAACACCAATGCTTTCACAAGATTAATATTTGTATATTCAAAAATTACAGATGCAGCATACAGTAAAGAACGCCAAATATAGAATTTAGAGGAAGCTTTTCCCTCTGAGGGTATTATTCATTGGTCCTGATACAAAAATACAGAGTGCAAAAGGACAATCTGCTCATGCTTCTCCAACTTTCTTAAACAGATCCACAAAACATTGTTTATAATTTTGTTTAAATTTTATAACATTCTCACTCAGTTTTGTCTTCAGCTCAAGGCCATTCCACAAGGCAACCCCACAAACGGACATGCACATACGTGCAGAGTTAGAGTCGTCCGAACTTCAGGTTGTTTTAACATCAGGATTTCTCTCAGTTGGTGACGCCCCTCTCTACAAGCATTTTTTTTTTATGTTTCCTGGTACTTTATTATACATAACTTTATACATAAACTGACCGGATTTAAATTTGACCAGGTCCATGAATTTTAATGTTTTAGAGGTTAAGAATAGATTATTAGAGATTTATCTTCAGGTGCCAGTTTGGTCCTGATAGAGGAATCACTGAAGAGAAAACAAAGAACAAAGCTTGTGTAAAGTCTCACATGTAGAAATACAGTAACTGGTTCGTGCTGGTTGAATAGCTCCTCAGTTTCTGGGCTCATTGTTTCATTCGACACAGATAGTTCTACACTGAATGATTCATGGATTATAAACAGAGCGGTGAGATCAGTATCAGCTGTTTCCAGCCAACAGGGATCACAAACACACTCAGTGGATTATAACGTCTTTCATTAGTGTTAATAAACCCGCTCCTTAGAGCTGTGTCCTCATCAGGTGACACGGTGTTCGTGTCAGACTGACGATCACAGCGTTCATCAATATTTATTGTGGTTTAATCAGCTACTATCAAGTTAAAGCTGCACAAATTTCTAGTTTGAAAGGACAGAGTTTGATTTCATATTTTAAGCTTAAATTGAAGAAAAGATGGATCATTGAAACAATTCTGTCTCTTGTTATTTCTAGTTATATTGAAAACAAACAAACAAAAAGCAGATGTTTTTTTAAAATCTGACAGAAAAAGAAGAAGTGGGCTCACCTCCAGACTCATGTGTGCAGGTCTCTGGGTTTCTGGATGTGAGCTGCAGGTGGACCCTTCACGTCTACCAGAACGTATCCCAGCATGCCCAGCAGCTCAGACCTATTACCGCAACTAAATGTAAAGATCAAAAGCACAGCTAAGCTAGGTTTAAAATATTTTATTTGTTTTAAAATATACATCAGTTTACAAACTCAGAAAATAAAATCGTAAGTAGAGTTTTAACAGTCTTTTTTGTAGTTTTTTTTCCCCATAATTTTTGTAGTTTTATTTCCAACAGGAAGTGAAACAAACAATCAGACCAGGAAAAACCCGCCGAGACAATCAGAGGAACACGTGGACAGACACGAGCAGAGAAACAGTTCAGAAGACCCTGAAAGCACCACAGCTGGGGTCAGAGGTCAACAAACTGAATGATTGACAGCACCTGTGGGCGGAGAGCGAGGAGGCGGGGTTACAATCTGCTGAACATCAGCGTTCAGCTTTGAACATCCAACTGTAATACGATTAATCCTCAAACCCTTCTTAATCCCGGTCCAGTTCTCAGTTTCTTAGAAAAGTTCCAAATCTGATTCTTCCTCAGGTGTCCTGAGGTGAGTCCACCTCCTGAATGAAGGGCCATGCCATGTTCAGGTCCTCAGCTCTGCGAACTTCTGTCTGTGTTAAGCTGACCAGCACTGCACTGTTACAAAATAATCCCAAAGCACACAAGCTAACGCAGCCAGCTAATGTTGGTCAGGTTAGTGTTCTTTTGAAGGAGCCTCAGCAGCTTTATAACCTACTAACCCTTTGTTCAGGTGTGTCGAGGGGAGGTTGTTTCTCTGCTGGATCAGGACACTCTAATGACGAATAACATCTTTATTTACTTAATCAAGGCTTCCTAGTTTCTTATTAGACAATCAATCAACGTTTGCTACGTACTGATTTTACTGAAGCAGCCGAGCTCCAAGGATGGAAATAAACCGTATTAGAACAAAAGAATAGAGCCTGACAAAGTGACATATGCTAACCTGCAAGCTAACAAAGCTATGACGTGTTTATGTCACCCTAATGTAATTCTAAAGTTTCCTCTTTTTGTTTAGGGTCAATCCAGAAAATGTCTTTAGGGTAAATATCAGCAGGTCATCCTAAAGTGAAGTCATATAGTTAGAAACTCTTTGAAACATTATAAAAGTTATAACACAAGAGTCAGTTTAGACCGAGTCATCTGATTGGATAAGAGAATGCCAAAATCTGAGGCGGGCAAAGCACAACTCCCATCTCTTTCATGTGCATACATGACAAGCCAAAGCAGGGAGAGCAGCAGCAAAAAAACAGAGCGAGCATCAGTGACAATACATATGACACTGATGAAATCAGACACAGCATCAAAGGAGGAGGTGGAATGGAGGTGAAGGAGGAAGATAAAGCAGGGATAGAGCAGTTTAAACAAATGAGCATTCACCAACTGGATGCACAGATGAGCTGTCAGCTGTCGTCTTTAGTGTGCGTACGGTGACGTTTAAGGGGTTTGGATTTTGAGGCTTTGGTGACACGATCAGGATCATTGAGTTCACTTTGACGGTCCTGAAGCAGCAGAGAAAATCAGATCATGCACTGCAAAAACTGTCAGCTAAGCATGTGTTGCTTATTTTCAGTAAAAAATGTCTATTAGACTGAATACGAGCCTCATTTTCCTTACAAGCTCACTTAAAGATATTTAAAGAGAAAATGACGCCTGCATTTTTGTCTTTTAACAACTTGGAATAAGACTTTTTCCTGGAGTTGTTCGGTGAATAAGGCTCATAGTAAATCTAATAAGATATAAATAATACATAAAAACTTGCTTAGTTTCACTTTTTGCAGTGTGAGAAACACATTCTTTCATGGTGCTCGTGTACTTTGCCTTTAAAAGTGTCTGTTATCTTTAACAAGTTATCGTTAGCTTAAATAACATCTTGTTTGATTTTGAGGCGTGAAAGATGGACGATGATCAAACATTCATGCAAATAAAATCTTATAGCGCAAAATAAAGTCTCTCTTAATGTATCTGCTGACTTTGGGCTTCGTTGGTGTTTATAATCTTTGAAATGAAGAACATGGCATGTCCATATGAACATGAGTCTACATATGGAGCTTTACATGTAGTGAGACAGGTTAGGTGAGGGAAAGGTGAGACATGTCAGAGTACGACTCTGACTTTAAGTGATGTTGATGTAAACGGGTCAGAAACATGACTCATGTTGAGCTTCAACAGAACATTTCTGGATCTTAAAGAAAATCTTCATTCTGTGTCCGTGGTGAAGACTCAAGGCGGACCTTCACGTGTCAGTGGAAGCTCCCACAGCAGCTTAGAGGACGAAGGGACACGTTTTAAAGTGAGCGTCAGAGCTTTGAGAAGAGATTTTAAGACATAAAGAGTGAAAAGTGATCAACAAACATTTCAGACACAAAACCCTCAAGCTGACATGTCAGCCATCCTGATGCATGCTGGGACGCAGAGCTGCCTTGAACGTTGAGTAGTGCTGATTTTAAATGATGCTCGTCTGCGAGATGACGTGTGAGTGAATGAAGCTTTTTATCCTTTCATCTGTTTTTCATTTGTCTTTTGTTCTCAGATGGGGGAGTAGTTGATCATGAGGGCATTTTTAATGTCTCTCAAATTAAGTCCTAACTTTATTTTTTCTGTTGATTTTTCATATTTTGGAGGCGTTGTAAACTTATTAAAACCCTGGATTTGGTTCATTAGAAACGAAGTGTTTCATGATTTTAGGAACTCTGATCAGGCTTTAATGATCCGATGAACAACAAGAGATCAGCTTTTTTAAAAGATATTAATGTGTTTTTAATGACTTCACTCATTTTGGGATCTTTTTTTTATCTCTATCCAGTGATCAGGCCATGACCTTAAACAGCAGACTGAGATCATTTTAGGCTCAAATAGGACTGAGACCTGGGAGATGAAGGTAGATGTTGGTGGTAAACTTGTAGTGCCAGGAAAAAGTTTGTTTTGACCACAGATACTGAGAAACAGCATTCAAAAATAACCAACTTTGTGATATTATTAAGTGATTATTATTATCATTATCATTTGAAACCCATCTATTTTTTATTCTAATTATCATCACCTCTCGTGTAGCTCACTCATCGTGCCCTCGTGTCTGTGAACCCTCTTGATTTTTGCCCCTGGGTCCCAAAGGGAACTTTTCATCACACTGCACCACAAAAACTTGACACCAAGAGTTCTCTCTGAAGATCTTGTTTGTCTTTCCTAAACTGAGCTTTGGTATGAATGTGCGGTGCTCCTGAACTACGACCTGGAGTTTGGTGGGAATACATGCATTTTGGGTTTCGCCCTCAGGATCCCAATCGCACCGGCGGGATCAAAATACGACTTATTTTTAAATGACTGGCATTTACAAACCATTTGTCCAATTCAAAACTGAAAAAAAGCAAAAAAACTGTTAGTACTGGGTAATTATCAGATTCTCAAGTTTCAAAAGATGTTAGCAACATGACTAAACAGAGCAGAGAAAACAGGAGAATTTCATCAACATTGCTTTGATTCTCATGTCTTCTTTGAAAATTTGCAGAAAACAAACTGTTTGCTGTTGATAAATTCTGTAACAAAACAAATCATTCAGAGCTCTTTAATGTTTTCAGTGAGCCCTGAATGATCCACAAACACCCTGTAGTCTCACTTCAATAGCTCTTTGAATTTTGCTTCCCATGTCGTCGTCTTGCAGGTATAAAACTTGTGCTCAGAGCCGCTCAGCTCTCTGTCTCATTACTGACAGAAACTTCTCTGCAGATGGACATGATGCCTCTGCAGTGTAGACTGTAAACTGTGTAAACAGTAGTGACAGAACTGACTGTAAATAGTTTATAAAGAGTAAATATCTTGAAATAATGTTGTAATAATTGTTTCATTCTGATGATGTTTTACTGCTCAGGAGACATTGTTGAGTTCTCCTGAACCCAGAGAGGAGCAGGACTTCATACTGCAGAGAAACATCAGACCACAGTCAGGAAAAAATGTGACAGACGCAAAAACATGACCAGAAACTGCTCGGGATCCTGAGGGTTAAACTTGTTTGGAAAATCAATTTTGGCACCAATGATCTCATTTTTAAATCCTGGATTATTAACAGGCAAACATATAAATGTGGGACTATTTCAAGATCACTTATGAAGTCCTCACAGGGCCCTTTGCCCAGATTAATGAATGAATGTCTCCATCTCTCTCTCAGGTGTCGTTCTGGCTACTACACATCCTCCCCCACTCACTCTCTATCCAACTCATGAAAGAAAAATCAGACTTAAAGTCGTCATGAAGACCCTTCATTAAAAAGCTCTGAAAATCTAGCTGATGGATCAACCAAATATAAATCAAGTTTTTAGTCAAAGTCAGAAATAACGCTTTAGGACAAGGTCAGACGGTTTGAGATTCAGAAAAACGAAAAGGAGGGAGGGAGGACGGACATGAGTAGAAGAGAGAAAAGGAGGACAGGGAAGAGAAAGGAGAGAAAAGAGGTGAAAAGAGAGGGAAAAGGACGAGGAGAAAGAAAAGATAAAGAGAGAAAAAATAAGGGGAGTGGAGGAGAGTTAGAGGGTGACCTTGTCTGCGATGAGGCGGCAGGTTGACGTCTCCAATTATATTCATGAAGAACAGTCATTAAAGATGCACAAGTCCAGATGTAGAATCTATTTATACCCACAGAGCATCACTCTAAAACACACACACACACACACACACACACACACACACAGGGACACAAAAACCCACACTCCTCTAACATAGTCTTTCATTTCCGACTTCCTGTTCTCTCGTGTCTCCTGAACATCTGATGACTCGCATGAAAAATTTAACACTTACATTCACTTTCTCTCTCTCTCTCTTTCTCTCTACACACGTTAAAGTATTAGCGACCCATTTCTGACGGTAATAGAGCCTTAATAATTGAACAGCAGCGGCTGGTTCTGCTGATAATTACAGCTGAGGAGGAAAAATCAGCGAGACAAAGAGGGCAGTGTTCATGGGATGCTGTGTTTGTGTGTGTGTGTTTGTGTGTTTGTGTGTGTGTGTGTGCTGGATTTGGGAGGTTTTAGTTCCTCATCCTGCAGCTGTCACACTAAACAAGAAAATGGTTTTGAATAATTAAGCAGCTCAGAGACTGAGCAGGCTGCTGTTAAAGGACCGTACCGCTGTTTTTACATGTTTTATTTACTGACAGTCGTATTCAGCACAAACCACATTACAAACAAACAGCTCAGAGTGCAACTCTGAGCTGTTTGTCCTGTAGTTAGCGTGCTCAAACACTTTAACGGTCACTTTTTTTTTTCTCTTTTAATACTTGTGCAGACATTCTTTCCAGCTGCAGCTTGTTCGACATGTCACACACTTCAGGAGCTAACCGGACATGTTCGGCCTCTAAAACAGGATGTGAAAATGTTCACATGCCTCTCATCTTTACGATAGGCTGATGTAAACTTGCTGGCTAACATGTTATCAGAGTTGTAGGAGTGTAGATTTCCACAGTATTGGTGCTAAGCTGATCTAAAGCTACCATGAGTCCCTGATCATTCTGTCTCTCTAGGTTCATAATTTGAGGACACAGCAAGACTATGAGGACTATTTTGAGCCCTCTTCCAACGAACATCACTTCATCCTCATTTTTGATGGTTCTAAAACTTAATTCACCTCACGCTACAAAAACTTTAATTTAAGAATGATTTTGACCTCCCGTGGCCTCACTGGTTTTAGACCATAACTTACAATCAGATCTACTGCTGTGAGGAGAGAAACTGGACTACAGCCAAACACACTCTGTGGAACGAAATGACTGAAAATCAGGATGCAGCAAGGGCGACAGTAATAAATATGAAAGCCTAAGGTGGATGCACGTCTGAAATGGAAGAGGTGTTGCCAAATTTTCAGCTTGTGACCCCAAAATAGCTGATCTGGAGACTGGCGACCCCCTGCTGTGGGAATAAACTAATAGGCCTTTCCAAAAACAGACAAAAATTAGCAAAAGATAGTCTTAGATACTTAATTTAGCTGATGTGTATCAAATTAGACTACCTATGTGCACTGCACTGGTGAAACATCAAGTTTCCAGGAACTAGATGTTAGTTCAGTTTGTCCCATGATGACATTCAGGTGGGTTCAAAAGTTTGTGTTCTCAGGAATTAGACGCTCAGGTCAGCTTGACCTGGAAATGATGTTTACAGAGAATCTCATCATTAATGTAGAAGAGTGATCACTAATGGTTTAGCCCAGTTCATCACCATGGTGATGAACTGGGCTAAACAGAAAACAATGAAGAGTAGGAGAAAGTTTGATCTGGGTCCATCAATCTGTTTATCGAGAGATGATCAGAGCTGTTGGGCATCTGAATTTATAATAAACCCGCAAGGCTGGAAGCTGAATTCTGTTTTCTTGGTCGTCCATGTCACTGTGTTTGCATCTGGGAAATCCTCAGTAGCACATATTTTTATCAAAATTAATCTGCCTGGTCACCTTCAACAAAGAAATGTAGGAAACAGATCAAACATTTTTGTTTTGTTGTTTTGTTTTTTTTATCGGATCAAATTCAACCCCTGCATCTGTTTATGTTTTTATAATAAGGGAGGTAATAAGCATTTGTGAATAGTTTTGGATTTGGAAGCGATCTGTGACACCTGGCAAGTCAAGAAGATGAGCTGAAAATCGTTTAGGTCGATAACCATCCCATCCGCCATGTTTGTTGACCCTAAAGTCATGCATTACCACAAGAGATTTTGAGAGACATCCTGTTTAGAGTCTGTGTGAATTAATCTGTTAAGTTGCTGTGATGACGATATCTGTCCACACTTTGAAAACCTTTAAGTGAGGGCAAAACTTTATGATGAATGAGCCATTAAAAAGTTTAAGGTCTGATTCTTGTGAGAAATATTAATTATCCAGGGCCCTTTTCCATCGGAGTGAGACGTTTTGTGTTTTGGTTGTGTATAATGAAGATGGTGGTGATGATGATGATGGTGATGCAGCAGCTGTATTAATAATCTGAATTCGGTTCCATCTGAGGATGGATAAAGTTTTGTTTTGTTTTGCTCAGAGGCACATCGGCACAGGGACGGAACCCCTGACATGATCTTATCCCAGCATGCACCCTGACAGCACTTTCATCCAACAACACATCAACATTATCTGTAGTATTGTCCCACCATGGCTATAAAGCTCGTCTGTGATTGGTGCTTTTGTGTGTCATCTTTTTCTAAGATCACTTCTCTGCAGCGCTCCTCAGGTCATTTTTATCTTGTGTGCACAATGATCACAGTTCTTCTGCTCATCATTGCCTTTATTTTATCCAGGACTTTGTTTTTCTAACCTGTGAATACTCTTTATATTTTATTTTTAGAGCATTACATTGGTACTGGTACTCTGTGTGTAACATAAGCATCTTCTAATGGGCAGAGTTGAGGGGTGCGCCCCATGTTTTGTTGATATGTCGTAAGCTGTGTTCAATAAATTCAGGTTTTCTTGTTGAGTGTTTTTTTATGTCTATTATGTTTGAGAAAACCATAAAACCTAATATTTAACACTTTGATGATGATATGGATTTGCAGTAGAGTAATAACTGCTCAGCACACTACGCTTTACTCACTACATCATAGCTACAACATCAGTCTCTGCAGTATAGAGAAGCTATCCAACAGTCAGCTAAATTATTTCTGTCTGTGTTTCAGCATTTCTTCAGCTTTAACTACCACAAAAGTGTCCGTGAAAGACCTAAAATGTTTCTGCATGTTGGAGCAAACGGCAGGAAAGACCGTACACAACTGCTTTCTGAAAGACTGAAGTTCCAGGAACTTGTAGTTTGGCTTTGAGTGATAAAACACCTTTTGATCTCTGCCGTCAATATGCTTTAGACGATAGAGATTGTGCAGTGTTCAGATTATATATGATATTTTGACAAATGTTGTATGTATAAAACTGAAACCAGGATGAATTACAGAGAATTTTTTAACAGCTGTTGTGAACTGGATATCCAGTGACACATTCAGCTGAAGGTCTCCAGTCTACAGGGTCTCTATTTAAACTGGAACACCAGGAGCTGACAGAGACACATTCACACTATCAGGCTCAAAGGTGTTGATTAATGACCCCATAACTTAATTTAGACCCTAGCTCCTGTGGTCAAAAGCACAAAGTTCCTCAAAATGTCTCTAGTTCCTGGGGAAACTTCTTGCAGTAGAAAAGCACCTTTAATGATCTTGTGCACACAAGACAGAAAAAACCACCTGTTGAGGACGCCAGGTGCTCCGTAGTTCCTTGTTTTAGAACAAATACAGATGTGATCATATTTTATAAAGAAATATATCTGATGTCAGTTATCCTGCAGATCAGATCTGTTTGATCTTCAGAGCACTGACACACTGTTCACAGACTGCCGTGTAATGAACCATCCGATCAGCAGTGTGGATCAATACTCTGACTTTCTGGAGAAACACACAGGCTTAAACACACTGAAGTCAGAAACAGAGTTTAGTGTTGAGGTTTATCATCTCATGACTTTCATAAAATAAGACTCCAAAAACCTGCAGCAAGTGAATCAATCAAATAAGCGATCATTCGGTGAGTCAATCGGCGATCATTGGTCTACGGTGAGAGTCACAATCAGAGAGCTCTGAGCGGGCAACAAGCCAACATTCAACCAGAAACACAGACCTCAGAGGACACGAGAACTGAGAGAGAATAAAGTTACGGAGGCTTGTTAGTGCCAGAAACATCCAACTGTGGGGACTCCTTCTCAAAACTCCACAAACCGAGTCTCGAACACTTTTTGTTGATACATTTTCATGTCTGAATCCTTGTAAGCTCTGTTGTCAAATCTGGCTCCTGCAGTGTTGAAGAGTCATCAAATGTTCCATAAGCATGAGTGTCTGTCTGAAGTGGACACAAGAATCAGTTTTTCTGTAGACTTCGCCGACCTCAGAGGTCTTTGTCATTTCACAGGCGGGATGTACTCTTGTTTCATCTTTGCTGAAATACCGAACACAGATGTATGAATATTTCTAACATCATTTGAAGAGGCAAACAGCTCTGATAATTTCACCACCTCCTTCAGGAACTAAGTGTCATTTTCACTTCACTGCCACTTCCAGCCACTACATGTGTTGGTAGCTGGATTGTGCCCATTAGGTGACCTTTTAGCTGAATTGGTACAGAAATACCTCAAGTGGACGCCAATTACTGACGCTGTGTTTCATCTGCAGGCTTCATGTCTGCCTGTCTGTGGAGCCAATGAGTGTAACTGGCTCCCTTTAGCTGGGTTAAATTTGGGGTCATTAAATTTCAATCACTATATCATGATAAAAGTCTGAATCCATTCATCAGATTGTGACTGCAAGATGAGACGAGTGAATCATCTTTAAAGAGGGGGTATTGTTTTTTTTATCTTTATTCTGTCCCTCTGGTGCCCCTGTAGTAGCTTTACATGATTTACAGTTACAAAAAAAATCTCTATTTTTCTCACACTGGTGTTCTAAAAAAACATTTTTCGGCCTCTATCTTGAAACTCATTTTAGCTGCTGTCTCTTTAAGACTCCCCACTACACAAACCACTTTCCATCCGATTGGCCAGCCCTGTGTAAGACGGATTGGAGCTATGGGGCAGACCTTGGTGCTTGAGGCCCACCCCTCTAATGTATCATGAACTAGTTAGGAGGTCATTATGTGATGCCCTCATCATTTCAGCAAATTTTGTGAAGCTAACATGCTAATTTTTGAGCAGTGAGCAGGGATTTCTACAACATATGAATATGGAGAGGTTTGGAAATCTGCACACATTAAGTCTGAACAGCCAACATTGTTACTTTGTACTCATGTTTAAAATGTGGGAGAGCAATATACCCCCTCTTTAAAACGCATCAATTTGAAGCCTCATGCATTTTTTTGCTTTGGTTACAACTCTGGCATGTATGGAATCAGTTTCTTTGTTTTGACTTTGTTTCTTAAGGGTATATACGGTGATGCTGTATATGATTCTGTATATGATAAAGCTCATGGGTAAAACCTCTCTGGAAGTACAAAAGGTAACAACCCTAGAAGCAGTGGTGGGAGGGGGATAAACAGTGTAGGCAGCTTTTCAGCTCTGTTTCTGGCACTAACAGGCTTCCATAAGACGCTTCAAACATCCAGACTAATTCAAATCCAAAATAGAAACAATCAGAAAAACAAATCAACATCAAATCAAGTCCAAACAGAAAATAATAAAATAATCTCTTAATATAGAAATTTATACCCCAGATATCATTACTGAGAGAGAAAAAGAAACAAAATGTGATAAAAACAACAACGACAACATTCAACCCAGATGGTTACATTCCAGGTGGAGAAGCACCGCTCCCCTGCAGGTACAGTCAGGGTGTCGCTGAAGAGGGAAAGGGTGTGTGTTACTTTGTGTGTGTGTGTGTTAAAGTAAGGGGTGGGGGGGGGCTATTTACCAAACTCCCCCTTCAAACCAACCAGGGGACTAAATAATAACACCATGACATAAAATCAACAATTAGTGTAGACAACAAAAATACAAGTCGGACCCTCAGCTGGCCCTGCGTCGTACCTTCCAGAGAAAGAAAGAGAGAGAAAGAGCGAGAGACAGAGAGAGAGGGGGAGAGATAGGCACTGAGAGTCTTAGTGTGTGTGTGTGTGTGTGTGTGTGTGTGTGTGTGTGTGTGTGTGTGTTCATCCAGGTGTGTCTCAACTGTTCTCTTCAAAATAAAAGCTCCTGGTCAGGAAACAAGGCAAAGACATCTGTAAAGTGTGTGGTTTGTTTTCTTTAAAAGTTTTCATTCAGTTATTTTCTCCTCCGACAAAAAAAACCCAACACACATACGCACACACACACACACACGTGCACACACACACATATTAGACCGACACCAATTTGAAATGTTGAAGGTAACACTGATCATTTTGAATAGTTTCATAGTTTGTCCACATTAGTTGATCCATTGAGAATCTGTTTGTGTTGACATAAAGTGTCCGTACGTGTGTCAACGTCAACAAACTAACTCTGCAGGAGGATTTAATAAGATGATTTAACACTGTTCAGTTACACTCTCTCTCCCTCGACGTTACACACGTGACACTGAGAGGGAGAGAGAGGGGGAGACCACATCACGTCGAGGTCTGTCCTCAGACTTTTGGTCTGCTCAGTTTTTTTCTTATTTATTTATTTTTTTGTTGTTGTTAATTTTGAACAACAATCAGATTTTTCTTCTAAAACTTGTTAATCTCTGAAAATACTGTTAGAATTTGTTTCTTAACACAAAAATAAATCTCTTTATTTACCCATGATTCTGTCTGATCAGCTGATTCTCTGATACAGAAGCCCAAATGTTGATCCACAGCTGATCAATATCATTACTGATCGGTCCGACGCACTCACACACACTCACACACACTCACACAAACACAAACACACAGGGTGAGCTCGGCAGCATACGGTAGAGTATGGCTATATCCTGATGGGCTTGACCTCTGACCTCTGTGACAGACAGGCCAGGAGCCACAGAAACAGACAGCAGCTGATGGAGCACAGTGTGAAGTGAGCGAGACTTTCTCAGGCTCTAGAGTGCGAGCGTCAATCCAGCAGAGTGCCTTGCTCCTGGGCTCGGGTCAGACTGTCTTTGCGGTGCAGGTGATGCACGCCCATTCTCTTCGGGCTCTTCTGCGGCCGCTGTGGTGGGGCGGCTGCAGGGTGGGCTGGGTCGAAGTCCAGGAGGCGCGGTGAGATGATGGGCAGGTCGTGTGGGAGGACGTCTCTCTCCTCGGCTGAGCTCTCCGCCTCCTCCTCCTCAAAATCCTTCCTGCGGGCGTCTGCGGGACTCATTGCCACAGTGACCGCCGTGTCCCCGCTGCCTCCGTCGTCCTCCAGGTTCATCAGCAGCCTCTTGCCTTCCTCTGTGGAGCCGTCCCCGACGCTATAGCGTCCCCTCCTGCTGGACCTCTGCTCAGTGTCGGTGTCGGTGTCGAGGCTGGAGCCACGGCTCGGCGTCCAGCTGCGCGCCGAAGAACCTTCCTCTCCATCTGAGTACGCCGCTCTGTGTCGATCAGAGGAAGATGAAGCTCCACCCCCTGGTGTCTGCCGCCTCCTCTGCAGCTCCTGAGCCGTCTGACTGCTGAACGACGTCCGGTGGACCATCGTGCTTTCGGATGATGGTGCCATCTTCTCCACAAACATTCGCTGCCAGTTGGCCAGCAGGTCCTCCTCTGAGCTGGCAGAACTCGCCAGGACGCTCGGAGCCTGAAGGTTAGCGAGAGAGAAGAAGAGACATGAAGGCTAAAACAGATATTATGTTGTGATACATTTCAATCAAACCGTCTGCCCGGCGTGTGCGGAGGGGGGGCGGAGGGTGCTGGAGCAGCTGCCCCTTTTGCCCCCTGATGCCTAAAGCGCTCTTTTCTCAGTTTTTATTTTTAAGTCAGCGTTTGTGCTTGAAAGTCTGTCTTTGTGACCCAAAATAACAAACATAATAATAATAATTCAGATCTACCCTCGGTGGGTCCCTCACTGCCCTGATGTGTTCTGTAGCTAAGTGCTGCTGAGCTGGTACAGAAAGTCACTGCTGTTCTGGAAACTGAAGACCCAAAGTGGGACTTCAACAACTGATGGTCCAATCCAGTGAGTAGGTTTTTCATGCACTGTTTTCTTACAAGATGACTGACAAAGTGAAGTAAGCATCCTGTGTGTGTGTGTGTGTGTGTGTGTGTGTGTGTGTGTAGGAGTCTGCACACCTCTCATCAGGTACAGCCCCTCGTTAAACACACAGCCTGCTGAGGGGAAATACTCTCAGGCTTCTTTTTGTTTCTATATGTTTAAGATTTTTTGATTTTTTTACTGAAACATTTTACTGGGACATTTTTAGGTTCACCCGCAGATTATTACTGGTGTGATTGACACACGTGCGTAAAACCTGCTGCTCTTCAAAAACAATAATCTGATCATTTTTTGAATCTACATCAGTTTTCCTCAGAACACCCCCACTCTACCAAAGAAAACCTCCTTTATTCGGTGACACGGATGGATCATAATTTGAGAATGTTAACTTTGGGGAAAGAGACGGGTCACAGATGTGCGATCCATTCACTTCAAATTGAAAAGAGCGGCACGCTGCGGTCTTAAATGCTTTAGAAATTGTTTGACTTTTACCTGGGGGAGCGTTGAGTCTCATCTTTTCACTGTAACTCAATCTATTTCATTAACTGAACCCTCCGTTCGGCATTAATCCGTCAGTGATGAGCAAAGCTACATAACATACCTGCAACACAAGCAGGAGCGTGCCCAGGCTTTTTAGACTGGGGTGCCCTGACCAGGGCCCTGACTTATGCAGCAGGGGGCATGTTATAATATAATAATAATCATTATTGATAATAATAATTATTAATAATAACAATAATGAAATAATAATAATAATAACTGGCTAGTGTGACCTCTTTTAACCTCGAGCACCTGCCCCTCAGGGTCTCTGCACGGCCCTGCTGTCTGCTCAGATCCTGTGTCTCTAAACAAAGATTAAACCTGAGAGCAATGAACGGGCTGTTAAGACTCAGGACTTACCTGTGGTGGGCTACTGAACGGGCTGGACTGACTGGATAGTGGATCACTGGTCTGGTCCCGCTGCGATGGGGGTGTGCGCTGGTGGGCCCCCCCTCCAGAGGAGGAGGAAGGGGCAGGACTTCCGGTTGCCAGCCGCTCGTCATCGTTCTGGACGAGGCTCAGGGAGATGGCCTGCCGCGTGGCGTAGGTGCAGTTGGGCAGAGGGGAGTTTTTGGGGATCTTGACTTTGTCGTCTGAGGAGAACTCGATGACTTTGCGGCCCGGGTACAGAGGATGTGGCGGTGGAGGGGCCGGGTACGGGTTCAACTTCTCAAACGATGGAGCCCCGCCTACTTCCTCCACACCCACCTGCCCGTCCAGACTGCTCTGACTGCGACAGGAACCGTTCTGCTGCGACCCCTGACTGCTTCCCCCATTCTCTCGATTGTGGCCCTCGGCCCCTGAGGGGCCCGTCATGTCAACATGCACGAAGACGTCCTCAGCAACAGGTCGGCCACAGCTGCTGGACTGAGCAGAGTTCAGGACCAGCGGCTCAGGTTTCTCCAAGACTCTGGCGATGACTGATGTGGGCACAACGTCAGCAGGAGTCAGACTGAGTGTGTCCGGGTCCTGAGAGCCGGGGGCCGGGCCCCGCTCGGGGAGGCTGGACTTCATGTGTTTATTCAGCATGTCCTGCAGCTCATAGGGCAGCTGCAACACACACACACACACACACACACAGAGGCAAACAAACAGTGAGTATGAGGGTGACTCTGTGAGGTGAGTCACAGACGTTCATAACGCTGCCTCCTCACAGATAAACTCTGATCATCGATGACAAAAGACATCACACAGCTGATCCGTCCTCTGAATAACACACTGATGAAAATAACATGAGAACAAAGATACGATGGCTCTGTCGGGTTACTTACATCAGCAAACTTGTGGTTCCTGAAATGCGACTTGTTGCATTTCAGCAGCTGCACGGCCAGGTTACAGTCCTGCCTGTATCGCTCCTGAGGAAGAAGAGACACATTCATGAAGGTCCTGTTCACTCTGCAGCTCTCAGACACCTTAAATCATCTGTGACATTCATCTGAGCCATGACACACTCGCCCTTGTTTCTGAGTGTGTGGGTCAAGTGGGACTGAGCAGACAGTCACCTGACGGCACCTTTCACGTGTTTTTAAGCTCCAGCCAATCAGAAACTGTTCACAGATATGATTCAATGGTCCCCAAACAGGAAGAAGAGTGTTTTTTATGATCTGAGTGTTAAAGTGGGGATGGAAGGCAGTCGTCGTCCTCTGCAGGATGGGGAGACAGTTACCACGGTAACCACGCAGGCTGGAAACGACCTTTAGATGAAACCTGCTGCTTGGTGACAAACTGCAGCAGGTCTGTGTTTCATCTGAAGTGTCTGATTTGACAGGTTTCAATAACAGAACTGTGGAATATATGGACGTGGTGTTCGTGACGTCTTTGTTACAGAGTTCTGACGCCTATCCTTGAAGGGGGACACTGAAAGATCTGGACTCAACCTAAATCGGTTTGAGTCGATGAGGTAAAGAGGCGGAGCTTTACGGCCCAATCACAGCAGATCTGTCTCCACTCCGTCTTTGCATCTCACTAGGTTTACTCTAGTTTTCAGTTAGAAATGACCAAAGACTTCCTGAGGAGCTGCTGTGACTCAGAGTCAGCCTCCTTCTCCCCGTCATCGTCTTTGTTCTTGGAACTGTGCAGAGAGGTGTCTCCTCTCCAAACACACAACTCAAATAAAGCTCCACCTAGTTTAGGCTCCATTATTATCATCCACATAACTCTGTCTGGACCAATCAGTACTCAGTTTGATCAAGATTTACAAATATTGACAGAGGAGACACAGAAAGTGTTTGAACTCTTCAAATCTGAAGTAGGGCTGCACGAGACGGCCTAAAAAAGATACCGCCATATTTTTAGATTATATCACAATACACAATATACATCTGGATATTCTGGTTTCTCCTCTAAATCACTATATAAATGTTAAATTCAACCCTTTGATGCATGAAATGACACCAGTATAATGATTCCCTGCAGCTGGGTTTTAAAATTTGCATGCAAAAAAGGGAAAAATCACAATCAGGTTAAGTTTATGTAGTTACATATTTTCAGTTCCAGTGAAGTAATTTATCTGCAGCTGTAAAAAAACACAAAATGATGCTCCTCTCTGCCATCATGCAGCGAAAAATGCACAGCTGATTGCCGAAACTCAGCATTATCACACAACAAGCCCAAATAAGTAACAACACGTTAGGAAACAAGTAGAAAAACCTGCAACCTGCCAATGATGAGATTTGCAAATGACTTTTTTCCCTCTTCTCCAAATACAGAAACACACGCAGGAGAGTTTTCTGGATGGTCGGGTGGAGTGAGCTGCTCGCTGTGAGAGGAGCACCAACAGAGAGCGAAAGAAGCGAAACTCCAGAGAATAACCCGACGTCTTAAAACATTTACATGACAATTGGTACTCTGTGGTTGTGATGTAGTCATTTTATACATCTCAAGTGAAACAACCCGTGATATACTGAGTGTATTTATTATACCACCTACCTCTAATCTGAAGTAAAACTGAAAGTTAAGATCAGCCAATTACAGAGCTTCATGTTACATTAAACTCAAATCCAAGTAACCCATGATCTTTTACTCACTGCTGACTCTATTTCATTCTCATCCTGCTTGACTTTATCCCTGCATTTAACTCCCTTTTAAAGGCTCTGTGAGGACTTTATAAGAGATCTTGAAACAGTCTCACTTTTATAATCCACAATTCAACACCAGATTATCAGCAACAAATCGTTTCCTTCTGAATGCTTTCTATCTGCTATATGTGGTCGAGTCAAACACAAATCCAAGACACAATGCTGCAAAGTTTCGCAGTGAGAAGAGAGATCTGTGCTTTTTCTCTGCTGAAAAGGATTTCTTGGATTTATTTTGTAGTAACGTTGGAAACTGGAGCTGTTCTGTCAAAAAGAAAACGGACGTCAGAGAAAGTTAAACAGGAGAGTGATAGAGCACGGGCTGCAACACGGGTGAAACTGTTTGTGATAATGTTCATTCCAACCCACATGCAGCAGTTATTCTGCGGTGATCTGATCAAACTTCAGAGTCTGTCAATAAAATGAGCGTCAGGTAAGACTGAAGTGGAAGTGTCAGTTGAGTCCTGGACATACGAGGCAGATCAAACTTCAGCTGGAGTAAGTTAAGATGTTTGCTCTGTAAACAGTTTACAGGTCAGGCTGTAACGTAGGAAGAGAGAGCTGTTAAGAGTCTTCAGGTTTAAAAGCTCTGACACAAAAACAAAGTCAATGGAAACTCGGAGGCTGGATGTAGTCACAGTAAAACAGTGTGAAGGTCATCAGATGTCAGTTTCCCTAGCATTAGCAGAAACAGCAGAAGGCGTGTGGGAGCTTCATTTGTAGCAACACAGGATGCAGCTCACTTTAGGTAGTTAATGATGCACAATCCAGGTGCAGACAGGTTGTATTGAAGCTGTCTGTCATTAACAAAAGGCCTAAATGAATCAAAGCACTCAGTGTTGTTTTTAAAGGTCAGGTAAAGGTATTAACACTTCAGGTTTCAGCCTTTATTCCTGTCAGACAGGGCTCAGGGTGGCCTTGAAACGGATTTTACTTCAGTTCACTGCTGGATCACATGGCATCATCTTCTACTACATGCATATTTAACACTGAACAGTCCATATCAACATCTGTGTGCATGACCGTAGGGTCACACGGCTGTTAAATATGAGGTGTGTGAAATATGAGTCTTTGTCAACTTGTGTGTTTTATACACAGAGTGAATGTGTATAAATGAGAGCAGAGTGTCAGCCTTGAGCTGTAGATTTTGGGCCATGCAACGCTCCAAAAGGGAGACTCCCTGAGGCGAAGAAGGCTGGAAAGAAGAAAGCAGTGACTATACCCTCATCTTTTGGCATCACTGTGATTTTTTTTTTTTTTCACAGATTCTGCAAAAAGAAAAGCAGAATCTGTATTCCAGGGTTGGATTTCCTGTAGTGGAGGTGTATTAGTTCAGAGCACTGTTAGTTCATGGTGTAGCAATCATGTCTCAGAAGAATTTACATGTATGCAGGGATTAAAAAGAGGCTGAATGCGACATGTCATGATGACACTGCAGCTCCCATCAGTAGTAATCTGACACATTTATTCAAATACAACAGGCTGTTCTGGATCAAAAATTAAATGGGCTGTGAGGACTGTCTGTTTGAAGTGGATTGCAGCGACACATTTTGTCTGGAATCGCGCTCACACTGATGTCATGACTCTTAACAAGGCATGTGTTTGTTTAGGAAATTAAGGAGATAAGATCTTCTTTTAACACTACTTTTCTTTGTTCAAAACAACTTTTTACCAGATACAACGCAACGTGGTAAAGTATTTATCAACAGTTATACAGCGCTGCTGTTTGAAATGTGACAACAAACAAACTTTGTCAGTTTGTTCTGTAGTTTTGTTTACTATTTTAGCGCTGCTAGCAGCCCGGTACTGTGAGATGTATCTGTAGGCTAACATGTAACATTAACTAATCCTTATGTCCTGCTCATCTACCAATCAGAGCTAACGTAACCTCACTCTTCATTTTACTGACAGACTCTCAAGTTTGATCAGATCACTGCAGAATAACTGCTGCATGTGGGTTGGAATGAACATTATCACAGACAGTTTAGCCTGTGTTTTAAACTGTAGCTCGTGTTTTAGTTTGGGATGCATTGATCCAACTCATCTGGTCCTGATACTGATACCTGGGCTTTGGGTATTGAGTAATACTGATCCCAATTTGACACCAGTAGCAAAATAATAACCTCCATGCCCCACTATGGGATAAGACTGGTAATGTTTGAGCACATATGGAATTACTGAAGATAATATTTATTTAAACTAAAGTGTTTAAATGTTCACCAGCAGTTTGGTAAAAACATGCTTCAGACCTTACAGAAATTAAGATTCAACAGTAAACTTTTATACCCTGCAGACTGGTAATGCAGCAAAAAAACAAAGAAAGTGCATCAGAGGGAACAGCCCAGTAAAAGACCACATTACTTTGTGAACAAAGTGACAATTTTGTGAGAAAATAGTGCAAACAACCTTGTTTGATTTAATCATAATTTAATCATAGCGTTAAGTTCTTTAAGTGACAACAAAAAATCCAATACAGAATACGAGAGCGCTGGTTAAAAAAAACAAAAAGGCATAGAACAGGTTGCCCAGATTGGCACCATGGTTTAGCACAATCCGGTCGATACCCGATACCAGGATTGGATTGGTACATCTTTAGCTTTAGCCTTTAGCCTGTGCGCTCTCTCTCTCTCTCCCATTTAGCTTTCTTCTGCTCTGACATCCTTTCTGTCTGACAGTTCAGCTCCAGCGTCCAACATTACTTCAAAATCAATCCCAGAAATCATTTTCAGTAGGGATGCACCAAAATGAAAATTCTTGGCCAAAGCCAAAAATGAAGAAACTAAAGTCACAAGATCAAAAGCAACTGTTATTCCAACTATTAGTACCACAGCATAAATTAATACTGATGCTTCAAAGAATAACACTGTCTTCACAGAGATGACCTGGGAGCGCAGATTTTTTTTTTCTGCATCTCTTGTGATGGTTGTGACATTTTTCTGGACTCTCTGTCCAACATGTAGTGTACTTGTCTATGTCTGTGTGTGTGTATGTGTATGTGTGTGTGTGTGTGTGTGTGTATATATGCACTAACATGTTTGTGTGTGCATTAGGGGCGGAACTGCCGTGCACAATACAGAGAACAGAAAAGAGTTGTGAACGCTTAACCATCCCGTCATATAAACAAGCTAAATAACATGAGGCTGTTTAGTCTGTTAAATAAAGAACAGGGTATCGATCTGATCTATAAGAGAGGTATGACCCTCATCTGGTTCAGAGTCATGAGTCCTTTTTTTCCTGCACTCTGCTCTGCAGGTTCTCCACAGTCATCGCAGCCTGGAACATTTCTCGTGCGCGCATCACACGCTTTACAAATCACTATCTGTGGGTCTTTCTCAGATATTTTGAAATCCTCTTATCCAGACAAGAGCGTGCCGGCTGCGGTTTTAGTTTGCGTCATTATAACATGCTGTTTTGGCCGTGTTGTTTTGGTGATAAAAGTCTTTTGGCCAAAAACAAAAAAATTCACCTTTGGGCCATTTTCAAGTGAAAAATTTTCAGTGACCAAAATTTGTGCATCCCAAGTTTTCAGCAGAGAAAAACTCTTCTCACAACTAAAATTTGTCTGCTGGCGGGGTGTTGTCATAGAGACTTCAATGTTCTGTTCTTCAATTCGGTCCTATCAGTCAATATGTTTACATGCAACTTCATAAATCAGACCATGAGCTTAGTCAGCGTTAGCTCGGACTATTAAAATGCATGTAAACAGCTTAGTCAAATGAATACAGACTGAGCATAGCTCGATTAACACACCTAGATAATGTGGTTGCTATCGGGCTGCAGTTGGATTCGGCTCACCATTCAGCTGGAAGAGGAAGTAGGTGACCATGATAAATAGGGTCGCTGTGCTCATACAGTCTGTGGCTCCAACCCAACAAACACACACACCATGACACAAACATAAATAAAAACATGAAGAGCTACAGCTGCATCCATCTCAGCCATCGTCGTTAGAATGTTGTTTTCTCCTCAGGTGAACAGAAACTAGTTTGATACACATGTAGCTTCACTCATCAAAAAAGGACACAGCACCGCCTTTCCAAGAGGAATGAGACATTCAGAAGTCAGAAGTCTGACTCTACATGTATATGCAGATAAGACTACTTCCCCCGCTGTGACTTTTCGATCAAGCTATGACCTAAGTCAGATCGCTGCATTTACGTAAACGTACTGAGTGATGAGATAACCGAAAGTCCTAGAATGCATCATGAAAGACGGACTTGAGCTCCACTCAAATCAAATTTTTCAAAAGTTGTTTCTTACTTTCTAAAATTCAAACCATGATGCCATTTCCATCAACTTAAGACAGAATACGTCTAAAGGAAACCTATGTTGTTCTTAGGATCACACTCTTCAGTCGGCCTCTGTAATTTACAGTGAAACTGAGACTCACCAGAAACAGGTGAACTGATGCTTCCCTTGAGAATGTGCTGAACCAAGAAAATATAGTTTTCGTTTGTAAATATATCAGGAGGGGTAAAATTTTGCTTTTGCCTTGATGACTGAGCGGTAAACCATGCAGCACATGAAAGCATTACATCTCATCGTATAATGGCTCTCACAGCAGTTTGGTGTATTTTGCAGAGCTGGGCCGTATACATGTCCAGCCATTAGCGACGAAAACAGAACATTTTCTTGGTATGCTCGCGCCAGGTTAATGCCCCAACAGAGCACCATTCTTGGCGTTAACGCCAAGAATGGTGCTCATGCACTACCACATTAGACAAAATATGCAAAGAAAACAGATATTTATGGATCAATTGAATCCGAAGATGTCCAGCTATACAGCAAATTCAGATTTAGGAGACACAAAATTTTCCATTTTATTGTTGTTTATGTGGAGTACACATACACAGTTGGAATTTGTTGGATAGAAGTTTCCCAGGAAGTTTTCCAGACGTATGATGTTCTGCACCTGCCTCGCTTTTATGGTGTAATTAGTTAATTGGCCCATTGTTGGCAGTCGTTCATGCGGCTTATGCTAACGCAAATGGGCCGGACCATAATGGCACTTTATAGCGAATGGTATTGTTTATGTAATGACTGGATGGGCATATGAGCCTAAGTTTCTAGAATGAGTTGTGTGATAGAAGATGGCAGTCTGTACTCACATTGAGCTCCTCCAGGCGGTCGATCGTGTTCTTAGCGTCCAGCAGTTTGTTGGTGAGCTCTACAATCTCCTGGTCCATTGTCTTTTTGTCCCTTTCCACCTTCCGTAGCTGCAGGAGAAGCAGAAGAATTTTAGATCAACAGCCTGAGCCTGTCAGGAGCCAGAGGTTGCAAGAGGCGGGCCTACATTCAGATCATGTGGGAAGAAATGTTCATTCTTGTTTAAAATGTTAAAACCCTCGTAGTTTAGTATGTCGGCAAACTGACACATAAGTAAGTAAGTAACCATCTGCAAGCTGAGCTATTCGTATCTAAAGAGTTTATTTCTACAGGTTTCCCAGATCATTTGAATGCTGCATTAACCAGCAGCACCAACAAAGGCATTATGGGATGTGGTAATACAGCTGCTGCTGCAAGAAGCCGAACAAGATCCAGTGAGATCTTGATCAAAGCATTGAAGCTGACGGTGAAATGTCTTCATTAGGTTTCTTGCAGAGCAGTGGAAAAAAGCAGGCAGCCAACATAAGCTGAGAAAGTTCACATTAAAGAAACATTTCTGTTTTCACTGATCGTTTCAGCAGATCAGGAAATCTTACAGCACTTATTCACACTTTACTGCAAATGTGCAGCAGCTGGAGACATGCAAATACAACATCACTTGTTGAGTTTTAAGGCTGTTTTATATGTTTTGAACAATCGGGGAATAGTTTGAATGTTAAATGTTTGTTGTTAGTTGTACAATATGAGGATGACAACAGTCATAAAATATTTAAAGAGGGGGTATTGTGCTTCTTTTAAGTCTTTATTCTGTTCCTTTGGTTCCCCTTGAGTAGCTTAACATAAAAAAATCTCCTTTTTTCTCACACTGGTGTTTTAGAAAACCTTTATTTCTGCCTCTGTCTGAAACACTTTGTTTTTAGCTGATGTCTCTTTAAGGCTCCCTGTTCCACATACCCCCTCCCCTCTGATTGGCCAGCTCTCTGGAGGCCTGTCAGGAGCAGAGCTATGGAAAGACCTTAGTGTTTGAGGCCGGCCCCTCTAACCTCTCATGAACTAGTTAGGCGATCACTATGTGATGACCTCAAATTTTGTGAAGATTTCGTGCAATTTTTTTGGCACAAGAGTTTTTCACAGTTCACAGACAGATTCAGGGATTTCTACAACATATGTTATATTTCTACAACAACACTTAGCAGTTTGAAAATCTGCACGTCTGAACATCCTTGCATTGTTATCCATTGTATCAATGTTTAAAACACGGGAAAAGCAGAACACCCCCTCTTTAAAGGGTAATTCACCTTTTACTCAAATATATCTCCAGGATAAGAGAAACACTTTCAGCATTATTTCTCAATTGTTAAATGACATTTGTATCCCTGAAAAAGTTATGGTAAGATGAGAATCCAAAAGAGAACAAAATGATACCTCCGTAGTTTTAGTTGTTCTGGTTCAACAGAGAAACTGTAAAGATTTTTGTTTTCATATTGTTACAAGCAGTTAAAAAACTCCTCACTGGAGCTTCAAGCTTAATTTATCTCAAAACTTTGACTTTGTGGCTCAACACTGCCTTCAATGTTTTAATGTGTGCTTATTTAAAAATCTGGAGAGAATGAAAGGAAAAATTATTCACATACTGATACCAAAGTTGTGACAGTTCCATCAACTCAACAAGAAACAGGATGAAACTGCTCACGATACACCTTCAGCTCAAAGTGGTTCATGAGAAGAAGTATTTCAACAGACTAAAGGAAGGAAATCTAGAGCACCCGGAGAAAAGACAGGAAAAAAAAAAAACTAAAGAGGAAAAGAAGGATGAGGAGGAAAGATGGACCGAGGATGAGGAAGAAGAAAATGAATGAAACGCAACTGCATGAACCCATGTCTGACTGACAGCAGCCTGATGGAGGAGATGGTGAAGATGAAGATGGTGATGAAGATGAGTCAATCCGTCACAGAGCAGCGTGAGAAGAAGAGGAGAAAAAAGAAAGAGATGAAGAACATCATCAGACAGAGCAGGGCAGAGACAAACTGAGAGTTCCTGCTTTAGTTCAACAGTTTTTACATTTCACCACAAACCATTTGAAAGGTGTGAAATCCTCATAAACACAGTCATCACATTTAGACTAAAACATACAGTGTCTGTCAGAAAACTTTAAATATTCTGACCCTTTCCAATAAAGAAGCCCAGAGGCCTGCACTAAGAAGCTGGATCAACACAACCAGGTTCTCTCTCTGTTACCTGCATTGACTAAACAAGACATTTTCAATCCTGATAAACGGTACTATGAAGCTGGATATCAACTCGCTCGGTGAATCCAGGGTTTTCAAGCTCTGATCAGAGCGTGCTCACATCAAAGGGGTGGGGTCTGCAGCGTCTGACCAATCACAAACATGGAGAAACAGGAGAAACCCTGCAGAGCAGCCTACTTTACCGTGGAGGAGCAGACAGTTATTCTTTAGAAATACAAACACGTCATCCAGGCTAAGAGTGACACTGTTACTGCAGCAGAATCCAGGAAGGAATGTGGGCAGAATATTGCTGACTCTGTTAATGCGTAATTCGTGAGATTATCCAAAATTAATTCATAGGACAATATAAACGGACAGCACTCTGATCACTCAATTTGACTTTATTACAGCACAGACGTTTGGAGCAGAGATCTTCCTCAGTCTACAAACTTTGGTTGATATTTGCTATTGAGTTTTGAGTTTCAGCACCTCTGTGTGAGCGCATTTTGTGTTGGAATATTTAATGAAATTAAATAAATTCCTCTCACGTGATTGTGTGTTCCATAAATTCCTGTTTCTGCAGTTCTGTCATGTGTGACCATTATTATTAACATCATTATTTAAGATGCAAACAGTGGAGCTGAACAGACTTGGGGAACAAGTACAAAAACCTCCTTCAAAGCGGTCAGTGAGGCTTTATTTCTTCACTCTGTCTCTGATGTTTGGATGAAATCAACTGAATTTATTTATTTATGGATCCATCAGCTGACAAATGTAGTTCAGTCCATTTTATTGGAGAATCTGAATCTCTTGTACAGAACGTCGTCATGAACATCTAAAGGATTGCATCTCTCCCTAAAAACTCTCTCTCTCCTGAGCGCTCTGCGCACCAACATCGACAGGATCTTCTAAAAATGGGCAGGGTCTGTTACAAGAAAGCTGATTGGTCAGGAGGTGTTGTTTTTCTACTTGTTGATCTCTTATCCAGATATTAAACTGCTCCAGAGCAGGTTAGCCGTTCAGCATACGTTACCACGGTACCACGGTACCACAGTTCATCCCAGTAAGAAGTGAACCAGCTTCATAGGACAGAAAAATCAAGGGTTCCAGCTTTGTAGTGCAGGCCTCTGGTGTTCATTCAAAGTTTGTTTAACTAGAGACCTCTGTCAGAACCAGCTATTTTTCTCACAGGTGAGGGCAACAAAAGAGCCACATCATTACACCTTGAACGCATCAGAAAACACGTGCTGAACCAGCCTCAGGGAAAAAGGGAAACAAGTGAAGTCAGGGGATGTAGCGTCCTGGACTCTCATCAGTTTTTCCAACCAATAGCTTTAATTTCATTTTCTGCTTCTTTGGACTTTAAACAGACTCTCGGTGACTCCTGACCTCCTGATCTATCCCCAATGGCAACCATCCTGTCATCTCCAGTTTCCACAGCTGATCAATAAACTGCCTCAGAGTGTGTTTTCATTCAGGCATCGACCACTCATCGACAGTGTGATCAATGAGCCACACACACACACAGACCTCTCATTATTCACTGGGACACACACACACACACACACACACACACACACACACACACACACACACACACACACACACACACACACACACACACACACACACACACACACACACATACACATACACATACACAGACACTTGCTGCAGAGAGAAGATAAAGCAGCAGACATTGACCTGTATCGTGAAGCCACTTATTCCAACGAGCTGTTCCTCCTTCAGTCAGTCAATATGAACACAGGTCAGCATGTTATTCCTCAGATTGAGATCCAGTCCAATCTTCACCAAACACTTCATATATTTTTATACTTTCAACCTCAACTGTTTTCATTTTTCAGCTATAATTTTCAGACTCAAGCAGCCCAGGTTCATTCATCCACGCTCTGATTTTATCTCATGTTTAACTGTGGCCTCAAGCAACAAACTCTACCATCAGAAATTGTGACACTTGAACAACAGTTCTGATCAGGATGTCTACCAAAAAAAAAAGAAGAAAAAAGCTGCCGATTATTTGTTTTATCGTAAAAGTGTAGGAGGCATCAAGGAAAGTAAGAGAGATGCTTTAGTTAGCTTGCTTGGACTGTTGGATTGTTATTGTTAGTAGGCTGATGATAATGTAAACGGCTCTTTGTTTGGCGTTGATGTGGCTGATTCTGTTTTCCCTGGATAAAGACTCTGTTTCCCATGAGCATCATCACCCATTGTCGTTGACATTTGTCAAGGTTTGAAGTAAACGAATAGAGAGCAGATCTTTTTTTAACCCTATATTTTTTTTTGTTAAAGACAATTTTTACTCACAGCCTGGTGCTCTGAGACGTGTCTGTAACGTGTAAAGTAAGTGAATCCTGGTTATATCCAACCAGAGCTCATCTACCAACTCCAACCTCACCAATCAGAGCTAACGTAACCTCACTCTTTATTTTATTGACAGACTCTCAAGTTTGATCAGATCACTGCAGAATAACTGCTGCATGTGGGTTAGAATGAACATTATCACAAACAGATTAGCTCATGTTTTAGCCTTTAGCTTGTGTTCTATCACTCTCCTGTTCATCTTTCTTTTTCTCTTCTGTTCTTTTCTGTCTGACAGTTCAGCTCCAGTCTCCACCATCACTACTAAATTAATCCCAGAAATAGTTTTCAGCAGAGAAAAACACAGATCTCTCTTCTCACAACTAAACTTCATCAGCCAGTGTGGTGTTTTCATAGAGACTTCAATGTGCCGTAAATCAATCCGGTCCTGTCCGACCCAATTGGGAGGCAAAGAAATAGCATTTCGAAATAACCTATGTTGGTGCTGATAATCTCATTTTAAGTTGTGGATTAGGATCAGACAGATATCTAAAAGAGAGACTTTTCAAGATCACTTAGAAAATCCTCACAGTCTCTTTAATCAGAAAAAAAAATCTCCAGTTTAAAGTTAAAAATGCTTGTTTGATGTCACATATTCAGCTGAAATCCTACTTTTACCTGCTATAATCTATGTGCTACAAATATACAATTAAATATAATTTTTTTTTTTTTTGAGGAATAAACAAAAACAAGCAGAGATACATTATCAAAGGTCAATAATCTGGTTATACATTTTTTAAAGTCATGAATGATTAAAGAGGTGTAAATGTATTTTAAGATCATAAAAACACCAAAATATCATTTTAGTATTCAGAGAATCCCATTTGTAATATTTGTGCTACATTCCAGCGATCTGTTAAAGAGCCATGTTTGACTGAGGGTCTTAAAGTGTCAGAGGTCAGAGGTCAAAGGTCAGGAGAAGATGAACTTTAAGAAGAAGAAAAGTTTACCAAGGCGTGAAGTTTCTCCTCCAGATCCTGATTTGCTCTCTGAGATGCTGTGTAGCTGTTCTGGAGTCTGCAGACAAACAGAGGGAGCGAGAGAGAGAGAGAGAGAGAGAGAGAGGGTTACTGAGCATGAGGAAACATTGTTTGAATCTTTGTTACAACTTTCGTATCTGATCTTGTTCCACATTTGTTTCGGGGAATGATTTTTCACTCTGAAGGGGAGCGAAGGTTTCTCAGAGTCAAACAAGTCTCTGCTGAGCTCCAGCTGAAGTGAATAACTGAGTCCAACTCTGCTGATCGCTGTGTCAAAGCAAAATGAGGCGTCCTCTGGGTTGAGGAGCTTCATCTGCAGAGACCTATTAGAGGATACTTCAGGTCAAAATGTAAAAAAGTCTCTAATGATTCAACTCAAACTGAGTCTTAGGGCTAATTTCCTCCCTCTCCCTTTCCTTCCTCCTCTCTTTTTCCTCTTTCACTCCTTTTTCAGCCTCATTAGGCACAGACTCTCTGACTTCCTCCCTCATTTACAGGCTGATTATCATCACAGGACAAAATAAAAGTGATTACTTCCTCTACAGAATATTCAAATATGAAGATTAAAAAGTTTTGCTGTTGGATGATTTTTAGCTGCATTAACACAAAAACCTGCTTCAGAAAACTGTCTGAAAGTGAGAGCCGTGAAATAAACGGAGAAATAAAAGTGACATTAAAGGAGGCATCATGTGGTTTCATTCTGATAGTCTGTCAGATATTTTTACTGTTAGGGTGGCATTAGTCCTGCTCTGTATCCCATTAAAAAGGCTCAGACTGTCCTGTAGGTCTGTATCCAGTCATCCATTACTGGTCACCTCTTAAATCTAACTGGTATCAGCCTGTTTTATTGAATCTCTTTAAACTTTTACAATCCTGTGGTGGTCCAGGTCAACAAGTTTGAAAAATAAAAAGAGGCTACAAGATATTGTAAAGATAGGAAGCAGAGTTGCGAGCACATCCCTGTCTGACATGGCGAGCCTCTGTCGAACAAGGACGCTCAGCAGAGCTCAGTCCATCATGGCTGACCTGTGCCATCCTTTCTTTAGAGGGTTTCATCGGCTTCCCTCAGGCTGAAGATATGCTCCGCCAAAAAGAAGGACAAACAGGACGAGGAACTCTTTTGTCCCAGCAGAAACTGGCCTGCTGAACGATGCCACACCAATGTTTTATGTTGTTACTGTCGACATGTTTTAATGTTGTGGTGGAATCTGTATGTTGTATGTTTTATGTCACCACTGACTGAAAACCTTGAATAGAAACCTTGATCAGGAACAGAGGAATGGCTAACTTAAACGTGACTCTTATTGCACTCAACACTTTTACTGATGATGGCGTAAAACAAGACAAACGGGACCATAAACATTGTTACAACACCTGATTGAAATTTCCTGCTTCATCACTCTTTTATCACCCTCACATCTCATCCCCATGTTACAGTACATTTGGTGCACCATCGCCAACTTTGTATACCTTTTCTCGTCTCCCTAAGAAGACAAAGTGGCGTTACTAAGCAGCAATCTCCAGCTGCGAGGAATAAAATGGATGAGGAAGTGTTAAAAACTGCAGTTCATCTGTTTGCCTGAGGCTGCCTCCGAAAGTACCAGAAATCATGTACACACTAAGCAACAACCTCCGCTCTGAAAATATGAGACAAAGCGGAAAGGTTAAAATCTATAGTTCATTGAGTGTCCGCTTGAGGCTGCTTCTGAAAGTACCGGAAGTCACAAAGACACCAAGCCAAAAAAAAAAAAAAAAAAGTTTTCACGGCAGAAATAAACATGTTTACAGCCTGGTTCACAAAATGTCTCCTGTCTGAATCACTAATATGGCTAACAGCATGCACTGTATGGGAGGGGGGGAATTTTTTTCAAACTTGGCAGTTTAATGTGAAGACCCAAACCGGCCACATTTCCAATAGCTGATTTGCTTCAAAACTGTGTTTCAGAAACAGACGGATGATGTCACAGAGACTACGTCCATTTATTATACAGTCTATGGTACACACCCAGTCACAAAACTAACCAAAAGATTCTCTTCTAAAAAAAAAAAAGTATTATGAGATCTTCAAAACGTCTTCTTGAGATCTGACCAAGACTTGCCAAATGGTGATGTCATCACATTACATGAAGATACACCAGATGCGTCTCCAGTCCATCTCTGCTCCGCTCCATCACAGAACCAGATCACATAGGTTTCTATTCAAGTCAATGGCCCAATCTCAATGTCCACACTCACAGACTTTGAGGTGTGTCCCTGTTGAGTCCGTGAGGGCTCCACGTTGACTTTCTAAGCCCTTAATGCACACTTTCCAAGATGGGTGGACTTAGCATGAGGACATTGCCCACAGTTCACTATGATATGAAACCATAGAAACATGGGATTCCCAGGGGAAGTCCACAAACATGGCAGGGTAAACGAACATGTGACAGAAATTAAAAATAAATGAATAAATAAGTAAAAAGAGATGACAAGAATTTCAGAAAATAAACCAGTGTTGATGCTTTAGAAATAAAAGTCTCCCTGCCTTTAAGAATAAATGTATAAAACAGCCTCAATCTGCCCAAATCGTTATATCTGAACATACTGTGTGTGCAATTTCATTAATACCTTAATTTTTTTATATTCATATTTCTTTAGTTTTGTGGATAATCTTCAATTTTTTGGAGCGTATCAGTAAAAATGTCTATTATTTCAAACTAAAACTTGTTCAATAACAGCCAGTACAAAAAGCAGATCCAGCAGGACATGAAGTTGTGCACAGAAACCACCTAAAAAGAGCCAGTGACTTTCAAAAGAAAAAAAAAAATGTGTCAAAACCAGATCATACTTAGCTTGACCATCCAACCCACCACTTTTTACTTTCAGGGTTGCTGGGGGCTGGAGTTTATCCCAGCAAACACGTGGTGAGAGATGGGCCACGTCCTGAACAGGTCTCCAGTCTATCACCATTCACACACACGCGCTCGAACATACCAGCGATTCAGAGTGACCAATCCCCCTAATGAGGATGTTTTTAGAATGTCAGAGGAAGCTGGAGAAAACGCGCGCATCCTCAGATGTTGATCTCATTTTAATTGACATGTTTGAGTCACATGGCGATGACTCACTGTGATGATCAAAAGAAATGTAACACCTGGTCATGTTTCAAACTGGTGCAGACTCTCCGGGAAGCTTAATGACCCTCCCTGCTGAGTCCTTTGGGATCAGAGTCAATGTGGCGCACAAACAGAGCGAAGGTGTGTACTGAGAGAGACCCGATCACATTCTGAAGCTCTGATCAGACGTAATGCCAGAGTTCATTCAGCTCCACCAGCGTCCTCACCTTCGGAACTTGTCCCTCATCTTATCCAGATCGTCTCTGGTCCTGCTGAGCTCTGCCTCCATGTAGTGACGGCTCCCGTCAAATTCCGCCTCCATCGCCTCCATCTTATGGGTGGTGAGAGAGAGGCGGCGCTGCAGATCTTCATTCTGCTGCTGCAGGATTCTGGGGGATGAAAAAGTCAAAGGTCACAGAGAATCTCTGGCTGTGTTATCAACTCATGAAGAAAGAATCCGATTAAAACCTCGAAGAACAAAAAACTGTTTTAAAGCACTTTGTTCAAAGTTAAAGTACAAAAGTTTCCACTGAGTCAGGAGAAAGCTGAACAGCTGGAACAAGTGAGAAGGAGCACCGGTGATCGATGAGTTTTACGATTATACAAGATTTGTCTGGATTTGTTCAACTGGTTTCATAATAACCTGCTGCTTTTGTTGGTGCTGTCTCTGTGCTTTGACTACGGAGCAGACGAAAGACTATCAAACAACACGCAGGAAGAGTTTAAGAGAGTTTCTCACCTGATCCTGTCGGACTCTGATAAAGGTTCCTGAAAGAAAAGAGACACAGTGTAAACAAACAACCAATCAAAAAACTGCATTTTCTGTTCACGCTGCTGATTTTAAAATGAAGTTATCATACTGTAAAAAGATGTACAACATAATAACCACAGAACTGTTCAGTCAGTCTGTGTGTCAGAACTTATCTGTGAACAGAATTAATTCAATATAGCGTCACAGAAATATAATGGCACAGATTAAAATGACGTCTGAATTGCTTTTTAAGAGACAAAAATCTGCCAGTGGGGTAAAAAAAATGAACTAGTCCATTTTTATACAAGAAACTAAACAACTATATTTTTCTTATCCCATTAGCAGATTTCTTTACTACAACAGAGGATTAGGGCCATGCTTAAAAAACAGTAAATATAGTAGAATAATCTGGTTATTTTGGTTTGTATCTCGTCTGAAGAGCAGCTTGTACAAAAATCTTGTGAAGTTCTACTTTAGTTCAGGTTTGAACTTGGCCCTAATCCTCCGTCGTAGTGTGGTGGCCTACGATGCTCCGTGTTTCAGCTGCCTTCATCAGAAAGCTCCAGGTTCTCTAACAAACTATTGGCAGAGATATTAAGAAGGCTGTTTGTCAAAGCTGGAACTCAACACAACTTCATCATGAAGACACTTCATCCTCTTTGAGGAGGAGGATGGACGCTCCTAGAAAACAACCTTTCAGAATAAAGTTTGTTTCTTAACATCATTTAAATCTATTCATGAATTTATTCATATTTTTTTTTATTAATTTATGACTTTATTCTCATAAACTTACTTCCCCTAATCCTCCATCATACTTTACTTTTTAACAAGCGACTCAGTTGTCACTTATGTTTTCATATCTTGAAATAAGACTTTTGTTCTGGACTTGTCAGGTGAACATGGCTCATTTTTGGCCAATAAGACTATTTTACTAAAATAAGACAAAAACACTCACTTAAATTCTAGTTTTGGCAAACCTATCCTCACTATAGACAGTGTAGGACATTTTTTTTAGTTACCAACTGTATCGAAAGAGCAGAAAACTTAAGATCGGTGGTTAAGTGCTGACCAGTCATCAAGAAGAGAGAAGAAAACAAACAGAGAGGGATGGTTAACACGCATGGTTCTGAGAGGAAGTAACCCGACACACCTTAGATTTTTTTTTCATGTCCACGGTGTTGCCAAGATGATCCAACATTCACTTTTGTGATATTTTTCATAAATAACACTTCATTTATGACAAAACACAAAACGGCTTGCAACTTTAAAACTGTTTTGTTTTTATGCTTTTATAAATAAAAAGGACTGTGGGAAGAGTCGAGACCCGAGGAGAGTCTGTGAGAAATGACTTTCAGTGGAGAGCTGCGGGTCAGGATCGAAACAAAGCTGCTCCCCTGCGGCGCAGGACTAAACCTCTGAGCTCAACTAATGCCCCTTAAATCTATTTTCCAAACCAACCTCTCTGTGGGAAAGACGGTTTAAGTTATGCTCTTCAGCGGTCAGATTGTTAATATATAGAAGATAATTTTATTATTGATTGTGGACACAAGCTGATTCCACCAAATGTTTCCCGTTCAGACGAGAGGCAGGTTGAGAGATGCGACACACGAGCTCTACATTCTGGTTTGTGAACACAGCGTAGCGAAGATGAGCGGTAGATGTTTCAGAGAGGACAGTCGCCAAACAGAGACTGCTCGCTGGCTGGCGAGCAGCTCAGTGAGTTGTCACATGACTGATGTGTGTCAGTGATGTCAGGTCAGTAAAATCCGATGAAGCCACACTGTTCGGATCTGTTTTTCTTTATCTGTATTATTGATCTCTGTCGACTTGTGGAAACACACCCTCACCCGGCGTGCACTGGACTTTTCACCGATCACCTATCAGTGACTCAGCTGCTGAGACCAGAGCGCTTAAAAGGCCAATCAGATCGCTCCGTCCTGCAGCTGCAGGTTCCTGTTCCGATGATTTGTTGTGTTGACACAATCCACTTCCTCAAGTATGACCATCTATTATCAATATAAAGACCATGTAGAGACGGAAAGCCTGCAGCTGGTTACATAACGAGAAATCCATCTTTCATCTCCTGCTCTTTGAACTGTTGCATTCTGGGTGTTTCAGGCACCATTCAAACCTGTCAGCATCCTGTTTAAACACAGTTTTAATTTTAAGCTTCTGTGAGGGCCTCTGGGTTGATTTCAGCACCTGTCACGAAATTCCTTCCAAAATCAGAAACAATTTAAAATTGCATATTTTATCCATTATAGTAAAAGTATAAACAAACTTAGGGGTTGGATTTGATAAAAAATCATGCAAACAGAAAATGTTTGATCCGTTTCCCACATTTCTTTGTTGAAGACTTCCGAGGTGACTGAACCGGGATAACGACGGTATACAAAACAGAAATATGTGCACATGAGTAGACTAATTTTATGATCAGTTAAATTAAATATCTTAGGCCTTTGGGTTGTTTGTGGATTGGTCTATTAGGCTCCGTTTATACGACAACACTTCACAGCGTTTCACCCGAAAACACAAAAAACGCGGAGAAAAAAATCTGCGTTTATACAGAAACGCTGAGGGACCGTAAACGCTGTAATATGCATACACGGCCAGTAGATGGCGATATAACTGTAGAGTCTTTTGGTAGTCTGCCGCCGAAGAAGAGGTGGGCTGATCATCTGGTGTATATATCAAATACGTCTTATCTGAGCGCAGAAGTGGAGCAACAGATGAACGTTTTATTGAAAGGCAGTCAGCAGATTCAGCAGCACAAGCACAACCTGGTAAGTCCGGCATTTAACCGTTGTTGTTGTCCGGTTCGCAAAAGTTCCCACAACGCAAGTGGAATGCGCACACGCAAAACAGAGTGTGACGTCAGCGTTTCCACTGAAAACGCCGTCTTGGTGTTTATACGGCAACAGAGGCTGCAGCGTTTCAGAAAAATTCCATTCTGGAGGGCGTTTCAAAAAAGTTGCGTTTTAGGTCGGCTGAAACAGCGTTTCCGTATAAACGAGAGGCCAAAACGCAACAAAACTTTTGCATTTCACCCTGATACCCTTGTCGTATAAATGGGGCCTTAGTGTATTCCGCCAGCGAAAAGTCACTGGTCTCCAGCACCAGTATTTTGGGGGTCAGGGATCAAAAGTTTGGGAACCCATGATCTAGTTTACTCAAAGCCTGCTGTGTTACCTGCTGCCTTTCCTCATAGTGTCTGTGGGTTGAAGATGCCAACTAGCAGAGTTTGGCTGACATTAACAGAGCTTCTTTAGGTAACTTAAGTAGGGCTGGGAAGATTTGCTCTTCTCTCACTTAGATTCCTTTACTATTTTTGGGGTGTGGATTCCATTTAAATTTTCACTCTTCAATATAGGTGATTTTTGCGATTTTACTTCCCTTATTTAACACCAGCCCATGTTAAGCTGAATGATGACGCCTACAGACTATATTAGGAGCCATATCTCCCCGGAATTGAACATCACATGTGAGTCCGTTTTTAAGATGTATTCAGAGGATCTGACATCATGTTACAAGATAGTCAAAGAAAAACATTTCACCCTCTGCTGGAGAAAATTGGTAATGTTTTTTTCACAACAGCTTATAAACAAAGAATAAAATGAAGGATTTAAATTTGGAAAAAAATCAATTTTAAAATTGTTAAACAAAAAAAGACAACACTTATGTGAAATGATTTTTTCTCCCACCCCTAAACTAAAGTGGGGTTCTGATATGAAGCAGTGGATAGGCTGCATGGCCCATGTGGTTGAAAGTCCTCAAGCAGTCAGAAAATGACAAATTTCAGAGGTTAAACTCAGACATTCTGTAGTTTCAGAGAAAGTTTTCTAAGATCAATAAGTGGACCTCTGCACTGAAAAAACTCAATCTAAACAAATGTGTATGTCTTATTTTTAAGTAAAAAAATAAATCTTATTAGCCTTAATTTGAGCCTCATTCACCAAACAAGTCCAGAAAAATTTCTTATTTCAAGATATTAAGACAAACATAATGCCTGAATTTCTTAAAAACCTGGCCAATGGGGTAAGAAAAATGTACTTGTTAAGTTTCTTGAAACAAGAATAATGTCTTAACACAAGAAGCCAAACCCCAGGCAAGGCCGTCAAAAGGTAGACCAATTACCACAGAGCTAAATATAGACACTAGTTCCTATGGTCATAATGCACCCAGAGTGATACTGTTTCAAAACCAGCTCAAACTCCTCACAGTGAGGAGTTTGAACCCAAATTTGTAAAAAGCATAAAAAATCATCTTAAGATCAGAGTTAGTGCTGAGAGAAAAACTAAATTGAACCCAACAATAAAATGATTTAAAGTAACAGAAAATCTAATTTTATGCTCAAATACAAAAATCCAGACACTTTATTTCATCGTCTCTGAATTCAGGGAAGTGTTTGACCACAGAGCGTAAAGATTTTTGTTCTGTAACTCTGCTCTGTGATAAATGTTTATTCAGTGTGCTGTGACGAACATCAACTGAGAGCCACACATCCTTCCTAATGAAATCTTCTAACAGATTCATAAACAAAGTGTTGAGTTTTAGTTTCAGGCGGCCGATGCATGGCCTCCACCTTCTGTTTCTTTAATGACTTCTTTTCAATTAAGTGAAAGCGAGTGATGCACTTTTTATTATCCTCACGTCAGAGCTGTAAGGTGTCAGAGCTGTGACACTGAGACTGACGGCAGACGGACACAAAAAAGCAAAGTGAGAGTGTAAGAGTTTTATGGTGAGCAGAGGAAGGAGACAGACAGGAAGGATCCTCGCTCAGAACGATTAGACAGGGAGAGGGTGGAGGGTGGAGGGTGGAGGAGGGGGCAGGAGAGCTGATGCTTGTCCCCTCTGACCTACCTTGAACTGGGACAGGTGACACTGATTAGAAACTGGAGGTTTGTGTTTGTGTCTCTGCGTCTCTCCTGCCTCCTGAAGCCCCATCTTTACTCCTTTATTCAGAACTTCCTCTTTGCACTGCGCCCCCTCTGTGATGTCACCCTGTGCTGGCCCCGCCTCCTTGTCCAACAGAGGCTGGTACCAACTGTCAGGCCGCTGCACGGCTGCTACCCAGTCATCCCAGCGTCGAGTCCTTTCTGTGGATGAATCGCCCTCCTGTTGCCTCCTGTGGGAGGGTCGGCGTCTGCCGCGCTCAGGGGCGGGGCTTCCATGCTCTTTGGACTGGGATCTTCCAAGTAAGGAGAGTCGGGCCGGGCTCAGCACCTGGCAGGTAATCTCATCTATGAAGTTGGAGAAGCGGACCTTCTCCTCCAGGGCCTCCATCTTCCAGTTCCACTCACTCCTGCAGGGGGAGGGCGGGGCCGAGGACCGGCGTGAGACTGGCGTCCGCTCCTCTGTCCGGTCCAGGGAGCGAGAGGGTTTGTTCATCTCTCTGCCTCGCCCCCTGCCGTTATCCAACAGCTCCACTGACTTTGACTTCCTTATGACGTCACAGGCACGCTCCACCCCTAACAGGGCTGAATGCTTCAGGATGCCCTTTGGTGTGGTGGCAGTCTGAGTCCGGTGAGTCCAATTGTGGTGTCCTCCTCTCGGGCTCTGACTCGGGGAAGTCTTTTTAGCTGCTACGGGGCTTCCATGTGCCGTGTACCCCTCCTTTGTACTGCTGATGAAGGGACTCACTGTATGGCGAGGACTCGTGCTGATACCCGTCACCTTCGTCCTGCTCCGGGTTGCCTGGTTGGGCCTAGTGGCGCTGCTGAAGAGAGGCGGTGGTGGAATGCAGAGCTCCAGACTAGACAGACTCGATACGTCCAGGTCGCTCTCAGAGATCGGCGATGCTGCGGCGCCATGCCGTGTCCCGGCACTTTGTGACCGTGTAGACGCAGCAGCGTTCTGAATGTGGCTAAAGTGCTGCAGAGGTGTGTTAAGGTTTACCTGATTGATGTCGTGCTGCGGCGCAGGTGGTGGCTGGGCGGTGGGTAGGGCTTGGCGTGTCTCACGGTGCTGCGGTGGAGCCTTGCGGTACGGCTTCCTTGCAGGGGCCGCACTCGTCATCCTGGGCCCTACTTCCTGTCTTGCTCGGTGTGTCAATCCTGCCAGCAGAAGAAGAGTTAAATGAGGTACCAAACGTGACGCAGATGCCCACCAACTGCCCGCCGACAGCCCACCACGACGCCTCAACCACAACTGTGCTCTGCCACAGCTGTCACACTCCCTCTCACTCGCCCACACTCTCACTCTCTCTCTCTCTGCGCAGATCAATGCTCGCTCAGCCCTCATTAACAACAAATATGCATCCATGTCTGTGCACACCTATATGTGCATTTATGTCTGCATGAAACCACTAAGTTTACATGCTTGTGAGCAGCAGACTTAAGACCTGCACTGATGAGACGTTCTGGCTGGATAATTCACACCTCAGCCGAGAAAGAGTTTCCACAGGCAGGGGAGGATAGCACGAGTCCCCAGAAAACATTTAAAACAAACCTCTCGTTACACTTAAAATAAGGCAGACAGTAATAAAGAGAAGAGCGTATGATGCGTGTGTGTGGCTGAAAATGTGTGCATGTGTGCGTGTGTGTGTGTGTGTGCGTGCGTGTTTGAGCCTCAGGCAACACATTGATCTCAGTTTGTTTCCAGAACAGGAAGAGCAGCTCCATTGATCAGAATAAGGCCAGCGCTAACATGTCAGCACTGGCTGGCTAATTGGAATGACACAGCTAACACTGCCTACATGGCTGCTGTCATACCGCAGCACAAACGAGAAACACTGCAAGAAATGCTGTGTTATCTGACAAAACGAGGAACTTTATCATAGAATAACAGAAAGTCCCAGGATTTTTTTTTTTAAATTAAAACTTCAAATTTAATTGAAACCAATCAGAATCGTCCAATAAAGTGTTTCTGCAGGTTTGTGCCGTCTGTTTCTGCTCACTGACCCTCTCCATTAGGAGTCTGTCCACATCACATGACCATGTTACATCCTGAGGGAACCAATGATGGGCCATCGATCACTGTGTGACTGTGTGTGGACCTCTTTCTTACACACACCCAAATAAAGTTCCTCTCTCTCTCTCTCTCTCTCTCTCTCTCTCTCTCTCTCTCTCCCTCTCTCTCTCCCTCTCTCTCTCTCACACACACACACACTTCATCATGATGCTATTTTCTGCAGCCATTTGAAACAAACGCATCACGTGCTGTAAAAACCATTGATTGTTTAAAGAAGTCTGAATCATTTCATCTCCCTTTTTTTTGCTTTCACTTAATACTACAATACCCATAAGCCTCTACTGCTGCCTCCATGTAGAGCACTGTGAAAGTAACTTGGTAGAAACAGATGAATCTTTAATCACAAAGTGCTATAATTAGCTCTGGCTGTATATCTTAAAAGGCTCTTTTTTGGGGGCTGATGACACAATGCACTCTGGGAATTGTAGTGGGTTCATCCCTTGAGTTTTTATGGCATCAGAATACTTGTAGCTTGTTTTCTTTTAATCAAAAAGCACAGTGTAGGATAACACTCTTTGCTTCATAATTCAAACTGTGAGTCACTTCTCTTCACATGAGGAGCTTTGAACACAGCGTCCGAGCAGGAACATGAAGTCTGACTCTCAGTCTGCTGTTCTCAGCTCCACAAAGATCTCACAAGTACTGAACTACAAAAAACACAACAAGCAGTTTTTTTATGAAACGGGTATGGGATCTTCTTGAAGCTTTAAGGAACACAGGTGAGCAGCAGCAGGACATGTTCGCCTCGTCTGAGTGAAGCCGCTAAATTTTACATACAAACGCTGTAAGCAATTTTACCCAGCATGCTCTACTCTTGCACAGCCCTAACACACATTTCTGCAATAACTGTTTCTATAATTGTCTTTTATAACAATCACGTCCTCTGCAGGAGGTGAGTGCTTTTTTTCTTTTTTTTTTATTTAGACATTTTCAGTTTTCCTTTCCATGTTCCCATCTCTCTCTCTCTCTCTCTCTCTCTCTCTGTGTCCTCTTCCCTTCTTTTGTTCGCTTTGCATGTTTTATTCATTCACTTATTTCTGCTCTCCTTCACTGCTTTCTTCGTTTTACTGTCTGGCAGCGTCCTCATCTCTCCTCTCTCCCCACCTCCAACTTTGCTTTTCACATTCTACGGCTTTTTCTCACATTCTGCACCCTCTTTCTTTCATATCAGCCCTCTTCGTGGTCCTTTTCTTTCTCAGAGAGGTTTTAATATTTTACAGGTTTATTTTAAAGGCAAAGTTTGTCAGGTGATTCTGAATTGGTGCAACTCCTGGCGCCTCTTCACGACCTGCACAGAAAAATGAGATTATCAACGACTAGATTGTGTCTGTGTTCTCTTCACTCTCCAAGAAAAAAAGCTGGATTGATACTCAGCACTCACCCAGACGTGTTTGTGTTAAAAACAGTGAAAAGTACAGGTTATTTGTTCTTCAATATTATCTTTTTTTATCTTTTGATGATTTTCTTTTTGGGGAAACTTGAGCTAAAATAGCTTAAAGTCTCTGAACAGGATTGAATGTTTTTTAACTCTTCAGTCTTAATGGACTGAAGAGTTAAACCATGTGCATCTTCACATTATTCAGACATTCACTGGGAAACTGGAGCTGTGATGGGTGAAGTTAAACCACTGGTTAGTCTTCACACCATTTATAAAGGATAACGGTAATAAATCAAAACTTATAAAATTAAGTTATTGGTATGTAGTAAAAAAAGATTTGTTTTTCACTCCTTAAAGAGAGGTCTTAGTTTCTATTCTGTCTCTCTGGTACCCCCTGTAGGAGCTTTACATGGTTTACAGCTCATATAAATCCCTGTTTCTCTCACACTGGTGTTTTAGTCTCTCTTTAGTCTCAGCCTCTGTTTGAAACACTTTGTTTTAGCCACTGTCTCTTTAAGGCCCAACAAACCCCCTTCCCTCTGATTGGCCAGCCCTGGCATTCAAGGGGAAGCGCTACCTGCAGACCTTGGTGTTTGAGGTCCACACATCCAGTGTATCATGAGCAAGTTAGGAGATCCTTATGCGATGACCTCATCCTTTCATCAAGTCTCATGAAACTCTCGTGCAGTCTTCAGAACGAACTGTTTGGATCAGTTTACAAACAGATTTCTACGACATACGAATATGTACAGGTTTGAATATCTGCACACGTTTAGTCTGAACATCCAGAATTATAATTTTGTATCCAATGTTTGAATATGAAAAAACACTATACCCTGTCTTTAATTTTCACAACAAATGCCTGCTTTTTAAAAAGCCACGTCTTTATCAGAGTGGGTGATGGTGTTCATGGGAAATGCCTTAAATTCAAGGCCTATTTACTGATTCTAGTCTGTTTCAGAATTTGCAGATGATGTTTAGGATTCACTTTAAGGTTCTCCAGAATGTGACAGAACCAGTTCAAACTGTGTGTTTGTACCTGATGTGTGAGCTGCTCCAGCACTGACTTCATCCACGGAAACAACCCAGCTGTAAAAAAACACCCAGGATTAGCTGTTCAAGTTGACATCATGGAAACGTTCATTTACATAAAAGACAGTAACAGGATCTGCTGACCGAGATACAGAGCAGACAAAGATTTATTTACACACACACACACACATCCTTTCACCTCTGCATTCAAGTTACGTCCCTTCAGCTAAGTTCACAATGACTGCAACATCATTTTCTCTTCATCACTGATGAACTGACCCAGAAAACAGGGGCCTGATTGTGTACTCGAACAGAAAAATACAAATTAGTGGTTCAAAAGAGTGAAAAGAGCCAAGGCCAAAGAGATTGTGTGTGTGTGTGTGTGTGTGTGCGTCTCTGTCCTTGAATAGTTCCTCACCTCGTACGTCAGCACAGAAAAGTCCTCATCTTCTCTGCGGCGGCTGTCCTCACACACTTTGCCCAGTTCCTCTCTTCTCGTCTCTCTCCTCTGGGCATGCGAGCCTCCAGTCTCCGATCACCTGAAACACAAGAGGGTGGGACGGAAAAACATGAGTCAATGCCAGCCGTCAGTCAGCCTGCAAGAAAACACAGAGGGCACAAAAGAGGAGGCACTGAGACTTTGAAAATCAGGTTAGAAGCTACAGATACAAGCCAAAGACGTGCTAACAGCTCAAACAAAGGCTACAGACTATCAACAAAGGTGACAGAGAAGCTAACAGCTCACAGGTTGACTGAATTAAAATGCTATCAGGTCAAAGATTTTAGTTTCAGCTTCGAGGACATAACATTTTTTTTGTACTCATGTTTCTTTTGTCTGTAAGAGCTCAACCATACAAAACACACCAAGGGGGGAGAGCAATTTTGGGCATGGCGACCAATATGGGAGCTTTCAGGATGAATACAGACTTACTGTACATTAAAGTGAGACTCAGACTGAAGTTAAGCTCACTGCTAAATATACAAGCAAGAGAAAAACCAAAAATACATTCTGACCACTAATAAATGAATTACACTGATTATCTCATCACTGTGTCACCTGTCAGTGGGTGGCATATGTGTTGGGCAGTAAGTGAACATTAAGTCCTTCAGGTTGATGAGCTAGAAGCAGGAAAAATGGCCGAGAGTGAGGATGTGAGACAAGACGACTGGCTCAGAACACTTCCAGCACGTCTTGAACGGATAAATAACTTCAAAAATAATGAGTTATTAAAAAAAAATCCCTCCCCTACAGTGTGTGCCGATAGAGACACAAAAACGGGCTGTAAACATGTTCGTGTTGCTGTAGAAATCATCTGTGGTATCTGGTGTTTCTAAAGGCAGCCTCAAGTGGTCACTCCACGAACTGCAGTTTTTGGCACTTCAGTATTTTTTTAGATCAAAGGAACCGCTTTGGGCAGACCTTAGTGTTTGAGGCCCCTTCCTCCAACATATCATGCGCCATTTAAGAGATCTTTGTTTGAAAATTCCTTAGTTTAAATATCCAGCGTTGTGATACGTTACTTCATGAAACCCTGAGCTGTTAGGAGATAAATAAAAAGGTATCACAATGGGCAATTTAGCAGTGAAAGTTGGGCTCTCAAACAGTGAACGTGCACAGAGTCCATGTGAGATAAAATCCTCCTTAAGGCTCCAGTCAGTGTCCGTCTAATGTTGCCTCTTCCTGTCTGCGCGGGCCAGCACCAGGCAGCGTAAGTTAATCTATTAGGTGCTGGTGCTGCATCAAGTTTCATGAATTGGACCCGTTAGCTGCTACTTCTTCCCAGTAGATTCTTCACCTGTGATCCTTCATCTTGAATAATTCCCAGGTCATTTTTGGTGTATGAAAACGTTCCCACAACTCTGATTAAATGAGTTGGATTTGTGCTCACTTGGTCCTGCTATGGCTCTTTGTTTTCAATCCATGCAGATTATTATGATCCTGCTCCTCATGTTGATGTTTTGTACGCCACTTTATAATCTGTAAATATTTAATATGGTCAGTTTATGCATTGCGTTGCTGTGGAAAACATTATTTTGGGGTAAAATGGATTATATTTTGTGTTTGACTCAGGAAGTGTCAAAGTTTTGACTATTAATAACTGATTGTTAACATTTCCAAAGATCGATCACAGAGAATACTTAAAATTTTCATCCCGGGGATCGACTCAATCCTTATTCACATTGACGAAGCAAAGTTTTTCATCTCAGAAAATTCACACTTTGAAAAAAATTGACTGAATAATAAATAAAGTGGAATCAATGAAGGTCTTAGACGAGGACTGAGATTAATGAGGGCGGTGAAGGATCGAAGGCGTCATTAGGGAATGTTTCTGGATCCATGTGCCGACTGGAAAACGAACCAGACGACGAGGATCACAACATCACACGCTTCAGTTTCAATCTGCAAAAACTAACAGGCTGCACACACACACACACACTACCCACGGTCTGTGTGTGTGTGTGTGTGTGTGTGTGTGTGTGTGTGTGTGTGTGTGTGTGTGTGTGTGTGCGTGTGTGTGTGTGTGTGTACATGTCAGCTGAGTCACCACAGTCTGTTTCTCAGGGAGAACGACTCAAAGATGCGTCTGTGCAGGGCAGCGAATCATCCGGCTGACGACCTGCACAGCACGCTTACCTCACACTGAAGGTCAAACTGAAGCAGATGGCATGCTGGGAAATCCTCAGAGAGGACTGTCTGGGTGGTGTCTGTCTGTCTGTTTGTTATATAACTAATTGATATATTTTGGTTTTGGTCAACTTATGGTTAATGGAGATTTACCAGCAGGGGATCCAGGTTGTTCATGTTTATAAGAACTAATAAACTGAACATTAACGATATGTTAGGCTTCAGACCAGCTGGTAGCTGCTGTTATACAGAGCAGGTCAGGATTCATGGCCTTAATGAAAATAAGTATTCCTAAGATATTAACAAGCTCTGTGAACCAATGCTGCTAAAAATTAAAGAGGAAGAGAAAGAACAACTGGACGTGGAACAACAACAAAAAGTGGACCTTCGCAGAAACAGCAAACATTTATTCATTGTATTCCATCCGTACATTTTGAAGGATATAACCATCACTACCCTCGTACTCCTATACATCCTCTACATTAGACTGGATGTCAAAGAGGGGGTATTAATTCATGAATCATTCCTACAGATGATATTCAGTTACGAATCAAAAACCAAAACATTTAAAAAACGGTTCAGTTGACATTTTTTTTCTTTTTGAAATAAAAACAAATAAATAAGAATAAGTTTGTTTTTCAAAATCCCCATGTTTATAGAAGGTTGAATAAAGGAATGTTGAATTATGGGCCACGGGCTGATTTCAGCTCGAGATTCCTCTCACATGTGAGATGATAAATGAAGATTTGTGTTTGTTTCTGTGTACCTGTATGTGTGTGTGAGCGCACCTCACTCAAATATACTCTGCTGCTCAAGATCAACCGCTTGATAGCTGCTCAATGATTCCATTTTTATCATATTGCAAATTTTCACAGTTAATGGAAGGATAAATACATCTGAGTCAGTGTGCAAGATGTCTTTGTGTGACTTTTTTTTTTCATATTAGAGATACAAAAAACACATCTGAAAATAACAGACTCAGTGTGCAAAGGCCTTGAGAGTCACTCTTTCAATTCCTTTGAATAAAACGTAGCTGTTCAACCTCGTGCCTGCAATTACCATCAAGCTGGCTTCATATTAGGATCTTTTGACAGAAACTCTACTCCGTCTAAAACCTCCAGGTCATGATGATAGGACAAATTAAATAATAATATTAAAATCAGCCCATGGCCTGTAATTCAACTTTCCTTTATTTGATCTATAGCAACAAATGGGATATTAAAAAACAACTATTTTTTGTCCCATTCATAAAAGTGTTCAACGATAATATTTTAATTAATACACAAATTTATCTTAAACAATTCAAATTTTCATTCTTTTGTTTTTTGTTTTCTTTTTTTAATGTTTGTTTTTGATTCATAATTGATAATCAGTTGAAGGAATTATACAGGGATTAGTATTGTCCTCTTGTGGTGTTTTTGAAAGCTTCAGCCTCTTTTTTAAAACACTTTATTCTAGCTGCTGTCTCTTTAAGGCTCCACACTGCACAAACCCACTTCCCTCTGATTGGCCAGTCTCCTTGAGGCCTGTCAGGGGCGTAGCTATGTGCTGAACATGCAAAATTCCTGTGCGATGACCTCACAATTTCAGCAACTCTCATGAAGATCTTGTTTTGTCTTTTTTAAAAATGGACCGTTTTGAGCAGTTTACAGACAGATTCAGGGACATGTTTTAAAATAAAAGCACACGATTAAGGCACAACAGTGGTTTCTGCTTTTAGTAAAAAGGTCAGTTCTTATGATTTTGTTTCTGTGTGCAAAGAAAAACAATGTTAGCATCCAAAATAAAACTTGGATGTTTGTGTTAAAAAATTCTGATGTATTTAACAGCACTTCAAAAATTTTTGAAAAAGAAAAAATAAATATTGGGAGCTAAATTTTGAACTCAACTGTCTATGTTAGCATGGTTGTTATGTAGAGCAGTGTTTCTCAAACTGTGGTCTGTGGACAGGTGGTCTGTCTTGACAGTGAGTATTTTTTTTTGAATGGAACATTGAGAAAAAGAAAAAAAAAAAAACTAGTTCGCCGGGACTCACAAAAGTTTCCTTGAACTCCCCTCCAGAGAAAACAGTCCGGCTAACGTTCCTCCATTAACAAGCCTACAGTCATAATCCTCATTTATTGGTGGCTTAAGACGGGGACAGTAAAAAGAAAATCAGATGAGGAAGAGAAAACCTCCAACACTGGCCAGGAGAAGGTGCTGCAGCAGGATGAGTCAGACACAGTGAGCATTGTGGACACTGTGGAAGCTAACGTTAGTGCAGTGCATACATCAGTTGCTTATCTGGGCTTTTGTTCTGGGGCTTTTTAGCTTGGTGGTCCATGAGGTTTTGTTGGTGGCTATAAGTGGTCCTTGGTCTAAAACAATTTGAGAAACACTGATGTAGAGCGTAAAGAGACGTTTGTATTTCCTGACTCTTTGAAGAGAGCATGACTGTGACAAATATTCGTCACACAAGGACAAGAAAAACAGACAGAGTGGACTCTCTTTGATACTGTGTGAGGAACAGTTGAAACATGAGTCTTATCCACAGCTGTTCATGGCTCTCCATATAAAGTAGCTTCTTCTTTTTCCTCTTTGTTACAGTTCTGTGATGCACTTCAAACAGCTTAAAGACCTCACTGTGACGTCATTTTGGACATGTCAAGAATAAATTGAGCATTAGAGACAACGATGGACACAGGACTAGAGGGGAGGCATTAAAAGGAGTTGAAACACCTTTGAGATTCTGATATCCTGACAAAATGTCAGAATTACTGTACAGCATTCATTTGAATCAGCATTAAATATCAAAGTGTGGCACCTTGAGTCACTCAGACCGATCACTTTTCTAACAAGGAAAGCAGATAAGGCAAAGGAACACTGAGGCAGACACACACTGAGCGTGTCAATCATTGCTTTTTTCTTTGGTTAATTTCACCTGTTGAAATCCTGTGTTTCCTAGCTACAGAGTACACACACATCCTCAGTCTAACAGCACCTGGCTGTGTATTGTTTTCCCCTCCACTGGGCACAGATGATGGTGTGTAGCACTCTCTCTATGTGTGATCATTTGGCGGATAAATGCTGAAAACTGTACAGGAAAAGTTTACCAACACATCTTCCAGAGCAAATAAAACCCCCAAATTGACAGCTGGTGAGAATCTCTCACAAAACAGTTAAAGGTTAAATTTTATATAAGACACATTGACCTGCCAAGCCCAGAGATAAATCTCATTTCAAAGTATTTAAAGCCAAAAAAATTGTTATATTTTTATAAAACTGAAAATGAGGAAGGCCAAAATGTCAGGATTAATTTCTGAAATTAGATGTGAATTTTAAAGAGGGGTATTCTGCTTTCCCATATTTTAAACATGGACATAAGCTCTGTGTTTATACTAAACGTGCAGATTTTCATATGTTGTCGAAATCCCTGAATCTGTTAACTGTTCGAAATGATCCGTTCGAAAAACAGCATGAGATCTTCATGGGACTTGCTGAAATAATGAGGTCATAACATAAGGATCTCCTAACTGGTTACTGAGGGGCGGGCCTCAAACACCAAGGTTTCCCCTAAGCTCTGCACCTCACAGACTTCCAGAGGGCTGGCCAATAAGAGCAAGGGGGGTTTGTTGAGCGGACAGCCTTAAAAAGACAGTGGCTATAACAATTTTTTTCAGACATAAGATGAAATAAGGGTTTTCTAAACGCCAGTGTGGGTAAAATAGGGATTTTTTGGAGCTGTAAATCAGATAATGGAGGGACAGTATAAAGCCTAAAAAAAAGCACACTACCCCCTCTTTAGGAAACTTATGAAGAAAAAAGTTTGCTTGTTACTCTGGCTGAAAGGCAATTATTGCGAGCATAATTTAGAGTGTATTCACACCTGGCTTCTTTGAGGCAATTCAAATTCAATCAAATTCCATTTGAGCCCTGTAGTGATTCCTTTGCAGTGAGAACACAATCACCTCAGCAACCGACACAACTGACTCATAACTGTGGTTCACAGTGTAGTAGTGGGGGGGCAGTAATGCGATCGGTTGCCAACCACTCAGTCAAAATAATAGAAGAAGAAAGAGTAGAAGAATCAGAAACAGCTGAAGAAGAAAAGAAGGTGATATAGCGATGATTACCATATTGAACTGAATATAAGACAACCCTGGATTTTTTACAGGTCAGATTTTTGAGAAAAAGGCTCCTCTATGACAAAATATTGTTTTATCTTGAAGAACGTCCCCGCATTCACAACCCTCCTCTGCTCTCTGTATCGTGCACGGCAGAGTTTCGCCCCAATTTCTGACCAATAAGAGAAAAAATATGATCCCATGTAGCACCTGTTTACTACTACGAACTGCAAGAGACTATTGTGATGTAAACACAAACGAACCAAGTGACAATTGCAACAATTGGATCATTTCTGTCCCTGAATCAGAGCAAAGCAAACAGGCCACTGGTGTGAATACCCCCCTAAAGTTGAAATTATATTAAGTGTAAAGTTGGTTTAAAATTAGATAAACACACTCTGGCTGAGGTTTGACATCTGCAGCGCCTGTCTGTAGACCAACAGCAACGATTGCTTCAGTTATTCATTGATCTGTAGATTGTCTCATAACATCAGTTTTGGCTTTCAAATGTTTTCCCATCAATAAAATCCAGTCAACTTGTCTCTCTTCTTGTTTCAGTGCTTCTTTAATGTTTCCCCAGGTTCTCCTTAAGACTACAGGCATGCTGTGGGCATGGTGAGGCTTCTTCATTCCTTGTTTTCCAGTTCCTCACACATTTATCGTCATCCTGGGAATTAGGGCTCTGTGTCTGAATGAGGTTTTCGAGAAAATCAAGGTTTTAAAGTCTGTGGTTCAGTTTAAAAGGGAAGTAAGAACTCACTTCCACTTTCCTTACAAAAAAACAATTATTATACCAGCTGTTCACTTAGTCAAACTTCATTCAACAGGTTTTATTATTAAAAACAAAAATTATGCTCCATACTGACGCACAAATTCAAAGATCAATTATACACACTGCTTATTTCAGTATCACTGCCTCTGTGTGTGTTTAAATTAGTTATAAACTGACCGAGTTCAGTCTGTGTTCATTTGTCTCCTCACAGCAGAGGACGGGTCTGCATCAACCACTCAGAGAGCAGGAGAGTCCCAAGAGTCATCCTACCCATAATCCTCTCAGAGCAAAGATAAACCCCTGTGCCATGTAATCCAACACACACACACACACACACACACACACACACACACACACACACACACACACACACACACACACACACACACACACACACACACACACACACACACACACACACACACACACACACACACACACACAGCTGCTCAAACAATCTATTAATCGATTAGTCAGCTGAGGAGAGTAAAATCTGAATCAGAAAGCTGATTCATCTTGATGACATTTAGTCAACTGGTGCACTCCTGAGTTTACAATAATGTTGTTATCAGGTTAAAGTGTTTAACTGCTCATTAATGCAAATTTCAAATCAGCCAATCACACGGCAGCAACTCAATGTATTTAAACATGTAGACATGGAGAAGACGAGCAGCTGAAGTTCAAACTGAGCATCAGGATGGAGAAGAAAGTGGATTTAAGGGACTTTGAATGTGGCATGGTTGTTGGTCTATTTGACGCAAAATGCTGATCTACTGGGATTTTAACCCACAACCATCTCTAGAGTCTACGGAAAATATCTACCTCTTTGATGCCAGCAGAAGACCACATCGGGTGCCACTCCAGCCCTTTAGTTTCCTGTTCTTAGCTGACAGATTATGCTTTCCGCACAAATGCGACACATAGAAATTGGACACAGATGATCCGTGTGTGGCCTCTATGCTTTTTTACACTCCTTGAGGCATCTGTTCCCAAACTGCAGTGGGCAGTGTATCACAAACACACGTCTACCACAGAACTAAACCAGAGAAGATAGGTTGTTCACAGTTTACTACTTTATCCCAAATTCTTCTTTTCTGCCTAGTTTGGCTGTAATTTTATGCCAGGAATTATTAATCACATTGTTATCACGTCGATCTCTGTGTGATGAATCATATAAATGCTAGCATTTACTGTACTTCGGACACAAGGAGCCCCTGCTTGTCCATGCGTTTCCGCGTGGAAGTTACAAATTTTCAGAGGTGTGCACGTGGAAATTTTCCACGCATATGGGTGCAAGGAGGTGAGGCTGTTAAAATGACATCATTCGTCTGCACGGACCTCGCGGACACGTCAAGCATAACTCAGGCTTTAGGCTACCATTCACACAAGCTCACCAAAACTGGACCATAGAAGAGCAAAAAACAGTTGCCTGGCCTGATAACTCTTGATTTCTGGATCCAGTGGACATGGATCCATTCTGCCTTGAATCCACACTTCAGGCTTCAAATCATCTCAAACTGGTTTCTTGAACAAGATGATGAGTTCCCTGGACTCTAATGGCCTCCACAGTCACCAGATCTCAATCCAGTACAGCTTCTTTGGGATGTGGTTGAATGGGAGATTCTCATCATGGATGTTTAGTCCACAAATCTGCAGCAACAGTGTAATGTTGTCATGTCAATATGGAGCAAAACCTATGAGGAACTACTACTAGCGAGGTGTAGTCATAAAGTGGATGCTGAGTGTTCATCCCTGTGTGTAAAACCTCAACACTAAGAACCAATGGTACTGCTTTGTACTCAGGTTCCATGCTCCTGTTGGATTTTTACTACGTGTTAAATCAGACAGCTGGAAAAACTTGAAAACAACTTAATTCACAACCATCTGTAGGTTAAATTCTAATGAGAGGAAAGGTCTGATCTGTGAGAAGAATACAACAGAAACAAAGAAAGCCTGGACAGAGAGGGGGAGTCAAGGACACGCTCACAGATCACATCTCTCAAACTCATGAATAAAACATCAACAACATTTGGTCTGTTTTTCTAAATTAAGTCCACCAATGACAAACTGTGTGACAGGAGGAAAACAACACGTCAAAGAAGGACCAGAAGTGACCTGGATCTTCACCTTCAGTCCCATCACATACTGAATAAACTCCAGGAAAAACACGAGACATACACAGCCCTCAGAGACACCTCCTCCCTCCTTACCTCCTCTGTCATTCTTCTCTTCATCCTTCAAGTCGCCTTGTTCACATCCTCATCGTGTTCTCTCCTCCTCCTGAACTCAATCACCACCTCTGTCTGTTACCTCCCTCTCATTTCCTCTTTTGTTCATCAAATGCTCTCTCCCGCTTTCATAACATCCTCTTATCCCTCCTTTTTCACCGTAACCTTGTCTCCTCCTCATTCTCTTTTCCTATCATTCCTTCCTTTAATGTCTCTTTCTTTTCTCCTCTCTTTACCAGTTACATTTATTCCTTTCTTCATCCATCAGTGCTCCATGTTTCCTTCATTTCCTCCTTTTGTTTCCTTCACTTCCACCTCACTGCCTTTATGTGCTCCATCTACCCGTTTCCTGCACACAACCACCTTCTTTCTCTCCTTCATCACCTCCATCTGTTCTTGTCTGCATTTAACCCAGCACCTCCTCTTTCATCTCCCTCTCCACTTAGACCTGCTCTGATCTGTCAAGATAACCACCATCCATGGTTTGCTTCCATCTCTGTGTTGAACCAGTTTACTCTCACAGCCTACCTGGTCTGAAGTGGAGGAGGTGGATCAGACTCATATGGACTCTGAGGATCCAGCTGGACTCTGCTGACTCAGTTCTGAGGAACATTTCTGCTCCACTGGAGCAAATGCGAGACAACTCCACTTCACTGAAATATACATGTGGACCACTTTTCACACACAAAAATCCCTTTCTGCAGCTAAAAACAGAATAAAACCACGTCTGAGTGCTCGTCATCTGTCAGCGTTAACGCCTATTGTTAAGTTGTGTTGTTGTTTAAAACACAGAGACTCTCATTATCTCAACACTCGGCTCTTTTTTACTTTGATCATCCTGAGCTGAAGATATTTTCACATCAGGGAGGTTAAAACCCTCAGATGATGATTTTTCAGGTGATGCACGCCTCCATCAGAGGAGCTTCATTCAGAAACCTCTTTTATTAGTGCTACTGTACCTGCAGGGAAAGCAGCCTGTTCCAGTTGCTCTTGATTGTTTTTTCTTCTTTCCATCATTTTACTCTGTTTTTTTTTTTTTTAATCAAACTTGTCTTATTTTTCTCTGGTGGTTTCTTTGACCTGAGCCCTTTAAACTTCTAACTCTCATTGCTGTTGCTGTTGTTGATGGTATGTTTACGTAGCAACATGGGCTAAACCGCTGGACATTCCTGCAGAACTCTGGGTATTTAGGACACATGAGGATGCAGAAGAGGCAAAAACTACAAGGAAAGAGAGCTGGTGTAAGAGTAAGGAGGCTTTTGGAAAGGAGAGATCAGCCTTGTATCCTCTCTCGTTATAGCGAATGTGTGATCTCTGCTAAAACAGACAGATGAGCAAACAGGGAATGAGGAATGATAATCTAAAGAAGTTTGAGACGGCTGCATCCCACACAAAGTCATCAATCAAAAGAGTTGCACTTTACGCCGAAACACCAGTCGACGCTGTTTTAAAACACCCATTTTTTGATTTTTGAAATGGCTTTGTCCTTAGCGCTTGCACATTCAAAACCAGCACAGGCTAAATCCTCCATGCTAACAAGCTAACTGCAGAAGATGCTGGCCTGTCTTCACCTTCTTTGCTGAATTACCTTTGTCGCTGTCTTACTGCCCTCTGCTGGTCTGGTGGTGTTCTGCAATTACTTTTTTTTTTAACAAACATCAATGGCCTGATTTGTATTTTTCTCCACAGAAGTTCAGACCTTGTTGGAAACGCAGACAACAATGAGTCACAGGATCCATTTACTGTATTGACCGGAATATACAATGGGCTGATTATAAGTCGACCTCACATGTTTCAAGATTAACCTTCAGAAAGAGACTCTGATAAACAAAATTGACTTTCTTTAAAGAAACTATTTTTTCATCGACATCCTGAGAAAATTATTGAAATAATAGAGACTGCTTTCATTTTTGGCTGTAAATACAGTCACTAAGATCTGTATTTCAAATGTAATACTGATGAGAGCTCTGGTAATGGGCCCCCCTTTTGTTAAATTTCTTTTTGTTACATTTGTTGCATTTCATTTAACAAACTCCCACACCCTCCTGTCAGTCTCTTGGAAATGACCACTATGATGACAACAATAAGCTTTTCTTTTACAGTTGGAACCGTATTGACCAAAAAATAAGACAAGGTGTTTTTCATTGAAAATAATGTGAAAAAGTGGAGTTGTCTTATAATCGGGGTCTAACCATTGACACATGCTGATCGTTGTCTAGGGTCGCTTCACGACTGAACAGCAGAGGGCACCAGATCTCTGTAAAGCCAGTGACCTCACTGTGTCTGCAGTGATCTGTCAATGACAGCAGAGACGCAGTGACAGGAGATGAAAAATGGAGAGGGGCGGTGATCGTCTGGAGCAAAGAGGATCAAAAGTTGGGCAAGTTAACAGACAACTGAGGCGAAGGTATGATGTTAATTTTAAGATAATGATGATCAATGCAGCAGAGACGTTAAACAACCACCAGGGAGCCAAAACATATGGAGTTACAGAGTGTAATGTCTGAAGATGGCGCGTCTATAAAGACTGTCTGAAAAGGAAAAGAAAAACGGATTGTGGACCTCAAAGCAGCTGTTTCCCAGAGACAGGACGGGGGTGTGAGTTTGTCACTGAGAAATGTAACGAAAGGTATGCCCATTAGCAGAGCTCTCATCAGTGTTACATTTGAAATACAGACCTTAGTGATTGTATTTATAGCCAAAAATGAAAGCAGTCTCTATTATTTCAACAATTTTCTCAGAATTTCAAAAAAAAAAAAAAAGTTTCTTTAAACGAAGTTAATTTTGGTTAGCAGAGTCTTTTTCTGAAGATTGATCTTGAAAAGAGGGGGGTCGTCTTATAGTCGGGGTCATCCTATATTCAGGTCAATACGGTATTTTTCTGATGGTCTTTTAGGACACACAATCTTCAAAAAAATAGCTGGCGCCCTCTGCTGGTGTGGTCATGTAGCGACCCTAGATATCTATCAGCAATAGTTAGACAATAGCTAGACCCGGATTATAAGACGACCACACCTTTTCACATTATTTTCAATGAAAAAAAAACCCAGTCTTATATCTGGGTTAATACGCTACTTCCTGGTCACAAAGAATCTTTAGAGTCTGATTCTGATTGTTTCAAACCATTACACCTCTCTGTCTGAATGACTCACTTCCATCCAAACCCTAAAAAAACAATTTTCAGTCTCTATCATCACAAATCATCCTTTTTTTTATTTTTGGCAACTGGTTTCAGCTCTTCTGTGAGCAATTACAGCCTCTCTCATGCTGAGTAGCCTCCGTCTCTCTTTCATGCTCATGAGTCTTTCTTGGGGCAGCTACTGTGTGTCAGTCTCACTGAGCCTGCAGCTGACGTATGAGCGCTGCAGGAATTAGTCAGGAACACCATGCTCTGAGTGGGTGGAGTAATGACGACATCTGCGTTACACCAAGTTTTAATTCTTCATCTTTTCACAGCTTCAAGCTGTTTAATGCTTTCTAATGTTGAGTTTGACTTGAAGTAACGTCCCGTTACACGTTGAAGAGATGGTTACTCCAAAACAGTCACCGTAATTAAAGACCTCTCCTCCCCGAAACACATGTACACACACCTAAAGCACGTCTGACACGGATGTTCTCGTCTTGTGAAGAGTAAGGTGAAACAGGTTTCAGACGTCCTGAAATGATCCTGAAGATTCAGTTCACCTGTTATCAGGCTCAAACCGGGCCAACGATAAATATCTTCTTAAATAGTAAACCGTTAAAGGCTAAGGTCAAAGTCCTCATCGTATTCATGGAGAATTTCAGTCACATCACATTTGTGTGACCATATGTGAGCAGTACCCAGCGGATAGTTGATTAAAAAGTAGCATAAAGTCTGTGCTGGTTTAGGTAGAACTCGATTAAAAAATTAATTAATTAATTAGATAAATAAGTGTTTATTATTACAGAAAATACTCATTAGTACGTCAGTGACATGTCAGCATAAAATTCTTTTTGGTGTCTGATTTTTTTTCCATCCATGATTCCTATCAACATGTTCAGTGCTCGTGATTCATTGTGATTCACGGTCTTCTTGTGAGAAATCAGAGGGCAGTGCTGCAGTAACGTTTAGAGACAAGGAGAAACAATCCTCCGTGAGCAAGACTGGGTAAAGAAACATTAACAAAGCTTTATTAAGAATCCAGGGGCTCCACAGGTTAATTACTCATCTGATAGTATGCCGTCATCGTACTGTCAAAATAAGAGGAGATCCACGTGCATGGCTGCAGGAGCTGTGCGCGTGAGTCAAACATTTGCAGGAGCAAATCACTTCAGCGAGAGTTTTCACAGCGCTCGGGCCCAGAGTATCTCTGTCCATCTCTGTCTCTCCTGCTGGTGAAACCCTCACCTGCTCGTGAGTTCAGCTGATTTTCTTGCTTGCGAGCAGATTATTTTTTTAGTTTACGGCTCAAGCCACGCTGTGAAAACTCTCGCAAAAGTAGTTTGCTTGCCCAAATGTTTGACTTGGGTGTGCATGGCTGCAGAGGAGCGTGTGAGTGTATCTCATATTTGCCGTTTGATTTCAACAGTATTATGACTTCCTATGACAGCCTTTAGCTTCAGGCTCTGACAAATGAAGCTATTCTTTCAGTCATGGCTTTTATTGCCAATGGCTCCAGGATTGCCATTAAATGTCATCCATCTATACCAAAAAAAGGGGTTAAAGAGAGGTTATTCTGTTTTCCTACACATGGAAAAAACATGGTTATAAAGTAAAATATTGGATGTTCATACTAAACTCAGCAGATTTTCAAACCTCTGCATATTCATATGTTGTAGAAATCCCTGAATCTGTCTGTTCTAAAAATAGGACGAGATCTTCACAAGACTTGCTAAAATGATGATGTCATCTCATCTGGTTCATGATATGTTGAGGGTACGGGTCTGCCCGTAGATCCGCCCCTGACAGGCCTCCAGAGGGCTGGCCAGTCAGAGTGAAGGGGGCATGTGGAGCAGGGAGCCTTAAAGAGACAGCAGCTAAAACAAAGCGTTTCAGACAGAGGGTGATATTAAAGAGGGTTTTCTAAAACACTGGATGAGAAAAATTTGAATTTTTCTGAACTTTAAATCATGTGAAGATATGAAAGGGGTACAGTAGACACAGAATAAAGCCTTAAAAAAAAGCACAATGGCGCATCCAGGGTAGAGCTTCTTTTGCAGCAGTTACAAGTTTGGCTCCTGGACATGGCTGTTTGCGGCATAGCTTCCCCCTCTCTGTTTATCTTCAGCTGCAATAAAGGCAAAAAATGCCTGAAAAATAAAAATATTTTCCTCACACCTCAGGAAAATATGTCAAGATAATCTTGAGAACCATAAAATAACCCCGGAAGCTGAAAAATTGGATTAAAAATCCGCCCCACTGTTTTATAGTGTGTAGGAGCACAGGGTGTGTTATTGTGGTGACTGACTTATTCAATCTCAGACCGTCTCTCCAGGAGTGACTAATGTCTTGTATCTAGCATCTGCTGACACTCAGAGCTATTAGCCATCGTCTCAGACAAGAACATCAACCGTCCTTCTCACTGACAGCCGTCTTTATCTGCTGCCTTTCTTTGAATCCCTCTCCGTCTCTGTCACTTCAGTTTCTCTCAAACACAAACTGTTTTATTCTCAGACCAGACATGTGACTCTGAACCTGAAACCATCACAAAATGAAACTAAAAACCAGACAGACTTCATGTGAGACTGAAACACACACCTGAGCAGGTGAGCACAGCAGGACACACAGCTCAGATTACCAAGGAGCGGAAAAACACAGCGCGTGACAGATGGTGTGTGTCAGTCAGCTGTGAGCTCTGCTTCGCTCTCATTAACTCTCCGTTCAAATCTGCCGTCAGTGAACCAGACCGGCTGACTCCAGACCAGAGACACCATCACACACACTCAGAATCAGAGCCGGTTCAGATCCTTTCGTGCTGGTTCTGACCTCACTTCCTGTCAACGTTTACTGACATCACAGTGAACAAAATGAGTCAGATGGTTTCCTAGCAACAGGAGGACTCAGGGGGTCAGTGTGAGGACTGAGAGCGATGAATGAAATCAAAATCAAAATAATACGAAGATGAAAAAAAACAAGGTGTCACAATTTCTGGTCTTTCTACAGACAGAGGACCGAACGACTTTTGACTTTAAAGTCTTTGTGAGTCAAAATAATCTTTTTAATTCAAGTCTGATCACCCGGATGATCCCATTTATTCTCCTGTGTGTGTGTGTGTGTGTGTGTGTGTGTGTGTGTGTGTGTGTTCTTTTACCATCATAAAGCTCCATTTATAAAAACCTCAACCAGCTACTCTGTTCCTTGTTCATTAACATTCACACAGACCCCTTTCAGCATCCTGCTGCCCTAAACGCTTTCTACAGCTCAACCTCCACTAGAGCTGGGTACCAAGAACCGCTTCAATTTTGTTCCTGCTTCTAAAACGCCTTACACTGGGTGATAGTCTAATAAAATTTGTCAAAGCACTCCAGACGTGCTAAGAGACCAGTTCGGAGAAATCCCTTCCTGCGGTTCCTGCGAGGAGTCCCCGTGGAGCAGTTTTTGTTCGATTTTCTTTCACTTTTGAATCATTTTGATTCGTAATTTTTCCTTGATTTATCCTGATAAGAAAGAGAAACATTTACTGATGGAAAAAAGTAAAATCCATTTCACAGTTAACTTTTGAGACCCTAAACGCCACAACTATAACCCTTTAACTTTTTTGAGTCCCTATAACTCATTAAAAATATGTTGAACTAAGTGAAACTTGATTGGATCGTCTCTACAGTTTGATATCATTTTTCTGAATTTTGTGGTTTGTGAACTTGGTGCCCTAACAACATAAAAATACAAAAAAATATTTTTCATTTATTACAAGGTCACTGCAGGTTTCAAGAATAAACTTTTAAAAAAGAACAAAAGACATGAAGGAAAATCAGGGTGACACTGAATGACTTGCAAAGTATTCACGGCTCTGCTGTAACCAGAAGCTGTAGACTGTAACAACCCACTCCATAAGTTCTGTTTTGTAGTTACGTTTAGAGCTGTAACAATTACTAGAATAATCAATTCATAGTCAATTACTAAATTAAGAAAATGTAAGAAAAAGAAATCCAAATTATCTAATTTCAGCTTATTTATTTATTTATTTATTTATTTATTTCGGGCACGTCAGCGCACTTATACAACATCACACATTGTCAATAGTTGATCAAATTCTACATGTCCGAAAGGGAAGACGGGAGAAGCAGAGCTTATCTAGTCCCGTCCCCATTTTCTCGATATTTAGTCTCCTCTTTTCCACATATCATCAGCTTCATCAATGTAAATATTTTCTGGTTTCTTTGCTCCTCTATGACGGTCCTGAACATCTTTGGTTTGTAGACATTTGATGATGTCATCTTGGACTCTGAGAAACACTGACATTTTTCACCATTTTCTGACATTTTATGGACAAAACAGCTACTCCATTAATAAAGAGAAAATTTTATAGATAAGATAAGATAAGATAAGATAAGATAAGATAAGATAAGATAAGATAAGATAAGATAAGATAAGATAAGATAAGATAAGATAAGATAAGATAAGATAAGATAAGATAAGATAAGATAATCCTTTATTGATCCCCAGAGGGGAAATTCAGGTATTGCAGCAGTACAGGGCAAAGAACAAGGGTAGTAGCATGCATTGGGGTCATATATTAGGACAAAGCAAGGGTGATGTAAAATAAACAAAACAAAAATGAGAAACAATGTCCATCCAGTAGCAATAGATTAATCTATCATAAAATAACGGTTAGTTGCAGCCATTATAGCGTCCTCAAAAATGAAAAATTGAAAAGCGAGACTGAAGTTTATGCATTTGTTTTAAATAAAAGTAAGGTAATAAATCTGTAACACCTTTCAAAATTATATTTAAGACGTGAGAATTTCAGAGAATTTTAGACTTTTTTTTGGATGGAACATTTAAAGGTCAAAACTTACTTACGCTTCATTTCCCTTGTATTTATAAAGTGGTAGTTAAAGGGACAAGAGGAAAGTTGGTTAAAGGGACAAGAGCAACTTTTTGTTGTGTATTATTCTTTAGTTTTTTTGTCTTTAAAAACCGTGTAATCATGATCAAAAATAGACAGACGGGAAACAGTACCACAACCTACACCCGACCTCCCACAAACGTGTCAGCTCAAGCTGTCTGAGGGACTCAACGCTCAACCAACGCTCGTAAATTCTCTGAACACGTAATGTCGGAAAGTCAAAAACGACCTGAGTGCACTCACCACCTGTGTTCATTCAGAACTAAGATGCTGACACGTTTGAGTAATTTTTTATCGTAGAGCTGACGGATTACATTGCACAGGTCGTCACGCTGTCATAGGTTATCAGAAGATATCGAGGTGTGTTTCATGTATGTTGTGTTTGTGCTGCTTCCTCCAGAAAAAAGACACAATGAAGTCGGGGGATCGGTGCGAATAGCGAACATTGTACCCGCTATAGGAGGCACAGACAGAAGAACAGACAGAGCTGAGACACAAACTGACACGCAGTGTTTGGTTTGGTTCTGAATCTGAGACTCAAACATCACAAACAGCGTGTCTGACACAGCTTCACGGTGTATCTGCAGTGTTTTCATGCTGACATATTGTGAGAGGCTGCTGTCAACATGTGATTTACAACAGTGAGTGCTCCCGTAATTTAGTGGTGTGCTGATTTATTTAGCTGTAGATGAATCCGGCAGCTGATTGATGGGTTGGGCTTTTAAGTGCTGCCTGCATCACTCCTGAGCTCAACAGAGTACAGTAACAAAAGACAAGTGTCCAAATGAGACCCGCATTTCAAGCAGCCCTCTCTCAAACCATTAGACTAAACGTGAAAATGTGTGAGAAGGAAACCTTTGAATCATGGATGTTAACAGGAGGTGAAGAGCGACATCAAATCATTATGAAAAGACAACACACACTTTGACACAGATAGTCATGATGTAAGGATACACTGCACTCAATCACAGCATCCAATCTGCTCTGATGCTTTCTGGCTGGGCCTCAGGTCCAGCAGGTCAGAGCCCTCAGGATCAGATACGCAAGGCTTCTATTTTTGCCAGATGCTGGAGCAACGACACATCCAATTTGAAGAAATCAAACCAAATAAAAACACAGAGTGGCTTTCAAAATAAAAAAATTGTCAACATCAGATCATGTTTAGCTTTACTACAAAAACAAACTGAGGACAGGAGCAGAGCCACGCCAACATGTTTGATGTTTTACAGCCCAACATAAATGAGAAGAGGATCATCACTGATGTGGGAGGCACAGGAACTCCTGGGTCTTGCTTGTGGTCCTGGTATGTGTCGGACTGAATACGCAGCTGGTGTGAGGTAACAGATGAGCAAGCACGCTGTCAACACAGAACTGGACTGAGCTCAAAATGCAAATGATCATTCTCCTGTGTCATTTCCCAAAAAGGAGAGCTGCAATGTCGATTCTTTTCTTAAACTTTCTTTGTGAACAGAGAAATCCTTTTATTCATTTTGAAAGCTGTGTTGTCGCTGCATTTTTTGTCATTACCTTGCAAAAAACAAAAAGTATCTTTTAAAAATACCTTCTCTGAAAACATTGAAACAATCAATGGGAAATTGATTTTTAAACAATTTCCAAATTTAATGTTATATTACATAAACAACCCCAATTTCAGTTTTAAAGATCAGTTCGGTACATTTTTTGTACAGCAAGGGGCACAAATGCAAATACTTTATTTTCTTTCCACTGTTGTGTTTCGCTGGGAGACAGAAATGTTTCTAAACAGGAGAATTAAAAAGATAGGTGGGGATCTTAAATATTTTTGCTAAAGCACCTCATATCTGTGACCATAGTGAAGTTTCAGTTTCTCTTCTCTACATGCGGCTCCCATCACTCACCTAGCTCACGTGCACTCTGTCCCTCCCCCTCCTCCCCCGCTCTATTGTAAGTGTTGACCGTGATGCAGCCGGTGCAGCATGAGCTTAAATGAGCTCCATGTAATAAACTTCCTCATTTTTATAAATTGCAGGAGTTCTGGCACTAGTTTGTGGCTCAAATCCTGAAAAACTGTCAACAATGGAGAGCAAAAAGGACGCGAGTGATCCGGCCCTAAACACCGGGAGCTGTCAGGCTGTCCAAGCCGGAGATGCAGAGCCTCCGTCAGCTCACAGAGCTGTTAGAGCCACAGAGATATTTCCTCATCAATATTCCGCATGTATGAATCAGTGATCTTTTTCCATAAAAGTATACAATAACACAACACCTCATATAAATTGCACCTGACTATATGTTGCAGGACCAGCTAAACTATGAAAAATGTGCGACTTATTGTCTGGAAAATACAGAACCGATCAGTCCGCAGGCAGACTGGACGGATGGCCATGAATCAAAACTGTCCAGTTCGAGTACATGTGCCATTACACCTCTAGTACACTGACAATGGTTTTCTGAAGTGTTCCTGAGCCCACGTGGCAATATTCTTTACACAATGATGTTGGTTCTTAATGCAGTGCTGCCTGAGGGGTCAAAGGTCACGGTCATTCAGTGTTGTTTTTCAGCCTTGCTGCTTACGTGCAGAGATTTCTCCAGACTCTCTGAATCTTTTGACGATATTATGGACTGTAGATGATCAAATCCATCAATTCCCATTAATGGTATGTTAGGAAACATTGTTTAAATTTGAAATGGGTGAATATTTGCATGTAGCTCTGCCAGACCAAGCAGCGACCTATAATCTAAAAAAATATGAGACAATGCTGAAGTGCTAAAATCTGCAGTTCGTCAAGTGTCTGCTTGAGGCTGACTCTGGCAGTACCAGAAGTCACAAACACACCAAGCCAGAAAAATCCGTTTTCACAGCTGAAATAAACATGTTTACAGCCTGGTACAAAAAATGTCTCCTGTCTGAATCGCTAATTTTGCTAATGGCTGTTTTTTTCTAACTCAGCAGTTTAGAAGATATTAAGATCGCGAGTTGGTCCAATCAGAGGCACAGCTCAGCTCACATGACTGACTGGCACCCTATAGCCGTGAGTGTGGAGACTCGTGGAGACCACGTCCATTAATTATACAGTCTGTGCCAGACCTAACGAGGACAAACAAGTGGAGTCAAATACAGATAGCGCCATCTACCATTGAAAAAGGGTACTGTAACCTGTATTTTATTGCGTTGGTTTAAATCCATCCTCATCTGTATCGGTTTTCTACAGTCTTAAGATACCTCCTTATATACAAAATAATTACATTTTGGAGGAGGTAGGCGTCAGGCTTCTGCATTGGATACGGGCTATGCAGATGTATGCCTAGGCTACGAACACAGAAATACAAACCATCTGCAATAAAAGGGACATTTTAGGACATCAAGAAATAAAAAAGTGCTCTGTTTTCCATTCCACGTTGTGATGGCCCTGCTTGTTTGTTTTATATGCTGGTTGCTGTACTAATTTACATACATTTCCTTAAGGTGCTGAGACTGCTGGTTGTGCATGCATCAGTACAGACTGAACACATGTTCCTCATTTTTCACTGCTGATTATCTTACTTGTGTATTTAACTTGTCAAATTATGCTCCACCTGTCTTTTGTAGTGGCTCACGCGTCTGGTTATGAAAACGTGGGAAGCCAGAAAATTTATACAGACAAAAAATGCAAGCGCAGATTATAAAAATGAGCAACAGTAATGTGGACCAGACTGTAAACGTGTTTAATTCTGATGTCAGGGCCTAAGAAGGATTAAGTTTTCTTTGGAGTTGAGCTACAGCAGACAATCAAAGACCTGCAGCTTTTTGCAGGTTCCTGCTCGTTTAGGAGACAGCTGACCACACCTGAACCCACACACACAAAAACACACACAGCAGGTCTGACATTTAAGTTTGATTTGTTGTTCAGCTCCAAACACTGAAAGGGAAATGACCAGTAGGAAAACCCAAACCTGACCTCTGACCTGACCTCTGTTTGATCTGAAGCTTTACTGATTCTGAACTTCAGCCCTCGGGGAGTTTTTCACGTCAACATTTCCTCTCATGTTCAGATTAGGTCGGAACTCGAGTCAGACTAAAGAAAACTTTTATCAAAAATCATGTCTTTATCTACAGGAGTTACAAAACCAACACTGAACTGTTGTGTACTGACCTGAAGGGACCAGACAGAGTGAGTCTCATAGCCTTTGAAAAAAAAAAAAAAAAGACCGCTGAAACTGCTGCTTGAATAACCATGAAACATTCCCAGTGATAAACAAATGGTATTTTTTGCTTAAAAAGCTCATCCCTAGTGTGATTCCCCACCCTCTCCTTCCTGTTTCCTCTATCTGCTTCATCTCTAAACAGAAGCCTAAAATAATCTTTAAAAAAAAAGAATGAAAAAAAAAAAAAAGGAAATAATCTGGTCCAGCCCTCTCTAAAAAAAGGCACCAGCAGCACAAACACAGCTGAGAGCTCAAGCTCAGTGACTTGGTTTGTTGTGTTAACATAAAGCAGACAGCAGCATCCAACGAGGACGCATTATGCTTTATGCTCATTTTCATGCCTTGTGTCCCTCTGATAACGTGAGATCTCCTCACCCTACAGGTTCATACTCAGGATCTTATAACGACAAGCTCCGAAAGTGCGGTTGGATATTTCAGGTGAGGGATGAATGACTCTCTTTAGCCCCGTTTCCACCAAGTGGTCTGGTATGGATCAGTGGTCGGATCGCTAAAGCCTGACCCTGTGTAAGTTTCTACAGCCAACCGTTCCCTTCTTGGGAGGTGGCGTGTAAGCTGGATGCCGATGGCTGTGTCAACTACGTAATAGCGTGACGGCATAGTAGCATAACACAGTGTATCCCACTAATAAATCCAACAAAGAAGAAAAATGTGATACAGTAAACCAACTGATAATACCGACGAAGGTCTGCACCTCTCCAGTCGACCTTGGGACGCAGTTTCATGACGCCATTTTCAAAACAAAAAGAAAGTTGTCTTCATGAAGCCGACTGGGGATTTAAACATGGGCAGGGTTATGTTGTTGTTCTTTATCACCGCCGTCGCACGAGAAGTGACGATTCTTTAGACCAATCAACGGACGGCAGTGGTTCCAGCTCCACCTTTTGGGGTTGGATCGATAAGTCTGGCACCCCAACAGAAGGGTACCAAAAAGTGGGACAGTACAGGTCGGTAATTTGGGGACCTGTCCTGGTTTTAGTCAAAGGAAACACCAAGAAATGCATGTGGTACTGAGACAAACCAACTGAAATGCTTGGTGGGAAGCTTTTGTGATGTCAGAAGGTGAGCAGGTTCTGAACAGAGTTGAACATGTCATTCAACACTATCCTTCTGTGCACTAAAAGCTGGGTTGCTCATATTAAATATTCTGGGGTACATCTGCTTTTTAAGCAGCTGACACATGGCCACAGTGTGAACCAGCACCAGGACAAAGTGCCTCTGATAACTCAAACACACTCACTGAAAGCTGAAGGCTGTTTCTGTCATCACACAGACATTAAGTGTGACAGTAGCAGCACTGCATTCATGCTAGCTTACAGGTGACACACAGACTCTGCATGCTCACACTGTGCTCTGGTGAAAAGCTGCACTAATGTGATGTCAGGGGGGCTTTTCTACTGTTCCTTCACAGTTAATGAGAACCTGGTGAGTGGTTCTTTCACATAAGGCAAAAAAACTACACACATCACAGAACTATGAGCATACCTTGGTGTTTGAGGCCCTCCCCTCCAACATGTCACGAGCCAGTAGGAGTTCCTCAACATGATGACCTCAACATTTCAGCAAGTCTTGTGTAGATCTCGTGCTTTTTTTGGACTGTTTTTAGTGGTTTACAGACAGATTCAGGGATTTCTTCAACATATGAATAAAGAGGTTTGAAAATCTGCAAAGGGTTAGTTTGAATCTACAGCATCGTTGCTTTATAATTAATGTTTAAATCAGGGGAGAGCAGAAAACTCTAAACTAGGGGTGTTACGATCTGATATTTAAGACAGTGGATCAGGGCCATGTTTAAAAAAAAGTGATAGATTTACATGAAAAAAGTAAAATTCACAAAAATAAAGTTACAGATTTACAAGAATAAAGTTAAAATTTTCCAAAATTAAATTCATGAATCGACCTAAATGGTGTTAAAATATAAACAAACAGAGCATGCAGAGCCCATGTGTCAAAACTGTCGGTATAAAATAACTGAACTTGAATTGTTATTTTGCAGTTTAAAAATAGATAAATATATATTTGTTTTAATTGGATTTATTGAGGTTATTTTTTAGGGTTTTCTAATATATTTTAAATTTATTTTATTCAATTATACTACTTCTTATGTTTAAGGTTAAAATGTATGTAACCCATTGGTTAATGATGAATGGATCGGTTTTTCTCATACCTGCTGTTGCTGACTATTGTTTGAGTAACATCACTTTATCAAGACTTTTCTAACATTCCACACTACAAAATAATTAATAAAAGTACGTATGATACGTGCCGATATCAAATCTGATCGATATCGGTATCGGCAAATACTCAAGGCTGCAATATCGGTATCATATAGGAAGTGAAAAGGTTGTATCAGGACACCCCTAATTTAGTGAACAGTATGCAGCTCCCGTCAAAATTTCCTTAACATGTTTATCCAGTATTATAAAAGACCAAACAAGAATTAATTTAGAAAATAAATAAAAATGTGAGTTTTGAGATCATCAGTGAGAAGACCGATTACTTCTTCACACTGAATCTGGGTCGTAGTTCTGTGATAAAAGTCAAAGTCTCTCCGTTTTGGTCTCTGTTGTTAAAGTGATGAAACATGAGAAGTTTTCCTTTTTAGATAATTTACTTTTTGACTAATTTTTGTATAAGATTCACATACAGAAAATGCCACTCTTCATATCCCACCGCTCATATAGAAGAAAAGTCCCTCTGATGTTACTCTACAGGACAAACACAGAGAGCAGAGCGCTGAGCAGGAGTCTGTAGATCACCTGCCAGCGAACATGAACCCAGCACAGCTACAGTCTCATGTTACATCAGCTGGATGCTGCAGGCAGGCAGGCGTTCAGATACATGAGGCAGCTATGATGTGAGTGTGTTCCTGTTATCAGTTTTACCTCCACGTCTCCTGCACCTGTAATGAACACACGCGTCTGTTTTATGACAAGAGTAGTCTCAAAGTCCTAGAATGATAAATACTTTTGCTGTTGACTGAAATCTGTACATAAACTGGGGTCGTGCTTTTCTAAGTCTTTTTAATGTTGTGCGTCTGATGTTATAAACTTCATTGATTTGAACTGTGTATGTTATTCTTCACTTGAACCAGCTGTAATTGATTGTTTTACTGTTTGTATCCTCACTCTTTGAGCTCACCTGATATTTGAAATGAAAAACAGCTGTATCCCCACTGTCATGCAACTCTTTTTTTCTCCTTCTGAGCTCCTAACTTTTCGTTTTGTTGCGGCTCACAGTAAGGACCGGCTCAGGCTTGCTTTGGATCAGCCTCGTGTTAAGCTGCTGCAGACTCACAATGCTCAGGAACAGAATATCTTATACTCCTTCCTCAGCCTCCTTCTGTGTTTATGTGCTATTATAAACGATTCTTCTCTTTCTTGTTTCTTTTTCATCTCGGACCACCTGCTGCGGTGCACCTGTTAGACTCATACAGCTCATATTATCATCAGTCATAAATACAACATGGTGAATATGGGGATGCTTTGCTTGGGATGAGCAAAAGTTTAGACATTGTCATCCTTACTATTTAGCAACAGAATCACTGGAGGGTTAAACAGATTGGGGCTGCAGTAATAGATTATTTTACTAACTGAGTAATTTTTGGATTATTCTAGTGAGTAATTTAATAGGAATGTTGCTATCTCAGCTATTCTTTTCATTAAACTGCAGTTTCTGTTTGAACAATTAAAAATGTGTCTGTTATAGTTTATAAGACTTTTTTTTATTTCTGGGCTTTAAAAAAACTACTTTAAGTTTATTAGACTGGCTGCTGCATATGCTTTTATTACTAAACTCATACCCTGGAATGGTATGTCTGTATACTTAACTGGTAGTTGTTGTTAAAACAGAGTGGCCATCCCCTACCGATGTCAGTAACCTCATTGTGCAGTGATTTTTATCAAATAATTCAATGAATTGTTTCAGCCTTAAGTAAAACAAATATTTTGATTATTCATGGTTTTCAGGTGACATCACTCAGTGTCTGCGGTGCCACCTTTAGGACCAACCTGGAACCAAATGTCAACAAGTGTTATCAGCTACACTATGTGGGATGGAATATTAGCACCACCTGAGAAAAGAAAAGAGGATTTGGTGGTAAATTTAGTAAAAAAAAAAAAAAAAAACGTTCTTAAATTTCTGAATAAATGAGTTCAAACATTTGTTGTTAAAATAAAACATTCTCTCCATGTCTCAGTCTAAATTTTCTTTGAATGAAGCACCGGAGGAAGTTTTAAACCAACCTTACTCAAAACACTTGGTTCTAGTGTCTCTTTAAATCCAAATCAACTCCCTCTAACCCCGCCCTTCTCCTCCAGCAGGTGTGCAAATGTGAATAGAACGTTGTGCTAACATAGCAACACATGAGGAGACCAAGAACAGCCCAGACGAATTCATGGGTTTCACGTGACGTCACGCAGTTTTCATGGCGCCATCTTTAAGAATGAGCTGCGACCAAACATGAACAAGTGCTTTCCGCTTCATACGTCACCCAAGAGACGAAACAATGGGATTTTGTCATGAATGTTGAAAAATGAAGATGAGAAATTTGCAAATTTAAGAAGGAACAAGTTAAACTTTTAATCATTTTAGTCAAAGTTTAGTCTGTGTGTTTTTCCCAGAAGGGAAAATCAGGAGAGCAGCCAGTGATGATACGCTTGTCCTGTTCAGGGTCGCGAGTGATACGATGAGAACATAATGGAGCATCTTACGTTAAACTTTAGTTCAGGTTTTCAGGATGACAGATGATTAAAGAATTTCTCCTATTGTTTCTCTTTTCTATGTTTCTGTTTCTTTCTTTATATCATAAATTATCTTTGGACTGGTTTCATAACAGAAATAAAGTGATGGGATAAGTGGTGTGGAAGAGTCACTGGGTTGTCCCACGTCATTGAAGGCATCATTCCTGGAGCAGGAGCTTGGTTACCTTTAAGACACGACTGAGGTCTAGAAAAGTGGTTTCAGCTGTAAAGGAAGGGGGACGTGTAAGAACGCCAAGATTCGCACGCACGCACGCACACACACTTGGGACCTCTGATGTGAAGCCAGTTCTCGTTTTTGTGTTAAAACTCAAACTTAAAAAAAAAATGATCTGATGATGATGCTTGGGCTGGCTGTTTTCCCTCAACGCCGCCACTCACTCACCTGACTCTGGAGCCCAGGTATGTTCTTATCCCCGGTGAATTTCTGGTTCCTGAAACCCGTCCTGAATATCACTCTTCCCTTTTGTTTTCCACTCTATAAATGTTAGGGTTAGCTTCCCGGGCTAATGTTTTCTCTTTGACATTATCTAACCTGTAACACTCAGGTTCCATAATAACTGAATGACCAGTCTTTAATCCCATCTAATATCTGACTAATTACTGTGTAGGAAACAAGCTGTTTAATATTCACCTGCTGCCACCATGTTTGCTTTTTAGCTACTGACGACATCAAAAAGAGAGATGTTCATGTGTGTGCGCGCCCTCTGTTGGTTAAAGAAGATATCACAACTCATTTTTCATCACACTGAATAAGACCACCACTTTGTGGACTTATATGTAAGTCTTGCAAAGTACAGTTACAAAAAATAAGCGTGTCAACTTTATGATGCATCAATCTTTCCCATCCACCTGCAGCAGCTCATGTCTCTGAGCCCAAACTGAGCGAGTCTCATGATGTGATTCCCATGGCTGTCGTTCACTGAAGAGAGAGAGAGGGGGGGTGTTTCTCCTGAAGCTAATTTTCTCATTTTTAAGTGAAAAGAAATGGCACTGCAGAGAGATCTAAATCAATGACTTCAACACACACACACACACACACACACACACACACACACTGAGTAAATATTCCGAAGCTGCTGTTTGATTAGAGATTTAAACACGACTGCAGAGATTTCTTAAACACAGCAAACCTTTTTTATCATAAAGTGTAAAAATGTGTCCACACAGCCCCTTCAGTCAGCAGTGAGCGACTTTATACTGACTCCTACATTCCAACACTGATAACCTTCTGTAGATCTTTCACAGTTAATCAAGCCCATCCAATGGATCAGGATCAGGTCTGGGATGTCAGGAATTCAGCCAGAGCTGTCACACTGAATAATACAACCTCCACTATCACCTCGAGACCCAGAGCCAGGCAACGCATTCATCCTGACAGACGTTTAACCTTTTGGAGCGCTGCACCCAGTTTTCATTAGCAGTCGGTGAGTCAAACTCACAATGACTGACAGACGCTCCTGAGAACAGTTACCTGTCATGTGGCGAGGGGCCACAACCAGGGGTTACTTCCATCATGGCTTTATCCTGACAGGTAAATTATTCTGTCCATTAATCAAGCAGTTATAAAAACTCTGTTTCCCATGAGCACCATCACCCACTGCTGTAAAGACCTGACTCTTACCAAGAGAGGTGAGTTTGTTTTGCCAATGAATGGAGAGCAGATCATGTTTTAAACACTACTTTTCTTCGTTCAAGACGACTTTTCCCAGAGTGCAAAGCAACAAGGTAATGCATTTATTTGTATTTACGTAGCGCTAATGAAATGTGACGACTCGTATTTTAGCCTGTGCTCTATCACTCTCCTGTTCAGCTTTCGTCTGCTCTGATGTCCTTTTTTCTTTTTGTCAGTCCACCTACAGTGTCCTACCAAATAAATCCAAGAAATCACTTTCTGCAAAGAATAAAAAAAAAAGATCTTTCTTCCCTCTGAGAAACTTTGCCTGTTGGCGCACTGTGGTCAAAGAGACTTTTGGTCCACATGCTGTAAATGGATTTGTGTTCTCCCAGTAAAATCTGACCCAACCACATATACAGAGAAAAATCATTTAGAAATCACCGCTAAATTTAGCCGATAATAATCTCATCTTAAACCATGAATTATGAAGAGGCAAATGGAATAAGCGAAGCAGGAATCAGGTGAAGGGTTTCCCAACTTCCCCTGCATTAGTGTCTGAAATGATAGCTGGGATGATCTGCAGGGCTTTTAAGGTGGAAGGGCTCTGGTTTACATCGAGCTGTTTTCAGCTGCGGATGTTTCCTCGTTGAGTATTTGGATTGTTAATCTTTAATGAGATCTGAGACAAACTGAGCAGACATTAGTGGATAAAATGTTCCAATATGCTCTAATGTTCTAAGGACATTAATACTCCACCGCACAGTTTGACTCTGTACTACCTGTGCAGGTGGAGATCAGGCACTTTATGATGTTCTGAACTCTGTGACACTGAGCTCTAAGGGGCCCCTGAGGGTCTTAGCCCCTTCACTATTGTTCCCACTCGATAAGCCAGCCTTGTGATTGGTTGTCTGGAAGTGCAGGTGGATGTGAAGAAGTGTTCACACACACACACAAACACACACACAGAATGATTCAGTGATGTTCAGGCTCCACCACCTGACCAGCTCCTCAGCAGCCCTCAGTTCTGTCTGACAGGCTGACGGGGGCACACACGACAAACAGCGGGGTTCTGTGACACCGGCCGTACCGGCCCTCAACACTAACGGCCCGTTAGGACGAATTAAACCCGCACAGACCTGCTGCGGGACTAACCGTGGCCCAGTTCAGACCACAACAAGCTGCACCCAACTGTCACACACCGACCGAAACCGAATAAACCGACTCATCCGAGCCGCTCACCTCCACACACTCCTCAATGACTTCAGCTCGTTCGGGTCAGGGCTTACCTGCGCGGCCGTTTGGCGCCGCCCGGCTCCGGTTAGCTCCAAAAACAAATCCCAGAGAACGAAGAGGAGAGGAAACTTTAGCTGGAGCTCCGATCAGCTCCTCAGGCGGGGCGAAGAGGGAGGGAGGGGGGGCTCCAAACCGATCTGAGGCCGGGGAGGAGCGCAGAGGTCCGGCTGTGAAGAGATCCGAGTGGGGACGAAGCAGCAGCGGCGGCGGCGTGTGGCGGGAGGTGAAGCAGCCGGCCGAGACGCTCCCTGTGTCGGGAGGAAATCCACTCAGAGCCGCTCAGAGAAAGTTGATCTGCTGCCCTGCTCTGCTGTCGCCATCTTTACCCGCGGGGCATGACGGGTAATCCTTAGGAATCCCGATTCCCCCCACCCTTCCAAAGCCCCCCCGCCCCGCTCACATACACACTCACCGTCAGACGTTTTGCGTGCTGACGTCACACACCTTAATCCGCGGACAAACAAGTGGGAGAAGGTGTTCAGTAGTGGCTAAGTCAGGTTTTCATTGAAGTATTGATCGTTTGATTGAGCTCCAGATTGTTATCAGTTGATCATTCATATCAGGCACTTCAGTACAAGCAGAGATAACAAAATGATACATGATCACAGAGCTACAGCTGTGAAAAGAAATGAACCTAAGTACACTGTAAAAAAATGATTCTGGATCCAAATGTAGATGTAAATAATTCCAATGGTTAAAATACGTTCATTAATTATTTTCTTGATTTTGTGGGCAATATTAATTAAACATGGATTAAAAATCTGTTACTTGATGTGTACTTTCTACTTACTTAAAAGAAGCATTCTGTTTAATGATAAATCTGAATAATATTAAGTGAATATTATACAGTGAAATCAGGTAGATTTCAAATAGCAAACACCTCCCGTCCAAGCGTGCGTCACTGTGAATTCAGGAGCCATTCAGGAGTTAGCAGATGTTACTTTATCTTCTTCACCATCTGGAAAACACTGTGCATTGCTGGTTTACTCACACTGTCATCTGTGCTGCTTAAAACACTCATGTTAAAAGTTAATTAATAATGTGTTGTGGTTACACATCAGAACTGTGCAGCACATTTAGGATGCTTTACAGCATGCATTAGGTTAATGCACAGCACTAAACCCAGTTATAAAATAAAAGAAAATACCAAGATATTCCCACAATACACCACAATATGAAAGTTACTGTGATTTTTTTTTACTTCTACCATCCAACTGTAATGTGTCTTCTGTAATTTTATTTATTTAAAATCAGCATTTTTATATTTTATCATTCACACTTATTTTAATCTGTAGCCTCAATTTTATGTAGCAGATATGGGTTGGTTTGTTTGTTTGTTTGTTTTACAGTGTATTGTTCTTGTGTGCAACTTCAAACCTTTTAACATAGATTTATTGATTTCAGTTTAGTTCCTTCAAATGTAGTCTATTTATCTCACAAACAGCAAAGATTTCGATCTGGCTGACATGTAATAATAAGCTTTACCATCACAGCTGAAATTACCCAGCAGTGCACAAAGTTATTGTGACGAGCTCACCTTTACTTTTAGTGACATTCAGACATATAAACACATCAGCGCTTCAATTACAAGGGCACAGTGAAGACACAAATGTTATTCCACATAATGAGCCGCTCACTGAAAACTTCAGTACCTCATGCCCTTTTCATGTTGCGCCAGAGAGATGCAAATGACGATGCAAATAAAGGTTGAACAATCATTTCCTCCTCTGTTTTGACTCACCTGAAGGAGAGAGAGAGAGAGAGAGAGAGAGAGAGAGAGAATGGGATAGTAGGGGAGATAGTGGTCAGTAGATGGCAGCAGGGTCAAGACTAGACAGAGAGAAAAAGAGAGAGAGGGGGACTGTGTGTGTGTGTGTGTGTGTGTGTGTGTGTGTGTGTGTGTGTGTGTGTGTGTGTGTGTGTGTGTGTGTGTGTGTGTGTGTTGGTAAATTGGTAAAACTCTGTCCTGATTCCATAAGTCGTCAATCAAAGGAGTCATTTTGATAAGTATTAAACAAAAGTACCAGACAGTTTTTCACTTCTTAGCTCCTCCACAGTCCCTTCAAGAAATTCAACAATGAGCCAAAAATTGAGAGACCAAGCTCAGTACAAAGAGCAAAGAGATTTAAAATAATAACATCACACACAAAGAGCAGTGCGTAGTTCTGAACAGTACAGGTATTGCACAGTATTGCACTCCTCATTAACCAAATTGTTGACTGGTTGACAGCTAACTAGAGTCGTTTGTTTCTGACTGCAGAGGGTTTGATGTTAAATCCCCTCAGGTCTGTGTTCATGGAGGAAAAGTAGGTCGTAGCCCCTGAGTTCTGTCTATAGGAGGTGTGTTTATCAGAGTCCCCAAGCTTTGTCTTTGATATGTCAGGGGTGTCTGTCTGTCTGTCTATCTGTCTATCCGTCTATCTGTCTGTCTGTCTATCTGTCTGCCTACCTGTGTTAATGTGGGCAGCTATTTTAGTTTTAATCACTTTGAGTCTTTGTTTGCTCATTATAGTTTTAGTCTTGTTTTAGTCAGTATAATTTCATTTCTTAACTTAGTCAAAAAGTTTTCTCTTTAAATACAACCTTATCCACCTTTTTCCTGACTGCCCATACTTTATCGCGGATGCCGATTTTGGTTGTCTGGTTGAACATTCTGTTTACGCGCCATGGAAACCACAAAGCTGATGATGTTAGCCTAGCTGTCATAGTCACTCTAATAACCGGCTTTTAAAAGCAAGAAAGCAACAAAAATCAGAGGTGGATTCATAGTGTGGATGTGTTAAAAAAGTTTATACTGAGCCCTGTCTAGAATTAATTATTTCACATGAGTTGTTTTGAGCTAGCTTGCCAGCGGCAGCAACCAGTAGTCAATAATTGCAGGCAGAAGTCAACACACATCGGCTTCTGAGGAAACAGGTGGATAGCCAATCAGAGATTAGTATTATGATTGTACCATATGGTTGAATTGGCATCATTTCACTCTCTTAACTCTTTTGCCTGTGTAATGTCTGAGATGATTAATTTAGCCCAGATTGTGATCAAGTTAACACTGCGACCCTCAGCTAACAATGTCAAAATAAAATTAATGCACCACTTGTATTTTCAAAGATTAGACACACAGGAGCGGAAGTATCATAGATCTTCATTGTCCCTCGACATCTTGTCATGTCTGGCAAATTTTTTAACACCAGTAAATTATTGTAGCTCTTAATTGTCCCTTCCTCACCATAGAAAAATGGTATGTTAAAGAACATGTATTCATCATAATATACGTGAATGAAATTAACACTGCTGTCTGTAGGGAGTTCATTTTTCCAGAAGTCTTTTTTCCCCTTTTCTTTAGTTTTTTTTTTTGTTTTTTTTGTTTTTTTTTTTGGGGGGGGGGGGAGGGGGGGGGCAGACAACTACAAACTGTCATCCCTGAAAGGTTGCTTTAAAAATATCAGTTCCAAATGGTAAAGTGTCCTTTTAGAGCCCATATCAAAATGTTCAACTCCTCATTACTCAAATGTTTCTATCACTAATTTCAACAACTATGAAAACTTCGGGGATTGTGAATTTATTTTCTATGTCATCATCTTTAATTGCTTTTTGACAGAGAGTTATAAATGATAGAGAATTAACGATGATTTGACTGAGAGATGGGCATGTTCTAGCTGTTGATTTCTAGATTAGCCTGAAGTTGGATAGCTGTCCTCTGTCCACAGAGATTTCCACACTTTTCAGCCTTTGACCCCCAAAAAGCTGGTCTGCTAACCCCCTGCTGTGTGAATACATTAATAGACCAATCCAAAAACAAACAGAAATGAGCAAACCTAAAGAAATGAGACTTCCTTTGTGCACATCATGCTTTGTTTTCTTAATTAATCTGCCTCCACTGATGCCGTTGTTATCCTGGCTCAGTCACATCAGGGATTTTCAACAAAGAAATGTAGAAAATAGATCAAACTGTTGGCATGGTTTGCAAGAAATATGCAAACGTAAACTCTACTGAATTTTGAAAGGCATATCGCAACCCCCCAGGGGGTCCTGACCGCCAACTTGGATACCACTGAACTAGCATCCTGCTATCTTTGTGCTTCATAAACCCAATGAGTGATATCCCTGTGGCTACATCCTTGTTTTCAATAGTTTATATTATTTACACATAATTTTTGATTTGACTATGACAGAAATCTCTGCTGAGAGTTTAGGTGTGGACTATAAGGAAGGACTCTAATCATTCAGAATAAAATATATCAAATCGTAGAAGCTGAAAGAAAGAACAGCAAAGCAGCAGTCTATCATCCTCTGTTGACTCTACAAAGTCTTCTGCTCCGTTTTGTTCCTTGTCTTTGTTTTTGTTTGTCCCAGCTGTGCCACTGAAAGATTGGAGTCAATCTAAGAGCAACAGGTGTCGTAAACTTGATGCAGGATGGTCTTAAAAAAAAAGCTGTCAGTGAGAAACAAAAGTTGATGGCTTGGTCTCCTCTGTGCGTTCCCACCAAACTGAAACACTTTGTCATTTTGTTGTTGACTTTACAGAGCGTTCAGGGAGAAAAAGACACATGCAGGCATCATCTGTCATGTCTGAGGTGTTATGTAACAGTCCCTCACCTCTGCATCGGATGGTTTATGGTGTCCACACACTGTGTCAGCCTGATCTGATCTGTGTTTACACCCAAACACGCTGATGATACAGTCAGGTTTTATATTTTGACACACTTGTACTGACAGGGAACAAGTGAACAAACCTCCCCTGAGTAAAACGTGTTAAAATAGAGCATGAATTACAGCGTAGAAGTTCCTCTCTCCTTTTGCTGCTGCTGTCAAACAGAAGCTAACTTTTCACAGATGAAATCATGGGCTGACTTCACAAAGCTTCAGCTGCTGAGGAGATATAAATGCCATGACAGGCTGAATCTCTTGGTACTCAGTTTAAAATGTGACAATCATTCAGAGCAGGAGCTCACGGTGAAGTGTTTGTTAATGCTGGTTTATAATGGGGGATCAGTGTGTTGGGGACCACCTGAGACATGATGACCCCTCAGCCTATCTGACTTCACACAACCAATCAGATCATCTTCACAGTGAAGCTTCGTCTCACAAGGACAGAAACAAACACAGCAGCTGTTGAAGAGATTATCGTCTCCCTGCAGAGCGGAAAGACGGAGACAATGTCCAGCTGCTCCACAACAATGCAGATCTCCCCTCTGTCCTCTCATATGAGAGCTATGGGAGTAATGGGAGTAATGGGAGGTATGAAGAACATGTCACTGGTTGGTGTTCTAGCAGCTGCTGGTGTCTCTCTGACATGATTGGAAACCAGAACCAAAAACCTGTAAATCAGAGACATGAGGAGCAACTTCAGACTGAGCTGACAACAACACAGAGCTCATCAACAGGACTGCTCGGATATCTCAGGCTCAGTTTTTCCAGAGTGTTCTGAGCACTTCTAATCTGGATTAAAAACTTGATGTTTTTTCACCAATGATCAGCTCTCAAGAGAAAACTGGATCAACCTGACTGACCGACCCAGCTACACCCTTAAATATCTGAAAACGATCAATAACATGTCAGCTGTGCATGTGTGAACAGGTCTCCACCTAACATGAGAACTAATCCATGAATTATGTAATAAGGACACAATCCATCAGTCTACATGGCATAACAGTTACATTTCTTATGCCCTCCTCATCGACTGACTGCAGCATTACAGCACAACATGTTGAAAACTGTTGTTTTCTTTGACCAAAATGATAGATTTTTTTTCTAATATTCTGGTTACAAAACACGGAAAGGACGGTCGTGAAATGCCTTCCAGAATCAAAAACCATTTACAGTTGAGTTTTTCTTCCATTCATCTAAAAATATAATCAAAAATAGAGGTTAAACTCTATAAAATCATAAAAAAAGATTTTTTTTTTATCTGTTTCCAGCATTACTTTGTTGACACAAGACCCATGTGATGACTTAAGCCCGGTTTATGCTTCTGTGTTGTTTCATCAGCGAGCGATGTGTAGCCTGATAAGCACCATAAAGCAGTGGTGAAAATGTGCTCTCTTGGGGCCCAAAACACACACTAAAGTACACTCTTAGGGCACTTCGTCTGGCGCAGTGTGACCTCAAGGGAGCCATGGTTTACTTCTCCTTTTTGACGCTTCAGCAAGGTTCACTTCATGCACGAGCAAGTGGCCATGATGGCTGCAACTGCTCTTCCTGACAGGTATTTTAAACAATGGTGGGCATGTTAGAGGGCTGTGTTGGACCAAAATGACTTAAAGTAAGTAAAAAAGTAACTGAAGTCGTAGTTGTGTTCTCTCTGTCTCATTATGCTGACTCTGATGAGTCTGTGCTTCATGTAAACAGACACCTCATGGTGTCATTGGCAGGCCATGCATGTGCCTAAAGTTTGGTTCATATTGAAGTAGTGTGACCATGGGCCATACTGGCCAGCGGGCGATCATGCTTGTGTACGGCATGGTTTGGGTTGTCAGTTTGACTGTGCCCTTAGGAGCCAAAATGTGTGTTAAAGTGCCCTCCTGGTTGGCAAAATACATTAAACTGCCCTCTTGGTTAGTAAAAACGTGCAAAAGTGCCCTCAAAAACATGCCAAACTTAGTGCCCTCTTCATTGGCAAGAATGGGCTATATGTTCCTTTTTTTTTTCTTTTCAGTCGTGACTTCAAAAAGTCTGTGCACGTCGCTGCCGTAAAGTCTCCTCACCCTCCAGCTGTTGCACAATGGTTACAGGGCACTGACAGTGATCAGCACAAAGGACCCAAAAGCTCAACTCACGTTGAAAACAAAAAGACTCTTTATTGAGTAAAAGCTCAGAGTGAAGAACACAAAACCTCAGCCCTGCTAGAAGAACAAGAGAAAAATGACAGTATGTACTTAATACACATAAAACAAACAAAGATACAGACTTAGTGAAAACAGGACACATTGTGGATAAGACTGGCACAGACACGACGATCTGGTATAAGACAAAAGAGGTAATGGGGCACAGGTGAAAACACTGAGGGGCGGGGTTCACAGTTACGACTGTGGGAAAACATGAGGACAGTATGTGAAGAGACCTGACTACAGAATAAAAGTGGACATGACAACAGGAGAGATACTGAAGTAAACAGCACGGATGAGTAATGATGGACACAGTCTCCTTTCTTAAACTTGTGTGTGAAAAAAAAATGTGTGCCAAATGTAAAGTCATTGAACTGTATTAAAAAAAATGAACTTTCACAGAAATAGTTTAATGGATACATGTTTCATTGCCAAGGCTTCGTTTATAAATCCAACAAACATAAAGATGAAGTGAAAAAAAAACAACAGTACACACACTTTCTGTCTCTCTCTCTCTCTCTCTCTCTGTCTCTCTGTCTCTCTCTCTCTCTCTCTCTCTCTCTCTCTCTCTCTCTCTCTCACACACACACACACACACACACACACACACACACACACACACACACACATAGTTCTGTTTATATAAATGACAGTCTCCTGTTGTTTGTTGAATGACTGTGGTGTTATATTAAAGTTTAACACTTCTTACACTGAGGCCCAGCAGCACAGTGTGTTGTCAGTTTAGTCATTGTGTATTCAGTGCGTATCTCCTCTACACACTCAGGTGTGAATACATAAGAGTCAAAGCACCACACAGTTTGGACATTTTCCCTGGAGGCTGACACTCGGTTATCGTTTAGTTCTCAAGGGAGTGTTCAGCAGCTGAAGAAATAGGAGGCAGAAGAAGTCTTATTTATTTATTTATTTATTTATATATTTATTGTTTCTATCGAAATAAAGAAGAATAAACAAAGATTTACCCCTCCTTCATAAGACTTTAGGGTTTTTTCATCCCTAAAGACTCCCTGTATGTTATCCTGCATCACCTGCCAACTAACTCACTGTAGATATAAACAAGCTGGCACAAAATATTGGCTGAACTTTGATTTTATTTTTTAATAAAATATTTGAAAAGTCCTTTCAAAGCCACGTCAGCTGGAAGTGGAATCACATAAATATTGTTATTTCTGTCTGAAATGCCCCCATTTTAGCTGCCTTTTCTTTAAGGCCGGCCATATAAAAGCCCGTCATAAACAAGTTAGGAGAACCTTATGTGATGACCCCATAAATTCAGCAAGTCTTCAAAAGAACTTGTGAAGATCTCATAGAGTGGAGCATTTTGATCAGTTTACAGACAGATTCAGGGATTTCTACAACAAATGAACATTTAGTGCAGGGGTGTCAAACTCATTTTCACCAAGGGCCACATCAGCCTAATGGCTGTCCTCAAAGGGCCAGATGTAACTTATAAATGTAAGTAAATGTAATCGAATGTAATGTGAAATAAACGTAATACTCCTTATTTTGGGCTGTGGCTTTCGAAAACTTGCTCTGCTGCAACCGCAGTTTGCCTTTTAATTCTTGGGCAATTTGTTGCTTTTCTTGAAGGCTAGCTTTGGCGTACTTAGCATCGTGTTTGGTGTCTGAATGCCACCGCAGATTGTACTCTTTGACAACAGACAACGCCTCGTAACACAAAAGACATACCGGTCTTTCTCCTTGTATTCGCCTTCCCATCTTTCTTGAAACAGTCTTCCATCTTTATCAACTTTTCTCTTCTTGGACATTTTGGGATCATTATTTATTTCTCAATTCCACTCGTTGGCATTGATGTAGAAACACTGCTGTGTAGTGGCGGTGAGCCGTCAAATCGTGGGTATCATAGTCGACAGGCATTGTGGGAAATGTAGTTTTTGGTCAAAGCACACTTTTGACCTATTGATTTTTAAACACTCAAACCTTTTAAGCTCTCACGGGCCACATAAAATTACGTGGCGGGCCATATTTGGCCCGCTGGCCTTGAGTTTGACACATGTGATTTAGTGGTTTGAAAATCTGCACATGCTCAGTATGAACATCCAGCATGTTAAAAATATGAGGAAGCAGATTAGCCCCTCTCTAAACACGCCACTCCCAAAAGCTAGGAAAAGTTATGTGAGAAAGGAGAGTTTTTCCAGTGATTGGGAGAACCAAGGGGAACACGCTCAAATGATTAATTTTTGGGTGCGGAACAAATGAATCAAGAAAAAAACCTCTGACCATGAGAAGAAAGATGTGGAGGTGCTAAAAAACAAACAAAAAACAAAAAAACAAACAAAAAAAACACAATAGTTTACCAGAGTGCAGATGGCCCAGTGGTTAAGGTTGCACTCCATATAGGCAAATAGGCAAAATATTAGCAGTTCGAGTCCAAACTGTGGCTACTTTCCTGCATGTCACTCCCCGCTCTCACCCTGTTTCCTCCTCTATCCACTGTCCTGTCCTTTCAAAATAAAGGCATAAAAAGCCCTCAAAATAACTTAAAACAAACAAACAAACAAACAAACAAACAAACAAAAACAGTTCACCAACCATCCACTTGAGGCTGGAAGAACCTGAGCTCATGTCTCTTAGAGCAGATACAGAACAATGGAAGACTTCCTTATCACTGTCTTTTGAAGATCTTAAGATTGCAATTTTTGCTTAATCAGAGGCACAGTTGGTTTGAATGTGAGGAGGCTAAAGGCTCTCCTAAACCGCTCCTCTTCACTGAAATTAGATAACAGTGTTAAAGCATGGAAAAGAACACCAAGTTTGTCTGAAATGAGGCAGAGAGCAACCTGCAGCAGAGCTCTGTTAGAGGACCTGAGGCTGCGGTCAGACCCACAGAGAGTTATCTGTTCACAGAGACAGGCCCAGAGGCTGGAGACTATTCAAAGCTTCCACAACAAGCAAGAAAACCCTAAAATCAGAGCTCATCACAGGTCACACAAAGGGTTCATCAGTCAGACTCTGAGAGAAGGAGAGAAAGAGAGAAAGAGTGTATGTTTGTGGGCAGGCAGTGAGTAAGGAAGCAGTGAAGGATGAAAGAGAGCAAGGGAAGTATTACAGGAAGTATGCGACTCCTGAATCTTCCACTTAAACTCAATCTGAATGTTAAAACGGGGATGATGGTAGAGACTCCTCAGCTGCTGCGGTGAGGGCTGGGTCAAGGCTGTGTCCCCCGCCTCCCCCCTCTCCGCCTTCTATTCTTCTTCAAACAGAGAGGCATTGTGAGGCAGGTGGTTTCACACACACACACACACACACACACACACACACACACACACACACACACACACACACACACACACACACACACACACTCACATATATATGTGTGCACTCACACACACGCACAGTTTAGAGCAGAGAGGAATCTCCCAGCTGCCTCTGCTGCAGTTCATTCAGCAGGTTAGACCCTCATCAACCCCTCAACACCCGTCTACTCACCACCGCAGACCCCTCCAACCTCCACCCACCCACACCGAATGTTTGGACAGCGGTCGTTGAACGTCGGTCAGATTTAGCTCCAAACACCGTCAGAGGAGGCTCCAGTTACAGACAAACACCAACCATCAGAAGAGACGGATTCAAACCTCCTCCTAAACACAGAGACTCTGGTGACATGCTCACATTTGATTGGCAGATTATCAGTTATTGATGAGCACAGTGATATATTTGACCAATCAAATACACGTTCCAGTCTCACCAGCGAGCTCCGCAGGGACAGATGGTTGGAGGTAGAGGTGGAGATGAAGATGGAGATGAAAGTGTCAGTATCTGAGCTATGACACATTAAATCAGCACGTTAACCAGCTGCATTCAGAGCAAGGCGACAAGCACACAGGATATACTTCTTCTTACACTCAGTGTCAGAAAGATGGAATAAATCTTCAGTGTCTTACTAAGAGCTTCTCATCAACAAATCTACAGGCCATCCACAGGAAAAATGAACCATCAAAACAAAAAAATCAGACGCGAGTAAGATTTGATAGATCAGTCGGTCAGAAAGACCTGATTCATGAAACACGTTTAAACACTTGCTTACAAACTTCTCCATTAATACAGAGATAAAAACAAATAAACCTTCAATAAAGCCTGGAAACAGACAGTAAATATACATTAAGAAGAAAGACTTAACTTTTAAAAAGGTATATTTGAAAAGCCATCAGTAATTGGGTCTATCATTGTCTGACATCAGAACAAAAATGACATGCTATGATCAAGAGGCAACCTCCTGCCATGAGAAATGAAGCCAGTGCAGACGAGTTAAAACTGCACTTCCCCAAGCCTCCACTTGAGGCTGGCTCTCCAAAAACACACCTATTAAAAAAAAAAAAAGATCTTTACCGAAGATAACAAATTTCCGTAACTGTACAAGAGGTGAATAATGTCCATGTATTATACAGTTTTTGACTTTAATGTAGCACATCATGATACGATACTTTGACACAACATGAAATGATGTGTTAAACGTCTCTGGGAATAGATGTCAACTTTACCTAAAGGTCCCTGTGAGGACTAAAGTGTTAGCTCCGTTAGCCATGTCTCTGTGAATAGCATGATGCTACTCTGCCCTCTGGTATTCCCTCTGGTGCTGGGTGAGCACGGCTAGCTCGTCCATCTTACTGGAGTTTTATCTTTCACTCCCCATAACCATGGATGAAAGGACTGGTCAGTGTCATCTCTTCTTAGCCCACACCGCTGTACCAGCAAGTGTGTACCAGCCTTCTTCTCCTCAGCTCACGGGGGACACCAGGCCTAGCACCAGTTAGCATCGACATGCTACAAGCTGCTAACAGCTGAAATCTTTTTTGTAAACAAGGCAACAATGGTTACACATAGGCTACCTGGACAAACACAGGAACAAAAATAGTAGTTTGGTGTCCATGACCAACAAATGAGATATAAAAGGATCGACAAGCTCCAAAATACGAAGATAACTTAAAGAGAGAGAGAGAGAGAGAGAGAGAGAGAGAGAGAGAGAGAGAGAGAGAGAGAGAAGAACAATAAAGAGAGAGCTGCTGTGAGCAGTGAAAAGAGAGATCTGTCTTTTTTCTCTGCTGAAGAGGTTTCCTTTGATTTATTTTTTTTTGTTTGTGTGGAGGACACTGGAGCTGAACTATCAAAAGGAAAAAGACGTAAGAGCAGAGGAAAGCTAAACAGGAGAGTGATGGAGCACGGGTTAAGCTGTTTGTCATAATGTTCATTCCAACCCACATGCAGCAGTTATTCTGCAGTGATCTGATCAAACTTGAGAGTCCGTCAATAAAACGAAGAGTGAGGTTATGTTTGCTCTGATTGGTGAGGTTGGAGTTGGTAGATGAGCTCTGGTAGGACAGAACCAGGATTCACTAGCGTTACACCTTATGGACACATCTCAGAGCACGGGAACAGTAACAGATAGTCTGCTCGCCTTCTGGACACTGAAACACAAACTGAGTTTATTAAGTTTGACTGTTGTCACGTTTAAATCCTGAATTAATACATTACCTCATCGTTTTGCATCCTGGCAAAAGTTTTCTCGAACAAACAAAAATTGCATTAAAAAGAAGATCTGCTCTAAAAAACAAACCCGCTCTCAGCTAAGAGTCACTTCTTTAAAACTGGTTGATGGTACTCATGGGAAACGGAACAGGGGCTCTAAGGCTTTGTTTTGTGTAACTGAAAACAAACACACATCTTTATGAATACAGTGTCCTCTCAGCACTTTGTTTCACAGTCTTAGATGAGCTTTTCAGGTTTATAAAAGCCTTTAAAAGCCACAGTTTTCACTCATTTCTAATAGTCTGATCACCAGCAGAGTTCTTTTCAGGACATTACAGTTTAATCTGAACGCGTCTCTCTGCAGAGAGTTAATCTTGTTTCCCCGTGCTGTCTGTCTTTGAGTTGCCTCCTCGCTCACATGAAAACTTTAAAAAGCTGCACTTTGTTTAAAACAAATGCAAGTCTGAGCCTGCCGGGAGGCGTCAACTGATCTGAAATCTGATCTCTTTCACTTCCAGGAGCTTTTTGACAAACGTGCAGAAACACGAGCAGACGGGAGGCAGCCTGTGTCTGATATCATCACACTTGGCGCTGTACAGGCATCGCAGATCTAAGTGGATTATCAGAAAGGAAGAGAGTCCTGAGCAAACAGCAGAGCATTCTGGGAAAAAGTGAGCCCGGCTGTCAATAAAGGGAAGCAGAGTACAAGAAAAAATCTCCTCAGGGATCAAAAATATCATCCTGAATGCAAAAATAATTTGATGAGAATAAAACAGCAGGATAGAGTGATAAGATTTAGTTTTTCTGCAGAAGCACCAACAGTAACTGAGTTACACCACTTTCACAACAGTTATATTTACATCACAACACAGTATATAGTTACTGATATCCTCACAAAGCTTCAGAGCTCATCACAACCACAGAATGGGAAATCTTCAATCTGAATTACCTCCACAGGTGTTTCATAAACTACAAACAGGAATCAGTCAAAAGTCTGACTGTAACCAAACCTCTTTGATCTTGTGTTCAAGTCTCTTTACTTGTCAAAGTTATTGTAAACTTTTTTTTTTTACAGGGACAAAACCAACAGTTCAAGTAGGCTCCCTGTTAGCATCTCACTGGTCTAGGTGCATCCTGGACATTTTCTCCAGCAGAGCTAAATATACTTCCCCTGTTCCAATTAGCATAAAAATCTTCAAAAGAAAAACTCATGGTTACTTAAAGAGGGGGCACTCTGCTGGATATAAAATGACAATGCTGAGTGTTCAAACTAAATGTGTGCAGATTTTTAAACCTCTACATATTTATATGTTGTAGAAATCCCTGAATCTGTCTGTAAACTGATCAAAACAATCAGTTCTAAAAATAGCACGAGATCTTCATGTGATTTTAATGAGACCTGCTGAAATGATGAGGTCATCACATAAGGATCTGCCAACTGGTTCATGACACATTAGAGGGCTGGGCCTCAATCATCAAGGTCTGCTCATAGCCCCTTGGCTAAGCGCCTCTCGAATGGTAGCTTGTTGCAGCAGCTCTCTCTTTGTTGTCTTTCCTCCTTTTTTTCCTTCTCTTTTCAGTTTTCTTCATATTTGGAGTCTGTCATTACTTTTTTATGGCTCATTTGTTGGCGACTGACACCAAACTGGTGTCTAATTTGGATTTAGATTTTAATAGATTCTTTTGTTTTCCAGCCCTGCCGATTTTTTCGTATTTAGTTTTTCTAACCCAGAGGTCCCCAAACTACGGCTCGCGGGCTGGATACGGCCTGCCTACACATATGGCCTGGCCCCCTGAACAATACCAGAGACGCATTATGATTTTTTTTTCAGTCTGGCCAAGCAATCAAGACTAATACACACATAGAACGTGACATTCTATGCCACCCTTCTGCAGTCTGTGCTCCTATCAGTGTAATTTTATTTCATTAATAGTGTTATTATTTATTTCCTGACTTTTTTCTGTGAAGACACCAGACAGGTTTTTTAATATTTGGTTATGTGTAGCTTTCTGGGAAACACTAAATGTTTATGTTTAGGCATCCCTGCGATTGTCACACTTTGTCTGTTACAAACTGACCCTGGCCCCCATCAGAGAAGGGAAAGTTATGTGGCCCTCACAGGAAAAAGACTGGGGACCCCTGATCTAAGCTGAGCTTAAAGCTGTGATTTTGTGTTGACTTTTTTTGTTGAATTAAAATAAAGAGTTCAAGTTTCCACTTTATGCTAATCCTGTCACTGAAGTAGTTGATGCCCGAGTCAAAGTCACCAGAGCCAGGGTACAAGCCAAGTCACAGACCTTTGGTTTGACTTAAGTCCAAGTCCTGTACTTTGAATATAAAACATATGACATATGATAAAATGACCACATAATCAAGATAGTAAGAGAAAAAACCGACACCTTAAAAAACTTACTTAAAAAATCTCCCAACAGAGTACCAGAAACTTGCTTGTAAAGTTTCTTGGATGTCTTAAAAAAGATATTAAACAAGTCTATTTTTCTCACTCCAGTGGATTTTTTTTTTGACTTGTGACTTTAATGTGGCTCATATTCTAATTATGCAATTTTTATGCTAAAAATAAGACAAAATCTTGCTAATATTTCATTTTTTTCAGTGACTGATGTGAGAAAGGCACAGCAGGTCGGAATCAAACCAGTGCTGCCCACATGAGGACCATACACTCAACTCATGGGGCAGAACTGGAGCCTCTAATATCACTGTTTATTCCACTAAATGAATTTGTTGCTGGGTTATTCTTTGGCTGATTTAGAAACAGCTCAGGGTGTAATTTACAGCACAGCACGAGTGGAATAAAAACTATCATGAAAACATGCCTGACTTTAAATCTTTAATGTTAAACAAATGTAAAGCTCTGGTGTTTTCATCTCCGGTCGTAGAATGCTGTGCTATGGTCGTGGAAAGCAACATGTCAAACCTGACAACATATCTCTTCCTGTCATCTCCGGTTAAGCTTGAATATCCTCCTGCTGGTCAGGAGTTTCTTTTACTGTACCTCTGATGCTGAACATCAGCTGCTGAGGAGCAGGGAGAGTTTAACTCCTCCATCTAGGCTAACCCTGCTGTGTATCTCAGGCTCCTGGACCTCTTTTAGTCTGGTGGTTGTTTTGACTTTGACTTATCTTCATCGTCTGGATGTTTGCACAATGACTTGTATTTATCTGATGTGTGTTTGACCTGCTCTCCTTTTTGAGTTCTTTTTTAATGTTATTTCATGAATATTTCAAGGCAGTCGAGTCTTTGTTTGTGAATATTATTAACTTGAACTCGGCATCCTCAGTGTTTTGACATTGACTCTCTCTCCCTCGTAATAGATTTACTGCATGAAATATATTGGTTTTTTTAACTAACAGAGTCTCAGAGATTTTCCTTTAACTGTAAAGTGGCTCTCAGAGTGTTTACGAGTCCAATCAACACTTATTAACACCTGAGTGTGAGCAGATGAAGCTGCAGATGGACACACACACGGTGTGTGTGAGAGAGCTGAGAGTTAAATTAACACCACGGTTACCTGACAGACAAAAGGAGACACTAGCTCCTTCTCCAAACACACACACACACACACACACACACTGCACTTTATATATATGTGTGTGTGTGTGTGTGTCCATGGGGGGAAGGGGGGTCGGACCCTGTGGAGAGGGAGTGTGTTAAATGAACAGGGGAGACGGCTGGAGGACAGATGGGGGACGACTCTCCTTGTTGTTTGCTGCAGCTTCAAACACACACACACACACACAAACACTCTCTACAGTGCTTTGAAGAGGATCAGTGTGTGTCGGTGAGTGTGTTTCTATGCTGATGAGTGTGTGCTGGCTGGAGCTGGTCTGAATATTAATGAGGATCGTCACATTAACGGAGGAAGCCGTGAGGTCAAGGTAAGAAACTTTCTGTTTAAACTCTTTAAGGTCGGAGGATGAATCAGTGAAAAGATTCAACAAAGACTGAAGATAAGATTTCAGGAGCTTTAACTCAAACACCTGAAATCAGAAAACCATGTTTCTCAGCTGTGTTTTGATCTGTCTGAGTCTGAAATCCTATGTTGTCGTTGTTTTGATAATAAAGGGATCCAAAAGTGTCCAGCTGCACCACTGAGTGTGAAAGCTCCTCTGTCAGTGTTTTAATGAGGTCTCTGTGAGTCGTGTTCGTCTGTCAGATTGTTTCTGAGTGAACACTGATCCACCTGCTGACGCTCTCATTTGTCTGGAGGATGACAAAGATTGTGTGTCTGGTTTGGGTGATTTCAGTAAATCTTTTTTAAACACCTCAGATAAAACCTGTTAGAGTCTCAGTTTGTCAAACAAAGAGTCATACCAGTGTAGAGACTGCTTTTATGAAACATGAAATAAATCAAAGTAAGAGATTAATTTAACAGGTGGTTGTAAAAATTTGAGTCCTGACAGGTTGAGCAGGACTACTGTTTAATGTTAGATATTAAAATTAAAGAGGGGTGAAGTTCTTTTTAAGTCTTTAATCTGTCCGACTTTCTCTCTAGTGTTTTAGAAAACTCTTATCTTAGCCTCTGTCTGAAACACTTTGTCGTAACTGCTGTCTCTTTAAGGCTCTCTGCTCAACAATCCACCTTCCTTCTGATTGGCCAGCTCTCTGGAGGCCTGTCAGGGGCCGAGCTATGGGTGGATCTCAGTTTTTGACCCCTCACCATGTCCTAAACCAGTCAGGAGATCCATATGTGATGACCAAACGAGAAATGGTTCTCAAACATTTTTACCTGATAAAATAACAGCCAAATGAAACAAAAACAGGGCTCTAAATGAACTTTTTTCATCACCAGCCAGTGTTCTGGATAAGTTTCTGAAGTTACCAGCTAATCAGAATTTCCAATAGCCAATTTTTTTTCCCATTCAAAAAAAGATTATGAGAAAAGATTGAGAGCAACTGAATTCATTTGATCATTTTATTACCTGAAGCTTTAAATTAATCTTACAATCAGGATGGAACGTTTATCCAATTAAAATGATTACAATCTAGTGAAACTCCAGCACATTCAGAAAGTTTTGTAACATTTCATTACTCATTAGAGGCAGGAGCTGTTAGGACTGTCTGTTTGAATTGCAGCAACATCTTTTGGCTGGAATCGTGCGCACACTGTCCTGATGACGTGACTCTTAACAAGGCGTGTGTTTGTTTTAGAAATGAATGGAGATCGGATCTTCTTTTAAACACTACTTTTCTTTGTTTAAGACAACTTTTTACCCAATACAACACTATGAGGTAAGGTTTTTATCAACAGGTACACAGTGCTGTTGTTTGAAACTTTGGACCCGTTTATACGTCAACGGTTTAAGGATGAAACGCAAAAGTATTGTTGCGCAAAAGTGTTTTTGCGTTCAGGCCTCTTGTTTACATGGAAACGCTGTTCTAGCCGACCTAAAACGCAGTGGAATTTTCTGCACACTGCAGCCTCCATTGCCATCTAAACAGCAAGCTGGAGTTTTAAGTGGAAATGCTGACGTAATGCTCCATTTTGCGCATGCCCATTACACTTTCATTGTCACTTTCATACACTTTCAACTTTTAATTCCCATGCGCGAACTGGTCAACAACAAAATGTGCAACTGTTGCTCCACTTCTGCGCTCAAATAAGATTTCTTATATACACCAGATGATCAACCCACCTCGTCTTCAGTAGCAGACTACCAAAAGACTCTACAGTTATATTGCCACCTACAGGCCTTGATGCATATACAGTGTTTTCAGTCCCTCAGCGTTTCTGTATAAACGCAGATTTTTTTTCTCCGCATTTTTTGCATTTTCGGGTGAAACGCTGTGAAGCGTTGTCGTATAAATAGGGCCTTTGTCTCCTGACTCGTCTGAAAAACATTTGTCAGAGAGTGTGCAAACAGTCCTCTCTCTATAGCTTTCATCACAGGCTAAGATGACTGCAGCATAGGTCTTAACTGTAGACAGAGCAAGGTTCCTCTCTCTTAAGAGCTGGAGGAAGGTCAAAACCTGGGACAGGGAGCACTAAGCGGGATCTGTATCCCTCTCAACACACCAGCACTGAAAGCCCACCCCACTTTGCTGCATAGCAGGCTATAGTGGACGAAGCCCTAGCACCCTGTATGGTTTGTAGCACTGTGGGAGGCAAGCCTAGTCTCTGGAGATATACCCATTCAGGGGCCAATCCCGCAGACGCTGGCCCAACATAGAGAATTGCAGAATCTTCCCGTCCAGCTGGGAGAGCGCGTCTCTGTGCCACAGGAGCTGCCAGGGACTCCCTGACAGCAGGTGGACCATTGAAGGGAACCATCATGTGCCTGCTCATTCTGGAGCAAATACAATGACTGCTAAACACTCCTCCTGAATACGAGCTAGAAGGTGAAGGGATCAGAGGGACTGTGGGAAGAAAGTAAAGGAGAGCTTTCAACCAGGGCTTTGGTGAGAGAAAGCAACTTTTCCCAGCAGTGGAGCTTCCTGTCTATGGTTATCATCTGTCCCCTCTTTAATAAACGCCTGTTTGCTGTTCATAACATGCCTATTACTGGGCTACAAACCGTGAACCAACTGACTGTATAGCTCTGCTGTTGATGTCTGGATTGCAGGACAGGATGTTGCTCCACTCTTCTCTATCAGAGATTGTTCATTCTTCTTTGTTGACTCTGTCCACTCAGTCATGGGCATGGCATACTCATGTATTGATATGTCCACGTACTCCTCAAAAACTCTTGTAGGCAGTGGGATTTCTTTGCCAGTCAGATCACGTTTCTGGTACTGCAGCAGACCAAGCACAATCATATTTAGTTCCACAAAAAACCACATTCTCCTCCTGTTGTATCTGAACATTGAAATTATACTCTGCCTTTTCCTCCATGTTTTGAATCTGTTCAGCTTTGTGACTCAGCATTCGTGACTCTGATTCCACTGACAGCAGATACCGGCAGAGCTTCTTTATTTCTGTGAAATCTTTTAGAGCCGCTGCTCCTGACACACAGTAACACTCACTCGCTCTGCCGGGATCAAACACGTTCATTCAGCTTCAGCGCTCTGTAAAAGTCACTCTATAAATACCAGCTCTTCATGATAAAAGTTCAGTGACAGGCTGACACACTCGAGGAGTGGGGATGTCAGGTTTTCTCTTTTCGTGCATTAGGTTTTACGATCTCTGACCTTTTAACTGAATAACCAGTGGCTGTGCTGCCTCCAAAACAGGTCTTGACTTTTATTATTCTCCTTTTTTTAGTTTCTTGTTAGCCTTTGGTAACCACAGAGCTTCACAGTTTTCTTTTGAAGCCTGGAGACTCCACACCTGATGACATATACTGACACATTTAACAGTTAAGAGCTTTTATTGTGAGAGATGCAACGTTTGACTGACAGGATAAACCACACACAGATTCCTCTTAATGTCTGTTCATCTTACAGGAACACTAACAACATGTCCACAGTTTGCGATCCTTCTGTTCCAAGTGACAGTGTATGTGCAGGGCGCTCCTTTGAGTTCTCCTCACAAAGAAAGATGTCTGATCATAAATGTTGAACATGTTTAATATTAGCTATTGCTGTCATGTAAGTGTGAATACAAATCCGCCCAGTTTCTGAATAGTTATTCTCTCTTAAGGCCCATTTATGCACAATGTTAAAAATGGATGCAGTGTTCATTTTGTTTGTATTTCTACATGTTTCTGTAAAGCTTACAGATATAAGCCAAACAGAGCAGTACCACCGGAAACCATGGGGGCAGTGTTGCTGATACTACCAGATACATAGTTCTAGTGACACACAAAGAAGAAATAACAACGACGGAACTTTTTGAAGAAAAACTTTGCATGTTGGTGAGGAACTTGCTGCTCCATTTTTTATGTAAGAAGTACATTAGCAATACCTCCTCCACAGTCACCATATTTGTTTTTGAGTTTGTTGTTGTCATAAAGTTGGGAAGACACTTCACCTTTCATCCAAGATGCTTTTTCAGTTCCAACATGTTGGATGGATAGATAAAGATACTTGTTCCTGAGGGGACAGCTCGGGGCTTTTTGCCCTTTTCTGTCCATCACTGTGGGGAGGGCAGAGGTAGAGGGAGGCAGACGACTCAGGAGGTTACAGAAAAGGACCAAGGCACCAAAAAATAAAACCAAATCATAAATAGAGAATCAAATAGGTTGATCAAAGAAATAGTAAAGAGGTGTCAGCTTGAAGGGCTGTGAGGGGTACCCACCTCCATCTGGGGTTGGGATCTGGGGTAGGGATGAAAATCCTGGTTAGGGTAGTGGGTATGGGGTTTTGGAGGTGGGGACTCACCTCCCTAAATATATTAGACGTGAATTTTTCGTTCTTTTTGTCTTTTTTGTGTTTTTTGGCATTTTTAAAAATATTTTTGGTCTTTTTTTTGCTTTTAATAATAAATGAATAAAAACAAATTGAGGTACAAAAGTTAAGATAAAATAAAACGTGTGTGTGTGTGTGTGTGTGTGTGTGTGTGTGTGTGTGTGTGTGTGTGTGTGTGTGTGTGTGTGTGTGTGTGTGCGCGTGCGTGCGTGCATGTGTGTGTGTGTGTGTGGCGAAATATCCAAAATGCTGATGAGGGAAGCAGGTGTATATGTTGCTGGAGAAGAGACAACAACCACTGTGAGGAGTTGGATTCAATGAGTAGGTCATAGAAACCCATCTCAGAAGGTCCCTCTCCTAAGGGTCATTATCGTCTTGAAAAGGCCATAAACCTCCCACTGTCATGTGAGGGGCTGTGGTCACATGATCCCACGTGTGGATGTTTAGAGAACTTCCTGGGAAGAGTGCTTAGCACTGCATTGTATGTGGCTGAAAGGTTATGCCTGAGGCCACCTCCTCTGTTCAGAGAAGGTTTCTCCAGTTTGGTGAAGATGGCGTCTTTAACTCCTCTCTCAAACCATCTTTCCTCTCTAGCCAACACCTGTACATTGGAATCTTCAAAAGAGTGCTCTGTGTCCTTTAAGTGAGAGTGAACTGCTGAGTCCTGACCAGAGGAGGAAGAAGTGAAGTGGTTGTTTTGTTGTATGTACAGGTTAAAGCATTCCTCACTGCACTGTACAGCATACATACACCACATTTCTCTGTGTCTTGGAATTTTGTCCTTGGGATGGACAAGCTTCTGCCTCAGAGTGTTTCCAGGCTTTAAGTGAACAGGAACGTGATGTTTTCCAAAGATCCTCTTTATTCTTTTTTGTTCGAAAAGGACGTATACATTTTTGAACGAAAAGGGAGTATAAATGGGCCTTTATGCCAAGAATTCACTAGATGTGTCTCCGGTCTGACACTGCTCTGTTGCTCTTTCATCCGTCAACTCACACTGGCTGCATGTTCAGTCCGGCAGGTAGCAGGACCAACAGACAGCTGGAGTCACAGACTGAGGAGCTCCCTGAAAAGGGTCGGTGGTGAATAATAAGTCAAAGAGCTGAGAATTTATTGGGCTAAAGCTACAGTCTGCAAACTGAAAGCTGCTGAAACAGTCACATATATTCTCCCCGAATGTTCTGTTTATTATGTTCAGAAAAACAAATCACTCACTGACTGTCACTGAGGCGAAAAGAGAGAGACTCAGAGGCAGAGCTACCTTTCAGTGAGTTCAGTGAAGGACCAACTGAAAAGAAGTAAACATGCAAGACTTGGAGTCACTAGCCTCAGTCACACACATACTGAAACATAATCGAATTGAGACCACCATTAGTGAATGTTAAACCAGTCAGCTGAGTGAAATTAAGTTGGATATATGAGCAGATTGCAAACTGACAGCAGCTTTTAGAAAAACCACACATTTTCATGAAACCTAAAAGTTAAAGAAATAATTTTTACTTCCTTGATTTTGGAGACATGAGAAGGAGCTGTAGGGGCATGCGTGAGTGACACAAGACTTCTTTGTCCTGTTGGTTCAGTCAGTACTTATCACTGACATGAAAGGGAGAGGAGGCTTGGGTGACTCTTATTAGTAAGTGATCCAGTTCAGTCCGTTCACCCAGATGACTCATTTGTTTTGAATGAGTTTTTTTTTTTTTTTTTTTTTTTTTTATGAAAGACACAGCACTAGTTCTTGTGTGGCTGTAAAACATCAAACCTGTTGACTGCTGGCCTGGCTCCGCTCATTATGTTCATTTTTTTGGTAGTCAAGCTAAATATGATCTGGTTTTGACACGGTTTGTTTTATTTTAAAATGCTCTGGAATATGGCAAAATAAGGGGGCTAGCATATCTGCTGCATCCGGCTCTGACCTGCCAGAGAAGGGATGCAGCCAGACCGCAATGGAGCAGATCCAGTATGAGTCTACATGTTGCCTTAAATGGAAACCTGTTTGATCTGATGCCATGATGGAGCAGAGCCTGACTGGAGCTGCATCTGGTGTATTGTAGCCAGAATTATACCATGAACAGGTCTCCAGCGTATCACAGACCAAACATGGCGAGACAGACAACTATACACACACACACACACACACACACACACATACACACACACACACACACAAACACACACACACACACTTACATCTACAGGCAATCCTGAGTGACTAATTAACCTGATTAGTGTGTTTTAAGCAACGCTGTGGGGGGAGGATAGACAGAACCAAAGCATGCACAGAGACTGATTGGCCACACACTGGTTGGCCAATCATTGAGAGCGCTTTTCTCCATGGAGTCTGTAAAATAACTTCTGCTGACTGCTGTTATAAGTCTGCTTGCTAACTAATCACATGATTGTACTTGATTCTGATTATTCAAAACCTTTGACAACCTATAGCGACTCCAAGAAGCAAAATAGCCGCTGAGAGGCAGAAATCTGTCCAAAAAAAGTGTTTGACTCTTTATTGATGAAAAGAGATGATCAACCCATGGTAATGTAGACAAATGTAATTTCTATGAATACAGTATCTCCGTCCCTATCCATCAGACCAGCTATTCACTTAATCCAGTGGTTCTCAAATTTTTTACACCAAGTACCACCTCAGAAAGTACCTGACTCTCCAAGTACCACCATGCTGACTGATATTAATCAAGTAGTGCAGTCAGCCTTAGTATTCAGCTAAACCTATGCACAGTTCAATAATGAGGTGGAGGTTCTATTCTCAATAAGCATTTTAATTATTTCAAACAATAGAAATACACAGTTTGAACATTAACACCATGCTTAAATGTAAGACACTAAAGAAACTGTACCACAAAAATGACTCCATTCAAATGTATGGCACCTAAAAGTTAAAGAAAAATTCTACTTAAATAGATGTACAAATAACTGTACATGAATCCAAATTTCATGTAGTTGGAGTGATATTTCCTCACTGATTTATACCGTTAGCTGCTGCCAGCAGATGCTCTGGTACCTGACTGGTACTAACCAGTCAGGCTCACTCTCCTCCTCTTCAGTTTTCGTGCTTCAATTATTCTGAACCTGATCAGCACTTTTTCTTCCCAGACTGAAGCCATAATATAAGTTTAATAATTTTGCCACCTCCACCATCCACCTCCTGCCAACACAGCCTGTATTACCGTGCATTGTAGGTAATGGTCAGTGTCAGCAGCTGTAGCTTTATTTACAAAACTGCTGCTGACATCGACGAACATGAAGACTTAAACAAAGGTATTACATTTTCATACATAAACCTACTGCATCCTTATATATTTGATGGTATTACATGTTTAAATTTTAATTTATTTTATCTATATTTAATTCTGTGATTCCTCCGCATACCTCTAGTGGGAGCCTGAGTACCACTAGTGGTATGTGTACCACACTTTGAGAAATGCTGCCTTAATCAATGTGTTCCCACAACAAACTCAATCATAAACAAATAAGAAAATAACAACACAAATTTTACAAACATGTTCAAACATGGCAGAGAGAAGAAGTTAACCCATAACATATTAAATTAATCCATAGGTAAGAGTTAAAAGACTTACTTCTGCTTGTTGACAATGTGGCAAAAGTGTTAATTTCCTTAAGCATGCATTATCAAAAGGCTAAACAATATTTTTATTTAAATCTGATCCTGTCCTGCACTATTCCATCTTCAATCAGACTGAATAAATAAAAAATCAAATTAGTGCGTTTCTCACTTTATAAGATGAAGTGTTACAGCCAAAGCAGAACTCTGCTGAGAGTTAAAATGATGTCAGAACTTTGGAAAACAAATCAAGAGGTTAATATTTGGAGAAATTATTCAGGAACTATTATCATTATTCTGAAGTTAAAATGCTCAATAACATCTTAACTCCTGTCTGAACTGCAGCAGTAAGGATTCCGGAGCCTGTAATGTGTTTTAATCTTGACTGTCATCCAGTAAAATCCAGTTAATCCAGAAAAAGTGTCCCTCGTTCCTGAGCTGAGCCCAGGCTGAATTTGAAACACATCTGCAGAAACACACACACAAACACACACACACACATTTGGCTGGCAGTGAGGGGGGTGCGGTTTTGACCTTTGACCCCGGCTAATGTGCGTTAGCTTGAGGAGCTCTGTGATGAAAACATAGGAAACTCTGATGACAGTTTGAGCCTGAAGGACGTTTCAGTTTCAGTCTGATGAAACTGTCAGAAACATCGTACAGATCTGATTCCTCATCCTGCTCCGCTCCTCGTTCACCAGCCTCCTCCTCCTCCTCCTCCTTCTGTTTCCATGACAGCAGCCCCCCATACAACCCCCTCCCCTTTGGAGGGCAGTGTCAGTTTCCCTGTTTGTGGATTATTTCCTGCAGGAGTTTTTAAATTCAACCTGTCTACTAGTGGAGCTGCTGCAGTCATGACACACACACACACACACACACACACACACACACACACACACACACACACACACACACACACACACACACACACACACACACACACACACACACACAACAAAGACCCCTCAGAGGTTCCTCCTCCTTTTCTCTGTTCTGAGACGTTCAGAAATTGTCAGAAGCTCTAAAATAAAAGGTTCACACATTTCCTCAGAGGCTGCGGTTTATATTTTCTTTAAGAGCAAGAACTCAACACACACCTCGACATGCTATGTTTGATCCTGTTTACCTTTCAGTCCCTGCATTAATTTTCAAATCCTCCACCAGTGCTCAGGTTTCTCCTCCCTCCAGTTAGCTTCTGGTTGCACTTCATTTCCATGAAAATCAGCTGCAGAGACCGAAACCTCCTGCAGACAGTAAATCCATCAGAGTTTACAGAACTCCATTTATCCTTGCATGAGGAAGCTGAATACTGTTACATCGACTGTAGTGTGGAAATGTAAACTCAAGAGAAGCATCAGGACAAGTGGATGTTGTGAAAACGTAATGATTTCCATATGAGACAGTAAAAACCTTTAGCTGTCTCGGATCTTTAAAGCCTGTGCAGAAGTGTTCAAAACTGCAGTTCATACCACAAACACACCAAGCCACAACAACTGATTCAACAGTAAAATAAACATGTTTCCAGCCTGGGTCTGAATAGCTCATATCTCTGTTAGCACACACTGTACGGGGGAGATTTTATTCCTAACTCATTATTTTTGAAGTTATGAAACTTATAAGTAAATGTCTGGTTTGAGGGGGGGGACAGCTGACCAACAGAGGAGAGGAAGAGTGTAGCAAAGCAAGTCTGCTTCAGAGTGACACATGAATCTGGTCTGCTTTGGACTAGGCTGACCTGAGGAACCTTAGCCTTTATTGTGACAGGCATTGCTGACTCAAGAAACTTGTGAGTCGATTCATGAGATATCTTCTTTAAATATCTTCTAAACTGCTGAGTTCGAAAAAAAATCATCCACCATTCAGTGTTTACTGATTGTAAATTTAGTGATTAAGCTCCAAGCCATTTTTTGAACCAGTCTTTATGTTTTTGAGCTGGATGTTGCTGTTTGGACTTTATTCTGTCCTTCTGGAGCCTCCATAGTAGATGACATGATTGAAAATTTTAAAAAAAAAACCCAGAAACCCCTTATTTCAGCCTCCGTCTGAAACGATTTGTTTTAGCTGCTGTCTCTTTAAGGCTCCCGGTTCCACAAACCCCCTTCCCTCTGATTGGCCAGCTCTCTGGGGGCCTGTCAAGGCAGAGATGTGGGCAGACCTTGGTGATTGAGACCCGCCCCCTCCAATTTTAGGAAATTCCTGAGCGATTACCTCATTATTTCAGCAGGTCTTGTGAAGACCTTGTACTATTTAAGAGTGGGGCGTTTTGATCAGTTTACAGACAGATTCATGGATTTCTAGAACATATGAAGATGTAAGAAATTTCAGGACCACCAGTAGATTATCTTTAAAGATTAAAATGGTTCAACAAGCTATTTCGTTCTCAGATAAATCAAATAAATTCAGACATTAACATGAAATAAAATAACTTTGATCTCACAGTTAAAGACAGTTCAGCTCTGCTGAACTGAAATCAGCAGTATTTCAGTAGCTGATGATCACTTGCAGTTTTAAATCACAACCTTATATTTCAAATCATTTTCTGTCCAGATTCAGAATGAAAACAGTTCTTACAAATAAAATTGAACAAACTGAACCGCAAAAGCATTTTTGGAGTGTATTTTGAACCACTGGTTAAAGGGCTTAAACTAAAGGTTATTGTTATTATGCAGTTGTCTGCTGATGGTTTATCTCAGATTGGATAAAAAAAAACAGCCTGAAAAGAAGAAAAATGCCATCATGTGCTCATCCTAAGGTGTTGTGGAGAAGCACAGAGTGCGAATATGAGACTCTATTACTCCTTAGAGGTTACAGCACTCGGTGTACTCCGCTTGAAGACAGCTCCATTATTTTGTCCACACAGCCAAACAATCTAATGTCTCTATTTATCTCTGCAGCCGCTGATTTTTCTTCAGGACAAGTTGCTGTGATGAAATGTCGGAAAATAAAGGAGATAATCTTCCTGAGTGAAAATCTGTGAGGCAGGCTGAGGTTTGCCAGACTGAGCTGTTCTCTCTCTCTCTCTCTCTCTCTTAAAGCTGTGAATAAATGCTTTTTATTTTGTGCACTGAGAATCTGTAGAGTCCCTCTGGTGCAGCAGACTGCAGAGAGCTGATAGGATGCTTCTCATCTGCATATACACCCTGAACATAAATACAGACAGACAGCACAATCATCCCTGCATGGAACAAACAGACACACATCATTAATGTTAATGTAACATTGCTGCTGAGCTTTATCTGTGGTCCAGCTTCCCTTCCCGCATTATGTCCATTGTGTGTTTCTCTTGCTACACACAAACCAGACATATAAATTCATTATGTCACACGCCTCAGCTCAGAGGGCCAGGTGAAAAATGGCATTAAAACCCAATCGATCAATTCCCATTCAGACAAAACGATCTACAGACATCTGGTATATGAACAGAGCTGGTCCTCGCTGCACTCTTTGAGATGATATTTGTTCATGTCAGTTTCTGCACCACATGATACGGAGACACTCAACACCCCACCTGATGGAAGTGTGCTGTTACGCATTAATACAGAGTCCATTATCCATTTTTCCTACCTCGTTTTGAAAGCACACTGCTTTTGAAGGTAGTATATAGTCTGACTGCTCTGTTCAATCTGCTATGTAGCTTCGCTTGTTCCTGTTTTGGAACATATAAACAAATGGACAGTTACCTGTGAGATGATGGTATCACCTGCTCAACAACTAGATTCACAACTCGTCAGAGCAGGTGATGGTAATGCTCCCATCACCTTAGTGATAGTGCTATCTGGCATGAACCGAAAAAGAAGAAAAGAGTTAGTGCCGTGCATTGTGGGTATACAAGGTAGGGTCTTTTTCAAACAGGCCAGGCTACCCACTACCCCTTCGTTTGCACATCCTCACAGAGTGTCTGTCATATTAAGCCCATCCCAAACTGATAAGCGGGGATCGGTAGTGGGATATGAAACCCTCCACCAGCGACTCTGCACTGATGCCGACTTGTTGAACACGTGCTTCCCTGATCGTGTCCGGTGGTAGTCATGAGTGAAGCCACCTACAAATATAAGTACCCGTACAAACATAACTGTCACACAGACGTTTAAGACTTAAAATGTACGTAGTTTTGAATTTCCATAAAGCTCTATCCCACCTTGGTCCAGAAAATATCTGATGCGTTTATTGTATTGATAAGTATTTTACCATATTTACCTGAATATCGGAGGATCCTAATATAAGACGACCCCCATCTTTTCAAGATCAAACTCTTCAGAAAAACTCTGGTAACCAAAATTTACTTTGTTCAAAAAAGCTATTTTTATTGGAATTCTGAGAAAATCATTGAAATAACAGAGACTGATTTCATTTTTGACTATAAATGCAATCACTAAGATCTGTATTTGAAATGCAATGTGGATAAGAGCTCTGGTAATGGGCATGCCTTTTGTTACGTTTATCGATAAACTAACACACCCTGCTGGCCACTTTAAGGACCATGATAAGCTTTTCTTTTACAGTTAGTATTTTTCAGGCAGTCTTTTTGGACGCGCCATCTTCAGACGTTACACTCAGTAACTCCATATTTCTTTGGCTGCCCGACGGTTGTGTAACATTTGTGCTGCATTGATCATCATTATTTTAAAATTAATGTCATAACTTCACCTCAGTTGTCTGTTAACTTGCCAAAGTTTTGATTCACTTTGCTCCGGACGATCACCACGCCTCTCCATTTTTCATCTCTTGTCACTCTGCCGTGATTGACAGATGACCGCACCCACAGCAAGGTCACTGGCTTCATAAAAAGTTGGTGCCGTCTGCTGCTTCGGTCGTGTAGCGACCCTAGACAACTATCAGCATTTGTCAGTGGTTGGACCCTGGTTGTAAGGTGACCCCATTTTTTCTGGGAGATCTAATCTGCTCAGTTTCCAATCGCTGGTGGATCAAAGCAAAACATGCCACTCCCACAAGCTGCTGCTGTGAAAAAATGGCAACACACAGTTCCTGTTTCTACCTGAAAGTGGGAGGTCTGTCCCCAAGCTTGCTGCTGTATTTACTCTACATCATGATGAAGCTGACTTCACTCAGCTACGAGTGTTTTTGGTATAACAGGTCTTTTTTTGACATACTGCAGCTTTTTCTCTTCTTTACAAAGCACATACTACATTCAGTCCAAATTGGTACATACTGCTAGTCTTGTAGACGGCTTCGAGAACAGCCCATATTCTGTCCAAAATGTGGATATGGTCTCTGTGATGTCACCCATTCGCCTGAAAAGCAAAATTTTAAAGCCTGTCATCAACAGTGGGCTTCGTGAAAAAGTTCACATGAAGTAAAAGGCAGGTCTTTAGTCTCCGCAGACAGCTACAGGGTGCCCACCTGTCAGGCTAGTCAGCCATGCCCTTATATGGGCAGAACCCATAATTTATAGAAAATATTTAAAAAATCCCCCTGTACAGTGCCGATCAAGAAATGAGCTGTTTTTTGAACCAGGCTCAAATTTGTTTATTTTTGCTGTAAATGTTGTATGTTTTGAATGGGTGTGTATGTGGTTTTTGCAGCCAGTCTCCAGTGGACACTCAAAGAAGTGCAGTTTTTAACACTTCCTCATAGGACTCAGATTTTTAGACTGGAGGTTGCTGCTTGGGTTCTAACTTTGTTAGTTCTTTCTCTCTGCATGAAATGGATTGTTAACTGCCATCTGCTGTGGATCTGTGACACATTACTACAGCTGTGATCATTTTTTTGTCATCAGATCAGAGTACTTTTATTGGGCCAATAGTTAATCAGCCCTAAATCATAAATCCTGAAACATACTTTTCCATTCGTCCACTTTTTGACTTTGACATCTTATGTAACAGAAAACACTCTTTGATATGTTCGGTGGAGTATTTAAAAGTTTAACCTCTGAAAAACTACTTATCTTACTTGGTTAAAGTTAATGCTTTTGTTCTTTCCAGGAATGTTGACATCAGTCTGTTTTTTTTTTCAGTTCAGCTCAGTTTTTTTTAAGGATCAACTAGAGGAATCATCCAATGTTTTTCTCAAGAATGCACACAGACACAAGCGTGTGTGTGTGTGTGTGTGTGTGTGTGTGTGTGTGTGTGTGTGTGTGTGTGTGTTGTTACATGTTGAAGCATTAAATTGGCCACCTGTTGCTATCCATTCGTAAACGCACACACTCCCCTCATTCTTTTCTTGCTCAAGCAAACACACTGAAAGAAAAGACCTCTCTCTCGCTCTCTCTCTCTCTCTCTCTCTCTCTCTCTCTCTCTCACACACACACACACACACACACACACACACACACACACACACACACACACACACACACACACACACACACACACACACACACACACAAACAGAGTATTCCAGGCATGTCAGTTCCTGTCTTTTGCGAAGGTTGTGTTTGGCTCAGTAATCTCTGGAAAAATGATCCTGCTCGTTACTTCCCGCCGCCTGCCAGTCGAGCGCGTGGGCAGAGAAACCCTAAGGTCCGTCGCTACAGCAACAGGCTGAACAGACCAAAGCCAGGAGCAGAGGGAAGAAGAAAAGACCTACTGCATCAGGAGAATAACAACACATGAGGAGATCTGACAGGAGATGTAAAGAGGTCAATTCTGCAGACGAAGAAGAAGGAGGAGGAAATAAACACAGGAAGCAGCAGGTAGGAACAGGAAGCGGAAAGATATCACATGATTTAAACTTCAAACTCCGTCACATGCTGGTGTTTATGCTGCAGTAAGATGTGAGGACTGTTGTTTCAGGAACGTGTTTACTTTTTTGTGTCATCAGCTCTTCTTAGATGAACACTGTGTAAACGTCTGTGAAACAGGAGATCAGTTTCTGGAGTTTGAGAAGTGAAATGTTGTCCAATTCGGTTCTGAAAAGGGATTTCAGCTGTTTGACAGTTCAGAGTCTCCTTTGTTGCCATTTCTGTGTCACTTTAGCACCTGTGCTCTTCTATTTTAGAGCCATGCTGTTGTAATCTGTGCAAAGTTTTGTTTGTCATTGTCTCTCTGAATTATGTAAGGTCTTCACTAAAGAAGTCTTTTTCTGGATGGCAGCATGTTGCTCCTAGACCTGTATGATCAGCATTAATGGAGCCTTCACATATGTGTAAGCTCCCCATGTCATAGACCCTTATGATCCCTGTACCCTGTAGGAAACTAGTTTGGAGCTGTGAGCTGAAAGCAAGCTGGCTGCTCTCGCTCCTCTTTAGAGTCCATGATTTCCAAAAAGACTCTCAGGTTTTGATTCAGCTGACGGATTTCCACTTCCACTCAGTCCATCTTTAACAGGCTCTCCTGTGTTTCTGGCTCATGTTTATCTATGTTTTCCTCTTTGCATGGTACACTTTTTACCTGCTTGCAGCAACAAACTGGGGGGAGGGTTAGTGATTCGGAGCCCATGCAGTGATTTCCATTACAGCCATTTCTGTTTTTAATGCAGTGCCTGAAGATCATCATTAGAAAATAATTGTTTAAGTGTGAAGTGAAGCACCCGTCCCATTATGGACAGTGTATTGAAACAGATGTCCTTTAGAAGAGATTCACAGCACTACTGATTGGCTGCAGCTGGTCCTGCAAAAGAAAATGTTGCAAACTCTAAAGTGAGTCCTTGAACTCTGTGGCCACCTCTGAGGGTTCTTTGGTGTTTTAATAATAGAGTTTGACCCTCAGGTTTCCAAGCAGTTTCTGATCGTGTTTTTGCTTCTGTCACATTTTTCCTGACTGTGGTCTCATTTTTCACTGCAGTATGAAGTCCTGCTCCTCTCTGGGTTCAGGATAACTCAACAATGTCTCCTGAGCAGTATAACATCATCAGAATGCAACGATTATTACAACATTATTACAAGATATTTACTCTTTATAAACTATTTACAGTCAGTACTGTCCCTACTGTTTACACAGTTTACAGTCTACACTGCAGAGGCATCATGTCCATCTGCAGAGAAGTTTCTGTCAGTAATGAGACAGAGAGCTGAGCGGCTCTGAGCACAAATGTTATGCCTGCAAGACAACGACAAGGGAAGCAAAACTCAAAGAGTTTTTGAAGTGCAACTAAAGGGTGTGTGTGGATCATTCAGGGCTTAATGAAAGCATTAAAGAGCGCAGAATTATTTTTGTTTTTCAGAATTTAGCTTTAGCTACAAAGAAGGCATGGGAATCAAAACAAAATGCTCGCATATTCACTGGCCTGTTTAGACATTTGTACCAGCTGGTATTGGTCAGCTGAATTCTTTGTCTCTTGGCACTGGCACTTAATCTTTTTTTTCCCTTGTATCTTGTATCTTTTTATCTTTTTTTAAAAAATCTTTTTTATCCTGTTATCATCAGTGTTGTTTTTTGTATCTGTGTGTCTGGAGCTGAAAAAAAAAACTGCCCTGTAGGGACGATAAAAGATACCTTTGAACTTTGACCTTTGACCTTTGACATGTTGCTGACATAACGTTTGATGCATTCAGGTATCTTTGGAAATCTGATGATTACCCCATTTTTTTCAGTTTTTGGATTGGACAAACGGTTTGTAAATGTCAATCATTTAAAAAGAAGTGGTGTTTTGATCCTGCAGGAGGGATTGGGATCCTGAGTGTTCATACTTCTTTCGGCTGGTGGAAATGGTTTGATATCAGTCCTGCTGCGCATTCAGCCAGGGTGCTTTTGTTCATGCCTTGGCTATGACAGCATGGATTAATACCCTGAATATGACACATGGGTAATTATATTTCAGAAATATTTTTTAGTTGTGTCTTTTCATTTTAAACTGTTTTCTTGAAATTTGGCTTTAATCCTCAGATTTCAGCTCCTTTTTGCAAGTAAATAATGAAAAGTCTTCCTGCTCTAATACTTAAAACCTCTCTACACCATCTCTTGCTTTAGTGCTCCACTACAGGGGTTCCCAGCCAGTTACTCACAAAATAGCGGTGTCAGAGAGCAGTGAACCCCTGCAGTGAGACCACACTAATAAGCAAATCTAAAAACAGGCAAAAATGAAGAAAAACAAAAAAAGGATGAGGAAAAAAACACTCAATTTAACCCTATTTTTGTCTACATTTATGCAATAATGGAGGAAATATGCCACTGTAAGTTATTTTTGAATTTGGAAGGCATTTTGCAACCTCCCTATTAGTGTTTTGCAGCCTTCCAGGGGGTCCCAACCCAAGAAGAAGAGAAGAAAATGGTAGAAAGCAGAGTAGAAAATTACAGAAAAGAAAAAGAAATACAGTTGAAGAGGAGGAGGAAGAGCAGCTGCCAGGCTCTGACTCTAATAAGTCCGTTATGAACAGCTGAGGTCCTCCAGAGGAAGTGAATGGAAGCCTGGGAAATCAGCCTGTGTTTTCACACACACACACACACACACACACACACACACACACACACACACACACACACACACACACACACACACACACACACACACACACACGCGAACCCTCATGCACACATGGCCCTGCTGGCTAGCAGCCAGACCACGGCACTAGGGGTCCAGCAGAGTCCGGTAGAGTCACAGATGGAGCTACAGTCACTCTGCTGACAAAGACAAACGCTTCTCTGTCTCCTGTGGTTTCCTGTGCAGTTTCCCTCCAAATTTACAGCAGAACACGTGAAATGAATGATAATAGCGATCCCAACAGCCCCTCCTTCATGCAGGAACAACTCAGAAAACACTAAAAAAAAATGTGGTTGTTGTTTGGAAAAACTTGTGTTTATAACACAGGGTGTGAAAATGAAGACACGCAGACTTCCTGTCTGTTAGGGGCGGATTACTGTCAGGACGTCCAACATCAGAGAGTGACAGGTCAGAGTGAGTGTCAGCTGATCAGGTTTCATGTGTGTCTGATCTTAAAAAAGCTCTGATGTGAAGTGAGTTCACTGAGGGTCAAAGATCTGATCTGGGACCTGCTAGAAGGACTCTGGTAATCAGAATGTGTGGACAAGAGCTCAGTGGCATGTTTACTATGCCGGATTGATAATTAATAAATGTGTTGGCTTGAAGGGAGGGCTTCAGGTTCCCCTGACCTGAGCTTTTATTCTGAAAGTCCTCTGTGATAAACTAAAAACTGTACTGAGGGCTGCAGGATCAGCTGCAAGATTTCCCACTTCTACTTCCAAATGTCACTTTTCAAATAAACAGGATAAACATGTTAACATGGACGTCGTGGGCAAAAAAAAAAAAAAAAAAAACGGCTCCCCCTGGTGACTGGCTAAAACGTAAATAAAAAACTGAATACAATCATTTGCAAATACTGTTTAGCCTATACTCAGCTTAATACACTACAAAGACAAGATATTTATTGTTCAAACTAAAACACTTTATAGTTTTTTTTGTAAATATTCATCTATTTTGAATTTGATTCCTGCAACACATTCCTAAAAAGCTGGGTCAGGCTCATGTTTCCCACTGTGTTCCATCACCTTTCCTTTTAACAACACTCACTAAGTGTTTGTGAACTGAGGACACTAATTGTTGAAGCTTTGGAGGTGGAATTCTTTACCATTCTTGATTGATGAACAACTTCAGTTGATCAACAGTCCGGGGTCTCTGTTGTTGTATTTTGTGCTTCATAATGCTCCACACATTTTCAATGGGAGACAGGTCTGGACTGCAGGTAGGCCAGTCTAGTAGCTGCACTCTTTTACTATGAAGCCACGCTGTTGTAACAGGTGCAGAATGTGTCTTGTCATTGTCTTGCTGAAATAAGCAGGGACGTCCCTGAAAAAGACGTGGCTTGGATGGCAGCATATGTTGCTCCAAAACCTGTATGTACCTTTCAGCATTAATGGAGCCTTCACAGATGGTCAAGTTAGCCATGCCATGGGCACTAACACACCCCCATACCATCACAGATGCTGGCTTTGAGACTTTGACCTGAGAACAATCCAGATTGTCCTTTTCCTCTTTGGCCTGGAGGACACCACGTCCATGATTTCCAAAAACAGTTTGAAATGTGGACTCGTCAGACCACAGCACACTTTTCCACTTTGCATCAGTCCATCTCAGATGAGCTCGGGTCCAGAGAAGCCGGCGGTGTTTCTGGGTGTTGTTAATATATGTCTTTGTCTTTGCTGGTAGAGTTTGAACTTGCACTTGTAGATGTAGTGATGAACTGTGTTAACTGACAATGGTTTTCTGAAGTCTTCCTGAGCCCACGTGGTAATATCCTTTACACAGTGATGTTGGTTTTTAATGCAGTGTTGCCTGAGGGGTCAAAGGTCACGGGCATTCAATGTTGGTTTTCAGCCTTGCTGCTTACGTGCAGAGATTTCTCCAGATTCTCTGAATCTTTTGATGATATTATGAACTGTAGATGATCAAATCCATCAATTCTTTGCAATTGTACGTTGAGAAACATTGTTCTTAAACTGTTGGACTATTTGCTCACACAGTTGTTCACAAAGTGGTAGACCTCAACCCATCCTTGCTTGTGATCAACTGAGCCTTTCAGGGATGCTCCTTTCATATTCAATCATGACACTCACTTGTTTCCAGTTAACCTGTTCACCTGTGGAATGTTCCAAACAGGTGTTTTTTTGAGCATTCTTCAACTTTCTCAGTCTTTTGTTGACCCTGTCCCAGCTTTTATGGAACATGTTGCAGGCATCAAATTCAAAATGAGTGAATATTTACAAAAGAACAATAAAGTCTTTTGGTTTGAACAATAAATATCTTGTCTTTGTAGTGTATTTAATTTAATATAGGTTAAACAGGATTCGCATCACCATGCAATCATTGTGTTCTGTTTTTGTTACACAACATCCCAACTTCATTGGAATTCGGGTTGTAAAACTGCAAGCAGAATAAAAACATGTCTGGTTGTTATGATCTCAGTTGTCTTATCCACCAACTTGGACCAAAGTTCTACTGAATTCTGACAGGATCACAACAGTTACAGATCTGTGTTTTGGACTTAAGAGAGATAATGCTAACTGGCTATCTTCAGCTGTTCAAACACAAAAAGCGTCCTTGCAAATTAATTCTAGTTTTTATTATTATTATTATTATTGTTGTTGTTGTTGTTGTAGTTGTTGTTGTTGTTGTTGTTGTTGATGTTCTTGTTATTTTTGTTAAATAAATAAACCCATTAGATAAATCATTAATGACAGACTAAAGACATTCACCAGAGCACACTCAGCTGACAGGCACCAGTTAACAGGGTCACAATGAAAACCAGTGACGGCTGTGAGCTTTGAAATGTGATGTCTGTGTCCAACTTCAGTGAATCAGGATTGTTCAAGTAAAGTGCTCTGAACCCAGTTATAACAGATTTATTTATCTATTCATTTTACATACGCAAACTATTACGGTGAGAAGTTGGTTTGGAGTCGAGGTTATGACCAAACAAGATGACTAGGACTCAATATGGAGACAAAACAATAAGTAAAAGTTTTATTTAACAGAAACATATTTCATATTCACAATAAAACTACAGTACATTGTCAAACCATTAAATACTCTGATTATCAATCCTGACATACAAAATCATTAATATCCTGATTCTCATATTCTTAGGAGGTTTTCTGGCTCATTGACGCTGGTTTATGTCTTCATATTTGATGGTCCTTACTTCTTCACAGATAATGCAGACAAACATCCAGTGACTTTTGTGTTTAAACTCCTCCCAGATGTGCACGCTGGTTTTCTCCACTAAAAGTGTTGGTCCCACTGAGTATCTGTCCGCTTGCTGATGTCTTCCATCCACGCACTGATTTCTTACAGAGCTGGAAGTTGTTTGACTTTTGTCAAAGTGAGCCTTTTTTTCTCAGAATCATTTAACAAACCAGAGATTTAGAAAAAAAAAGTGTACTGTTTTACTGCTGCACATGTTTGAATTTAAAAATAACTTAAATGAAACAAAACATTAAAAGCTGAAATATTGTTTTGGCCATTTGTTGTTTTTTGCCGCATCATTCATTATTTCTGCATCTAATCATTTGCTCTTTATGATTCAATTTTAAATTTTACACTATTACTCGAAATACAAAATATGACCAATTAAATAAAAGTCATATTCCAACTCTGTCAGTATTAAATTAACCTTGAATCATCTTTAAAGAAGTAGCAGAGCTGTGTTTTAGTTTGAGGTCAGAGTGCAGCGTGGACACAGGCAGGCTTTGAGTTAACAGCTGATCCTGGAGCAGCTCAGATTTATGTCTCTCTCAGCTGATTCAGACCTTTGATCGGCTGTAGACGTCTCCGTGTCACCTTTCAGGAGCCTCCGTGTGTTTATCCTCTGCTGGCAAACTGACTCCAGGTCAGAGACCCTCACCACTCTTTCGTCTGTTTCAGCTCGTCCTTGCCGACATGTCCTCAGCTAGAGCTGCAGCCGTCCTGCTGCTGAGCGTCTTCCTCCTCCTTGTGCTTCACGCTGCACCCTGCACAGGTCAAGGTAAGGTCGCCTGGTCCATGTGACAAAAATGAACGTTCTTTTAAATTGATTCAACAGACAATGACCAATAAGACTACTGATATTATTACAACTTGTTTATCTTTTCACTGAGACCCAGTGAACTCCTGAGTTTACAGTAATGTTGTTATCATGTAAAAGTTTTCATCCGGTCACTCAGTCACCAATTTCAGCACACTCACTGAGTCATACTTCTGTGGATCAGACCATGAATGAGTGAAGATCACATCATTCAGGGCAGGTAGCGATACGTCTGCAGAGTAGCAGAGAGTCAAGGATACTGTTCCAAATACACCATACCATAGGCTTTTTGAAATCCTTGATCTGCTACCTGGACAACGGTGGATCAGGGGCTGGAAACTCATTGACTCTGTCTCTGACAAACTCTCTGCACACAACATTTTATTGCTATAGCAGCAACAACTACAATAAAATTCTTTGAACTTAATTGAATTGAATTGAATTGAATTGAACTGCTGCTTTTTATTAGCTTAAAGAAGCATTTCTTAAATGATTACAGACCAAGGACCACTTATCCCCCCAGAAAACTTCACAGCCCTGGAACAACAGCCCAGATAGCCAACTGATGTGATATAAACTGGCATCATACATGTACTGGCTACTAGTACTGGCTACTAGTACTGGCGCTAACGTTACCTTCCATGGTGTCCACAGTGCTCACTGCAGCTGAATCATCTTGCTGCAGCACCTTCTTCTGGCCAGTGTTAGTGTCTGCCTGTAGCCTCGTTAATGGAGTAACGTTAGCTTGACCGTTTTCTCTGGGGGGGGGGGGGGGGGGGGTTCAAGGACACTTTGTGAGTCCCGGCCAACTTGTCTTTTGATTTGTGTTTTTTTTTTTTTTTTTGTAATGTTCCATTAAAAAATAAAATTTACTCACTGTCAAGATGGACCACTAGTGTTCCATGTACCACAATTTGACAGGGGACAGGGGCACCAGAGAGACAAAATAAAGCCATAAATAAAGCACAAAACCCCCCTTTAAGGAACAGCACATAACCGATTCTGCTGCATCCATGTACAGTTTTGTTTATTTTGTCGGTTCACCTCTGAAATGAACTGCAGTGCCAGTCCACCGTATGCCCCCAACCCCTCTTTGTGGTGAGTTCAGATGTAAGCTTAAAGAGGATTACCTCGACTCGTGGAGAACAGACAGGTGCAGGGCTGACAGTGCAGGATCAGAAGGACGACCACAGGCCGTCTCTTTGGGTCAGGGTGAGGAGGGTGAGCGGGGTGAGGAAGGTGGAGAGGGCAGGATGAACCCTGGGATCATGGTTAAATATTTTTCTTAGCCCACAGGCTGCTGATCTCAGAGTTCAGAGCTTCACTGGTTGTTAACATTTAGGAGGGATCCAGTTCTGCCTCCTGTCAGCTTCAGATGACACATCTCTCCCCCTCCTCCTCCTCTGTCCTCCTCTCTTCCTCCTGCCAGCAGGACAGGCTGTAAAATAATCACCTTTTTATGATTTACTCTCTGCACTCTGTCAGTGCATTTTTCAACACTTTAAAGGAGATCAAAAGTCCCCCGTGTGTGTGTGTGTGTTTGTGTGTGAAAAGAAGCTTTAGTGCAGAGTAACATGAAGCTGAACGTTGGAAAAAGACATTGTGTGAGACAGTCTGGTGGACTGCTGTCTGTTTATCAGCCCTGTTTGGGAGGGATTTATTATATTTCTTCAGGCAGACACTGACTCCTATTAACTTCTGTATAACATCAAAATATATGAGCTCATTCATCAAACAGATAACTGAAGTTTCCATAAAAGACGGCTGAGCATCAATCAATCACTGCCTGGAGTATAGAAAATAAAAACCTTTGTATCCAAAACTCAGCAGCCTCATATTTCCTTAAAGAGAGGGCGTTGTGCTGTTCTTTTAGCCTTTATTTTGATTTACAGCTCAAATTCTATTTTTTTTTTTTCACATTGATGTTTTAGATTTTGGTGTCCCTTTAAGGCTCCCCACTCCACAAACCCCCTTCGCTCTGATTGGCCAGCCTTCTGGAGACCTGTCAGCGGTTGAGCTGATATAAAAATCCCTATTTTTCTCAAATTGATGTTTTAGAGGACCCTTATTTTAGCTTCTGTCTGAAACACTTTGTTTAAGCTGCTGTCTCTTTAAGGCTCCCTGCTACACAAACCCCTTTACCTCTGATTGGCCAGCCCTCTGGAGACCTTGGTATTAGAGGCCCAACACTGTGCAAATGTGCCAAGTCTTGAGGAAAAAAAAAAATCAAGTTAAGGTTATGTGTAGTGTTGTCTGGTCGGTTTGGATAAACCTGCAAGAGTCATGCTCCTCTCTTGCATTTCATTTTTTCTTTTGCCTTTTTGATGTAAAGAGCCAAAATGTGGTTTCTTCAAGGTTTATTGATGTGAGGTTAAAAAATGATACAGTAAGGATTAAAGAAAATTCACACACTTCCTGCATTTCCAGTTCAATCAGAATATGAATATACGCTGAATTCATACATCATGCTCACACCACCGTAGCATCGTGCACCTGTCCCTTATTAAGGAGTAATAAAGTTGGCAACCCTACTTTAAAGGGTCAAGAGAGACTGAAACAAAGAAGCTTGTATTTTTTTTTACTTTATTGACTGTGTATTCTAATATATAAGAGAGGAAACTACTTTTTACTACACTACATTCATTTACTTTGCTTTGACATGGTGTTAATGCTGAAAAAACTGATTGATTTCAGTTGTAATAAAGTTTTTATATCCTGTGTTGATTCAGTCAAGATTTAATCAGTGGAGCTCCGTTTTTATATTTAATTTTACAATATTTCAATCATAATTTTCTCTTCAAGTTTTCTGATAGCAGTGAATGATGAGTGAGTACCATTTAATCAATGTTATGTTAGAGAAACCAGCTTTGTGACATGGAGCGTTATCCTACAGGAAGTCTCCATCAGAGGATGGGTACACTGTGCTCATAAAGGGATGGACATGGTCAGCAACGTTATTCGGGGAGACTGCGGACTTTAATCCATGATCAGTTGGTACTAAGGGGCCCAAAGTGAGCAAAGAAAATATCTAAATACGTTCAGTTGCTGTCTTGTGATTGGCTGATTTGGTATTTGCCTTAACGAGCAGATGAACAGGTGTACCTAATTAAGTGGCCCTTATAGGGGAAGCACCAACATTTCTCGAAAGCAGCTCCTCTAAGAGACCTCCTGAACTGTCTGCAGACATGATTCTTCATTTCATTTGTGGTCAGGGGAAAACAAAGAGAGAGATGAAATCAGGCAGGAAGGGTAAAAGTCACAGAAACTGTGAGCAACAGAAGAGGAATCAACAAAACTGTGCAGGGAGTGAACATCTTACAGAACACGATACGAATGTTTATCAGGACTGAAAAAGGTGTTGCTGACCTGTTTGTGACCCATAAAGCAGCAGCATCAGGATCAGGTTTCTCCACAGCCTCTTCAGTTTCACCTTCTAATCATGGAAACACACCAGCCGCCTGAACGACAATAACTTTTCTTATAGCCAAAGGCTCACCTCCTCGTGTGAGCGGGCCAATCAGAGAGCAGCAGAGCAGCCAGAGGGCCGATTTAAATCAGGGAAGCAATCATCATGTTTAAAGCTGCAGCATGAGCTAAAATTATCACACATTCACAGAGAGAGATAGAGAGAGGTTCCGTTTGTCTCAGTTTCACTCCAACGTCCAACACAGTCCCAGAAAAATCTCCAGTAAAACCTGACATTAACAGGTTTCTCCTTTAAACAGCAGGGTCCAGATTTCAGAATGATTAAACTTGCTGGAGCTTTTTCACTGCAGGAAAAACCCTGAATGTGCGTCAGACAGGTGGAAGAGAAGCAGACTGCAGATCGGTGTGGGACTGCTGCTCATGTCTGGGGACACACAGTCGTTTCCTCCTTCTTTCAGTCATCTTCCTCTCTTCTTCTCTTTGAAGCATTTAAGCTTTGATTAGATCTGGCTTCTTTGTCTCCAGAGCTCCGTCAGTCATCTTTCATTTTATATTCTTAAGTTCTCTGTTCCTAAACCAGCAACTCAGGAGTGTATCTTTCCACTACTGAGGGATGGATTTCTTCTCAGGACTCTCGTACAGTCAGGGACTAACGTTAGAGGCTGAGTTTTTCAGATGACATTAAACTCAGCTTGTATGACCTCTCATATCAGACTGAACAGAATTTACACCAAGTGTACCAAGCTGACTAAGATCACACTAACTGTGTCGGATCTTAACACGCTAGTTTCACAGATCATCTGTGGAGTAGTGAGAGCTGACAAGTAAAGATGTTTATCAACCGCAGGAACTTGAGACTTTTTGAAGAACTGTTTACCTTTTGACCGCAGGAACTAGGATCTAAATTTAGTTCTCAGGTAGTTGATCTACTTCTTGAAACAGCCCTGCCTGGGTGGTAGTACTTTCCAGTGGTCCAGGAACTTTGGGGGTGGGACCTGTAAGCTGTTTCTGATCACTGGAGCACTCACTGTTTTTATTTATTCCTCTGTCCACAATAAGATGACCCCCAGCTGTGACTAACTTGGTCTAATAACTCCTAAACATGTTCTTCTTTGAGTCTGATAGTGTAAATGTGTCCCTGTCAGTTCTTCTTGCTGTGAGGCTGCAGCGCTAACTGTTATTCCACCATGCAGCCCAACAGCATCACTCTTAAGTCTGAAACACTGGTTGGTTGAAACTGTTTCAGAAAAACCTGTTTCTGACTTTTTGGAACTGCTCTGCCACTTGAGCTTTTCTACAACAACTCTGCGTGCAGAGCAACAAAGCAGGCTGAATATCCTTCATGCTAACAGGCTAACTACTGAGTTTCACATTAAGATGCTGGCCTGTCTTTGCCTTCTATGGTGTCATCTCACTGCCCTCTTCTGGTCTGGTTGTGTAGTGCAAATACTTTTATTTTTTCTCCCTACAGCACTTTCATTTCCTTTAGTAAGCTTTCTTGTCTGAGTTCCTACAAACACACCTGCCCTGATTTAGACACAAAAGTTACTCCCAGGTGCACACAAAGTCTTAGCTTTATATTGGTTGTAACTTTCAGATCTGAAGTTACAGCCAAGCTTACACCAGGCTAGTGAACTCACCCCAAAACACCCTTTACCCTTTATAACATTTTTGGTATTGGTAGAACCTCTGAGAGAAAGGATGATGGGATTTTAAAGACCTGTAGGGACTCTAGGGACAGTCAAACTTTTGGGGAGTGTGAAGTTCCTCTGGGGCCTGTGGTCCCTCTGGACTTTGTACTATCTGTTTCTATGGAGACTCTTGTGAGTGATGTATTTTGGTACTTCAGTAATTCTGGGAACTGTAGTTCCTCATGTGTCTGGTCATCTCGATGGCTCTGATGATCCCTAGTTGTCCTTCAGATTTCTCAGGCGTTCTCACTCTCAGTATCGTTTATTTCAAGCATCTGTGAAGAAGATATGGACAGTCCTGAGAATTAAGCGGAGGCAGTAAATCTTCATAGTTAAGTCGGGCCTGGATGAATGTTTGAGTGTGAATCCTCACTGAGCGTGCTCAGTGGCACTCAGCTGCTCATTGTTCCTGTTGATCCCGCCCCCCCAGCTGTCAGATTAACCCTCCACTTGCTGTTGTCTGGCTCTTCTCAGATAACACTTAGCACCTCCCGGCTGTTCTTCCTCTAAGTGTGACTCTGTTGGCGTTCCTGGCGTTCCAGTACGGCGCTCCATCCTGGAACTGCCGGAGGTCCGAGGACGGGTCTGTTGTCTCTCTGTCAGGACCCCCTTTGAAAACAATCCCTTCAAATTCCAGCTGACACTCGAGCCACCCGCAGCTTCACTTCACCTGCGCTCAGAGCTGAGAGGTCAGAGTTCACGGCTGGCGGTCTATACACAGAGCGAATATTCCCACTAATAACTTTGCTGTAAAGCTGGAGTTCAAGCAGAGTTTGATCCTTTAGACACCAAATAAATCTTGCTGCTTTCCAGATAAATTTCTAATAAAAAACTGATATGAGCCACAGAGGTGACGTCTCTGATGACTTCTACAAAGGTTAAGGCCTCCAGAAGTGCTGCTGGAAAACAACCATCATGATACTCATATAGAGATGTACAAACATCTGGAAAACACAAACTGAGGTGAAACTACACTGAATTCTGCTGTCAGATCAAAGTTTTATATGTGTAGGAGGGGAAAGACTGACGTTAACACTGAAGCATCCGTACGCAATGCAAAAGCAAACAGACCATCCACACTTATGGCCATGTTTCTTTTTTACTTGCGACACAGCCATTCAGTCAGTCAGTCAAACACATCATGGGGACAGAGGGTGATGGTGTGCATGAGAAATACTGCCTTAATTTCATACCTCATAGGGGCTTCAACCTGCTGACATGCAAACATTTAGTACCTCTGAGGATTTTGTACTCGTATTTATACAAAAACTGAACAAACACAGAGGTGTATCGTTAAATATATTACAAAATTAACCTTCAACCTCTGGTCCCCCTCAGTGGAGCTTAACTTTTCTTTTTGTTGTCTTATCTTTTTCTCTACTGAACGTCCTGCATGTTTTACAATTTCACTCGATAGCAACAGGTTATTGACTTCCTGTTTGTCCAGCTGCCTCCATGACAAACGCCCGCCACGTGGCTCACCCAGCACCGGAGGCCAGAGGTCAAACTGTCGACTACTAATGTCTCACCAGAGACCTGAGACACTTAAATAAATCTTAACAGCTGGCACACGCACACACACACTCGGTACACGGGGGGGGTTGTTAGTTTGAATCTAACCTGGGTCAGCAGTGAATACATTGGAGATCAGCTGTCAGTCAAATGTTTCAAAACTTCCAACTCTGTCATGTTGCTGAGGCACCTTCTACAAAAAAAGAACAACAATCTTAGTTCTGCTTAAACTTACAGCTGCTTTCCACACCTTTGACAATAAAATTTTCATACAGAAGCTTCATGATAACAGGTCTTACTCTTAAATGGTTTTTATCTTACCTTGGAGATATAAAGTTTCATGCTCCAATAGAAAACTTTTAACCAATAGCTACTTCTGGAGTTCCTCAGGGGTCAGTTCTTGGACCACTCCTCTTCTATTTATACTTGCTCCTGCTCAGTACAATCATGAAAAAAACACAACTTCTGATCGTCTTACTATTTGTATGCTGACTGTACTCAATAATCAATTTTTCTCTCTTCTCTTTATCTAAGTTCAGATCTCAGACTGATACACTGACAAACCTGAAGTACTTGGAGTCAATTGAGAGAGTCCATCTATATTCTGAGTCAGAGTCTTTGAGACAGAGTGATCAAGTCAGAAATCTTGGTGTAACTTTGGATTTGGAACCTAAATTTTAAATTTATAATTTAAAAATATCTCTCTATACACTGAGACTGTTTGTTCTGTAGCAGTCTGTGGAGTCTTTAACCTTTTGTGTGTGGAGCATAAGCCACAATCCTTCATTTAATCAGGCTTTCGGTGTCACCTTGTCTGTCTTTAGTTGGTATCAGAAACAATGTTTGGTGTTGTTGTGTAAAACAGAATTCCTTCAGAGAAGGCGAGACTCTCTGCTTCACCTTAGGTTGTTGTCTCACCTCGTTCGGGATTCCATCTCACATTTTCCTTTGTCTTCTTCTTCTCCATACATGATGCTCCACGTGCTGAACATTTCTGTCGTGTGGATCCATGAGATCTGGGCAGAGCTGCTGATGAAATACTGACTGACTTTGAGTTACAGAGACCATATGAATCCATTTACATGTATTTATCACTTATTTATTCCCAATGTGTGAACACATGTAACTCAAAAACAAGTCCTTCTCTGTCTGTCTCTGTCCGCTCTCACAGCATGTGGAGTGATTTATATGTAAAAGACAGCTCAACAAAGAAAGACATGGTTTACACCCAGCAGGGCTCCAATGTTCCACACTATTTACTTCTCCTGGTTAGTGACGAAACATCACTCACCTGAGGAATTCAGTTACTCGAAACATTGGAGCCCTGCAGTGTGTGAGCCGTCTCTTTCTTTGTGCAGGCTCAGTGATACTCCTGCTCAACTCAGCGTCTGTCCTCTTAGGTCTGGATGTGTGTGTTTCTTGACTTCCGCAGACATGACTGTTACAAAGAATCAGAAACATCATGACATGTTCATTTTAAGTTTTATATTTGAATTCTGTGTTTTCAAGATTAATGATTCCCTTTTTGTGAAAACTTATGAGTGGAGGTGAATATGGATGATATGCCTCTATTATAAGATGTGAAGCCATGTGCTGACACACTTCACTGGTGCTGTTGTAGTTGTGAGACTGACTTTATGCCACTCCTGCTGAATAAAACACACGTTAACTGTACCCATGAAACACTTAAAAAAAATCCTCAGTTAGCTGTTGAAACTTTTCCTTTTTCTTACTTCAATTAACTAATTAAAAGGACCGCACAGTGGTGCAGTGGGTAGTGCTGTTACCACACCTTGCGCCCAGTGACAGGATGGATAACTCTTTAAACTAAATTTAAATGCTCACTTGCATACATCTGCATAATAAAAACTAACAGCTGTCACAGGATATCTGTCTGAGGGATATTTATTTGACGTGTAATTTTGTTTTAACGGAGGGGCAAGCTTTAAGACCAGTCGACCATTTGCAGTCATGTGTTTAATGTGAAGTTATGCACTTCGGTGGACAGCAGAAGTCGTTGTGTTGACATTAGACAACGATGCAATGTGGTTGAACATATGTTCAAGGTGTATTTTGGAGCCATAGGAGACAGTAAAGGTATAGAGTTAGCTTGGATGACCATACGTCCTTTTTTGCCTGGACGTGTCCAGGTTTTGCTCAGCGTGTTCTACAGACCATTAATATTTATAATAAAGTGCTGTACTGGGCCACAGGAATTATTCTGACTTACCTCCATGTCAAGAGTATGCACACCGCATGTGTCATAATGCGATGACCCAGGCCGCTCCTTCTCTCAGATCAAAACAGAAAACATGTTCTGGCTGCCTGCGCTGCGCTCTCAGACAGAAAATGCTGAAGTGTAAAGCCCCGTTTCCACCAAGTGGCACCAAACAGAACGCATTTTGTAGTGTTTCTGTTGACTGAAACTGGGACAGGTCCCAAAATAACCGAACTGTAAATGCACCTTTAGAAACGAACTGCAGAAAACAAACCTCTCTTTTCATCGTGGTTGTGACTGATGGGAGGCAATATGTACTACTTCCAGAGGCACCTATGTGTCAGTTACAAATAAAATGTATGTATGTATGTATGTATGTATGTATGTATGTATGTATGTATGTATGTATGTATTTGTGTATGTGTGTATGTGTGTATGTGTGTATGTTTTGTCAGAAAAGGAATGTTTTAAATAAATCTATGGTTAATATATAGGTTGTCTTTGAGTATCTTGGGGTATTCCTGCAGTCTCTCCAAGTGGCTGGGTATGGTGTCGGGGTGACCTCTTTTGGGGTTTTCAGAATATTATCACCCTACCCAATATAAAACAAGTATGGATGACCTCTCTTTTTCTTTTGGACAAAAAACCCCACTAAAGTATATTTCTATTTTTCTTTCTGTTTAGCAAAGATTTTAAGGCATTATTTTTGTTTTTTGTGCCAGAGAAATCTGTTTTTGAGCAATGGTCTACCTCTCTTGTCTTTTTATTTAAACATGAAGTGAAGTATTACTTATGTTAAGATTAAACAAAGTTTTTACTTCAAACAGGAAAGCCATGTTTTAAATAAATCTACGGTTTATAAAACTATTTTTTCGTCTGAGAGTATCTTTGGGTATTTTTTCAGTATCTCCAAGAGGCCGGACAGGGTGTCCTCTTGTTGAGTTTTCAGAGTATGGTCGCCCTAAGTTAGCACACTGAACACAAATGTCAGTGACTCAGTGAATCTTGGTGTTATCGTCCTGTTCGTATGGCTGTACTGGTTCCTTCTTTAACCAGTTTCTGTGTTTGGACATGATATAAAATCCAGCTCCACACCTGTTTATACTTAAGTTTCATGTAACTGTCCATCAGTGACTGTGATACTCTGCTCATTTACCCAAACATTTTTACTGTAAGAAACATTAAATGAGACCTGAAAATCTCTGTTAAAATGTTTGTGAATGTGTGAGGAATCCTGTAACTGAAGCAGATGATAACTCAGTTGATTCTGTTAGCTAAAACATGTAGATAATAACTTCTGCTACTTCATCTGACTGTGATCCACTTCCTTCTCTTCCTTTAGCCTGTCATAGGTGGTGACACCTAGTAGGCTCCATACACAACAGGAGATAATCATGGTTGAAAATATAGATAACAGTTTATCACAGAGAATCTGACAAGAGTTATTCATGAAACACCAACATCCAGTGAACATGTTCCTTGAGCCGTCCAGGTGATGCCCAGTGGATACTGTGATGCCACATGCAAAAAGTCTATACTGCGGCCAGTCACCAGGGGGAGCTCTATACAATAAGGCTCCTGTAAACACCTGTGTCCATTTAAGAATACAGCCTATCCTGTCACTGACCTCATCTCTTCTTCTTCTTTTCAGGAAGCGACTGCAGCTGTAACATTACAAATAGCCGCTGTGATGAGTCCGGAGTCTGCAGGTGAGTAATTATCCTGTTTCATCAACAGCTTGGTGTGTGGGGGGTTGAATTGTGCTGGTATCAACATCATCTCTCACTCTGAGATAAGTTAGAGATAAGACCCTGCATGTGTTAACCAGCTGTTCTAATGCTTGTCTGGGCTCCACACATGTACAGTCAGAATGTGATGAACAGGCTGTAACCTCCGGAGTTGAAAAGTGAAGCCAAGCTCTTTGCAGCTCCTTTCATGTGCACTTGGGTGTCTCCAAAAGCAGCAAACTGTTAAGCAGCAAAGTTTTAGCCTCAGCTCCACCTCATTGCTCACATCTTCTCTGACCTGGTGTTTGTTGGACTTGCAAGATGGCAACCGCCCCAACACTGAGCCCTTTTTCTACAGTTTGACCTGTTTGCTTTATACAGATGTGTAACCATGGCTCTGTGTGTTTGCAGATGTGATCCTGGTTGGGACGGTGAGCGCTGTGACCACTGTGTGCCAATGCCCGGCTGTCTGCACGGTTTCTGTCAGCAGCCATGGCAGTGTAGCTGTGAGCCGGGCTGGGGGGGCCGCTTCTGTGACAAAGGTCAGAGACCATCTTAAGAAGTGGTTATCATGCTGTCCCAAATTTCAAACACGGATGGTCAAGGAGAAAATAAAAACACTGTGGCTCCTCCACCAACCAGAAGCATTCAGCCTACAGGCCCCACCCCCCAAAGTTCCTGAACCTCTGGAAAGTACTACCCCCACTGAGTAGGGTTGTTTCAATGGATTGATCAGTTACCCCAGAACTAAATTTGGACCCTAGTTCCTGCAGTTGAAAACATGTAGTACCTTGAAAAGTCCAGAGTTCCTGGGAAAAGTTCCTGCAGTGGAAAAGCATATGGTTGGATTCCTTCCTTCACCAGCAGACAAAATGAACTAAATTATTTTGTCACAACATTTTGCAGCAGTGGTGTAGTGGTCCCTTGAGAAGTGGGTTTACTCTAAATTTTCACCTTTTTTAAGTAGTACAGAAAAAAAGAGAACCAATGACATGTAAGACTACTCTTTTTACCCAAAAATCTGTCATTTCTACTTGCTCACTCCTATAAAATTATCATGACTTAATTAGGAGCAGTTTGTAGTTACTACTGGTCACACAAGCAGAATGGATGAATGTAAAATGTATTTATCATGAGGCAAACATGGTGTTTCGGTTATTTTTTGAACACTTACTTAAATCTGAAGTTGACAATGCATTCTTGTTCATATTCAACTCACCGCCGCTTGTTCTGTTGTTTGGTCTGCTCTGCTGCTGTTCACAGTCAAGTGGCACACACAGACACCTGAGGTGTTAGCGATATTTTTCGGCATGACCACCCCTATTCTGCTTCTGATTGGCTCATCAGTCACCATGCCTAAAATTAACCAATTTAATCAGTGAAGGCAGCAAGTACCAGCCAATTAGAGGCAGAGGAGGGTTGGTCATGGCTTCACCAACCTTGAGGGAAAAAGGGCAATCTGGCAGTCAGATATTACTGAATGGTGCGCATCGGGGGGTTTAGAAGTGGGTATACGCAATGCTGACTGAAAAATAAGTGGGTATACCCGTATAACCACGTATACCCTCGACTACACCACTGTTTTGCAGGTAGATTTCTTTGCATTTCAATGAAGAACATTCCTCAAGAAGATCAAAATATTGTCTCTGTGCTGTGTTGTTATTTTAAGTAGTAAACATACACATGAATAAAACATCTTTAGATTCGTTTCTGTCTGTAGTAACTTAGGCCATGATTAGTGGAGGCAGAACGAGTACATAAAAGTCTCTCATTTGGATGTTTTCATCCACAGAGGAATAAGACAGGGGCCAAGTTGGGCCACAAAGTCAAAGCTGGTCTGTGTCTGTTCCTGCTGATGCAGTCTAGTGTTTCAGGTATAATTTGATGCTTCAGCTCTTGCTTCATGTTTCTGGTCTTGTGTCATGTTTCAGACCTGTTTGTGTGCTCGCAGCAGCCCTGTCAGAATGGAGCCACCTGTGTGATGGAAGACAGCGGGGAATACACCTGTCTCTGTCCTCAAGATTTCCACGGCAGAGACTGTCAGCTGAAGACGGGACCCTGTCACCAGAAGAGGTCTGTACAGGTGTTCCTCCTCACCTGGCCAATCCTGGACTCAAATACCTTAACAACAGTTAGATGAACCGCAATGACATGTGGTTGATACACTGAAAACCCTGCAATCTAAGGAAGTTTATATTTTTTATTATGATTAAAAATAGTCTTATTGGACTTAATATGAGCCTTATTCACCTGACAAGTCCAGAAAAAAATGTCTATTTCAAGATATTAAAAGTCAAAAAATGGGGCCTGAATTGGTTTCAAAAGACTTCCAACGGTACAAAATGTTTTTCTCATCAAGTTTCCTGAAAAGGAATAATGTTTTAATACAGTGAACTAATCAAATATGTTTTTTTGTAAGCAATTCAGGCATCATTTTCATCTTCTGTTATCTTGAAATAAGACATTTTTCTGGACTCATTGCTCATATAAATTCTAATAAGAAAACGTGAACACTTGCTAAGATTTCAGATTTTTCAGTGTATGCCTTATATTCCACTGAGTTACGGTAGTTTTGAACTTTTTTAAATTTATGTTTTGACTTTTTTTTCAGTACACCAGGTTTAAAACATTCACAGCTGAAAAACTGGATGTTAAACCAGTTTTTGTTACTTGTGATGGATGCGGTTCCTGTCTTGACAAACTGTATAAAAGTTGATTTCTCTATCGTAACTGATAAATCATAATTGATTATTGTTTTGTTTTGTCTCTAGGTCTCCATGTAAGAATGGCGGTATTTGTGAGGATGAAAACGGCTTTGCAGAGGAGCTGACGTGTCGCTGCCTGGTCGGCTTCACAGGGCCTCGCTGTGAGACAGACGTGGACGACTGCTTGATGAAACCATGTGCCAACGGCGCCACTTGCATGGACGGTGTCAACCGCTTCTCATGCCTCTGCCCTCCAGGCCTCACTGGACGCTTCTGCACAGTCAACCTGGATGACTGTGCCAGCCGGCCCTGCCTCAACGATGGCCGCTGCTTGGACCTTGCTGGAGGCTTCCACTGCATCTGCCGGCCGGGCTACACTGGATCCACCTGTGAAACGGCGCTGACGAGCCACAACAACCCCGAACCTGGATGGACAACAGTGGGGTGGGAAGGAGGAGGAGGCTGGGTCAGGCCTCAACTAACCACTGCGGGTAAGAGCCAGAGGAGCGGCACTACCAGCAGAGATAACAGCAGCCGTCCTGGTGACAGACTGCTGAAGGTGACAGTGAGCGAGCGCGGGGCAGCTGGCCTATCAGAGGTGCAGCTCATCATCCTGCTGGTGCTGGCAGGGATGACACTAGGGGTGGTGGTGCTGACCGCCGCCCTCGTAATGCAGGGTCACTGTAGGGATTGTAGCCACGCCTCGTGCTGGCCTCTGACATCATCATCATCATCATCACAGCAGGGAGTACAAAAAAGCAGGCGGCAAGCAAGACCAGATGAGCATGAGTGTCAGATCAGCTTTCTGAATGTATCGGAACAAGAGAAGAAGAAACTGAACACTGACGTCATATAGACTGAAAGACTAACAGATCTGAGTTTTCAGGTCTGAGCCGGGTCCAAATCAGTGGGATGCATTTTACGGCTACAGATGTTGATGTGCGGAAGAACTGCAACATCAGAACGTGTTTATCAAGGTTTTATTCCCAACACGTGACGTTACCTGGAGCCCACATCACCCACAGTGAACCAGATTATGGAGTGGGTCATGTTCACAGACTCTATAAAACATGGACGTGGTCTTGAGGCTTTATGAAGCCCACGGATGGTTGTGACTACACAGGAACTCATACTACCTTTCAGTTTTTGTGGAAAGAGACAAACTGAAAACAGGTGCAGCACAACAGTACAAATCCATGCTTTGTACTGTTGGCACAAAGAAATGAGCTGCAGAGACCAAACCGGTTATTTATTTAATTCCTTATCCAAGGCTGAACACATTCAATTGTTCTTTTTGTTTTTAGTTCAGCCCTGGTAGTAGCTTTACATTATTTACAGCTTTTAAAAATCCTTATTTTCTCTCACTGGTGTTTTAGAAAACTCTCTTTTCAGTCTCTGTCTGAAAGACCTTTTTAGCTGCTGTCTTTTTAAGGCTCCCCGCTCCACAAACCCCTGTCCCCTTATTTTGCCAGCATTCTGGAGGTCTGTTTGGGGCGGAGCTATTGGCAGACCTTGGTGTTTGAGGCCCGACCCTAGAAGATCCTTTTGTGATGACCTCATCATTTCAGCAAGTCTTGTGAAGATCTTGCAAATATCTCTACTCTCAGGATCGACCATTTCGATGAGTTTAAAGAGGAAACACAAAATCTAAACACACAGAGGGTAAATTAAGACAGGTGAGGCAAAACAGGTGAAACTGATGAGTGCAGTTAAACAGCACAGGTGTTTTTGCCACATTGTTAACAGGAGGAGGTTAAATCACAAAATTTGAAACATGGCAAACCCTTTTCTTTGGATTGATTACATGACAGTGTGACTCTGTAAATGGCAGTTTCTCAACCAACCACGATCCAGTATTTAACACAGCCAGTAATAACTCAAAATAACAGGAACAATATCTCAAGAAGTGAAATGAATGGAAGCATGTCCAATTCAGGCTTCCATAGTTTGTTAATTTTGACTCCAAGCACTGAAGTGAGGCTGTGTTTGGTTGATTCTCCAGTAAGATGATCAGAAAAGACTGGAAACCTGTCAAACAGAACAACAAGTTGGTTAATTATTCAAACAGAAACTTGTAAAGGAAGCAACAATGGAAATATTCCTTTTACAACAGTTTGAGACTTAGGGCTTCAAAGTGTCACGTTAGACTGTTAGTGCCAAAAGAAAATTAATAAAATAAAATAAAAAAGCTGTCTTGTTTAAATGTTTTTACCTCTTACTGCTATTTTTTTTTTCAAATAAACTATCCTAAAACTCAGAAAACCGTATTGCATCACCTGACATTGTAAATGTGAATTGAATGTACAATTTTCTATTTCTTGTATCAGAATTGTGACTCTGCCTGTTCAGGTTAAGACTAAATAAAATAAATAAATAAATGGCTTTATGGTGAAATTAGGAGTCATGATGTTGAGTTGGAGACTTGTTGTCTTCTTTGTTATTGTTCAGTGTTTGTGTTTTCTGGTCTTTCAGAGCATATCCTGTCCTAAGGGAATGTGAGCTCTGCGAAAACCTGTTTTTTTCGTTTTTTTTTATTATTATTTTATACTGCGTTTATATGTGGGTGAAATCACTGCAGCATTTTCCTCTATGTGCTTTTCACTATTATGTGGTGATAAAACAGAAAGGCTGCGTCCCCTTTGCAGCTTTAAAGCTAATTTATTGCTGTAATTTATCAGTGGATGTGAGTGTGATGTTCTGTGCTGAGAGTCAGAGGTTGTTTTTTTTTTTTTTTTTTACAAACTGTGTGCAATAAAGTTGTGAATGATGAGCTCTGAAACCTGTCAGCGGGTGTTTTTATAAACAAGCAGCAGACATGACAGATTGCCGGATAAAACTGGAGATATAAAATATATTACATAAGAAAAACATCCATATTCAGAGAAACAAACAGAGCTGGTGACTCCCACATCATGTCCTCTGTGCAGACTGGAAGGGATTCTTCCTAAACACCCTGATGAGGATTAGATCCATTTGTTCATCTTACTCTCTTAAGGTATTAAAGGCAAATACTTTTGATCAAATTAAGGGGATTTATATTTATCCCATTTTAAGAAATATTCTCAGTCATGTTGGTTCATCTATGAAGAACGCACACATTCTATTACTGTGATGATATGAAAAAAAGGGGGGGGTGTTCAGTGGGCACTTGATGGCAGAGCACCTGTGACCCAACTAACTTGAAGCATTTCTTTGCACTTTATAAGGTTTCTCCTTCTTGTTTAAATTCTTGCTTGTGTTGTACGTTGCTTTGGAAAAAAGCGTCTGCTAAATGAAATTGTGGAATTGTAGATGAACAATATATCCCTTGAAGAGTGGATGATATTCATATTTTAGGCTTTATTCTGTTTCTCTGGTGCACCCACAGTGACTTTATATGACTTACTGCTCAACAATTCCCCATTTTCTCTCACTCTGGCATTTGAAGGGCCCTGATCTCAGTCTCGGTCTGAAATCCTTCATTTTAGCGGCTGTCTCTTTAACCCTTTAACTACCTCTCCTTTTAACCCTTCAACTTTTACTTTTTAAATGCAAGGGATATGAAGTCTATTTAATTTTTAACCTTTGAATGTTCCATCCAATATATATATATATATATATATATATATATATATATATATATATATATATATATATATATATATATATATATATATATATCAATTTTTCCTGTGCTGTTGGGGCACTAAAATCAGAAACCACAAAATTTAGAAAAAATATTTTGAGCTGTAGAGACGATTCAATCAAGTTTGACAAAGTTCAACACATTTTCAACAAGATATTGTGACTTTAAAAAAATGCTCAACCAAACGGTTGAGCTGGAAGTTAAAGGGTTAAGACTCCCCATTCCGCAAACCCTCTTTTCTCTGATTGGCCAAAAAAGCGAAAGTGCATCCTTTACCTGACATGTACAAACCTCTCCGTAACAAAGCAAAAGAAACACAAACCAGCTCCAGAATCCAAAACTTTAATACAAAAAAAAAAACACATTAAAGCAAAATGTGAGCGGGTAGATGTGAGATCAGGCTGAGGAAACAGTTTACACAGCAAATATTCCAATGAGAAACATGTTTCACTGAGAGTAAGCTTGGAAAACTCCACAGAGAGAAGAAGAGGTAGCTTTTTGTCCACAGAGGGCGCCAAAACAAACACAAGCAGAAAGTAAGTTCCTTACAGAAGCTTCAAACTGATTCCTGTCATCATTTCCCATTTTAATAATTTAAACATCTATTTGTTGATCTTTGTTTTGAAGTTTTATACCCCCGACTGACCTCGTAGTTTGTCACACGGTGTCTTCTGAATGTATTACAGCAGTTATTTCACCTTTCTCTCCAGCGTTCCCCCCTGGGCTTTATTATCATTCAGAGCTCGTCCTCGGGGTCAACAGTCAGCTCATCAAACTGGCAAACCGTGCCCGAACTTTGGCCCGCCGTCCGCCACCTGACACCGGATCACTACAGGAAGTTAGACAGCTCAGAATAACCTGAAGCCACAGTCGGGCTCCTGCAGCTTCATTGGGGAGGAGGGGATGGAGTTACGGGATCTGATCATCAATCTGTCTCCTCATTTCTATTCAGACTCAAATCATCTGCAGGCTAAAAATATGACTGACATCTGGAAGATGGAGCATTATGGATCCACATCATCGCTCTGCACGTTTCTACAAATGTGCCTCTGCAGTGATTACTGCAACAGTTACACAAACACACAATACAACCTTGTTTTTGATTAAGAATGAACAAAATGTGTCATTTGAAGTGTATCCAGGCCCTGTGTAGATTGCACTGCCTCCAGTAGAGGGCGCCAGCATGCTTCAGACTATCCCTTTTTGTCTGTGTGCAGTGGACAATAGCTGTTGTCCTCAAGGTGCCTTTGCAGTCTGTCTACCTCATTTTATGAACTTCATTATTAACATGTGAACAAAGATTGTCTTTGTTTTGTTTTTTATTTGTTTGTTTTTTATATAAAATATTGAATCTTGTGGTTATTTGGCAGCTCAGACATAGTGGCTTCAAATTCTACCAAACCATTTGGAAAACATGCATTTATTACAATGGAACTGTTAGCCACTGCTAGCCTTTGCTAAAGCTAAATTGACTCGTATGTCTCTGATCAAAATAATGAAATTCAGATGATCTGACATTTCAGAGATACAGATTTGTTACCCAATACATTAACCTGACCAAACTGATCAAACAGTAATATTTGCTAAAATAGAGTTGCTTCAGACTAACTAGCATAACATAGTAGCTTTACATGATTTACAGTTATAAAAAAAAGTCTCTATTTTTCTCACACTGGTTTATAAAACTTTTTTCAGCCTGTCTGAAACACTTTGTTTTAACTGCTGTCTCTTTAAGGCTTTTACTCCACAAGCCCCCTTCCCTCTGATTGGTCAGCCCCCTTGAAGCTTTTCAGGGGCAGACCATGGTGTTAAAGGCCCACCCCTCCAACATGTCATGAACCAATTGGGAGATCCTTATCTGATGAGCTCAACCTTTCAGCAAATCTCATGAGATCTCATACTATTTGCAGACAGATTCAGGGATTTCTGGGGCCACAAAACGTAACGCAGCTTATAAAGTTTGAGTGATTTTCACACAGGGCTGCAGGCTGGCGTTTCTCTAATTTTCTGAACAATTTCCTGTTTGTTTTTGAAGTCTGAAAATAAATACATTTATAAACATTCTTTCATGTGTTGTCCATCTGCGAACAGCCTTCCCCTCCTTACCATCTCCTGAGCTGCCACAAAATTAGCAGCTGTAGTTGAGTTTGGAGAGTTGATCCATTTCTCAAAACTATGTTTGCTCTAGTCAGCTTTCTGTAGCAGTTCTGATCTCTTTTGTTAATCTTCAGTCTGGTTCTGAAAATATTTTTTAACGTTACATTTTGTTTTGTTTGCTAATTTCTCTCCACATATCAAGCACACAGGTAAGCTAGCATCGTTGTTTGTGAAGGCAAATGAATCTCTCCGTGCAGAATTATACTCTATTTTCCTGTGAGACCTTTTCCTTTTCTTTTATTTATTTATTTATTTATTTATTTATTTAATTATGGTTAGCCAGGGCGGGGTCTAAAGATGTCGCCTGCAGGTAAAGATGAGGGTTTAGACCTGGATTTGAAGCATATTTTAGTTGACAAATTGTCAAACTTTTTTTATAATTAGATGTTGAAGTATCACCTCAAGGCCAGAGGGAGCCACTGCAAGGAGGCTGAAGAGCCTAAGTGTTGCTGACCCCTGCCTTAAGCAGAACTTGTTGCTGACTGTCAGCTAATAATAAATGGGAGTCGTCATTTCTTAGAAAGCTGTAAACAGTTTTATTATCAGGACATCAGCAGCAGAACACATAGTCAGAACGTACATTCATCAGAAACACACTAAACACCTGCTGGACAAACACCTGTCTAAAAGTCACTTAGTGTGTTAAGGTTTTGTGCTGACACTCACTCGATCTATGTACAGGTGCTACATCAAACCATGCAGAGCATGTGACTGACTGCCAGCTGTCAGGTGATCTAACAACCAAGAGAGGTGCAGTGCAGAGAAACAAACCAGATACATTCAAACCAGACAAATCAAAAGAAAATAAGAAAATAAAGTGAGGTGGGTGTGATTGTGGGAGGGGTCACATCTCAGTCTCAGCCAATAAGCTCTCACCTAGACCTGATGTCAGCAAGACCATCTGGGGGCTGGAGTCTGTGGGGTTAAAGAACGACACGTTTAGAGCTTAAACCAAAACAGCAGACCGCCAAGTCTGTTTTCAAATCATTCTACAACTTCTAAGAATCAGCTCTTAGATTCATTTCCTGTCACCAAACACTGATCGGTTTGATTATATATGATATAAATCAGCCGTCAGACAGATAACCCATCAAATCAGGAGGATTTGAGCTTGAGTTGACGGAGTGACGATCTAAACATGACCAACCTGTCAGATGGGTTACCTGTTCGTTGACTTGATGTCTGTCATGCTCTCTGTCATTGAAGCCAGCAGCTTCTGGCTTTACCTTCAGGTGTGATATCATTATCTTATTATATTTACACATTTGGATCTCAGCTTTGAGGGAAATGAATCTTAAAACTGAATCGGACACTGTTTAATAAACTGTATATCTCCTACACCAGCTATTTATCTTAAAATGTGGCTGATAAGACACGTTTTAGTGAGCTGGATCCCATGCAACAGTCTGACCAACACACCGGCAGGAAATGCAGACATATTTTTGCGTTGCACTATTTTACCATGTAGTAAAGCGACCACTTTGCTGTGAAAAGCATGCTGGGATACTTGGCTAGTTGTAATGTCACATCTGTCATGAATTGACTCCTAAATAAAATATTGAGGACTTCCTCTCTCCGTCCAGCTCATCACACACATGGAAACAGTTCGGCACGGTCAGGGTGAGAGCACACAGCACAGCTTAACGCAGCACAGAGTGGAGATACTGACAGCTCATCTCAGTCACAATCAGGTGCAAACTGGAGCAAACTGCACAGAACTTTGAGGACATTTTTGTGCTTGAATATCATGAGAGTAACTTGCTTTGTTAATCAGACCAGCCACAGGCCGTTCTTAGTGAACTCTGTAGTTCAAGCAGTGGGTCTGTTTGAACCTCACAGTGAGCTGACAATGAGCTGAGCTCTACTTAGCAAAGATAGCGAGTAAGATGATGGATAAAGATGGTAATGGAAAGAGCTACATGTTTTTTACACAGAAGCTGCACACTGTAGAAGTCTTTACGCAGTTATTTTAATGAATTACCACAGAGAGATCCCCAAAAACAGACTCATAATCCAGACTCTACATATTTTAAAAATCTCAAAGTTTTAGTACCTGCTCCGTTTTTTTTTCCAATCAACAGGGTATTATCTCTAAGGTAATAACTGCTAACACACCACTTTCACTGATGGTTTGTGCACCACTGTACATCAAAAACAGTCAAGCTCGCTTAATGTAAGACTCAGCTGTTTGATGTCAAACCAAACATAAACCCTGTCTTTGCAGAGAAACTGTTCATTCTCTGGCTAACAAAATGAAACGATCCCCGACTCCACACTGACTCAGGAGGTGAGCAGGAGCAGGTGTTGCACCCTGAAGGGGTCCCTGTGCCATAATAACACTCTTGTTATGACACACTATCCCACTTAGTGCTCAGCTGCTGGACTTACAACCAGTATTGATTTGGTAACCATTTATTGGTTTGGTTTATTGTGATTTTATTTCATCTGTTACTCTCACAGTTTGAGCTGCGTGCAAAATAATTACTTCATTGCAGAAATAGTGAGTAATGAGAGCTTTGATTGAAATGTAACAGAGTAAAAAGAAAAATGTAGTCAGTCTTTCAAATGTAGAGGAGTAAAGGGCGGGGGTAAGAGTATTTTATGATTTATTTACATTAAAAAATGTAAATGAAAAATTCCTCCACTCAGGTATGAATTAGATGTGTGTACGTTTCATTCCACATAGACATTTTTACATTTTATGTTTATGACATTGGTGCTTCCTTTGCTACACAAAATGAATTCTGATTGTGAGAAGGACCTGAAGCATCATATGCAAGGAGTCAGAGCCGGATATGTAACAACAAGTTGATCCATTTTGGGCAAAAGTTATTACATTTCGTGCTCAACATCTTGTTACAATTTTGTTTTTATTACATTTCAGGCTCAGCAATTTGTTTACACTATCAACCAACTATAAGATTTTGGGTTTTATTACATTTATTTTATTACATTTAAGGTTGTTGTTATATTTTGGGTCGTTGTTACAAATCGGGCTCAAACACAAGTTAAACGTGAGAAGGAGTCGCAAATTTTAACTGGTGATCTTCACAAGTTTCTTCTGGATGGCAGACAGGAGTGTAACCTCTCTCAGATCAATGTTAGTGTCAAGTCGATGAAATGTGTGGCTCCTTTTTAAATGTAACTTGCATACGATGCTTCAGATCCTTCCAACAATCAGAATTTATTCGGGTTAGCAAAGGAAGCACTAATGTCATAAATCAAAGCTTCTATGTGGAAATAAATGTACCCACATGAAATGTACACACATCTGATTTAAACCTGAGTGGAGAAATTTAATCTTTATCTTGATTGCAGTGACACCTGTGGTCAGAAACGGTAGCATTTTTCCAGAATGAAGACTCTGTTTCCCATGAGTACTTGCACCCACTGTCATGAGGACGTAACCGTTACCAAGGCGTGCGTTTGTTTTCTAGAGCAGATTTTCTTTTTAACACTACTTTTCTTTGTTCAAGACGACTTTTCCCAGGATGCAATGCAAAAATGGAATGAATTTATTTGTAGTTATGTAGAGCTATTGTTTGAAACGTGACACCAATCAAACTTTGGAAGCTCAGTTTGTAGTTTAGTGTACAGAAGGTGAGCAGACTGTCTGTTTAGTGTTCCTCACAGGAAAATCCTACCTGACCACGAATACTGAGAAATATCATTTACAAACAACTGATTTTGGTGCCCATAATTTTATTTTAAACCATAAATTATAAACAGGCAAATATATAAAAGTGAGACTATTTCAAGAGACTATTTCGGATGTTCTGTAGATCTCCCTCTTTGATTAGTGAACAACACACAGCACCGTCACTTCACTCATCTTTTGTCAGACGTCTTTATAAAACCTCAGGTGATTGGGACTTGACTTGGACTTCACTGTTCTTCTCTGCAGCAGAGCTGTTACTGCTCACATCGAACATTTCTTACGAGGTAAAACAAGGTGAAGAGGAACTCATGAATCAGCACCACACCTGACTGAGGTTTCTGCCTCGTCACCGTCTCCGTCTGTGATATTTTCTTTTCCATTCATCAGTCCTCTAACGTTCCCCACACAGGTCCCATTCAGGGTTATCTTTATGCTTTTACCATCTTTTTTTTTTCCAGCACTATGTGAAGCTGCCCTCTCTCTGCACCGAGATAACCTTATGAAGTCTGTGACGAGGGCCTCATCCTTCACAGCATGGCTCTGCTATTCAGCAAAAACAGATCAATGCTTTGAATTATTGCTACGTACTGACAAAACCAGACTCTAGTCCTTAACACAGCTGAGCTCTGGACCAGAATCTGAACCAGATAAGGGCCCAGCCCAGCTAGCTGCAGAAGACCACAGAAGAGGTGCATCATAGATTATTGATAGGTAGGGATTGGATTATAGATTATACTCGTTACGCACGGAGGTTAGATATAAAACAGTAAAACCAGATTGACACTTAGACCTCTAGTATACAGGACACACCACATCCTACTGGGAACACATCCGGGCCTACGTGGATTATCTGTGACGGACTGGGCTAATACTGGACACACTAGGGTCATACTGGGCTGAACTGGGACACAGTTTAGTTAATTTGAACAAGCACTGGTTCAGGTGAAACTAGAACACAGACACCAGAAATAACTAGACAAGTTGATCCAGTATTTTAAGCATTACCAGTAGAACCAGTGATAAATAGTATCAGAATGAACTATAAACCATTAGAGCCATCTTAGTGAATAATACCAAGAGAACCAGTGTGGTCCTGTGGGTCATTAGAACCATTATCAGCTCGTGTTCCAGTGGAGCCTCTATGTTACACATCACCAGGAGAACCAGTATCATACAGTGGTGGTTCTGGTTCTGTTGGCCTACTGGTCTGTGCAGTCTAAAGCCCGAGGCTGCTCAGTCTACAGGTGAGGAGGACAGGGGAGGAATCAGCCCTTACTGCTGTGTTGAAGCCAGGCGGGGGGCTGGTATTTGTCTCTGATTTGCTGGTACTTGTCTCTGATCGGCATCAGGGCGCTGCTGGCAGGTCCAGACTGGAGGGGCGGGGCCTCTCTGTCGTCATCGTCCTCTCCCTCAGAGAGCAGGTCGCAGATCTGCTGCTGCAGCTCCGGACTGATGTCGTTCTCTGCCAGGACCAGAATCCGCAGACTGGTTGGGTAGTTCTCCACCATGTCCAGGAACACCTGAGAACAAACATCAGACCAAACTTTACGAAAACACTGAGGAGTAACTCAGCTGAGCTCCACCACGGCACTATGGTACAAACCTCTCTGTCATCACACCTGAAGCAGCATAAAGCAATGAATGACACGCCCCCACCCCCTCCATGGAAAGCTGATGTGTGTTGCAGCCCCAGCTGTTTGGTTTCTGTGCTTTTGGAGCCCATTGACTCATATTTTTGCGATACCAGATTTGTTCCACAGTTAGCAAAAAGTGAGAATTGAATATTTGTAAAGACATAAAACGACACATCTGCTATGCAGCCTGTTACAGCTCCTCCTGTTCATTTCTTCTTTACATTATCTCACTCGTTTTTTTTTACTCTGTTGGTGTCTTTGAGCTGTGTCTTCTCTGGACGTGCAGTTGGAGAGAGCTGTGGACTGTTTTTCACATTTGAATCACAAACCTTAACTTCATCTCTCACTGCTTTTGCTGTTGTTGATGATATGTTTTAACCGTGCTCAGCTGGTAGCTCTGAAGCTGACCGGCTCATCAGGCAAACGCCTGGAGACTCCTGCAGAACTCTGGATATTTAAGACGCACGGGGAAGTAAGGAGGCACAAAACTACAAGACTTACTAAGAGAGCTGGTGGAGGATGTAAGAGACTTTTGGAGAGGAAATATGAGTCGTGTTTCTCCTCTGTCTTTGTGTGCAACATCAGATATCTGGTAAATATGATGGAGGAGCTAACAGGACGAACCAGGAGTCTGCGTTTTCATCACCATAAAGTCATCAGCAGCTCCTCCCTCTCTGCTCTTCTGGTCACGCTGGTGTGACACTGTACTCATGTTCACTCCTCTGCAGTCACTGAGGTTTGGATGATGTTGTAATTTATGAACCATGGTTTTAAAATTTTCTCTCACTTGAGTTCAAAGTGGATCAGAGTCAGTGTGTGTGTGTGTGTGTGTGTGTGTGTGTGTGTGTGTGTGTGTGTGTGTGTGTGTGTGTGTGTGTGTGTGTGTGTCAGAATGAGAACCTTCATGAGACTGATCCATCAACAAACCAGGCTCACAAACAGGAAAGATGGAGCATGTTTGGATTTGTCTGTCAGTGCTGCAGGATTTTAGATCAATGTCTCCCTCTCCTGGACACTAAAGCTAAAAGGCTGAGAACTTCAAGCCCCCCATTGAAGCTGATGATACAATGGGAGAAGAAGGCCAATGAAAAATAGAAAAGGAGAAATGAAAGTGTAATGTGATTGGTTCACCTGTGCGGACTGGTTGGACAGTCCAGTTCCCTCCAGATCCAGAACCTCCAGGGTTCTGCTGGACGCCACAGCTACTGCAAGCATCCCAGCGATCTGATCTCCTGGAAGAAGAATCAGAGCCCTCAAATCCAGGGCCTGTTTGTTCTACAGCTCTAATTCAAAATCTGCTTTCATGTGAATGTCTCAATTTTATCCAGACACAGTCTGAAGGATTTCTAAATCCAGATTACTCATGCTCTAAACGAGATGACATGCTACTTTCAAATTTTCATAACCACCCATTCACTTTACATTATTCCTTAGTTCAGACATGTCTAAAATCACACCTCAACAAAGATAAGTCTTACGTCTAACATATAACCCTAAAGCCACACTGTATGATTGTTTTAATAAATGTGCACCGTGTCGTGTAGTTAGGAGGTGCTCTTACCCAGGGGGTTGTAGTCCAAGTTGAGCACCCGGAGCTGTGAGCTGTGAGCCACAGCGATGGCGAGTCGAGCCCAGCCTTTGGAGCTGATTCCTGGGTTAGCACTCAGAGTGAGCTCCTTCAGACCTGAACACAAAAACACAACTTACACTTAAAGAGCTTTAGGCTACGGAGCACAGATGGCCTGGTGGTTAAGGTCGCGCTCCATATGGGCAAATAGTCCTTGAGCGGACAGCCCAGGTTCGAGTCCAACCTGTGGGGACTTTCCCACATCACTCCCCACTCTCGCCCTGTCTCCTCTTCTATCCACTGTCCTTTCCTCTCAAAAAAGTGCATAAAAGCCCCCCCAAAAAGGGGGAAAGAGCTTTAGGCTTGGCTTTATTCTGTCCCTCTGGTACCCTGTAGTAGCTTCACATGATTTACAACCTAATGAGGTCCCTGTTTTTTCCACCGTGGTGTTTTAAACCCTCACATCAGCCTCTGTCTGAAAAACTTCACTTTAGAGTGTGTTTCTCTAAAGCTCTCCACTCCACGAACCTCCTTCCCTCTGATTGGCCAGCCTTCTGGAAGCTTGTCAGGGGCAGAGCTATGGACAGACCTTGGTGATTGAGGGCCACACCACAAATGTGTAATGAACCAGTTCAAGAATCCTCAGGCGATGAACTCATCAGTTCAACCAGTCTTGCAAAGATCTCACTAAGATCTTGAACAATTTTTAGAACAAAACATTTTGATCAGTTGACGGGCAAATTAAGGAATTTCTAGAAAATATGAATATGTAGATGTGTGTAGATAAATCTGCACACATTTAGTCTGAACATTGAGCACCTAGAACTTGCATTTATTCTATTTTAATTAATACATCCCAAAACTAAAGTTTGACAACTGGAAATGTGTTTCAGTAATATAGACTCTGAGATTTTTTTCTAACTGGTATTAAAACTGTAACCTACAATTTCCCAGTTTGGGATCAATAAAGTAATTCTATTCTATTCTATTCTATTCTATTCTATTCATCATTTTCTTGATGGTTTGAAAATAAAGGGTTAAATCTGCTCTCTGGGTGTGTGGTGGCAGCATGTGGACTGATGAATTCAGGTTGTCTGAGCCTGAAATAACAGCGTCCCACGAGGCTAAATGTCCTTTATTGAGTTACTGTCCGGTTCCCTCAGACTGCAGACGTTTCATCTGATCTGCAGCTCGGTTACAGTCTCATCAACATGGACCGATTCCTTAAACACGACACTGCACTTTAGTGACTGTGATGCTGCTGTTATCATGCCGAGGAGACGTGTGTCAGGCAGGTTACTGGAGGTGACAGGTGTACTCCAGGTAACTGCTGTCATCTCATGTGTTGAGTGACAGGTGGCTAATTCACTCCTCACGAAGGTTCCATTACTGTTAATGGGTTACCATCGTGATCCTGATGTTTGCTTGGATGGTACCAGGTGGTTAATGTGCAGGGTGTGTATGTGTGTGTGTGTGTGTGTGTGTGTGTGTGTGTGTGTGTGTGTGTGTGTGTGTGTGTGTGTGTGTATGTGTGTGTTTCTCACTTTAAACACAGATGACCTCATTCACTGATCTCTTAAAGAAAGTTCCAGAGGAGAGTTTAAAGCAGATTTATGACCCTGTCCTTCGAAGTCCTTAACTCGTGTCAGGTTTTCTAAATTAGAAGGTAAATGCCTTTTCAGTGTCCGTTGAAGGACAGGAGTCTGTTGGGTACCGCTAACCCACAGAGGTCTGAGGTCTGAGGCATGTTCCTCCAACTTTTAAACACTTTCTTTTGTTTTAATATGTACAATCTAAAAGGAATAGAGCACATCCATGTGATAAACCTTGTTTTTTTCCAGAAGACCCAGGGGGATCAGAATACAAGAACCAAAGGGATGTGAGATGAAGTCTTAAATTCTAAAATAGTTATAACATCATGAATGCAAAACAAAAACAGACAGAACTGCCATTTTACAAGTAATAACTAACTGTAAAGTCCAGAAAATGTAATTCTATATTACAGTAAGACAAGGCAAGACAAGTTCATTTATATAGCACATTTCTGTAACAAGGCAATTCAAAGTGCTTCACAAAGATAAACATTGAAAAGGTCAGCAAAACATACCAAAAGAAACAATCAGAAATTGATTAACACTAGCAAGACTGGAGTTTTTGGGTACTCCTTTAAGAACTGAAGAGGGGTCACTTGATCCCCTGCCCTGGAATGCGGTGGCGGAGCAGTCCCTGTTGTTATTCTAATGTGCCACTAATTGCAGGCAGCCACATGCTGGGAGTACAATGCAAGGTGTGAAATTGAAATGAGGCCTTGGTCTTCTTGTGATGTGACTCTGAGGCTGAGCTGATTCTGAATCTGATCTATTTGAATGACATCAAATTAGTATATATATGTATATATTGCTACAAAACCAGATAAGTTTGGTATCAAGTTTTGGGTGGCTTGCGACTTGAAGTCAAAATATATCTGCAATGTCTTTCCATATGTTGGCAAAGAACCCAGTTGTCCCAAAGAGGAGAGACTGTCCGAGAGTGTGGAAATGAAGTTGATGGGACCATTTCTGGACCAGGGCAGAACTGTCACGAAGGACAATGTTTTCACCTCCATCACACTTTCAAAAAAGCTGCTAAGCCAGAAAACTACCCCTCTTGGGACACTCAATAAGATTCGCAGAGAAATTCCCCCTTTGGCTCGAGAGACTAAATGCAATGAGTTCAGCACTCAGGTGTTTTCAACGACTGACGCCACTCTGACAGTGTACGCAGCCAGCCGGAAGAAGACGGTCTACGTTATGAGCAGTATGCACGGTGTGGTTCAGACTGCGGACAGCCACAAAAGAAAGCCAAGCACCATCACCCAGTACATAAAAAGATAAATATGTGGTTATCCAGCATCAAGCAATGCAGAATATTTTTTAAAAAAACCAATAACATTAAAGTTTTCAAGAGGAAGATCGGAGTCAGAAGCGATGAAGTTACAGGAAAACCTAGTTCTTCCTTTTTGGGAAATTACCCTTGGTTAGGTGAAATCCATGTAAAACTGTGATTCACACCTCTTCTCCCCCCCTCCCCCCAGAGCAGCTCCTCTGACAATCTGCATTCAACTCCCAGCAAGAAGCTGCAACATTATTAGCATACTGGACAGACCACATTCCATGGCAGGGGGATCAAATGACCCCTCTGTAGTCACCAAAGGTATAGGGATCAAATGATCCCTCCTTAGTCCTTCTAGTGTTAAGAAAAAAAGAAGGTTAAATATGTTAAACAGAATTTAAAATATATTAAAATGATTTGTTAAAATATCCTAATAAAACAGCTGTTAAAAGGTAAGTCTTCAACCTGGATTAAAACGAACTGTGTGTTTCAAGGAGTGCAGATGGCCTAGTGCTTTAGGTCGCACTCCATATGGGCAAAAAAGTCCTTGAGCAGGCAGCCAGGGTTCAAGTCCAAATTGTGGCGACTTTCCCACATGTCACTCCTCACTCTCACCCTGTTTCCTGCTCTGTTCACTGTCCTGTCCTTTAAAATTAAAGGCTTAAAAAGCCCAAAAAGATAACGTCAAAAAAAACTGAGAGTTCCAGCAGACCTGATATTGTCTGGGAGTTTGTTCCAGATATTTAGAGCATAAAAGCTAAATGCTGCTTCTCCATGTTTGCTTCTAACTCTTGGGACTGAAAGTGGACATGTTCCAGATGACATAACTGGTCTTTACTTATTTAATCTCTTCATATTGGGGTGCCTTTGGACCATTGAAAATGTGATGTAAACGTGTCAGAGCAGGGATATGTTTCCTACAAGTCCTTCAGGGTCAGCTGGTCCCAATTCTAACTAACATTTTGTTTTTTACCTTTTCTAACTTTTGCATTTTGCACTGTGGTAACACAATTTCCTTTCTCAGGCTCATCACACTCAGGTGTAAAACACCCATCTTTCAAGCAAAGTAAGCAAGGTAAGTGGGGTAAGCAAAACGGTTCTTCAGAGGAGTCCCTGCGGGACAGAAACGCTGTTCACTTTGGAGACTTTTCAGAAGAGAAAGCAAAGTAAAGTCTCTGCATATTTGTGGCGAAGTGGTTACACCTCTGTGTTCCTGTTGACTCACCTGAGTTTAGGTCTGCTCACTGCATCATGTGGGAGTAATGTTTTATACTCTTATATTTATATACTTTTTGTCATTTACTTCTTTCTTATTTAAATAATTCAGTTTTTGATTTCCCGTCATCTATCCCGATAAGTAAGAGTTTTAATGAAAATGAACAAAAAAATCATTTGTACAGAGTCTAATTTTTTGTTTCAAATCCCGAGGACTCCAGAGATCAGAAAGAACATGTTGTGATGTGGTTAGAGTCCTTACCTGACTTTGCTCCATCTGGAGGCAGCATCCCACAGATTAGAGCCAGCGCTTCATCTCCAAGCATGCAATCACCCAGATCCAGACAAACAAGCGTTGGGTGGGTCGACAGGGCCGTGTTCAAGGTCACCAGGCCGGCGTCCAACAATGGGCTGCCATGGAGGCTGCAGAGGGCAGGGACAGTATTCTTCAAACCAATCCCATCATGATCAACACATTTATAAACATCGTTTAAAGAAGTTTTTAGCGCTCCAGATAAAATAAATAGTTCTTACAAGAGGGTCTGTAGGGACCGGTTGGTCTTGAGGGCATCGGCCAGGTGTCGTGTCCGGTTGATGCTGGAGACGACGCCCAGGTTGAGGTTGAGCTGAGCAATGGAATGTGACTCTGCGACGCTCCGGCAGACGCGACCAAAGTCACGGTCAGACAGCTGGCAGCCGCGGACAGACAGCAGCCGAACGCTGTCCTCCTTCAGACTCTCACAGATATCCTGAACCTCAGCCGCCGACAGCAGTTCCCCCGTGATCTGGATGGAGGCCGGCAGCATCCTGGACCAGACTGAGAGCACTGGAACAACTGGGAAGACCAGGAGGAAAAAGACAAACTATCAGACACTGAACAACGAATTAAAAAGTCAGGCTACCGAGCACTCCTATTGGTTTATTCCAGTTAATGTAACCACCAGCTCTCCAGACATCTCCTTTTGTTCAGCCAACCAACTTTTCATGTGTGCACATGGAAGAGAGAGGAGGTGTGCTCTGCCCTCCTCAGGCTTTATCATTCCACATGAGCACATGGAAAGGCAGGGAGCCCTTTCCCAAATATAACTAACTGCATGCAAATACATAAATATTTTTGGCGAGGGTGTTCCTGAATTAAATATTTTTGTTGGAGCCACAACAAAATCACAGCCTGATGCATGATCATGTAAACACAGCTTGTTAGTGAGATTTTGAGATATTTACTCAAAGATCTCTTTGTGTATATGTACAGGTTGTGTGCTTTCTCCTATTTCAGACTGCAGGTAATCAAACACATGGGTTTGTTACCTGCTGAAGACTGAAGGGGGGGGGGGGGTTCTCTGTAGAAATATCTGATAATGAGATTATGATAGGATGTCTTCCTCCATAAACCTCACAAAGCCCCTCCCCCTTATTCCCGGCTGCTTCATTTTTCCTTTACAGCTGTGCTTTTCTTTTCTTTATTCTGTCCTTCTGGTCCCTCCGTAGTAGCTTTACAATATTTACAGTTCAATTTTTTTCTCACGCTTGTGTTTAAAAACCCTTATTTCATCCGCTGTCTGAAATGCTTTATTTTAGATGCTGTCTCTTTAAGGCTCCCTGCTCCACTATCCCCTTCCCTCTGATTGGCCAGCCCTCTGGCAGCCTGTTAGGTGGAAAGCTATGACCAATGTCTGAGGCCTGCCCCTCCAACATGTCAAGTACCAGTTAGGAGATCCTTATGTGGTGACCCCATCATTTTAGCGAGTCTCCTGAAGATCTCATGAACTGAGAGAATTTGTTCTATTTTCAGACTTTTGATCAGTTTAAAAACATACTCAGGGATTTCTACAAAATACAAATATGAAGCGGTTTGAAAATCTGCATGTTAAGTGTGCACATCCAGCATTGTTATTTTATGTCCATGTTTAAAATGGGAAAGCAGAATACCCCTCTTTAAGACCAGAGGTTGTTTTTTGGTAGGTAAGGGGGGGTAATCAAAATAAATAAATTAGAAGACCATGGATTTGTTTCCAGTACAATCAGTCAATGAAAAGAAATACAAATCGACCCTTTATAGGGAAATATTTGGCCTGCATTTAAATAAAGGTCAAATAAATAAATGTGGCTTCTTTGTGTTTATTAACCTCTGCACTGACAACAACATTGTTTTACTCTGTGATCAATGTAGCTGGCTCAACGATGGAAGCTATTCACTCATTGATTTGTTACTAATACGTTCTGATCTCGTTTGAAGGTTGACTTATCAGTTTAAATTCATCAACTAAAATATTTCTCGACAACTCACGCACACCTGTGCTAACCAGTAATCGATTAACCCAAAGTATTTGTAAGCAGGAGCAGAAATCATCCAGCACAACAGATATATCAGCTGCTGTAGTCTCCGCATTCAGATGCAGTTTTTTATAAGAGTATCAATGAACCTGATAGGTGATCGATCAGCTCACGCGGGGGGGATCGGCACTTTCACACGGTGATGTCATCATTAGCTGCTCCGGTGCCTCTAATCCCACCGCAGGCCACGCGCCGGTTGTGATCCACCGCGGCTGACATCAGGGTCGATCGAACCCAGAATCTATTGATCGGGATTGATCAGCAGCAGATTGGGGGACCACAGAGCGGCGAGGCGAGATGTTGGTGCACGGGAGCCGGGCAGTGGAGTCGGTCCTTCGGTCGGTGTTGCTCCGTGAGTCCCGGTGTGTTTCTGCAGGTGACAGTTACTATGAGAACCAGAGAGAAGGGACAAGAAAAGAGGTCTCACTCAGAGCTTTTTTCCTGAGACCAAAATGGGGGCGGGTGGTACGTCATTGAGGGATATGACTGTGACGATTGTATTTATTCTAAAGGGTAACTAGTATTATATGCAGCATAATACGAATAGGGTCTACGTCTTTTTTCTTTCTTTTTTAACGTAATAGTGTTTATTTGTTTGATAAATAAAAACAAGTTAGACAGCAGAATGATGGAAAAACATGGCCTGTAAATAAATATAGCAAAAGTGCAATATTAATGATATATTGATCTAAATTTGGATGATTTTTCAATTTTTCTGTTTAATTTATCAACAAATATGTACTACTTTTATAAGAAAAGTAAATTCTAGTAAACTAAGGACGAATAACTTAAAAATGATTGATTAAAATGGACTATAGATATTGATAAAGCTACTTACACATGAAAATGTGGAAAATAATCAATGAACAAATTGTAATGACTTTACTTTTGCTTTAATCTGATTTTATTTGCTCACAGTAAAGCGTCAGACTGTTTGACTGAAATAACAATAAACATTCCAATCAGAGTGATACCTCTGCATGAATAAATGTTCTCTGCAGCTTTTGCGTCACGTCGCGTTGATCCTAATTTTGAACACCCTCAGATCTGTGCCGTCATGTTCAAACATCCGCGAGCTTATACCTGTGGTATTAATGGTAACTTTAACAGGTTATCGATCAGAGCTGCGTCTAATTCATCAGGTCGTGTCTGCCCCGATCGCATCAACTAATCACCTGAGACAACTTCCGGTTTTCTTTAAAGAAATAAGAGCCTGAACCATGTTATATGTTCATGTTGTATCAAATATATAATAAAAAAAGGGGTCAAAGTACTATTTTTACGTTGGAGTTCATAAAGGTATCAATCCACAACACTAGGTTGTGATTAAGATGCCCCTTTAAAGTTTTATGTAATTTTTTTTTTTTTTTTAAATCAAAGACGGAAATTTAAATGAAACTGTTTCTGTTTCCAGTTTGTTTGTTTGTGATATACATGCCCCAATCTGCAACCGGTTGACCATGAAAGGCTGTTGTAATGTATTAACAACAGCTATACACGATCATGGCAAACTGGTCTGAGAGGTTTTCACAAAATATTTTACTTTGCAAAAACCTTACTAACAGGTTTTCTTAATTTCACATGCAAATGATTCATACAGATGTCATTTTTGTCGTTAGATATATTGAAATAAGTTTTGTTTTTTTTGTTTTGTTTTGTTTTGTTTTGTTTTTTTAGATATCAGGTGAATGAAGCTCACTATATGTCTATTTAGACTATTTTAGTGAATAAAAGACAAAAACTGTTTTGGAATTAAATTTTGGTGGCTTAGACTATCTGGTATTTTTTTTTTAGCACTCTCCTGTGGTCTGAGGCATTCTGGGGCCAGAAAAAGTTCACATTTGATTATTTAAAAGAAAGAAAAATCAGTCATGAATAGTTTTTTTTTTCAATGTGATACTAAAGTAGACCATTTGTATCTTCTGACACCACAACAAAAAGTTGAGAATAGCATCTGCAAGATGAAGCCCTGCACGTGTGCCCTGGAAACCTCTCCCATTGCTCTGCTGGAATCCAACATGTGAGCCATCAGAGTCTGGATCATCAACTAACAACAGCCATCCTTAGACCCCATCTTAGAATATCTTGGATCCAGAAGTCTTGCAGACTTTGGGCAAGTTTTCCACATCCCGTTTCTATCTAAGGTCATAAGTATTAAAGTAGTGTCACCCAGCATCAAGACCATCAGAAATTCAACAACCAAAGTCACAGATGACCTCTGGAAACCAACTGGTGATGGCTCCCCATCTCACACGCATGCTCTCTCTTGGACTTGGAATATCAGTCCATTGGTTGGCTGATGACACACAACCCTACAGAATTGCCTCTACCATTTAAGCCATGAGTGAATCACACAAATACCACAACTTAGCAACTTCAAAACAGAGGCTAATTTTACTCCTACCAGGTCCAGTCATCCCATATAACCACAGTGTCTTTTCCTGGCCCACACCCCTCTTTCATCATACATCACCAATCTGAGTGTGAAAAGTGACCTTCACCTGACCTTAAAGGCATATGTCCTACACCTGGACTAACCTATATATTTATTTACTCACTCACTCATAAAATACATCCACAAAGCAAATAACGAAACATAAAAGCATGTGTGTGGGTGTGGTAAAAACCTATTAAAGGCTTGCATGAGAACCACAACCAGAGAATGGTTCTGAGATAATACAAACCTCCAACAGTCCAAAACTCATAAAATCCTTAAATCAAACAAGAAAAAATCACGCTTCAACATTAAACATGTTGTTGAACCAGAGAAAGGAGTGACTGACAATTCTCAGTTGAGAGTTGTTAAGTCTCTATCAGAGGTGGAAAAATCAGCACTATATTTTCTTACTCAGTAGTTCATCCACTACAAGACCTGCTTACCTCCACACCCCACAAGACATCTCTGCTCCGGTGACAACCTCTGTCTCTGCCTCTCTGGGACTTAATTCTGAAAACTGCTCCACACCTGTAGGATACCTTGACTTACCAGCAGAGGGCAGCACAGACTGGTAAATTATGAAAGCCCTTGGCTTCCTCTCCATAAAAAGGTCTCCGCTGGACACATCCACAACATAATGCTGTTAAAAAAACACCTCTGCTTCTCAGTTTTAAAGGGACTGTGAGGACTTTCTAAATGATCTTGAAAATATTAACCTCCAGATATCTGCCTGATCCTAATCCACAACTTAAAATGAGATTATCAGTATTAATATAGGTTATTTCTACATGCTATTTCTTAGCTTCCTGAGCAGCTCGGACAGGACTGGATTAGTTTACAGTGTTGACGTCTATATGACAACATCACGCCAGCTGATGAAGTTTAGTAGTGAGAGATCTGTATTTTTTTTCTCCTGGAAACTATTTCTGGTTTTGTTGTGATGGTGGACACTGAAGCTGAACTGTCAGAAAAAGGACAAAAGAGCAGAAAAAAGCTAAATGGGAGAGAGATAGCACAAGATAAATGCCAAACCATGAGCTAAAGGCTAAAACACGGGCTGAACTGTTTGTGATAATGTTCATTCCAACCCACATGCAGCAGTTATTCTGCAGTGATCTGATCAAACTTGAGAGTCTGTCAATAAAATGAAGAGTGAGGTTACGTTAGTTCTGATCGGTAGATGGGCAGGACATAAGGATTCACTACACATTAGCCTACGGTTACATCTCAGAGCACTGGGCTGCCAGCAGCGCTAAATATAGACGGCTACTAAACTTCAGTACTAACTGTTAAAGTTTACTTGTTGTCACGTTTCAAACAACAGCGCTGTATAACTGTTGATAAATACCTTACCTTGTCGTGTTGTATCTGGTAAAAAAAAAAGTTGTCTTGAACAAAGAAAAGTAGTGTTAAAAAGGCTTTATACATCCACTACTGTGATATTAACAGTAGTGGATAAGAGTGCCAACAGCAGGCTTTAACATGAATGAAAATGTTTGGCTAAATGTTAGTTTGACTGGGAGGTATGTTGATGGAATAATGTAAGAATAATGTAGGAGTGCTACCATCTGTGCTTAGTGACTGTATTTTCATGCTAGCTGCTTGAGAGCTGCACAAGATCTTCACAAGATTTTCTGTAATGATGAGGTCATCACATGAGGATCTTCTAACTGGTTGGAGGGGTGGGCCTCTGCCCCTAATAGGCCTCAAAAGGGTTGGCCAATCAGAGGGAAGGGGGTTTGCGGAGCGGGGAGCCTTAAAGAGACAGCAGGGTTTTCTGAAACACAAGAGTGAGAAAAATATAAAGCTATTACAGGGGTACCAGAGGGATGGTATAAAGCCTTAAACAAGCACATTACCCCTCTTTATCCCATTCTTATTTCACATGACAATCCCATCATGGCACTGAAACAAGCCCTCCTCTTTAAATCTGAAGGAAATTCATTTGAGAAAAAAAAAAGTTTTACTACAGTAAGTTTAAAAACAGCCTTCCTTTTCTGTTGTAAAATAAAGAGAAGATTACCCAAAGTGCTTCTGTTGATGCCTGCAGGGTGTTTCTTGGTGAGGTGACCTTTGCCTACAGGATGTCATCTGTGTGTGCGTGTGTGTGTGTGTCAGTCATTGAGTTTCATTTCTGTGTGCAGCTCAGTCCCCGGGCTGCCATGTTGCTCTGTGATCTGCAACACATGTTTTCACTTGCGGATTTTTTTTTTTCCACTGGGGAGGAAATATGAGAGCAGTTCCTGACTGTGACTCATCGCTGGTGCCCAGACTGAGAGCACACACTCAAAGCTGCTGGTAAAAGAGCCGCTTTTCTTCTTTTCAGGTTTTCATTTTTCTTGTTTTCAGCGGAGATATTTCTCAGAGTTTTGCCTGGTGCATCGTTCTTCTGAAGTTTTATAATGAGACATCAAGGCTGAGTCACACCCTGCCCCCAGGACAGTCAGAGCGTGAGTTTGCATGACTGCGTCATACAGTCGTTCTTTGTTTTTACTCGTGATGAAAGTGTTTTTTTAATTATTTTTAGCTGTGTAACAATCTAAACAGCGTGCCCCACAAAAACAGATTTTTTTTTTCTGAAACTCTTTGTTCCTCTTCTCTTTCTCACTCTGCAGCCTGAAGTTTCTGTAAATCAATCCCTGTACCCTTCAGTGACTCTCGGTGAGGACTCATCATGGCTGCTGCTGCTCTCGTAACAGAAAACTTTAAGTTTGTGTCCCTCTTCTTTAAGAGTAAAGATGTGATGATCTTTAACGGGCTGATCGCTCTGGGCACTGTTGCCAGCCAGACTGCCTACAATGTGTTTGCTTTCCACTGTCCATGTTCCTCTGGGAGGAACTACCGATATGGCCTGGCTGCCATCGGTGTTCCTGCACTGGCGCTTTTCCTCGTTGGAGTAATGTTGAATAAAAGCACCTGGGACGTGGTGTCTGAATGTCGGCTCAGAAAGTGCAGGAAGCTGTCTGGAGCTGCTGGATTCGCACTGCTGGGAACCATCTTCGGTCAAGCCCTGGTGGCTCCGCTCACCTGGGTGGTTATCTCTCTGCTGCAGGGCGAGGCGTACACCTGTGCCTTCAGTGAGTTTGTTAATTCCACCACAGTGGAGGGATTCCCATCAAACAAGGGCTCAGAGGTCATGGCAAAGTTACCCTGTAAGGGGAGCATTCCAGAGGAGCTACATGGCTTCTGGCCTGAGATTGAGCGGCGACTGAAATATGAATCTCAGGTAATGATTTTATTGTTTCCTGTTTAATATGTAGATTTATTTTTTGAACTTTTTTGTGCAGCCATAACAAATGTCAAATGATGAAAAGAAAGTAAATGTAGTGGTTTTATACACATTACTGAGGTGCAGGTCAATCAAAAATGACATGAACTCAAAAAGGATGCACACACTACCACAAAATATATTTTAAAGAAGCACAAATCCCCTCTGTCCTTGTGTGTAAGACTTAAGATATAACATCCTGGACTGACATGCCTGTGCCGAATTTATGTGATTGGTTTATAACCCCAAATCTGAGTCTGGGCAGAGCAGAGAGACAATTTCTGGTCTTTTAAAGGGGCTGTACGGACTATCAGGAAAAGCTAGTGTTTTCCAGGGATAAGACTCCATTTTCCACAAGCACTAGCACCCACTGCTGTGAGGACGTGACTCTTACCAAGGTGTGTGTTTGTTTATAAGCAAATGAATGGAGAGTGGATCTTCTTTTCAACAGACAACTTTTCCGAGGATGCAAAGCGATGAGTTAATGTATTTATTTGTCGTTATGTAGCGCTATTGTTTAAAACATGACAACAATAAAACTTTGTAAACTCAGTTTGTAGTTTAGAGTCCAGAAGGTGAGCCGACAACCTGTTAAGTGTCCTCACAGCCCGGTGCTCTGAGACGTGTCTGTAGCTTGTAACATTAGTGAATCCTGGTTCTGTCCTATTAGAGCTCATCTACCAACTCTAACCTCACCGAGAAGAACTAACTTAACCTCACACTTCATGTTTTTGACAGACTCTCGCCTGTCAGTTGTTTCCAGCGGAGAAAAAAACCGCCATTTTTACCATTGTACGGTTTTGAAGCCTAAAAACCTCTGTCATGGGAGCCACTATTGTGCAGCCAGAGTCTGCCCAATAGAGACTTTTGAGGAACTCTGGGAAAATCTGAGTGGAAGCGAGTGAAAAAAATTTTTTTTTTCTTTCTACAGTCAAATCTCTTCTTAACTCTCCTTCCTGATGTAATTTATTATTCCCGAAAAAACTACACAAGAACGGCAGTTGTCAATCATCGTTAAACGAGATGTAAAACCCCATTTTTAACCTCTAATAACTAATGAAAAAGAAACATTTCAGAAAAAAGAGGACCTGAAAACAATACAGCCCAATAATATCTAAATATCACCACAGAATACCGATGTGAGAAATGTTTCTATGAGGAGTATTAATTTTTTAAAGTTTGACCACCTCCCATCTAGAATGGATATAGAGGCAGAATTTTTGTCTTGTACTGCAGCCAGCCACCAGAGGGAGCAGTTTTTGTGGCGACCTCAGTTGGAGCTGAGTGAGATGAAGTCCATTTTTTTTTTTTACAGTCTATGACTTCGACGTGAGAAGCTGAGAAAAAGCATATAATAGAAATAACCTATATTGGTGCTGATAATCTCATTTCAAATTATGGATTAGGATCAGACATATATCTAGAGGTGAGACTTTTTCAAGATCACTTAGAAAGTCCTTACAGGGTCTTTAAAGGTTGGTCTTTCAGGACTCTTCATGGTTCTTCAGTCTACAAAATCCCACCATGAGCAGAAACAACGTGACTTATTTTTTAAAGCTATTATCAGTGCTTTAAAACCCAGTCTGCTTGGAGCTCAGAACATTAAACAAGAAGTAAGAAAATGTTTCTAGACAGACAAACACATGTGTGGCATATGGGATTTGTATACAAAAAGAAGAATATAAAACATCTGGTTACATAACTGTTTTTTTCCAAACATGAAAAAACTTTGGAAGCCAGTCTGTGTATCAGTGTATTAAGCTCTCACTGTTTGTTTACATTTTTAAAGATCAAGTATGATTTCTATCTTTCTGTCACAGAACACAAATCTGGGGTTGTATTTGAATGTAATGCAATTTGCCTAAAATATTTTTGCATGTGGCAGCTTACAGGTTCACAACGATTTGAGTAGTTATTTAAAAGAAACTGTCTTTGTTTGTGTTTGTCGTGCATCTTTTGCAGAGGAGACACAGAGTTTATTTGAACAGTCAGGACAGATGAACATAGCACGGTGTATGTTTATAAACTCCATGACTTCATGACTGTGTGTGTTGTTTCCAGCTCACAGGCTGGCTGCTGGTGGCAGGGATGTCTCTGGCAGTGTTCCTGATGCTGTGCATGAAGCGCTGCTCTTCTCCTCTCGGTTACCAGCAGGAGGACTACTGGGCCCAGTACCGGTCTGAAGAAAAACATCTCTTCCAGCGTACGGCGGCTGTGCATGCCCGCCTCCTGGCTGCAGAGAACACTAAGAGCTTTTTTGGCTTTGTAGCTTTAAGTAAAGAAGAGAAGGAGGAGCTGGCTGAGCATGAGAGCGCCAGTCCCATCCGCAGCACGAACTGGAACAGAGTAACTGGAGTTTACCTGTACAGGGAGAAGAACGGACTGCCTCTGTACAGCAGGCTCAACAAATGGGCCACGTACAGCCTGGAGAATAACGTGGAGGCCATGGACAAAGAGATGGAGCTGTTCCGCTGACACTGACTTTTAAATGTGGAGGACAGAAGCTGTACAGTCAATAAACACGCACATCCAAACCATCCAAACCAAAAAGGAGAAGAGGGTCACTGCACAGAACAAAGAAAAGCTTGCACACTGCAGGGATCACATGTTCCAAACAATGACGATCAGTGTCAGATTTGTCTCAGGGAAGATGTGTACATATTATTGTAAAGGACTTCATATCAAACTCTTTTTTTTCTTATTTGATGGTAAAATGAAACCATAGAGATGTAATCAAACTGCAGCACCAGGGAAACAACAATATTACAGAAAGTCCCAGCTGTATGTACATTTTTCTGTGACCAATCTGACCCTGATCATGTGACCCTGCGCACATGTATTTAAGACAGCGTCATACAAAATAACTTGAGTCTGTTAATAGTTATGCCCTAAAATGTTTGAAATGCCCTGAAGTTTACCATGATTTTTTTATGCATCATTTGATTTTTTTAAATAAATTGTGACGAATTGTTATATTGCTGGAGCGGAGCGTGTCAGGAATTTACATATTTAAGTCGCACCATTCATGCTGACAAAACAAACATTTGTTTATTTTGAGCGTCACATTAAAGATCCTGTGAGGAGTTTTGGTTATAAACATACTGACAGTGACACTGGTTCCTCTTTTCTTGGTGAGGGACATGTTTGACTGTTAACAGCTGATTTTTCACAAACATATACTGCACAGGGCTGGCAATGTTCTGTTCACAGGCGGCACTAAAAGTGACAAACAAAAGGTTCCTCACAGAAGCTTTAATTAATTTCTGTCTTAATTTACTTTTTTATTTGATACCCCAAATCCTTCTTTAATTTTTTATAACCTAACCATATTTGTTTTTTTTATTTCATTATCTTTAAGGCCCAAGCCCAAGAATCGGGGCAAAGGCCCTCTTGAAACCCTTAGGATTTTTTTTCCCTGACTTTTAAATCCCAAATTGCATGCCTTCTGCTTGAGATAAACACGAACGCAACTAGACACAAAATTCAGCCCTGCTAGAAATTTTATGACTGCACTGTTTTCGTACCAATACATACTCCAAAGCGCCCCTTAGCCACTGAAAAATCAGCCAGGCAAACTGGATTGAGTTACAGGTCTGATTTTCAGTGTGCATAACCATCATGACAAGACAAAAAATGGTCTCTTATGACCATAGGGAAGTCCGAACAGGAAGTTTAGAAATTGGAATTAAAGTCTGACTTTGACCATTTATAGGGTACCTATTTGATCAAACTTGATCTGTGTTTTTCTCTATTGAAAACTATTTCTGTGATTAATTTAATAGTAATGGTGGACACTGGAGCTGAACTGTCAGACAGAAAAAGGACAGAAGAGCAGAAGAAAGCTAAACAGAACAGTGATAGAGCATGGGCTAAAGGCTAAAATATGAGCTAAAGGCTAAACCACGAGCTGAAGACTAAACCACAAGCTAAAGTCTAAAACACGAGCTAAAGGCTAAACCCCAAGCTCAAGGCTAAACCACAAGCTAAAGACTAAACCACAAGCTAGAGGCTAAAGGCTAAACCACGAGCTAAAGTTTAAACCTCAAGCTAAAGGCTAAAACACAAGCTAAGGGCTAAATCATGAGTTAATGGCTAAACCACATGCTAAAGACTAAATCACAAGCTAAAGGAAAAAACACAAGATAAAGGCTGAAACACAAGCTAAAGGCTAAACCATGAGCTAATCTGTTTGTGATAATGTTCATTCCAACCCATATGCTGCAGTTGTCCAGCAGTGATCTGATCAAATTGGAGAGTCTGTTTATAAATGAAGAGTGAGGTTACGTTAGCTCTGATTGGTAGATGAGCAGGACATAAGGATTCATTGAAAACGTCTGCTTGTTGTCACGTTTCAAACAGTGCTGTGTAACTGTTGATAAATACTGGAGTGAGACTGAAGTTCGTCTCACTGTGGACACTTGAGGGGTCTCCAGGCCCTGCATGTTTTTTTGAACTAATGCGCTTATGAGACTCACCCGTGTGAAGAGGTGAGGACCACGGCGTGGCTGTGAAAAAGGGATTGAACTGACAGAAGTGAGAGGGACTGGACGGCTGTCGTCCGTGGCCCTGGCCGGGGACAAAGACGGTGTGCTGCCCGTGACTTTTAGTGTTGCGGCAGTGAAGATAGCTCATTAGGGGAGCCGTTCCTGTGTTAGGATGGGACGCGTGTTGTCTCCTGTAAGCAGTGAGTGGGGGGTTAGAAAGTCCCTGTGCTGGATCCACCGAGCTGTCTGCACGCCTCGCTGTACCTGTGTGCTGATTATCCACACTTGAGCTACTTTTGCCGCACGCGGCGAAGGTGCTCACGCTGTCGGGCCCCCTGTCTGCTGCTGCTGCTGCTGCGAGAGAGTCCATGTTCAGGGCCCACGGGGTGGTCTTGTCGCCAGCAGGGCGAGATAAGTGACCTTTAGACTTTATTTGTATGATTAATTGTTAATTCTTAATCTAGATGCTAACCGCTTCATAGTGTGTGAGTGTGTGTTCAGTCTTATAGTATTATCCAATATGAGCTATCACTCTGTCTGGGTCTCATCGAGGGGCGGCGCTGTGTTTTAGGGTAGCTCCCTGCGTCCCCTGGTGTTTGTAGTGGTTTCTGACCTGCGTAGTGTATAGCGGTCCTTAAGTTCACTTAGTTTTATTATTGTGCTGTGCTGTGCTGTGCTGTGCTTTGCTGTACTTTGCTTGCTGTGTATGAGTGTGCAGTGCATCCTGCTGAAGTGCCTTCACTTGTGTTGTCCTCAGGGGCTGCCCCTTTTGCAGGTGTTGCGACATTCAATGAAGTCTGCTACAGAGTGCTGTGGCCATAATTTTAGTGAATTGTGATCTCAATAAAGTTTGTATTGTTGTACCTTTTAACTGAGTTTGCTTGTGGATTTCTCTTGCTCCTGACACCAGACCAGACCAGATAAACAAAGGTGGTGGCAGCTAGACATTCATGATAAAAATTAAAATAAGAATTCCTTACAATACCTTACCTCGTCATGTTGTATCCGGTAAAAAGTTGTCTTGAACAAAGAAAAGTAGTGTTAAAAAGATCTGATCTCCATTTATTTAGTTATGCTGCTATAGGTTTAGACTGTCAGGGGGGAACTGACATGCAAGGCTCCTGTTTCCCTCTCTCCTCTATCTGTCAGTCTAACTTCTAATCTTAATGTCCCATTAAAGTTATTAACCATAGATCTCTCTAGGAGTCTCGGAGTTTTCTGGGTTCCATAGTTATTTTAATGAATTTTTTTTAAAGTAACAACGCAGAAAAAAAATAAATAAATAATAATAATAATTAGGTTGTGGAGGAGGAGGTTGTGGAGGAGGTGGTGGTGGAGAAGAAGGAGGAGGAGGAGGTTGTGGAGGAGCTGGAGGTGGTGGAGGAGGTGGTGGTGGTGGAGGAGATAGTGGTTGTGGTGGTGGTTGCTCATGCAAGAAGACAACCATCGCTTGTCACTGTGTCACAGAGCTGTGGTCTCAGTGTGTGACAGTCAAATCTGTCTGTTTTGGTATGGGAACACCATGAGCTGTGATCAACTAAGAGAGCAGGTTTAAGTTTATTAACTGTGATCAATTTTCACAAGAAAACAATGTGTCAATCTACTGGAGTAAAAGTAGAAAGCGCTCTCTTTAAAATCTCCTTTAAGTCCTGAGTACTTCTTTTTAAATTAGGGGGTTTGGGGTTGAGGGGGTTTGAAAAGATATCAGTCAGATTTGAGCTCCGAATGAAGCTTAGCGTAAGTTCAATCAGGAAGACTGTCTTAACGCTCTCACTATGGTTCTGATCTGGAAGTCATTTCATTGCTCTCACTCTTGTGGTTCCTTCTCTCACTCTTTCCCGCTTCTCTCTCATCAGCTGATTAAGGGGCGTGTCACTTTCCTATCTATCCAATCACATCTTCTTGACATCACTCGCAAACCAATCATCACAGCTGTCAAAATTTAAATACTGTCTCTTCTGCTTGTCAGCTGTCTTTCAGGCTCAGGTCATAACCCTCCTCCTCCCCAGGCACCTCCAGTCTTCATTGCTTCAGTCGCAGTTCTTCAGCTTCCAGTCCTCTTCAAGTCATCCACATACAGCCTACTTAAGACCATCTATCACCACCAGTGTCTGGACTCCATCGGGGATATTCATATTTTCATTTCACTGTACCCCCTATTATTATTTTATGCTTGATGGGGTCTAACCGCCAAATATGTAATGTTAAATAATTGTTGCATTAAATTTTTTCACAAATTTGAACAGGTGTTTAAGTCTCTCCTTGATTGAAATAATGTCAGAACATCTCTTCCTGTGCTCATACTTGGATTTTAACTAACAGGAGAGCATTAATGTGAGAACAACTCATATTTAGGTTGAAGTTTCTGAATAGTCACTAGTCGTCAAACCAAATGGCATGGATTTAATGCATCTGACAGAAGAAATAATCATTGTGATCATCCAGGACCAATCAGGCCACCTCAATAACTCCTCACTTTAGTGTCATGTGTACACCAAAGGTTATAGTTTGAACAGGTATTCATCATTTAAGGTCAGCTCCTACATGTTTTCTGTACATTTTAACCACAGATAACATATTCCAAGAGTCTAACGAGGAGGTTAGCACAGATTCAGCGGCACAACAGTGGAATATTTTCATCAAAGTGCTGTCAGCATTAATATGTCAAAGTGTTGAGATCCATGCAGCATCCAACTACAGCTTTAAAAGCTCAGGTTATCATTACTTATATTCATCCTGCTGCAGAGTTTCAACAGTTTAGTTATTGATCTCAGCAGGTGAGGAGGCTGGAGAGTTGTTCTCGACAGCTTCTGACATCTTTTTGATGCCCTGGAAAGACCGCCTGATGTTATTTACTTTTCATAAGCTGCCCCCTACTGGCTAATAAAAAATAAGTTCATAAGAACTGGTCCTGCAAACGTCTTCACCCTGTTGGTGTGTTTGCACTTTATTAATTACTTGTTTATCTAACAGGGACAAATATGGATGGTAGCCATGGCTGATTTGCATGGCTCATTTGAAGTTACAGATTGTTTGGTTTAAGATACTACAGCCATTAAAATTAAACAATTGTGGTAGTGTGATAGTGTTTAAGTTTTGGCCATTAATGAATTCAAGTATTTTGTTCCTCTCACTGAAAAAGATGACTGACCAGATGTTTATGCTACCAGACTGTTTCCACTTCCTGCACCTCTACTTCAGATTCCACTGCTTTGTTTATTCATCAGCTGACAGAGTATCTCTGGTAGAAGGATGTTAAAAATTTAGTTTTAAAAATGAAAATCTATCAAAGCCGTCAAAGCTTGGTTTGACATGATTCCTGTTGCATTAACACATCTGTGCAAAGCAGGTTCAAGTCTGTCACCCCATTTAGAACACCAGTTTTTTTTACATTGTGGTCCACGGACCACTAGTGGTCTGCCAGTGCCTCCTAGTGGTCTGCCATTACAGTGAATAAACTGTGCTCTTATTTTTTCTTTTATATATAGAACATTTAAAAATAAAATAAATAAGTTCACTAGAACTCACAATAGTTTCCTTGAACTCCCCCTCAGAGAAAATGGTCAGGCTAACTTTCCTCCATTAACGAGCCTAGAGGCAAAATCTTCATGTATTGGTGGATTAAGACGGGGACAGTAAAAAGAAAATCAAATGAGAAAAAGAAAACCTCCAACACTGGCCAGGAGACGGTGCTGCAGCAAGATGATTCAGCTGCAGTGAGCATTGTGGACACTGTGGATGTTAGTGCCAGTACTAGTAGCCAGTACATGTATGATGCCAGTTCATATTACATCAGTTGGCTATCTGGTGTGTTGTTCTGGGATTTTTTTAGCTTGGTGATCCATGAGGTTTTTTTTTTTTTTTTTTTTGGGGGGGGGGGGTATAAATTGTCTTCTGTCTGAAATCATTTGAGAAACACTGCAGGACGCAACCGCCCCAGATTTTCCTTTACTTCCACCCAAAGCTGGGTTATTTTGTTTAATCTCTGCCTAACTTTAACCTCCAATCCCTTTTCAAAGTTACAGCTTCTATATTTTCAGGTTTCACATCTTTTGTGCTTGAGTTGGTTGTTGGCAGTAGTGAACCTTAAGTGTGCACTATTGAGGGATTTTTTTCCTCCCTGCACAACCTAGAAATATGTGGATGTAAGCAGAAAGAACAACTGAACTGAGGACAAAACGAGAATAGAACGTACAGCTGAATGTAGAATAAAACCAGCAGAAACAGAATAAAACAATGTTTTATAGCCCCACCACCACCAACACCACAAATCAGGAAATAATAAAAAATATTGTTACAGCAACAGCAAGAAAAGAAAAACAGCACAAAATGCAATGAAAAAATGAGAAATAGTATTTAAAACCAAAAACAAATATTTGCACTACAGAGCCTAAACTTCCAAAGCAAATTAAGTTCAAGAATAAGAAAAACAATGAATATGAAGAAGATGTGCAAATCTTTGATTATTTGGAAGTATTATGGATGACATGATGGTGTGGGTCCAGCTATGACCTTATCAGGCAGTGGTGCTGGTATTGGTAACTCTTAATGCAGATGAGATGACCTGTAGTAGTGCTGTGATGCCATGAAAATTAGACGTGGTTAGACAAATGTATGTGTGGCGTCTACTTTGTATACTTTATACAGCAATGTGTCACACAAACAGATAAACACAACCCAAACACACCTAAAGGGTGAGGACATTTGCTGAAGATGAATTAAATATGAACACTCAGTCAGTTTACCATGTGTTGTTTGAATGAGGGAGGAAAGGAGAGTGTTGATGTCAATGCCTGGGTTAAATTTCAAATCTAGTGATGAACTTTGGGACACAAATAGAAGTTCATAAGCATCTGAATATATATTCTTGATGAATGCATTTTAATTTGAAAGGATATAGCTTGAGGTAAAAATCAGCTCCATCGTATCATGCTTGTTGTGATATTTATTATTTCATCAAATTATTGTTGTTCATTTTTGTATATTTATTTTTATCTAGTAATCTAATTTCCTTCTACACTACTGACACGCTACACTCCAGTCCGGTAGGTGGCGCTTATGTGCCGGAAAGCCGGTTGCCATCCGCCAATCAAATCAACTGAGCGGAGTTTTAAGCGCCTGCGCAGTGAGTGTGAGCGGGCTGATTCAAAATAAACCAAAACACAACATGGATTTGATCTCTGCGCTGCAGTTTCTGAGGCTAAATGAAATTCCATCAGGTAAAGGACTTTCTTTGCAACGTTAACCATAATGTCTTTTTAGGGTCACTATTGTTTTAAAACTTCGGATATTTCACGATTTGTCAACACAGGGTAGCTTCCACTTCCAGCGAACCTTTTCCCGGGCTCTGTACGCGTCAGGTCAACAGTGAACCAAATACTTTCACAAATCCTGGAAAATGTCTAATACGTTATGCTCAGGGAGTTTTAAATCGAAACCCCGCATCTCGAACCTTATTTCAGTGATAATCTGTGACGGTTTAGGTGCAATTGCTGTCTGCGGGCTGGGCACAGCTTTGACACTGACTGTAGGGGTGTTTTCATGAACCCTGTGAGGATTTGGATTGTCTTCGTCAAGCAAAAGTGTCGATGTTTAGAGGCTTAAACAGGTGCATCGCTCTCGGTGGTGGTCCAAAGCCAGGGGAGCGTCCAGATTTTTTTCAGACTCTGGTGGCTCCGATAGAGCAGACTTCTACAATCAAACTCATCTTTATTAATATACTACCTTTAATACATTGAAATATTATATATATATATATTATATTATATTATATTATATTATATTATATTATATTATATTATATTATATTATATTATATTATATAGCTTTACTGAAAAAAAAAATAAATGAAAATACAGTTTATAAAAATTAAAATAGTATTTTCATCTGGTAGAATATAATCTCCTGAGAAACATCATTTGGACCATTTTCATTATCAGATGCAATTTGTTAAATGTAAGCCCCCCACTTTCTACAGATCTTGAGTATTTGAATTTTAAAGCTAAAAACCTCAATAATCTGGTGGGAATCTAAATTCTATTCTCCTTCTGAAAAACGGTCAGTGTCTGTGTTCCTTCCTCTCGGGTGATGTGTTTACTGTTGTGATTTTCAGCCTGGGTGGATGAGGTCTGGGACTTGGAGTTCACTGAGAGGAAGCAACTCGATGACACCGTCGGAGAGGAACTTGGAGTCATCGGAGAAAAGGACTTCATAAAGCTGTATCAGTGTTTACTGGCGCATGCTGCTGAGGTACAACAGTCTGCAGGCAAAGATGGAGCTTCACAGGTAAAAGAGAATCTGAATGTTGTCTCACCTGTTTTTTCTCATACAAATTCAGCAGAAAAATAACTTACCAGTATTTTAAGTTAACAAATGAAGTGCAGTCCTTTCTCTTTGGTCCATAACATAAATTTATTGTACATGTAAAACTATTTTTTATATTTGTGCAGATTTTTTTGTCAGTGTGTTACTCTTAAGATGTTGGATTTTAGATGTGAACGTTTGTAGATTAAACTAATTCATGTCACTGAAACCAAAGGCTGCCTAAGAAGCTTCTGTCACGTTGTGTCATTGCAGAGTGTCTGGGCCACGCTGGGAGACAACGAGGTGTCGGTCAAGTCTCTTGTGGCCGTGCTCTCCTCCTTTGTTCTGGCAGCAAACGCAAAGACAGCCAACGTCCAGGAGAGAGTGAGCGGCCTGCGTGCTGCTTCACTCTACCTGCTGCTGTTGGGAATCCCAGGTGAGGAAATCAGAGAGAGAGACATGAAGCAATGTCTGCCAACAGTTTTAATTTAGCCACTAAGTCACAAATTCAAAACTATGGCTGAAAGTTTTCAACTGTTTTTTTTTTTATTCTCAAAACAGTTGAAAAGTTCTTCTTTTCGCTTGTGTCCAAACAGTCCAGTGTTTTTTTTTTTGTGGCTTGTTTGTCAATTATGCACTGTCAAAGAAGGAGGACAATAGGAAGCTATTGCAAGTGTACAGGTGTCAGGGACATCTGACTTTCACTTAACACTGGAGGGAGGATTCACCAGGAATGGATTGCTAAAAGAAAATAAAATTGAAAAAATTTAAATTAAAAATTTAAAGTAACAAAGAACTCGTTCTGATCGAATAAACTATTACATATCACTCAGACAGTTTAGTTTAGTTTATTTAAAAGGGGACAGCGCAATCAAAACATCACAACAGGCTTATCTTTTAGTGTTGGCAGCTGTAAGTGTTGAAAGGCAACATTTTCAACGTTTTTGTGAAGGCCTTGTATGTAGTGAGTAGTTTAACCTCCTTGGGTACTGAGTTCCACACACTGATCGCTCCTCACTGACCAGGCTGACTTACTGAAAGTGCTCCTGGGCAGAGGAAGGTAACAGTCACCTCTGACAGAGCCTAGAGTGACACACTCAAGGCTGTTTCTTTGGCTGATGAACTCTGCCACAGGATATGGAGCCAATTTATGCAGCACTTTATAGGTCAGTTTTAAGTCTGCAAATATGTGAAGAGTTAAAAATACTGTAATTTTTTTAAAATTGCACAGTGATGATAGTGCCAAGGTTTTTTATACATAACTTTGATTGGTTGTTTGTACAAGATTTCCAAAGGTTTTTTGCACTCTCTGACTAGCCTGGGACCAACTGCTTAGGCAAAAGCTGAAGTGATTGAAAATCATGGAATGCGAGTACATTTTTGCGGCTTCAGTTGACGTTTCATTTCGAATTGCACAAAAATTTGCGAGATTTAATTTGATTTTTTTTTTTTTTTTTTTTTTACACAATTGCACAGTAAGGTTAACTTAAATGTTGGATGATAGATTTTGATGAGCTCAAACAATTTTTATTGATTTATGTGTTTTGTTCAGAGCAGAGGACTTTTGTCAAGTTGTCGGAGTTATTGACTGAAGAGAGTAGACTTCAGTTCAGTCACTCGGATATATAACTGAAACAACAATCCACTCGGAAAAGGTTTATTTCCATCTCAGTGTAAAAATTCAGTGATCAGTGAATCTGTCACTCTAAAATTGGATTTGGTGATTAAGACTCCTGCATTGCAAAAACTGAAACCTAAGCAGGTGTTCGTCTTATTTTTGTGGGAAAACCAACGTTTTATTAGACCTGAAACGAGCCTCATTCAGCCGACAAGTCCAGAAAAATGTCAGATAATAAGTTTAAAAGACAGAAATGACACCTGAGTTTCTCATAAAGAGTAAAAAAGGGGTTAGATAAATGTTTGGTTATTCATATTTCAGCAAAGTCTACAAATTTGCTTGTCTAATAAGACATTTTGATTAAAAATAAGACGTAAAAACTTGCTTAGTATTTCAGTTTTTGCAGCGAGTTGATTCTGGGGCTTTCTACTGACTGAAGCTCCAGTTGATGTCCCAGCATCGTGGTTTTGTTGACTCGTGTAATTTTCGTGCATTTCTTTATCTCTAAAGTTAAGATTAAGGTACAGCAGTGTGTGTGTGTGTGTGTGTGTGTGTGTGTGTGTGTAGTTTTTAACAAGTTTCTGTTCATGTATTTTCTCTCTTTAGGAAGCATCGCCAACAAAGTGTTCCACGAGGTTTTGATGGACACATGCTCAGAGCTGACCTCTCACTGCTGGCCGCAGGACTGCGGAAAGAAGCGTAAGAAAGACGGCCTGAAGAGTTCACAGACTGTGGGCAAACGCTCCAAACCTCGGAGAAAAGACACTCCAGAGGAACAGGTGCTTCTTAATCTGAATCAGGAATACTTTATCTTTCACTGTGACTGCTCCAGATTATTACCTGCTGCATTCAAACATCTGTTTATCCTAACATCACCCTGACAGACAGAGGAAAAAATGAAGCGTTGCATACGTTTTAGTTGAAGTACTTCTCCTTCATCCTCAGATGGAAGTGGATGAAGCAGATGAGAAGGAGGACGATGAAAAGAGGCAGCATTTTTCCAGCCAGGACTTGTTGAAGATCAGAGATGCAGTGGTCTATCTGGTTCAAAGCCTCCTCAGACTCCTGCAGACGTTTCCCCTCAAGGACAGACCACAGAGCGCCAGCAACTGCACGCAGGTAACACACTGACACACACACCTTCTTCACACCATGCTGCAGTGTCCTCGTGTTTCAACCTGTGGCCTTTTTTTTCTCTGCAGATCTTCAGTAAGCTGCTTTCTTTTGAGCCTGTTATTGGAGAGCCAAACTTTGCTGCTGTACAGTGAGTTTCCTTACACTGTAGCTCTTTCTCACATTCTCACTTCAAACAGAGACATTTACACACCTGCAGTGGCAATTTCAAACATTCATTATTTTATTTGTGACGATTGTAGCTTTCAGGTAATGAAATCCCAAAATTCAGTGTCTCATAAAATTAAAATAAAGTGAAAAAGTTGAATGTTTTAAACTAAAAACCTGTGAAGGTCTTCTGAGCCTTTAGATAGTCTCTTAGAGTGATGTATCCCAGCAGACTACCAGAAAGAGGAGTGGAAGGTAAAGATAAACAAGCAGCAGGGATAACCACAGCCTGGAGAGGACTGTCAAGAAAAAACCGTTCAAGAACTTCACATGGAGCGGACTGAGTCTGGAGTCAGAGCATCAAGATCCACCACGCACAGAAGGATCAAAGAATTTAACTCTTACTGTCTCACTCCTCGAGTCAAACCAGTCCTGAACCAGAGACCACATCAGAAGAGTCCTACCTGGACTAAGGAGGAAAGAACAGGACTACTGCTCAGTGGTCTAAAGTCCTCTGTTCAGATGAAAGCCACCTGCTGCTGTTGGTCCACTGTTTTCTTAAATCCAGTCAACACAGACGTTTACCAGGACACTTTAGAGCTCTTCATGCTTCCTCTGACAAGCTTTATGGAGAAGCTGATTTATTTTACCAGCAGGACTTGACTCCTGCCCATAGCACCAAAAGAACCAAAAGCTGGTTTAATAACCAGGATATTACTGGGACTGATTGGATACCAAACTCACCGGACCTGAACCCCAGAGAGAGACTCAAGACCCAGTAACACAAACGAGCTGAAGGTCGCTGTCAAAGCAACCTGAGCTTCTGTAGCACCTCAGCAGAGCCACAGGCTGATCCCATAGACTGTACATAGATTGGACAGTGTGGCTCTGCCTTTTACCATTGTAAGGTTTTGAAGCCAAAAAGCCTCTGTCACAGGAGCCGCCATTGTGCAGCCAGAGTCTGCGCAGTAGAGACTTATGAGGAACTCTGGGAAAATCTGAGTGAAAGCGGGTGACAAAAATACTTTTTTTTTTTTTTTTTTTTTTTTAGACCATCTAATCCCTTCTTAACTGTCCATCCCGATAATTTCTATTATTCCCGAAAAAACTACACATGAACGGCAGATGTCAATCATCGTTAATCGAGACGTAAAACCCCGTTTGTAACCTCTAATAACTAATAAAAAAAGAAACATTTCAGAAAAAAGAGGACCTGAAAACAATGCAGCCCAATAATATCTAAATATGACCACAGCATACGGATGAGAGAAACATTTCTACGAGGTGTAATAATTTTTTAAAGTTTGACCACATCCCATCTGGAATGAATAGAGAGGCAGAGTTTTTGTCTTGTACTGCAGCCAGCCACCAGAGGGGGCAGTTTTTGTGGTGAACTCATTTTGAGCCGAGCAAGATGACGTCCATTTTTTTACAGTCTATGGTCTGATCCCCTCCATGACACACCATACTGACGCAGAAATCCAAGCAAAAGGAGACAAAACCAAATATTGAGTGAATATAAATGAACATAGAAGGCCGACATTTCTGAACTAAAAATCCTTTGTATTGGTCTTATGTTATATTCTAATTTTATAAGATGCTGAGTTTGGTGTTTTCATGAACTGTGAGTCATAGTCATCACAATTAAGAGGAATAAATGATAGCATATTTCACTCTGTGTGAACTGAATTTAAAAAATAGAAGAGTTTCAGTTTTTGAAGTGAACGACTGAATTAAGTTTACTTTTCCACCATATTCAAACTTCTTAAGATGCACCTTCACAATCAAACTGGGACACCGAAATTAAACACAAACAAAAGTTTAATGAAACAGGAGCTTTGATGAAGCGGTGTTGCAGAGTCTGACTTGCTGTACGGTCATGTGTAACAGAAAAAGCTGACAGGTTTTGTTCCTCCTGCAGAGATATCACCGAGCTGAGGAGTGTTCCTGAGATGGCTTTCTACGGCCTGCAGCTGCTCTGCTCACCTCAACATGGAGATCAGAAAGAGGTCAGATGAAATAATGATGCTCCGTGATGAGCCAACAGCATGTGCTGTCTTTGGTTTACGCTCTACATGTTTCCCTTCATACAAAACCTGCTCAGCTGCAGGGATTCAGAATGTTTTCTCTCATTGTGTCGACCTTCCCTCTCTCCGTCTCTAAGTAATCAAACACAGAGACACACAGGTCCACCTCATGTCCTTGCTAAAGTCAAATTGTCATATTGCTGACTGTAAAACTCTCGATAGAACAGCGCTGCTCATCAGCAAAGACTCAAGACATTTGGATGTGAAGAAGGGGTGTGAAAAAAAAAACACTGATACAGCCATAAATCCTGTCCTGACGTCGTGCCGTCTGTTTTTCAGTCCCTGCAGAGAGTTTTGCACAGGCTGCTCTACGTCATCCTGATGATGAAGAAAACCAGCGGAGGGAAGCCCTCCCTCCTCGTCCCCAGCCAGGCTGTGCTCTCCACCCGAAACCAGGCCATCAGTTTTGTCTGGTAAACGGTCTTCATCACTTCTTAAACGGAGCTGTGGAGCTTCTCATCTGAACCTCAATGTGGTTTATGGATTCATTTATGTTGTCAAAGTTATTTTTAAAGCGTGAACATGACTGCCTCTCAAGACTGAACACTGGGCTCACACTGCAAAACTGAAACCTATTCAAGTGTTTCTGTCTTATCTTAGTTAAAAAAAAGTCTAATCAGGCTTCTTATGAGCCACATTCACCTGACAAGGCCAGACGAACGTCTCATTTCAGGATATTAAAATAGTGTTTTTGTTTTTCTGTGCTTGTAGTCATCTGGTGGAGGAGCTGAACGAGCTGGCTGCACCTTTCCTCAACATCCTCCTGCAGCATGTCTGCTACCAGGTGAATCTTCTCAGCAGTAACAGGATTTGATGCACTTCAGTCGATGCACTGATTTAACTTTCAGAAATGTTGCTCCCTCTGTGGATGTTTAGATGGTGGAGAAGAGTGAGTTTCGAAGCCATGGAGCTCAGGCTGTGGGTATGTTGACGTCTCAGATGGCGTGTAAAGACTACGCCTGCTTCATCAAGTGGCTGTTTAACCTCTCAAGACAGTCAAAGGTAACACAGCCTCAATGTCTACACCTGAAATATGTATCTGTTGTTCAATCTGTATTTAAAAAGCACCAAATCACAACCAATGTTTTCTCAAGACATCGAGACCTGCTCATGTTATATGATGAACGAAGACCCAACATGGAGACAAGATCAGGAGTCTGATTTTAACCCTCCATGAGTAGAGAGCTTTCCAACATTCAGTGAGTTACAGTCAGGAAACATTTACACATTTACATGCAGCTCCAGAAAACAGACTAAGTCCTTAGTCAGCGCAAGATCAGACTATTGAAACTCGTGTAAGCAGCTCTGAGCATAGCTCGATTAACCCGGCTAGATTATGCGGTTGCTATCAGGCTGTGGTTGTGTTTGGCAGGACTCGGCAGATCTCAGTAATCCTCGGTGTTCAGCCGGTAAAGGAAGTAGGTGACCATGATAAATAGGGTTGCTATGCTCATACAGTCTGTGGTTCCAACACAACAAACACACACCATGGCACATACATAAACAAAAACATGAAGAGCTACAGCTGCATCCATCTCAGCCATCGTTGTTAGCATTTTGTGTTCTCTTCGGGTGAACCGAAACTAGTTTGAGACACACGCAGCTTCGCTCATCAATAAAGGCAACTTTGGACCAGTTATCATCAACACGCTATGGGCTGCTAACAGCTGAAGTCTTGTGTGTAAACAATGCAGCCAATACACATAGTATCCCCCGACAAATGAGGACAAAAAAGGTAAAAACACCACTGCAAACAACCAGTTTGGTGTAAATAATCATATTTGGAGTACATCATTACTTTTTATGGCTCATTTGTGGAAGATAACTGGAAAGATAAGAGAAAAAAAAGGAAAAAAAAGATCAATGAAAAGTAAGAAAGCTGCTGCAATAAGCTGCCATCATGGCAAAAAAAAATAAAAAATTACTGCCATCTTTAAATAATGCCAACCTTTACATGTCCCCTGTCTTCGTTCTGCCGGTTTCTGTAGATGGTGCACCGGCTCTTCTCTGTGGATGTTGTGATGGCTTTGCTGGAGCAGCCGGAGAGGAGTTCTGAGGATTGTCAGGATCCAGAGCTCGCTTGCTTCCTTCCTCACGAGTTTCTGATCCAAAATGTGCTTTTTGCTCGACGGACAGACGACTCCCCGACGGTCCAAGGCCATGCTCTGTCCTGCCTGGCACAGTGTCTGGAGCTGCCTTCACTTAATGTCACTCGTGCTGTCCACAACCTCTTCTCTACCAGTGAGAAAACACACACACTCAGTCTGAAACTGCCTGACAGGAGCATCAGAGTTTGAAAATGGTTTTTATAGACGTTACACTAAAGCTCCCTCTCTGCTCTCTCTCTGTTCAGCTGGAACACAGACAACGATGGAAAGTCAGTTTACAGAAGGTAAACTCTTAATCTGTTATCAGAAATGTTGATCACAGATGTTTTGAACCACAGTGTTGGGAGACAAATATTTGTGATGGTGCTCAGAGTGGAGAAACATTTGGTTGGTGACGTGCTCAAAACTCAGAACACTTCCTGAATTGAGCCTGAATTATTTAATGCAGCTAACACTGAGTCACTTGAACGGCAGGTCAATGATTTCAAACTGGTTTGCTTAGTGTGGCTAATGCTAGCAGAGCTAGCACCACCACCCTTTGGTTTTTACACTCAGGTAATCCACAAACACGACAAACCACAACACGCTATGAGATGTGACCTGTCATCAGCGGGTATTTACATCTGGGTAGTAGAGCATTATTCATAGATTACAGTCACATGACCAGCGCAGAAGCCTGGAGGTCAGTCAGAGCGTAGTAAAACAAGGATCTCCACTAAACAGGTTACAATGCTGCAGCACAGCGTGTTTATGGTCCATCTCCTCAGAATATCGCCTTTCAACCACAGAACACAGAGACAAGAAGAGGAACTTACAGCTTTCCGCCCTTTGACTCTGTAGTTGGTCATGATTTGAGGTTTAGTACCCAGACCTGGCTCCCTCTCTAGCAGGTGTTTGTGTTAAAACCGATGTGACTTTGTGTTTCAGAAAGCCACAGCTCCCAGCAGACTCAGAAAACCTACCGCACTCTGCCGTTCAGGACTGTGGAGATCAGCAGCGCTGTTAACACCAGCTGTGACGGTGAGACAAACCCACCTCAGGGTGTCATTCAAATTCTTACTTCCATGGTTGTTAGATACTGAGTACAATGATGTAACTAGACATACAGGTTTATATACTTCAACTTTTGCATGAATGAATTTATCAATGAAATGTTGATGATGTATATTTGAAGCAGCAAAAGAGAACGTGGCTCTTCTTCTACGACGTGTGTCAGACTCAAAGACGAATGTGAGGAAGTCGGCGCTGCAGGTATTTCAGATGGATTTGTGATAGAAGTTTAAAGAACGTTTGTCAAACAGAATCGCCTTTACCTCTGTTCTCTGTTGCTCTTTACAGGCTTTGCTGGGACTCCTGAAACACAACGTGATCCCAGCCAGCGGGGAGAATCTGTCTACGCTGTCTGAACGCTGCAGAGACCCGGCTGTGTCTGTGAAGAAGAAGGCCCTGCAGTGTTTAGGAGAGCTGCTCGCTGTGAGTCTCAAAAAGACTTTAATATACATCGATGTGACCCATTTTATGTACAATTCCAAAGAAGTTGGTATATTGTGTAAAACATAAATAAAAACAGAGTACAATGATTTACAAATCCTGTTTAACCGATAAACAATTCAGCACACTACAAAGACAAGAGATTTATTGTTCAAACTCATAAACTTTGTTTATTTTTTGTAAATATTCACTCATTTTGAATTTGATGCCTGCAACACGTTCCTAAAAAAGCTGGGACAGGGTCAACAAAAGACTGGGAAAGTTGAGGAATGATCCAAAAACACCTGTTTGGAACATTCCACAGGTGAACAGGTTCATTGGAAACAGGTGAGTGTCATGATTGGGTATAAAAGAAGCATCCCTGAAAGGCTCAGTTGTTCACAAGCAAGGATGGGGTGAGGTTCACCACTTTGTTCTTAAAATGTTGGACTATTTGCGCATGCAGTTGTTCACAAAGTTTCTCAACGTACAATTGCAAAGAATTGATGGATTTCATCATCTACAGTCCATAATATTATCAAAAGATTCAGAGAATCTGGAGAAATCTCTGCACATACGCAGCAAGGCTGAAAACCAACATTGAATGCCCGTGACCTTTGACCCCTCAGGCAGCACTGCATTAAAAACCAACATCATTGTGTAAAGGATATTACCACGTGGGCTCAGGAAGACTTCAGAAAACCATTGTCAGTTAACACAGTTCATCACTACATCTACAAGAGCAAGTTCAAACTCTACCATGCAAAGACAAAGACATATATCAACAACACCCAGAAACACCGCCGGCTTCTCTGGACCCGAGCTCATCTGAGATGGACTGACGCAAAGTGGAAAAGTGTGCTGTGGTCTGATGAGTCCACATTTCAAACTGTTTTTGGAAATCATGGACGTGGTGTCCTCCAGGCCAAAGAGGAAAAGGACAATCTGGATTGTTCTCAGGTCAAAGTCTCAAAGCCAGCATCTGTGATGGTATGGGGGTGTGTTAGTGCCCATGGCATGGCTAACTTGACCATCTGTGAAGGCTCCATTAATGCTGAAAGGTACATACAGGTTTTGGAGCAACATATGCTGCCATCCAAGCCACGTCTTTTTCAGGGACGTCCCTGCTTATTTCAGCAAGACAATGACAAGACACATTCTGCACATGTTACAACAGCGTGGCTTCGTAGTAAAAGAGTGCAGGTACTAGACTGGCCTGCCTGCAGTCCAGACCTGTCTCCCATTGAAAATGTGTGGTGCCAGATATGACTGTGGAGACCCCGGACTGTTGATCAACTGAAGTTGTTCATTTAGCAAGAATGGTAAAGAATTCCACCTCCAAAGCTTCAACAATTAGTGTCCTCAGTTCACAAACACTTATTGAGTGTTGTTAAAGGAAAGATGATGGAACACAGTGGAAACATGAGCCTGTCCCAGCTTTTTTAGGAACGTGTTGCAGGCATCAAATTCAAAATGAGTGAACATTTGCAAAAAACAAAGTTTATCAGTTTGAACAATAAATATCTCATACATGTATTGTATTTATTTACGTTTTACACAACATCTGAACTTCATTGGAATTGAGGTTGTAGCCAAGTGGAAGAGTTGGAGATGAGTTTAATAATTATCCCAGTACAGTCAGTACTTGGCTGTGTTGACAAGGAGAAGGAAATGCCTCAGACAGAAAGTAAATGGGTTTATCCATCTATCTTAAACAGTGAATTCAATAGCTTTGATGACGTGTCAAAAATCTGAGTTTGGTGGGCAGGACATTTTTTCATGTATCTCCAGCTATGAGATTACTTCCTTAAAAAGGTGCAGTAGTCTTCTACCAGGGTTTTAAAATGAGGTGGTGGTGGCAGTACCTTCTAGAGCAAATGATCTTTTCCATAAGACTCCAAAAAGAGCTTGAGGAAAAATGATGGGAGAAATGGGCTATTTACTTAGCAAGGGGGGTAAAAATCATCTGTGATCGATACATGGGTATTTACTGTATTTTGTATGTAATGTTTTTAAACATTTGCTTTCTAGTTTTGATTAACCCAGGACCTCTCTTTTTGGTGTTCTTTTTCATATGTATGTTTGTACACAATAATGTTTAAAAAAAAAAAAAGGAAAAAAAAACATAAAAAGTTAAAGGAAAAAAAATGACTTTCATACTGGGGGGAAAACAGTCCATTTGCATTTTTTTTTTTTTGTTATTCTGTGTTTCAAATTCACGACTTTCCTGAATAACGAAGCCTCTATCGCTCGCTCCGGCCACCAGGTGAAACCAGAATGCAGAGCGGTGCAGAAGGCGTGGCTGCAGGGTGTGTTACCAGCGGTGATGGACTCTGAGAGCTCAGTACAGGACAAAGCCCTGGAGACTCTGGACCAGACTCTGCTCAAGCAGGTCAAACCTTACTCGGCTGACCGCCACCTGGACGCCAGTCAGAAGCTGACCTGGTCCCTGCTGGACTTGCTCTGTCATGAATGCCTGAACCTCAGGTTGGACCAGATACTTTACATTTACTTTGTTTTTTAACACAGAAAAAGATCAGACGTGTCAAAAACTGCTGCAGAAGAAGTGCTGCTGAGACCTTCTCTCTCTTGATGTGTCTCCATGAGGCTGTAGTTCAGACAGTTTAGGATCCAGGTTTTGTGATTCTTTGGCATCATTAGAGTCTAATCCCAATTTAATCTGCACAAACTACTCAGTAACAGCAGCCGTTTTAAACATTTTTTTTAACACTTTTTGAAAAATGTAATTTCTCCATTGTGATCCCCTCACCACTTTCTTTTCTCTCCAGACAATATTTCAGCAAGGCCTTCACCATCTGGTCCAAACAGAACATGTTCACATCCAAGTTCATCACCAACCTGACCTCTCACACCCAGTCGGATCACGCTGACGGAGCCTGGCTGCTGCTCTCAAAGGTGTCCGCCTCGTATCCAAAACTTCCCTACGGTGATATCCTGGATGCCTGGGACAACATGATCAGGTGAGAGGGACATAAACGGCATCTATGCTGAGCTACTCTTTCGTTTTCTGTTGATATTTCAGAAGATTTTCATTCATTTCTTTGCACTCTTTTTCTCTTAGTTCAAAAACTGTACCGGTGACAACCTGCTGTCACATCCTGTGTGTGGTGGGAAACATCGCTGCTCATCTGAACAACGACACCAAAGAAAGGATAGTTGGTAAGTGAGCGAGGTAGGAACGGAGGAGTCTGAAACTGTTTTTCTGTTTTCACCTTTTTCCTGAAGTTTTGTTGATGCTCTTTAGTTTAACTCCCCCATGATCACTGTGTGAATGGACGACAGATAATTAGGTTTAAAAAGGTTTAAAAGCCCTGAGTTATGAAAAGTGACGTGTTAGAATGTGAATGAAGTCTTGATTTTACAAGAATGACCTTCTGTCTTTATTCTCAATAAAATAAAAGTTATTGTCATAAATTTACTCTTTTTTCCCAGCAGATTTGAGAGAGAAGCTGTCATTCAAATACACGACTGCTTCATTTAATAAATATCTGATTTTTACACCTTAAGTGTAAATATAATGTTTTATAGTCTTTTTAACTCTTTATTGTTGAACATGTCATATTTTCGTTTCAGAGACCTCTGTCTCATCAATATGATAAACAGTTTCTTTAAAAACCTGTTTTAAAAAAATGTTTTCTAACCCCTTGAAGATTATCATTCCACTACAAGCAGCTGAAGTTGTATTATGGCCCTTTTTAAAATAACAGATCTCATGAAATTATCCAAACACTTTTTTTTTTTTTCTGGAAAGTCATTGCTAATTTTCATGGAGTTCAACAAGTAAGAATAACATCTTTAGTAATTGTTACTTATTTTAAACAATAAGTATTTTCTGCATTGAATGAATGCATATTTACTAAAAACTGTATTTCATAAGCTGCCAAAACCACCCAAAATATCATTAAAAAATATATCAAAAATATATCATCAACAAATAATTATAGCAAAAAAATTTGTGGATTTCGTTAAAGGGTTAATTAACCAAAAATTTAGAGTTGGCTGTTTTTTTTATATTGGTAAACTTTTTTTTAACCAAGTTGGTCCCACTGAGATTAAAAACCTCTTTTTAAAGGGTGACCTGGCCAAGACAGGAAGAGGCAAAAACAAAAAGTTTTAGACTGAGAAATACAAAGAGAGACAAAGTACAATTTACAAAACACAACATTATGGTTTAGAAATAGAAGCATCTATGAGTCATACCAGAAAATCAATCATTCAAACTGCTAAACGTAAACATTTGACATCCTTTTTTAGATTAAACAGCATTTAAGGACCCAGCTCCTTGAGCTCGAAGTCATTCTGCAACTGGTTTCAGGCTGGGGGTGCAGAGTCCCCAAAGGTCCTTTTCGCAATTTCTGTGTAAGTGTTTGGGCCAGAGAGCATAAAGAGGTCCCGAGAACACAAAGAACACGATCTGGTACGTCTCTGTGTGATAAAAACACATAAAAAAGAAGCAGACTAAGAATTTCCTTATAAATAAATGTGTACCAGTGTGTGAGCCTTTGGGTCCCCACACTGGATCAGTACAACTTACAATGGTAACTTTATAATATGCAATGACCCTCAAGGATGCATGGTAGGCGGTATTAACCATATGGAGACACTGTTCAGAGGCGTGCATGTACGAAAGATCACCATAATCTAAAACAGGTTAAAAACAAGATGCAGCAACAAGCTGCTTTTTTGACATTAAAAGAAAAAACAACTTTGTTTGTGTTGTTATTCTGGTAACAATGTCCTGCCAAAAACAATCTGGTCAATGTCAACAGTTGTTCTTAAACTAACTCAGAAATACTTAATTTATTACACTCAATAAATACTAAATGAAAAATCAGAATAGAAGTGCAGAATAGTTGGAATAATCTTTGTACAAAAGCTCTGATGTCATTTGATTTGGGTGTATAATCCTGACCAGTCGGACAGTCTGTGATTCTGGACGTGATACAGAACTGACAAGCCAGCCCAGAGTGCTGAGACAGAGCTTCTCAAAATCACCTTTAATAGATGAGTGAAGAAGTTTTCAAAGTCTTTCTCTTCCTTCCTTTTTCCTCTCTCTCCCTGTCTTCAGAGGATTTGATGTCCTGGTTAAAAACCTTCACGTTGTCTCTGGAGGTCATCAACGGAGCCGTGGAGACTCTTCATCAGATGGGTCACAGTAAACACACCAGAAAGACTCAGGTGGAACATCTTTCCTTCTCACTCCACAGCTGCAGATATTTACCAAAGCAGTCTCATCATCACAATCTTCCAAATTAAGTGATATGAGTAAATAAAAAAGTCCACTGTTGGTTAAAAGGAGCATTTGGCTCTTTAAAAAAAATGACTTTATTCTGAGTTTTCTGCTCAGTTATTCGTTTCACACTTCTTGAAATGTTCTTTAGTGTCTGTCCTTTAACTTTGGATTTTGTACATCTTGTTAAACTCAAGCAGAAGGCATCCACAGGTCATCAGCCAGTGTTGAACATAGCATTTCTCTTTGATCCAGGCTTTCCTGAACCAGCACTGTGGCGAGCTGGTCTCCGTCTGCGAGGCTCACTTATCTGATATCATCCTGAGTGGAAAGGGAACCCAGAACCTGAACGAAGAGCTCATGGTGAGAACAATCCCACAGCTCCTTCTGCCCAATGAGTGTTAAAGTCGGCTTCTGTCTAATCTGTTGCTGCTGTTGTTTAAATGACATATATACCTGTTTAATGTCTACAGGTGTGTTACACACACACATATATATATATATATATATATATATATATATATATATATATATCTATATATAGATATAGATAGATAGATAGATAGATAGATAGATAGATAGATAGATAGATAGATGACATCCCTGAATGCATTACAAGAGCTGCTGTATGCTGTATTTAATCAAAAAAAAAATTTTTTTCTTAAAGGGACTGTGAGGACTTTCTAAGTGATCTTGAAAAAGTCTCTCTTCTAGATATCTGCCTGATCCTAATCTACAATTTACAATGAGATTATCAGCACCAACATAGGTTATTTATAAATGCTGTTTTTTAGCTCCCAATCAGGTTGGATAGGACCGGACTGATATACGGCACGTTGGCGTCTCTATGACAACACCATGCAGGCTGAGGAAGTTTAGTAGTGAGAAGAGAGATCTGTGTTTTTCTCTGCTGAAAACGATTTCTGTGATTAATTTAGTAGTGATGGTGGAGACTGGAGCTGAACTGACAGACAGAAAGAGGACAGAAGAACAGAAGAAAGCTAAACGGCAGAGTGATAGAGCACAGGATGAGCCTAAAACACGGGCTAAACTGTTTGTGGAGTAGTACTTTCCTCAGGGGGCGGGGTCTGCAAGCTGAATGTTTCTGATTGGTGGAGCACCCACAGCGTTTTCATTTCCCCCTCTGTCCTCAATAATACACCCAGAGCTTTGATTGACTTGGTTTAATAACTCCTAAACGATGGTTTTTCTTTGAGCCTGATAGTGTGAATGTGTCTCTGTCAGCTCCCAGTGTTACAGTTTAAAGCGTGACCCTGTAGACTGGTGACCTTCAGCTGAACAAGTCAGGTGTTGAAGCACCGGCCACTTTATTCGGTACACCTTGCTAGTACCGGGTTGGACCCCCTTTTGCCTTCAGAACTGCCTTAATCCTTCGTGCCATAGATTCAACAAGGTACTGGAAACATTCCTCAGAGAGTTTGGTCCATATTGACACGACAGCATCACACAGTTGCTGCAGATTTGTTGGCTGCACATCCATGATGCGCATCTCCCGTTCCACCACAAAGGATCAAAGGATTTTCTGGATTTATTTTAGCATATCTCACAACTTAAAGTTCCTTAAAGTTACAAAACAGACTGAAATGAACACTAATGACCTAAAAACAAATAAACCACAAAAAAAAAAAAAAAACACTGACTGTTATTAAACTGGAATCTTTGAAGTTTAGAGCCTGTGGGGCTGCAGTGTCAAAATAAAGCAGGATCAGATAATTATTATTATTTACGAACACATTTAAAAGCCAATAACAGTGAGGATATAAGAGGGACCACAGGGGGCACCAGAATCAACACCACCTGAATGTCACTCATAGGAGCTTTAATTTCTCACACAGTGTCAAAAGTTAGTGAACTTTTTCTTCTAACTTGACAATAAAAAAACAACCATGTGCTGAAAATGTTTTCTCCTCCAGATTAAACACCTCCACACTCTGGGCGTGGCATCACTCCACTGTCCTGCAAAGGTCGGCAAGAGGACTGTGCTGCTGGTGGAGTCGGTCCTCACGGCACAGTCTAACAGGGTGACAGGTAAGAGGAGCCAACTTCTGAGGCTCCGTTTACACCACATTTCACTCTAAAACGCAAAAAACAGAAAAAAAAATGTGTTTACACAGAAGCCCTGAGGGACTTTAGTATGCATGCCAGGTCTGTAGGTGGCGATATTACTGTAGGGTCTTTTGATAGCTCTCCACCGAAGAAGAGGTGTGCCGATCATTCGACATACATATTGAATGCGTCTTATCTGAGTGCAGAAGTGGAGCAACAGATACTAATTTTGTTGAAAGGCAGTCAGCAGATTCAGCAGCACAAGCACAACATTGTAGTCTTCCATTGAACCGCTGTTGTCTGTTTTTCAAATGACAATTAAAAGTTCCCACAATGAAACTGGCATGTGCAAGCAGAGAGTGACGCGGAGCGTTTTTACTCCGGCTTGCTGTTTACGTCGCAGCGGTGGCTGCAGCCGTTATTATATTCTTCTTTGATCATTTATCAGCTGAGCTCCTTTAATATCTCTGAGAATAGACTCTTGAGCTATTGTGACATTTTGTGTTCTGGATCAAAAGAGTCACAAAAAGTACAAATTTTATTTTAAAGAAGGGGTGTTCTGCTTTCCCACATTTTAAACATGGATATAAAATAACAATGTTTGATGTTCTGACTAAATGTCTGCAGATTTTTAAAACTCTTTGTGTTCAAATGTTGTAGAAATCCCAGAATCTGTCTGTAAACTGATCAAACAGTCAATTCTAAAAGAAGCACTAGATCCTCAAACACCGAGGTCTGCAAAATATTTCCGCCTCTGACAGGCCTCCAGAGAGCTGGCCAGTCAGAGGGAAGAAGGTCTGTAGAGCAGAAAGCCTTAAAGAGACAGCAGCTAAAATGTTTTGAGTGGCTTTGTTTCCTGGAGATGGTTTAAACTGTATTTTATGACTTAGAGCTGAGATCATAATTTCTTCTGTGGTTGAATGCGAGGTGACATTAAAATAGTTTAAAGTCCAAATGATTAAATACAACAGGAAAACTACCTCTGAAACACATGAAAAATGTTGAATAACTGATATTTATATTTTCTTCTGACAGAGTTACAAGAGGAGGTTCCAGCCTCACAGCCTCTGTCTCAGTTTAGAGAAAACTCTCTGTCCACCAGAATCAGAGCGCACGGAGTCATCACCTTAGGTAAGCTATAAGTTTACATCAGTTCATATCTGCTTTCTGTGTTTCATCTTACATCAAATTAAAAAGTTCAAACTTAAAAAGCAGCCGACTTCAGGTTAGAGTTCTCCTTCATTTCTGGTTAGATGTTGCCTCTCTGTGACCGTCTGTCTGCTTCAGGTAAACTGTGTCTGCAGCACGAGGAACTGGTCCAGAAATACCTGCCAGTGTTTGCCAGGGAGCTGGAGGTAGGAACAGAGGTTGCTGTGCGCAACAATGTGGTGGTGGTGATGTGCGATCTGTGTGTTCGATACACCAACATCGTGGATCACTACATCCCCAACATCTCTGCCTGTCTGCGAGACAGTGAAGCCGTCGTCAGGGAGCAGACTCTCATCATGCTGACCAACCTGCTTCAGGTAAGAACTGATCAACGGTCCACATTCAGGTGATCGAGGAGGTATTTAGTTTTCTTTTAAACACTGAAGGAAACGGGACACGTGAGGAGAGCGTGGAGGTTAACAGTCGAACCTGAAGCTGCTGCTGCATCAAAGACTGCAGCTTCTGTACACGGGACGTGTGCTTTAACCTGGGTGTGGGAGGTGCTGCAGAAATATCACATATGTTTTTTTTTTGTTGTTGTTGTTTTTTTCTAGAGCAGGATCATGATCACGATCTTGATTTTGCAGTTTACTGACCAGTAAAACCAAACAACTCCCAAAACAAACCTTTACAAGAACGGATTTAATCTGTGTGCGACATGACCATCTCATGTTACACCTCTGTACGAGCTTAACTATCCACTAGGGCTAGGCAATGATTATGGAATATTCAAAAAGTCATTAATATTTAAAAAATCAAATAGTTCATGCGACTTTAACAAAAAAAAAATCCTGCATCTCCATGCCGCAGCTGGCTGTGACGCGTCAATTTACCAAAAAAAGCAGATCAAGCGATAAAGGAAGTTGTGCATAGAAAACACCTAAAAACGCTCAGTGACTTTTGAAATAAAACAAATCATGTCCAACCCAGATCGTGGTTAGCTTGACTCCAATAACGAACCAATACTGAGCAGAACCAGGCCAGAGGAGTCAACCAGTTGGAGGTTTTAAAGCCTAAACAACGATGAAGAGAGGCTCATTAATGGATTGGGAAGCACAGGAGCTCCTTTGGTAAAATCAACGAAAAGAGATTCAGCAAACTCTGCTTGGTTAGCCGAGCATATCACAAATGGACCACAGCTATGCACAGCCATGTGAGAGCGGAGCAGGCAGCAGAAAGTGGGGCACTGTCTGCAGATCAACAGTCAGTGGTAAGCTTTAACACCCAAAGAAGCAAGTTTGATGATTTTTGATTAATTTTCTAATAGTTACCAGTGAAAATCAAAAAGTGCTTTTTCTTGAGCTGCCCGTCCCTACGATCCACATTCTGCTCCTGATATGACACCACAGGGATTAAATTTAGAGTAACAGTTTTTTATGACGTCTATAAAGGACCGAGGATCTCAGTATTTATTTTACCGTGCAGCCATGAAAATGTCTTCATGTTGTCAGACATTCACTCTGAGTTTTATCCCTCAGACTCACAGATATCAAGCAGCTCAAGTTTGTCAAACCTTCAGACACTAAAATAGATTTGATGACAATTGTCCACACTCTTTTCATGAGCCCTCCGCGACTGCTTGATCAGGATCCTTCTGTACTCGTGTGCCTGGCTGATGATCTTTGGATGTTTGAAGGAGGGAGGCATGGCGTCCGGTGAGTGGAGCAGTCGTTTGGCTTCAAACTCAACGTCTCGCTGCATCATGCTGGTGTTGACCTCCATGGCCAGCTTGAGGAGAGGCTTGACGTCCTTATCATAACCCTCCAGCTCAAAGTCCCAGAGCTGGACTCGGACAGTTTTCTGACAGTCCCTCACCATCAGGTCGCTCATGGCTTCAGCAGTCACCTCAGGTGGAAGCTGGTTGTTCTGCTGAAGGTGGAGAAGTTCAGTCATGAAAGCCACCTTGGTTTTGAAGGCCTGTGTGTGCCAGCAGACCTGCTTGGCACGCTCATAAATCGGTGTTTCAAACAACACCCTGATGGGTTTGTAGATTCCTCCACTCCCCTCAATAAACTCCATGATAAATCAGATTCTGTGTCTCAGCACACAAGAGATGAATCAACAATAACAAAGTAATAAAAATTCTGTCTTCTTGGTTCAAAATGTCCTTTGAATGGATACATAAACTCTCAAGCTGTAACAGAAGATTTTATGTCATTTACGCTCCAGTTTGGAAATTCATACTGGAAAAACTGGAATGACCTCTGGCTAATGAGATCTTTTTTTGTTTTATTTCAGGAGGAGTTTGTGAAATGGAAGGGCTCCCTCTTCTTTCGGTTCATGGTGGCCTTGGTGGACCCAGACCCTGCCATCGCCAGGTACATGATGCTGTGTGTGCGTTGATCCTGATGAGCATCTGAATGTTTGATGTGTCTTGTATGTTAAATTCTGTCGGGGTTGAATGATGTCTGAGCAGAGAGCTTTAGTATCACAACGCTGCTATTTGTTTACTATGACATGGTCACAAGAGGGAGTGTTAGTATTTAAAATTAAGAGTCTGGTTAGCATGTTGTAGTGGTTCTAAAAGCCCCTTTTCCACCAAGCGGTCTGGTATGGATCAGTACAGTGTGGTACGGGTCTGATCTGTCTGATCCTGTTTGTATTTCCACAGCCAACCGTCCCCTTCTTGGTAGATGGCGTGTAAGCCAGATGCTGATTGCCGTGTCAGCTACATAATAGTGTGACGACATAGCAGCATGATGCATTGTACTCCACTAATAAATCCAACGAGGAAGGAAATTGAGACAGTAAACTGTTTGGTGAAACCATTTTCCAAACAAAAAGACAGTTATCCTCAAGAAGCCGACTGGAAATTTAAACATGGCGGGGTTATGTGATGTTCTTTATTACCGCTGTCACACAGGAAGTAACGATTGTTTCAACCAATCAATGGACTGCAATGTTTCTAGCTCCACCTTCTGGGGTCGGATCGGTATCTCTTGCACCCCAACAGAAGGGGACCAAAAATTGGGACGGTACAGGTCGGTAATTTGGGGACCTGTCCCGGTTTTAGTCAAAGGAAACGCCACTAAATTTGTGCTGTACCGAGATGAACCGTATTGAACTGCTTGGTGGAAATGGGGCTAAGGTGGGGGTTTGAGCCTCCTGGGGTCACAAAACACTCGGTACGTTTACATGCAGCTCAAGAAATCAGACTATTGAAATGCATGTAAACAGCTCAGCCAGACCGAATACGAATTCTCTTCAGGCGAACCAAAACTAGTTCAATACACACGCAGCTTCGCTCATCAGTAAAGGATACAGCGCCACCTATGGAAGCGGAGTGAGACATTCTTAGCCAGAAGTCTGATTCTCTTTTCTGGATGTTTACACAGATAAGACCAGACCCCCTGTGACTTTACCATTGAGCTATGACCTTAGCTGGACTGCTGTAAAAGCACTGACTGATTGAGGGGGTCCAGAGATGCTCTCAAAAATCAAAAACTATTTAGACTTCCATATTTCAACCATTGTTGTAAAAATGTGAACAAAAATAGAAGTTAAATTTGATATGAAACCAGGCATAGAGAAGATGTTTGGTCTGTTTCCACCTTTCTTTGTTGAAGACCCCTGAAGTGACTAAACCAGGATTCACACTGTATCAGTGGAAACCGCTCTATTTGCACGTAGTCTTATTTTCTACTGATCAGTGAATTGAAGAATCTTTTTTCTCTGTTTTCTGGCTGGTCTGTTTGGTGCTGAACACCAACAGCTTGTTGTGTGAAAACACACTGTTTTTAGGGTCAGGAGCTGAAAAGTTTCAGCACAAATGGAAAACGCTGACATAAACCCAAATCTCTGTACCACTATACAATCAAGGCACGGTTTGCATGTTAAACCTGCAGTGAAAGCATTTCACGATGCAGGGGTCCTTAAACTTCTCAGCCCACAATACCAAGAAAGCTGTGCTAAAGACCAGTGACCCCCTGCACTGATAGACCAATCCAAAAACAGACAAAAATAAGGCCTCAGATACTTAATTTATCACAAGTGTTTAAAATTAGACTACCTTAGTGCACATATTTCTGTGAATGAACCCATATCTAGTGCTACTCTGAGTCACTTAAGACATGGCAGTGCTATCAAACCTGAATGTCCTCTGCTTCCTGTCTCAGTCTGTGTGAATACTGCCTGCTCCACCGGCTGCTGAAGAAGAATCCAGAAATGTTCAGCCAACACTTCATCGAGTGCATCTTCCACTTCAACTCCTACAACAAACACAAGTCCTACAACAAGTTTCCTCAAACTGAGAGGTGACCTTCTAGAAAGCATTCCTGTCGTCTACTTAACCATTTCAGACAAAACCACAGTTTCTAAAACCAAAACAAAACAATTTCATTTGACTTATTTTTGAATCTGTGCAGCGAAAAAGTTCGGTTTTCCCTGAAAGGAGCCAAGCACCGTGAGAAGCGTTTCCGGATCTACCGCTTCCTGTTGGAGAACTTCACAGACGCCCAGCGCTTCAACACCTTCAACAAATTCAACCAGTCTGTCCTGGGTGAGGGGACTGAGAGTCAAAACCAGGCTAGAATCAGTCAAACATGGATCATTAATCCATTTTTATATCTCTGTTTGATCACACTATTAAAACAGGAACAGGATAAAGGAGTGGTTATGAAAAACAGACACTTTAAAAACTTAAGCCTGAGGTGAATCCAATGTAACCTCTGAACTCTTCTATCCCAGCATGCTTTGCAGATGCGGAGCTGCCTCTGGATGCAGATGGAGCTGAAATCCTGTCAGAGACCTTCAAGGTTTTGAGTCTGAAGGAGATGAAGCTGCAGGTCGTATCTGCTCCAGCAGGAGGCCATGCAGAGGAGGAGCCAGAGGAGGAGAACATGGCTCACATGGCAAAGACGGTCCTGCAGGCCGCTCAGAGGAAGGTGGTGTCACAGGTGAGCTAGACTACATAGCTGGTTACACCTGTGGAAACAGCAGACTGTGCTGCAGCCTGTTGACTTTTAATGTTCCGGAGCAAAACCAGAACATTAAAACAATGGAAACCGGTTAATACTGGGTTTGTTTGTTTATTTGTTTGTTTTTTTTCCATTCTTGAGTTGTCAGTCATGTTGGTCATGTAGCCCAAACTCATTCACCTTCTGTCGTTCCCTCGTGCCCTGTCATGCCTGCACCGGCCACCAGGCAGAGTAGTCAGAATTCAGCCACTTGCAGCACATGAGAAGCGATCAGTATCCGATCCATATGCAGTCTCCCAAGCTGTTTCCTGTCCTGCTTCTTATGTTTCTGATTGAAAACGCTGCACAGACCCGCTGCGCTTTAGCGGCAGCACCTCACTCTGCAGCACACAGCCAGCCGTACATTCAGGTAAAAGAAGAAGAGGTCCACATCTGAGCGTCCTCAGTCAAATAATCTGCAGTGTAAACGTCTGGATATGTTGAATAAATTTCATCATCTTAAAACTTAAACGCTGCTTTTAAAAGATCAGTTCATACTGAGTGCTGCTCCAGATAGTCAACCATCATATTGATTTTTATTTTTATGTGCCTGTGCGACTGAGTTTGTGAAGCAGCAATAACTAGAGCACTGCGATCTTACTTTAACTATAAAGTCTTCAAAAAGGAAACCTAGCTCACCTTGTGTTTTGCTGCTGACATCATCATAATGCGCACTCTGTTAGCTCTATAAGCTTTTCATCCTTCTCTCCGCTATAATACATGATGTAGCTTATGTAATGCACAGGCCTACTGAATGTGGTGTTTGTTGTGGGAAATAACAGCCCACAGGCTGACATGGAACGATATTAACCGGTTCAAGAACGTAAGTTTTGGGGTGGAACCCAAAACCGAAAACGTTAAAATACTGTTTCTGATCAGAACGAACTGATTAGGAAAAAATTCTGGTTCAAAACCCTTGATTTTCTTAGCATTAGTATTAGCCTGGCTACTACCTTTTTAAAAGATTAACACATTAACTGTTGTTAAATATTATTCACTCAGTACTGAAAACATAAAACAAGGTCACCTTTAAAATCCCTGTGCTTAAAGCATCTGCTGACTACTGAAATGTATTTTTTTCTGGAAGTACATCCTCACCTTTAAAGAGGGGGTATTGTGCTTTTTTAAGTCTTATTATTTTCTCTCTGATACCCTGTAGTAGCTTCACATCATTTATAGCTCTGTTTTTCTCTCACTGGTGCTTCAGAAAACTTTTATTTCAGCCTCTGTCTGAAACATTTTGTTTTGGCTGCTGTCTCTTTAAGGCTCCCCACTCCTCAAGCCCCCTTCTTTCTGATTGGCCAAATTGTTCTGAATTGTTTGAGGATTTCTACATCTGATTATGCAGAGGTTTGAAAATCTTCACACATTTAGTCCGAACATCCAGCATTATGACTTTGTCCATTTTTTAAAGAATAGGAAAGCAGAGCCCCCCCACTTCACTTTCCTATATATTTTATGAGCTCATAATCAAAGTTATCTCAAAATGCTTTGCAATAAAAGCATATAAACCAGTCAGACCTCTTCATGTGTTCCCACAAAGAGGGTTCAGTCAGTAACTGGATGGAAAGACCAGACAGATGTCACATAAGATTCAGCTCCAAATTTCATTAAAGGGTGTTGGGGGCTTTTTTACCAGCAGCATATCAATGAATATTTGTTGGACTTGAACTCTTCCTTTGGACTGAGATCAGATAATTGTGACGTGTTACTGGGTATCATCTTCAGGATGCAGGAGCAATACGAGCCAGTGTCTCAGTATGAGGAGTAAACGACTTTCTGGTTCCTGATTTGATCCACAGGTCCAGAAGAAGGCCTTCATAGAGCACACAGTCCCTCTCATCATCAGCCTGAAGAACCTGCTCGAGCAGAAGCGCTCTCCTGTCCTCAGAGACCTCATGACTTACCTCCAGGTGAGAAAACAGCACTGACGTGTGAATGAACATCTTTTCATATTCAGTAATAAAGAGAAAGTGGTGCAGCCAAACAGCATTCATCACGTGGAAAAAAAGGATAAAGACTGGAAACTGTCGGTTTTCACTGTTGGGACTTTTGCCTTGTACTGGATTAGATGCTGTGGGTCCATTTACACATAAAATCATGAGCTCAGAGTTAGACATGACCCTGCATAAGACAGGATTCCCACACATCCTGGAAAACCAGTCATGAAATAATATACGGAAAAAAGGTCAAAAGTCCTGGAAATGGTTAAGTTATCCTGGAAAATGACCCCCCCCCCCCGCATTGTGAGTGAATGCAAACTTGAGGGCATGTCTGTTGTCACTGACTGTAGACTGTATGATCTTATATTCTGGGCAACATCAACCTGATGTCCGCCTCTAGCAGTTCTGCAACCCAGAGCTTCCAGCTGACTTTATCGCTACATTTAGCGACTTTTTAGACCTCGTTAAGGACTGCAGCACCTAGAGATTATATTAGCAAGTGCAAAATGAAAAGCGTTGCTCGTATTGGTCCATGAATGTGAGGTTTATCTCTGTGCAGCCACAGGTTCCTCTCTGCCCTCTTAAAATGAGAGAAGTAGGCAGTGAAAACTTTAACTTTAACATGATAATTTGAACTGCTACAGCTTTCAATCAGTCAATTTGACTCTATTTTGTAATTTTTAATCCACTTAAAATGTAATTCAAAGGACTTAACAGGTTAACTAAAATAGGCAGAAGAGCTGCAACAATTCATCAAATAATCAATTCTAAATGAATTAATAAATTATGATTAATCAGTTTAAGTTATTATTTAAGAAGAAGTCCAGCCTCATACATGTGAATATTTTCTTGTTTCTTTGCTGTTCTATAACAGTCCGGAACATCAGTGGTTCGTGGACAAAGCAAGACATTTGATGATGTGATCTTGGACTCAGAGAAACATTGACATTTTCACCATTTACTGACATTTCATGGACCAAACAGCTGCTCCGTTAAACAAGAGAATAATCGATCGTGAAAATAATCGTAAGTTGCAGCTCTTGTGTGTTGTCCTCTTATTTCATGAGTGAGTGACAGAAAACTAAGATAAAACAAAGACTTTTGTCAGTGATTTATTGAAAATACTCAAATATTTTTAGAGGAAGTGCAGGAGAGAAATTAGGAGAGAAGAGAAAGTTGAGTTGGGAGCTGATGAACTGAATTTTATAACTCCAGTTTGTCATGCTAATGAAGAGCTACGCTGTAATCTGTGGGTGTGTTTGCGTTATTGTCAAAAATATTTCTCATAGATAACAGAAACAATCTGGGTAAATGTAAGGTACATCTGTAGAAATGAACACTTTAAAGAATGAGGGGGTCAGAGGAATGTATCGGTGTGTGACCTGAAAATGTCCTGAAAAAGTCAAAGTCCAGGTAAAGGGTGGAAACCCCAATAAGAGCCCTTCAAGCAGCGTCTCGTCCTGTTGGTGACTTTGAGTCGTGAATCAGCTGAATGTGTCGTGTCCATCAGGTGACGATGCAGGACTATCGTAACAAGGTGAAGGAGTTTTTCTCCGGAGACGAGCAGCTGGCGGCTGAGGTGGAGTTTGCTCTGAAGACGGCAGAAAAGGAGAAAGAGCTGGAGGAACAAATGGACAACTGCAGCCTGGGAGGAGAAGCCAGGACTCCAGCTGCACAGGTCAGAACACCAAACACACTCAGAAAAACAACAGTTCACAGTGTGTGAAACTTCCTAACAATGGAAGAAGTGCATGCTGGGTCTTTGAGCCACTGAATGAGTCGTATTGATTCCGCTCTCTCTTCAGACTTCAGTCCACGTCACTCCTGTTAAGTCCAGGCTCCTCCATTTGAACTTTACAACACCTCAGCCCCTTCGGCCAAACCCAGAGTCTGCTCGGCTCGTACACACTGAGGGGTAGGTTTCCACCTCAGCAGCTGCTCAGTGTTTTATTATTTTTATTTTTTATCTCACTTTAAGGAAAAAATGTCTTTAAATGACTTAATGTGAGCCACATTTACCTGACCAGAAAAAATGTGGGGGTTTTTTCCCAGGCGTGTTGGCAGATCCATACTGAAGGAAAATGTCCAGTCTAAGTCGATCACTCTGGAGCGAACGGGTATGTGTCGAGGTTTCAAAAAAATGAACTGATTTTCTATTGAGAGAGTTTTATAAAACAGTCTGTTCAAATGCTGTTTTGTTTTTTTGTGTGTTTTTTTACCCTAATGACCAAAAGTTTCAGAAAGAAAAGAAATTCTACCTTTAACCCTGAATTTTCTCTGAACAAGTTTATACTCTGTAAGGATTTCTGTAAATTTGTATACTGGTTAAATCAGAGATGATCTAACAGTTTTACAGACCATTTCAGCTGCAGGAAATCATTTACATGATTTTCATTTTATACTACTATTATATTCCTATTCCAAAGTTAGTTACCTTTTTAAATGATCCAATCTGATGATTTTTAATATCAAACATATAACCAGAATAAAAACGGTCTCCCTATTGTCTGTTAACTGTCTTTTGGCCTTTTGTTTCCAGTGATGCCTAAAGGAGCTGTGAACAACCGAGCCATCAGCACACCGAAGGGTAAGAGATCATTATCGTCTGAACTCGAATAACACAAAAAAGATCAAACCACAGGTGCAACTATTAACTGATACTGTTGGCAAATATTGTTCAAAAAGTCAGCAAAGGAATCAGGTTTCAGCTGTCAAACTTGGTTTGTAGTTCTGTGTTGACTGGTTCTTAACAAGAACCGGTTACCGATAACCAATTAGAAACGGTTCAATTCATGCTTCATGATTCCCTTGTCGTTTCTTTACATCACGCCTGAGTGGGCGGACTTTACGTCATCATGCAACACATCAATCACCCACAGGTCGCAGCAGATACGCAACTGTTCTATTTTACCAGATGCCCGAGCTGTGAGACCAATTCACTGTAGGGCAGATCAAGCAGGACAGGAAGTTGTGCATGGAAACTGCCTGAAAACACCCAGTGACTTTCAAAATAAAACAAACCTTGTCAAAACCAGATCATATTTATCTTGACTACAACAACAAACCAACATAATGAGCGGAGCCAGGCCAGGAGTCAACAGTCATCATTGGGTGAGAATCCATGGGACTCCTTGATTTTGCATCTCCAGCTGTCTAGCAGTCCTGCAGCCTGCCGCACTGAACACACAGCCGGTGTGAGTTGAAGGATTAAAGAGCACACAGTCAACACACTGCAGAGCAGAGACGCAGACCAACACCTTAGGTTATTCCACTGATTTAACACAAAAAAACAGGGTTTATAATAAAGAATGTTTCTGAAGCTGGATTAAAATGATGAGTTTGAATCTGATAGCTACAGAAGAACCGTTCAGTAATCATGTAACTCATTTTCTGATAAGTCTACCTGATAAGTTTACCTCAATGACGATAAATGGACAATAACTACTCCACTGCTCTACACAAAATGAAAATGTTTGGCCATTAGATTGGGTTGTGGCTTTTATACTGATAGTATGACTTATGACCAATTTATTGCAATTATTTTGCTACTTTAAAGGGCTGTAAAACTACACTGTGTCTCTCTGTCGCTTATAAACAAATTCTACGTATGGATCTCCTCACCTCTTTCCCTTTATGTTACAGACTGGATGGGGTGGAGTTGCTTCTCTGACGTAGTCCCCTTAAAGGGACATGAATACATAGCCTACCTACACACAACCAAGACCACCTCTTTTTTTTTAACACCGAATATCCCGATATGGGCAAAATGACGTCGATTATTGTCGTAAATTTCAATATCGGTAAAATTTTCTGTTTATTGCCTGGGCCTAGTTCTGGTTGTGTCTCAGATCTGGAAAGCTTTGACCTGCTGGATATGATACAAAACTTCTATTTTTGCCAGACAACAGAGCAGATTGAGCAGAACAGGAAGTCAAGTACTGAAACAGCATTAAAACATGTGATGACTTTCAAAATAAAATAAACCAGATCGCATTCAGTTGACTGCTAATTTGAAAAAACAACAAAAAACAAGCAGAGCCAGGCAGGGAGTCAACAGGTTCCAGGTTTTCAGAGCCTAATAAAGACAGTTTGACCACTGAGCCAAACCAGCAGATCTACACTTCATTCCTACAAAGAGGAACATGTCCCACCTTCAGGACTTTAAACTCTGATCAACTGCTCTGTTCATGGTTGTCCAACTGCCTCTCTCTCTGAGTTAGTCGCCATCGATGTTTCCATCCTAACTTCATCTCAGTTATATGATTCAGATATTCGTCACTCTAGTTTTCAACCCTAAAATGATTTTTTTAATCTCCATCTTTATCGTCTCTGTAATCCAGGTTTCAATGTCAACTTCACGTTCGATGAAGGGCTCAGCGCGATCTTCAGCGACCAAGGAACAAGTAAGCTTTCAGATACATCACAGTTTTCAGGCAGATGTCGATGATAATAAAAGAACATCAGCTTCATGTGTTTGTACTTTATTTTTTTGTGTTTATTTTACAGGTCCTGCAGTGGAGACGAGTGTCCTGCACATGAGGTCAAATGAGCAGCAGTAAGGGATTACATCATTATTTCTGATAATCCGTATTTCTGCAATCACATTCGAAGTTTGGTGTGAGGGAGAAAATGTCTGCAGGTTTGATTTTCTCCTCTTGTCTGTTTCAGGACTCCTGCGGTGAGGCAGTGGGACGTGCAGTCTCCTCTGCGCCAGAGGATGAAATAATCTCGACTTTAATCGATGTTTCATTTTGTTTCTTTTAGTTTTTCTGTCTTGAGGACTGAAGACTAAAAAAAAAAAACCTTGTATAACTTTCACCCTTTAATTTCTGTCTTCACGTTTTTGGGTGTTCCCTCATCTGTGTCTCTGTGTTTGTGTCACTGCTCTTCTTCTGTCTTTTTGATAATAATAAACTTGCTCATATTCATACGGTCTAAATCAATCGTTAAGTGTTTTTTTTTTTTTCAGCTCCTGGACTTTTGAAGCAGGATTAATTTGTCATGTTTTAATTTTGTTCAAACACATCAGTGCTTCTAGGTGCTGTGTATACTGCACGGCAACACAGTGGCAGCAAATCAGCGTTTTAGGTTATGAATGAGGAAGTGTTAGTTACACATGATGAGCCATATGATGCATACGATTATGTGTGCAAAGGAAAAAAACAGATGGGTGGAAATGTTTCAGGCTTCAGATTCTGTTCATGGAGCTCTCTTCAGAGTGAAGCCAGAAGGAATGTGTCTGGTGAATCACCAGAAACAGAATTTTAACACTGTTAAGATTGCACTGTTAGCACTGTTAGCTAACTACTAGCTAAAGCTAATTATCTTGTCCTACTTCACAGTCATCTAAATATGGTCACTTCTGGCCTCAGATACCAGGAATCCTTACCACTGATTTTTCTGTTTCCATATTTCAAATATGGATATAAAGTAACAATGCTGGATGTTCAGACTATAACATATGATAAGTAGAGGTTTGGAAATGTTTAAAGTCCCTGAATCTGTCTGTAAACTGATTAAAACACTATGTTCTAAAAAGAGAACGAAACCTTCATGAGACTTTGGCTGTTTTCCAAACTACCTTCTACATACTACATGCAAATTTAGTATGTAGTAGGCACTGCATACTGCCTACTGCTTTTGAGTGTAGTCTGTTGTATGACTGCTCTGTTGGGTCTGTTACTCTGGTTTTCAGTTTAGGAAAATGGGACTACAGCTGATGGATTTTTTTATGTTTAAATTTATAATTAAATATAAATGTAAATAAATAGAATTGAGCAAGGGCAGAGAATAGTTATATTTCAGCGAGGAGGTTTTTTATGCAAAAGTATAGTAAGTGTCTCATCACTGCTTTTCTTTCTCACGGACCGTTTAACTGAAGTGTTGTATTGTTATTCTGACTCATTCCAGGAGGTGGTGGTAATTCCCCTAAACCTGAGTGCCAACCCCATAGAGAAACAGCATTAGTGCCATGCATTGTGGGAAACAGTATGCCAGGAAGACTGGTCCGATGCATACTGAGAAATTCTCCCACATGCAGATTTGCCAGTGTTCGCATACTGCCTACTACATACTGAATTTTAGCCAAATCAGTAGGCACTGCTAGTGTAGAAGGCGGTTTGGAAAACAGCATTGGTCATCACATAAGGATAAACTACTGGTTCTTTACATGTCAGAGGGATGGGCCTTAAACACCAAGGTCTGCCAATAGCCCAAGCCTCCAGAAGGCTGACCAATCCGAGTGAAGGGGGTTTGTGGAGCAGGGAGCCTTAAAGAGACAGCAGATCAAACAAAGCATATCAGACAGAGGCTGAAATAATAGTTTTCTAAAACACCACAGAGTAAAAACGGTTGTTGTTTTTTTTTCTTAAAAAGCAGCTGTGAAATATGTAAAGATACCAAAAGGGACACCAGAGGTCCAGTGTTTGTCATCTTACATCAAGTTAAAAGTCCCGACTTATAAAGCAGCTGGCTTTGGGTTGAAGTTGTGAAGATCCTCTTCAGTTCTGGTTAAATGTTCCCTCTCTGTGACTGTCTGTCTAGTTCAGGCAAACTTTGTCTGCAGCATGAGGATCTGGTCCAGAAATATGTGTGAGGCGCAGCGTCTCTGTGCTATCATCGGTCTGTTATATAACTATGGCGGTCTTTTACTCCTGGAGAACAGGAGCTCTCAGGAGCAAACCCTGTGAAGCTCATTTGACTCAGTCAGATTTCAGGCCGATTGTTTTGCATACAGGTTGTTGACATGCAGTTCAAACACACAGACTGGAAACATGCAAATGGATGTTTGGACCAAATGACATTAAAAAGTTATCTGATGTCTGTAAAGTTTGCTGCAAAGATGCATTAAAACATATTCTGACATTAAGTGCTCATGAATTTTAAAAGGTCATGTGAAGGACTCTGATGTGTTTTTCACTTTACACAGGGCCACATTAAACATCAGAGAATAAAGTCCTCCCGTCCCCGCCCTCCCAGGTGACACATGTCCTCGGTCTGTGTGCTATCCTGGTGACGTCCAGTTCAGGTTTACTGTAGTACCACTTGTTCAGCAGCTGGTTCATCTGTTCCTGCTTTGATATCCCATGAAGTCTCTCCTCCTCCTCATCCTCCCACTCCTCTCTGGTGTTTGTGATGAAGGCTGGGTACGGCAGTCTTAACACGGTGTCCTCCCTCATGTCCTCAAAGAACTGCACCACACACTTCCGAGCGAAGTCTCGAGCGTGCAGGACGCAGGTTTCATCAAAGAGCTTCTGCTCCACGTCCAGGTAGTTGCTCCAGTAGCGTGTTTGCAGGAAGGTGCCGTGGTCATCGAAACAGGGCTTGATTAGACGCCCCATGGCTCCCAGAACAATGAGGAAGAGGAGGATGGACCAGCCAACTGCCTGGACAGGTTGAGGGAAGTTAGCAACACAAAGATGATCAAAGCTATGAGTGATCCTGTGAGGTGACTGAGACGAGACAAACCCACAAAAGACAGAGCTTAGCAGCTGGATTTATTTACTAAACAGGTGTCCTTTAGTGAACTCTGGGCCATAGCTGGGTACTTTTGGTCAAAATGCACATTTTGACATTCTTTATAGGTCATGAAGCTGAGGCGCACAACTGTGTTTGTAAGTGTTAGCAGGGTAAAGATGTAACGGCTTACTTGTGAATAGCAGCGAACATAACGAGAGACTGCTTTGCGGAAAGAGCTGTTCTTGAAGATGACATCCTCCCTACATGGAACTTTGGCCATGATTTTGATCAAATCCAGACCTGTGTTGTTGGGAAAACCTGAAGCAAAAAAAACCCCACCTGGTTCATACTATATAGACTATTAATGTTCTATATGAAACAACACAGCCTGCGTCTCTGTGTTACTAAAGATACCTGAGAAGAGCGTAGGATCCACACTAACACTGAAGGCACAGACAAAGATTTTTCCATCCAACAGAGTGACTAATATCCACACCATGGGAGCCAGTAGGGCCCTCTGGATCATGGCTGAGAACAGGTACCTGCAGAGAGACAAGACGAGTTTATGGGGCTCAGCAGACAAACAAGATGTGTTCACATAGGTGCAGTTTGATTCCCAGCTCCTTCACCTCTCAGCATGATACTAATCCCTACAAATGCTGTCCATCAACAGAGAGCCTGCAGCTGATTGGCTGACATCTCTGGTCCAGCGATCAGGTGAACTAACGCAGAGGAGGAAAAGAACACGCTGCTCATGCTGAAATCACAACAAATCCTGTCACATGTTGGTCCTTCAGGTCAGTAACTGCTCAGAGAAACATTGATCTGATAAAGCTGACACCTCTTTACAACCACAGTCAGATCAGATGTTGAACCTAAACCTGATTCTGATCAGAACAAGACGTCCTGCAATCCGGACACTTCATAGTGAACCCTTTTAACTCACAGCAGGGAGTGACTTGATGTAGGGAGCGTCTACAAAGTGCAAAATAAAACATGCAGCTGTTATACTGCAGTGGTCTGTTCAAACTTGGGTGTCTGTCAATAGAATGAAGAGTGAGGTTCAGGCCCTCCAGGATGTTGCGATCCCAAAAATTAAGGTAAATTCAATCAACCTCCGTGACCTTGCAATTTTGTCCAATCACTGCAACTCATTCGCAAATTTGACCAGTCATAATAGTTTCACCCGCCCCCTCAAGTTTCTCCTGTTAGAGCGGTCGGTCCCCTGTGAAACCTGTTTCTTTGTTTATGACGTTGCAGACATATCTAACAAAAGCGCCTCTGATTTACCAACAAACATCGCAGCTAAGGACTGTGGAGGGCAATAATATTCTGCACGAAACCGTTTTGCAATGTTTTGGATGAAAAATCCTCTATTGAAAAATATTTTACGCAAAACACACAAGACAGATCACAGTGACAGAGGCTGCGTGCAGTTTGCCCAAAACAAAGGGGACGTGTGTGAGCGTGGGCATGTGTGCATGTGTGTGGGAGGGTGCAGTATGTGTGAGTTTACAGGTATTAATAAAGTTTATTATTATTTATTGTTATTATTATTATTACTATCATTATCATTATTATTGTTGTTGTTGTTTTAAAAGCTAGCTTCATATGGGTGGAAAAGAAAGTAAAAGAGAGAGACGTCACTGAGTGACAATTAACTCAGAACACTCAATTCTGTTTTATTCTCACTGGATGAAGTTGCCTTTGATTTCAAATGAATTGTGTGTTTTTTAAAATAAAATTGCAACTAGTTTTGCGATTTTTGCTAATTGCAGCAGTTTTATTGCCAAAAAACATCTAAAAACTTTTCAACATGCACTGCAATTTAAAAAAAAAATCAAAATCAACGATTTTAGCCCAACAGCAATCCCCCCCAAAAAAATCCTGGAGGGTCTGCAGGTTACGTTTGCTCTGCTTGGAAAGGTTGGAAATGGTAGATGAGCACTGGTGGCAACTAACGTTACAGACACGTCTCAGAGCACCGGGCTGTGAGGAACATGAAACAGATCGTCTGCTCACCTTCTGAACACTGAACTACAAACTGAGTTCACAAAGTTTGATTGTTGTCACGGTTTAAACAACAGCTCTACATTACAGTTTGATCGTAACGTGACAAATTTAAGAGCACTAAAGGTGTTTCTTTAGACGACCACTTTGGGAGCCACAGACGTGTAACTCTCTGAATTTTTTTTTGTTATGTCAGTATTTAACAACACAACAGTAAAGATTCAGAATGTAGGAGTAAACCTTTGACTCACTTCACCACAGCAGGATTTTTGGATCTGTTCCCGACAGGTCTCATCCACTCGTCCATCATGACGCCTGTGTGTCGGTTGACCAGGACCCCGAGGAAGAAAAGTATGATGGGTGGGACGATCATGACTCCCAGAGAGTACAGTTTGTTGTACTGTGGGAGGCAGGGGCAGTTAAAATCAAAGCTGGTGTACAGCTTCACACTGACCAGGGCCAGGATGATACAGATACCATTAGAGATGGACTCAGAGTTGGACTGGAAGTACTGCAGGACCAGCTTCAGACGCTCCATAGTTTAACAGAATGATCCAGCTGCTGCAGGGACTTTAATTCAAAAGCACAGATAAATCAGGGACCATTTAAAGAAACCTGTGAATGAATCATAATGTAGTTCAAAGCTCAAACAGCTCACCTCACCTTTAATGATCTCTGAGGAGAAGATTGTAATCCACCTTCTGTAAACACGCTGAGGTTTGGAGGAGAGACAGCAGAACAGAGAGAGCCATGCAGTGATCCACAGAGTCTGAGCGCTCACAAACACACCTGACCAGGTGACAGGGCCACACCCTGCCCACTGCTACAGCAGGACTCAGAGAAGGCAGGGCTGTGAAACCACAGGGACTGAAAGTCTACTTCAAAGCATCAAGGCTCTCTCTTTCACAGGATCAGGCTGTGAGTCTCAAGGAGTTTTACTAAGTCAGATACTTTATTCAAAATAAAACAAACCAGAACATCAAAAATCAGACCGCCAGCTTTTATAAATTCTAAATGTATTTAAAGAAGTCATATCAGAGGACTCAGAGTGTTTGGGTCAACAGCTGGGCATAAAAATTTATGACTTTACATAAGTTCCCAGACATCATATGTCTCCAAAAATCAATTAATCAAACTTATCCATGTCACACAGTCAACATCAAATTCAACTTTTTTTGCACAATGAAAACACAAACACAGACACATTGTGTAGGTCTCTGGTCTGTGGGTTTAGAGGACAATGGAGGCTCAACTTTTGCTCTTGAAAAGGAAGATCAAAAAACCACAATGACTCAGAGCAACTAAAAGGACTCAGAAACCAACACAAAGAAATGAAATTAACACAGGCAGACACAAGACCTCTGCAAGCATGTGTGCATGGTTTGTGTTGATTTTGATTCCCTCCTAGAGAGACAGAAAACATCTTATTTTCTTTTATTCTCTCTCTCTGGTGTTTTAGAAAACTCTTATTTCAGCCTGTGTCTCAATCGCTTTATTTTAGCTGCTGTCTCTTTAAGGCTCCACGCTCCATAAACCCCCTTCCCTCTGATTAGCCAGCCTGCTGGAGGCTGACCTTAATGTTCGAGGTCTCCCCTTCCTGACATACCAGGAACCAGTTAGGAGATCCTCATGCAATGACGTCATAATTTCAACAAGTTTCATGAAGATCTCGAGAACCAACCATTTTGATCAGTTTGCAGACAGATTCAAGGATTTTTACAACATATGAACATGAAGAGGTTCGAAAATTTGCACACGTTTAGTCTGAACATCCAGTTTTGTTACTTTATGTCCATGTTTAAAATATTGTTAAGCAGAATACCCCCTCTTTAAGGCAACATAACATTTACAGTCATACATCACCATCAACAGTTCATACTCTTTCAACAAAAGAGGGACAATTAACCAAAGAGGGACAGTTAACCAAAATAAGACTAAACAGAAAAGCTACACACGCACACACACACACACACACACACACGTTATTCACTGCAAGTAGTTTATGGGGACATGCAAGTCAGCGTTGTTCACGCTGTCCTGTATGTTTGGAGTAAAGCTGCTGAATGACCAGAAGAGGGCGACACATCCTCATAGAAAACAGTACAAGTTCAACAGCCATGTCCACAATTACTGACTTTATAAAACACTTAGATAATTAGTTACACATATTAAACAGTAACAACTGTTTGATTGTTTTTATGATCCACTCAGTATTTCTGATTTTTATGTTTTCACCTGAAGGAGTTTGTGAGAACTCAGCCTGAGCTCATGAAAATACGTGAAATAAGCACGAATCCTAAACACAAAATTCCGTGCCAGTGAGACTAAAAGCTTAAAATTACGTGTCCCAACCACGGAAACATGTATTTTCTGACTTTCTTGTTGCAGTAACTGGCCTGATCTCATGAAAATGTGTGAAATAAACACGGATCATCAGCCCTCTGTGACAAATGCGCTTAATTTCTGGACACGTGATCTCACCCAATGAGTGGCAGATGTTGATTTTATTATAAATATTCATGTATGTCAGCAATGTGTTTATAAAAAGAAATTAAAGATTAAAAAAATCCAACTTCTTCTACAATTTAAGTAAAAAAAAAAAAAAAAAAACGGTGCCTGTAGTGACAAAATTTCACCCAAACTTTGCTTCCTGTCACTTTCAGAGGTGATGTGAGTGGCCGTCATGTGTATCCATTATACAGTGCAGTAAGATGATGTCCAAACCTGATGTCATTTGGGTGATGTTCTCATCAACTGCCATAAAATAAAATCAGAATGACTTCTATAATCCTCAGTTATTTTGACTTAAATAATGTCTTTCTCTGCTCTCTGGCCTGTATGGTAAGAGCCATGTGCTCCTGTCACCTTCCAACCAGGGATAAATTCCCAAGTGTTAAACTGCAGTCTTCTCTGTTCTCCACCCATCCAGAAGTACTTACTGAGCTGTTATATTAAGTGATGCCCCAAAGCGGTAATTTCACTGAAGTTCAATGATAGCCAAAAGACTGACCTCAAAACAGTCACTCAGGATAGTTCTGAAACAGGTCATGAAGTTGGGATAAAGAACAGTGTTGGTGTGAGTTTTAAGCACAAAATACTGGACACAACCATCATAAAATCAATATTACTCTTTTGTTCAGATTCATCATCTAACAAAAAAAAAATCATATAGTTTAATAACAGAAAAAATATTCATAATCAGTTATTTCCCTCATTCATTTTCCCGCTGAGTCCCCTTTTCTTTATGAAGAGCATTTCAGTCTGAATGTATATTAGAAAAAAAACACTGTTACACATGCTTTGAAGGTTTTAAAGTTTTGATCGTAATCATGGGGTTTGTAAAGAGTAACACAATTTCTATTGTTCCTTAATATTTATACATGTGTCTGACCAGGTAAATGCAGTTAGAAATTCCCAGAAAGCTCCCATTAAAAGATTCCAACTTTGAAAATTGAAAAATTTTGCAACCCTAATGTAAAATGAAGTTTCTTTTTTAACTGAAGTTTAATTTTTAATTGCAATAATTGCAGATCACTGATTTATGCTTACTAGCTAGCTCATAACTACAACATTTACCCCTGCAGTATAGCAGCACTATCCCTCAGTAAACTACATTTTGTTCTGTACTGAAGCATTTTCTTTGGCTTATTTCTGCTGCAGAGCTGGCTGTGTTTGTTATAAGAATAAACAGCATTTTGGAGCAAAAAATGAATGTTTCTATCTGTTTGTCACACATGGGAGGAGAGAGTAAACACATTGCTTTGTATTATATTCAAGATAATTTTCTTGGGCAAACCACATAACTAATTCTCACCTATACGGGACTTCAGGGGCTCCACAGAATCCCAAAACATCCCCATTAGGATATTTGTAATGATATTTTAGTGCATCCATTGAAAAGCATCACATTCCTTTTGTCTGAAGTGTGATAAGAAAAAAAACACAGAAAACTGACTAGAGTAAAGCTTGTCACATGTACATGTCTGGAAAGAATTAAGAGTAACTGAGAAGAGAAAATGTGTTTCTGTGTTTATAGGAAATGAGTCTTTATACCAGATTCTTTTTCTGATGGTTGTATTCAAAGAAGAGAGGAATTCATAACACCAAACTGAGTTTTTTTCCCCCACATTTTACTGTCAAAACATCTCTGTTTTAACTGCTTTTTTCTTCCTCTGCTCTTTATGTGCACGAGCATACGACTACCAGTCATAGCACCCCTGAACTGAAAGCACACCTTACCAAACATGGAGGGACGATGGCTTGAAGAATGCTGACTTTCATCTATAATTCTTTTCCCTGCCTCTCCCCTCTGTGGAGATCCTCCAGGAGAGCTGTGTGGTTTGGCTCACCGCGCACTCATGTGGAAGCCATGGACACTTAATAGTGGTCTGGGACAGTATGGCCACATGTGAACCGCTGCAATCTGCAACACAGAGGACTGTTTGTGTTCCCATTTCTGTCTCATCTGGTTAACACCTGCAGCAAATGTTTAATGATTCACTCAAAAGATGCAAACTTTGAATATTTCGAGGTTCTGTTTTGAAGTTACAGAGCAGGGCATGCTGGGAATGTTTAATGTCTTAAGCGGCCTGTTTTGGGAGAAAGGCTTTGCTCCATATGTGAGCCTGAAGCTTGACTGCATTTCTTTCACTTCCTGCTAACACTCAAAGAATCTGATTTACATTTATGATAGTTTCTCATGACTTGTTCTTAAATGATTTCTTTTTCAGTGCATGTGCACACTGGAGTGCCACATTGGAGCATTCACATCTCTAATAACAGGATTTCCAGGGTTGCTTTGAACTTCCCAGAAATTACAAACAGATTTTCCCTGAAACTGTGGAGATGCTGTGCATGATACATATGAGTTTAAATGAGAAAAGTCTTATGTCGGTCTTTTCATAGATCTGTTATTCATATTTATTGATCAGTAACCATGTTAGTGTGAGAATATATAGCATACAGTATTTACACACAGGTGGATTTGGAGTGTTACCTTTTTAAAGCCAGTCTTTGCTGCCCCCTACTGAAAAGATCTTTGTCCTTCACTGTTAATTTACTGCTTTATGATTGTTCACCTCCTTTAAAATTTATTATGAACTTTCAATAAAGTCCTTTAATAACTTTGACACACACATTATAGTTTTTTATTATTAGACAATCTGATATTATGATTTGAGGAAACCAAAACACTTATATAAATGTATGCTCCACTGTCAGATCTTTGTAATCTGATTTCATTAAATCTTCTTAAAGACTACAACCCCAATTTCATTGAGGTTGGGGTCTTATGTGAAGCATGGATAAAAACAGAAAATAATTATTTGCAAATCCTGTTTAACCTATATTCAATTGAATACACTTCAAAGACAAGATATTTATTGTTCAAACTGATAAACTTTATTGTTTTTTTTTCTTTCAAATATTCACTCGTTTTGAATTTGATGCCTGCAACACATTCTTAAAAGCAGGCTCATGTTTCCACTGTGTTCCATCACCTTTCCTTTTAACAACACTCAATAAGTGTTTGTGAACTGAGGACACTAATTGTTGAAGCTTTGGAGGAGGAATTCTTCCCCATTTTTGCTTGATATTCAACTCCAGTTGCTCAACAGTCCGGCGTCTCTGTCATATTTATTGCTTTATAACATGCAACACATTTTCAATTGCAGACAGGTCTACCTGTAGGCATGATATTATAGACTGTAGATGATGAAATCCCAAAATTCTTTGCAATTGTATATTTAGAAACATTGTTCTTAAACTGTTGGACTGTTTGCTCACACGGTTGTTCATAAAGTGGTGAACCTTCATTCCATCCTTGCTTGTGAACGACTTCTTTGAAGTTTATTCTACTAAATTAAGGTTAAACAGGATTTGTAAATCATTGTATTCTGTTTTCTGTTATCAAATACTTGGTTGTTTCAAAGATTTACAGTAAGGAATTTAAAACAAAAGGTCAGAGTCATTTTCTGTTAAAAATGATAACTCCTTTTATAAATGTTCTGTCTTAGAGTTTGTAGATTAACTTCAGTTAACCCTTGCAACATTTATTGACCGAAAAATAGGCTGCAGAATGTTTTTATTCCGAGCATTGCTGCCCCCCGCTGGTGAATGAAACAAAATCAGCAGTTTGACTGGTGAGTTGCTAGTTTATTATTGCTAATCTAGAGAGAGAGAGAGAGAGAGAGAGAGAGAGAGAGAGAGAGAGAGAGAGAGAGAGAGAGAGAGAGAGAGAGAGAGAGAATTTTAATCAAAAGGCTCTTTTGGAGTCCAAAAACTCCCAGTATAGCACTGCTAAAGAACTTCTTGACCCATTACAGTTGGTCCCTCCCCTTTTTTTCTGGAGGATTTTCTTCATGTGAACCATCAGGTGGACCTTCAGAGTCTGGACTCAGCTGCCATCTGCAGCAGCTTCAGATCCATCACAAATGTTTACATCAAAGTGTTTTTACAGTAGGTTTTGTCTTCTGACTCCTCCCTCATGAAGTCCCTGGTGACTTTCTTTTTTTATGCCCATAAAAGATGTTCGTTGGGTGGCCTTTTGGAAATACAGATCTTTTGTGTCAACTGTAGCTTTAAGAGAAGTGTGTGTTGGTAATCCTTTAGTTTGTGTGACACACTGTAATGAATTTCCAATAAATGTGTGTTGTGAAATCATTGTCTTCTGGTATCTTTAATTAATTAAATAAATTTATGATATACTAAAAATGAGCTGATACTGGATGCACAATACATAAACTAACAAGCAAAACAAGCACATTTCAGTTCCATTTTGAATTCAGAGGAGATGGAGATGCTAGATTACATGAGCAACACAAACGTGTAGCGTTTCTTACAGAAAGGTAGAAAGGTCAAATGTCAGATGCATCCTCTGTCAAGGATGGAGATGTTAAAAAAAAAAAAAGCCAAGAGGAGATCTGAAATATACGGAGCCCCAGACATGACATGGTCAATAATAATAATAATTCGTTCCCACGAAATAAGTATAACGTGCGCACGAAATGCTAATTCGTTCCCACGAAATGAGTATAACGCGCATTCTAAGGTCTGAGACTGCGGTCACGCCATCGACGCTTCGGAAAAGCGCAGTCGTGCTATCTACACTTGAAAATCGATCGATAAAAAATCGACAATTTAACAAACAATTTAAGATTGATTTTTTATGAATTTTTCAAATCAGCTCCTGTAGCCATGCGTGTGTACAGTGTATGACTTAAGCATGCAATAACTTGAAAACTATACAATGAAATGACTTGAAATTCACCACAGTGGTACCTGGGGACCTGGAGAACAAGAATATGTTACATTACGCTAAAAACAATTTAAGATTGATTTTTTTATGAATTTTTCAAATCAGCTCCTGTAGCCATGCGTGTGTACAGTGTATGACTTCAGCATGCAATAACTTGAAAACTGTATAGTGAAATGCCTTGAAATTCACCACAGTGTTACCTGGGGACCTGGAGAACAAGAATCTAGTGCAGTTTCCCGAAAACAATTCAAGATATTTTTTATGAATTTTTCAAATCAGCAAATATATCAATGACCTGGTTTGACTTTTTTCTTTTTTGTTGATTATTTTATTTTGTTTGTTGTTATATTACATGAAAGCAATGACAGATGTATGTATACCAACAAATGAAAATATGACCAAAAAAGCAACTCTCCCTTTGGAACTTGGAACTAAACTTTTGGCCATTCGAGTATTGATTTCTGAGTTTACGAGGTGCACTTGAATGTACCATGAAGCCGCACACACTCATTACCCTACTAAGCAATGTAGACGGGCGATCGATTTTCAAGCGTAGATAGCAGGACAGCGCTTTTCTGAAGCGTAGATGGTGTGACCGCAGTCTCAGACCTTAGAATGCGCGTTATACTTATTTCGTGGGAACGAATTAGTATTTCGTGCGCACGTTATACTTATTTCGTGGGAACGAATTAGTATTTCGTGGGAACGAATTAGTATTTCGTGGCCACGAATTAGTATTTCGTGGGCACGAATTGGTATTTTGTGGCCACGAATTAGTATTTCGTGGGCACGAATTGGTATTTTGTGGCCACGAATTAGTATTTCGTGGGCACAAATTATTTTTTTTTTTGAGCATGTCATGTCTGGGGCTCCGTAGAAATAGGCCTGTATCGTTTGGAAACAAAATAATTTCATATAATTATTAATTTTATTTAATTTAATTTCATTTAAATAAAACTTTAAAGACATTGTTTATGAGTTCACGTGCTTATTTTATGTTAGCTTCCGAAGTCACGCACTGTAACCATGGCAACAGAGACGTGACCTTTGACCCGCGTTACCTTAGAGCTCCGAACGTTTCAACGTTACATTTGCAAACAATCTTGACTGCTGTCGGACCTGCTGCAAACCTCTCTGCTGAAAAGTAGAAATCTTTGAAATATCTGAATTTTCGCCTGAAAACGGACACCCGGACACCTGAGAAGAGGAGCACCCGCGAAGGATTTTTTTATTGAAGGATTTTACCCGGAAAAAAAGGCTTCCAACAGACCACCTTCTGACCCCACACGAAGGACCAACTCCTCAAGTAAGACATCCTATAATTTACACAATTAAGTGACTTATTTATCTGAACTTCACTCACTGCTTCACTCACAGCTTTTTAACTGAGTATTTAGCTCATTTATTTTGAATTGAGTTGAAAGAGTAAATCAAAATGTAAATGAAATGCTAAGGGATTTACAGGTTTTGGTTACACTCGACGTTTTCTTGATATTAAATATTTTTTCACATGAGAAACTTTCTGATTTAACCTGAACAACACACACAGTCTCCCCAGATGTCTGTCTATGACATGAGTCCAGTTCTGTATGAGGTTTCTGTCCGTTAAAGGGAAGTTTTTCCTCTCCATTGTAACTTGCTAAATGTTGCAAAGGTCTGAACTCAAAGTGGGTTAAGATGACATCAGACTTATTATCTTGTCTTGATGTGGGGTCTCGGTTAATAAAATGTATTATCATTTACAGGTCTAGAACTGTTAACGCTTTTGGAAAGCGTCTGTAGATAACTTTTGTTATGAATTGGGTTATAAATAAAGGTTGATTCCATATTCCATTCAAAGCAGCAGAACACGTGTATGTACTTTTAAAATGACTGGTTCAATTTTAAATGCTTTATGTAAACGTATCAAATGATTGACTTTCATCTGTGCCTCATTAATTGATTGATACACTACGATCTGTAGTTGTACTGGTTGGGAAACAAGTGTATTTCAGTCCGAAGATATCAAATTTTTCAATTGGCCGTCGAAAATTAATAATCAAAGATGGCGAATCGGCCTCTTTAGCATAATGCTAAAAACATGTTTTTGTTTTTTTATAAGCACCTTGGAGACGATGGAGGTCAGAGAATGTTCTAGCGTTCCTCTGTTATGAGGGTTTATTTACCTGCTGTGCTACCGTGTGGAAAAGTGTGTGGAAAAACAGCCACTTGCGCGTGTTGCGTCTTAAAGACCACCTACTGCTCCACGCGCATGATTTACAGCTAATATTTACGTTATAAAGCAAGATAAGAAATAGCCTTGGTGCCAAGAGGAAGACAGCTTTATTCAGATGCTATTTTTTAACTTATTTCTATAATTGCAGACGTGCGCACAGACGCACGGAGCTCTGTACCACGTCTGTGAACCACATGACAACACCACGATGTTTCATTCTGATTATTACTCACTACAGTAACTGATAGCTGCTTCTCAAAGACAGTTTGCACCTCATCATAATAAAATCCCCTCTTTAGATTTATCAAACCTGATCATTTCTTCTCCATGTTTTTGATGTGTTAGAATTTAATTTAAACCTGATGCAGTTGGACTGAAGTTCGGTTAACTTTATATTCTGTTATTATAATTACGTATAAAGATGCTTTTAAAGTAAAGACACAGATCGGGAACAGGGTTATGATGAGGGAGTGTTTATGCAGGCCTCCTTTCTGACAGACTGATGTTTATGAGTTTTGATGCAACATCAACAACAAAAGACAGAAACCCTTTTTAAAACTGAAACTTTATCTCTTCAATATCCCATTCAAAGCAGCAGAACACGTGTATGTACTTTTTAAATGACTGGTTCAATTTTAAATGCTTTATGTAAATGTATCAAATGATTGACTTTCATCTGTGCCTCATAGAGCAGCTAAAAACACACCCTGTGTTTATGTTATTATTTTCATTCATGGATCAGAAGATCTTTCCTGGTTGAAGATGGTTATTCCTCTTGTTGTGTTTTTCTTAATTATTATTGTGATAGATGTTTTGTGTCTTTTTTGTCTTCCTCTGCTGTATTTCTTATGTTTGCTTTTCAGTCAGTGTCATAGGATGCTCATTCATTAATTTATTATTGAACCTCATCTCTGAGTCTCTGACCTACAGTTAGTACTTTGTGCTCACAGTCAGAGCTGCTGGTTTCCGGTCTGAGTAGACTTGTACTTTAAAATCACTGATGCTGTTTTAGAGTTTCTGTTACCTGCAGCAGAGCTGCTGTTTGCTGTTATTTACATTTTCCAGCACAGATCTGCAGCAATGACTGTAAATATTATTGAAAGTCAAACAGCAAACAAAAATCAACTCTGTCTGCAAGCTTTGTGTCTCAGTCTGTTTTATGGACGCAAAGATTTTAACCTCATGTTTTTGGTTTTTTCTCTTCCTCAGGACGAATCCTTTCCGGTGCTGATCTCCCTGCACTGGGACTTGCTTATCATCGGCTCATGGCTTCACCTCCTGCTGCTCCTGCTGCTCCTGCTGCTCGTGCTGCTCTTGCATCCCATGTGGCAGATCATTCTTATGCTCTGCCTCCTTCTCCTCCTGCGCCTCCTGCTCCTCCTTCTCCTCCTGCTCCTCCTTCTCCTCCTTCTCCTCCTTCTCCTCCTTCTCCTCCTGCTCCTCCTGCCTTCCCCTTGGCTTTGCTTGCTCTTGATGCCCCTGTCCCTCTTGCTGAACGTGCTTTCCGTCTTCCTGAACCTGAGTTCCCTGATTTTAACCCTGCTTTTGCTCCTGTTGAACCTGCTCTCTATCTTGCTAACCATGCTGTCCTTCTTGCTGAGCATCCTTTTCCTCATGCTCAACCTGCTCATCCTCATTTCGAACCTGCTTTCCCTCTTGCTGAACATCCTTTCCTTCTTGATAACCCTGCTTTACTTCTTGACTACCCTTTTATTCTTCCTGCTGCCCCTGCTTTTCCTCATGATGAACCTCATGTTGTTCATTTTCAACCCTTTTCTCTAAATGAAGCTTTTATGGCTTCTTATAGAGATCATTTCCCTCTCCCTGAACCTGTTGCTCCTCTTTTTGAAAACCTTGTCCCTCGTCTTCTTGCTGAGGATGTACTTCTGCCACATGATGATCCTTCTGTTGATGAGCTTCTTGAGGGATCAGAGGACTCTCAGTCTGTGGACGAGAGTTCCGATTCCGAGTTCATCGTGGAGGACGAGGATGTTGAGGACATCCGAACGGATGATTCCAGCTCTTCTCCTTCTGATGGCTCTGTTCAAGAGAACCAAGAAGCTCCATCAACTCCTGGATGCAGCCTTTCATCGAGGAGGCGTAGGGCGAGGGAGGAGAGCTCTGAGGAGGAGGAGGAGGAGCCTGCTGCGAAGAAGCCGAGGTGGGATGATGAGGAGAGCGACTCGGATTGATGCTGAAGTCATTACATCTGACAGCACCTTCTGAACAGCGTCTGGCACCGGGACCTTCAGTTTCCAGGGATAATGGACCCTTTTTAACCCTCAAGTCTTTGCGTCTGGCGGGGCTTGAGACATCCTGGGTAGCGTCTGGCACCGGGACCTTTAGTTTCCAGGGACAATGGACCCTTTTTAACCCTTAGGACAAGTCTTTGCGTCTGGCGGGGCTTGAGACATCCTGAGTAGCGTCTGGCACCAGGACTCTTTATTTCTTTATTTAATGGGAGATGGACCCTTTTTAAAGGCTTGTCTTTGCGTCTGGCGGGGCAAGCTGACTTATAAAAAAGTCTTTGCGTCTTGCGAGGCTGTTTTAGTTCCTGGTAGCGTCTGGCACCAGGACTCTTTATTTCTTTATTTAATGGGAACCTGAGAGTCGGTCTTTGCGTCTGGCTGGACTGGCAATGCCTCAGTTATGTTTAAATGAAAATAGGAGAGGAGGAGGAAGAGGAGAAGGGAGAGGAGAAAGGAGGAGAAGGAGGAGGTGGTGGGGACAAGCAGGTAGGTATACATTATTTAACTTATTTATTTTCATAGTTTCTGTTTTACAGGAAATGAAGAGAGAAGAAGAGGATGAGGAGAAGGAAGAGGAGGGAGAGGTAGAAAGAAGGAGGAAGAGGAGAGAGGAGGAGGAGGGAGGGAGGAGGTGGAGGGGACAAGCAGGTAGGTATGAATTATTTTACTTATTTATTTTCATAGTTTCTGTTTTACAGGAAATGAAGAGAGAAGAGGAGGATGAGGAGAAGGAAGAGGAGGGGGAGGTAGAAAGTAGGAGGAAGAGGAGCAGGAGGGAGGGAGGAGATGGAGGGGACAAGCAGGTAGGTATGAATTATTTTACTTATTTATTTTCATAGTTTCTGTTTTACAGGAAATGAAGAGAGAAGAGGAGGATGAGGAGAAGGAAAAAGTAGGAGGAGGAGGAGAGAGGAGGAGGAGCAGGAGGGAGGTGGTGGGGACAAGCAGGTAGGTATGAATTATTTTACTTATTTATTTTCATAGTTTCTGTTTTACAGGAAATGAAGAGAGAAGAGGAGGATTAGGAGAAGGAAGAGGAGGGGAGGCAGAAAGTAGGAGGAAGAGGAGAGAGGAAGAGGAGGGAGGGAGGAGGTGGAGGGGACAAGCAGGTAGGTATGAATTATTTTCCTTATTTATTTTCATAGTTTCTGTTTTACAGGAAATGAAGAGAGAAGAGGAGGATGAGGAGAAGGAAGAGGAGGGGGAGGTAGAAAGTAGGAGGAAGAGGAGAGAGGAGGAGGAGCAGGAGGGAGGTGGTGGGAACAAGCAGGTAGGTATGAATTATTTTACTTATTTATTTTCATAGTTTCTGTTTTACAGGAAATGAAGAGAGAAGAGGAGGATGAGGAGAAGGAAGAGGAGGGGGAGGTAGAAAGTAGGAGGAAGAGGAGAGAGGAGGAGGAGCAGGAGGGAGGTGGTGGGGACAAGCAGGTAGGTATGAATTATTTTACTTATTTATTACCATAAGTTCTGTTTTAGAAAAAATGGAGAGAGAAGAGGAGCAAAGAGGAGGAAGAGGAGAGAGCTGGTGGAGTTGGAGAAAGAAGGAGGAGGAGAGAAGAGGGGGAAGAGGAGGAGATGGAGGGAGGAGGTGGAGGTGGTGGGGACAAGCAGGTAAGTATGAATTATTTTACTTAATTCTTTTGACATAGTTTCTGTTTTAAAGGAAATGAAGAGAGAGGAGAAGGAGGAAGAGGAGAGAGTTCAAGGAGTTGAAGAAAGGAGGAGGAGGAGGGAGGTGGTGGGGACAAGCAGGTGGGTATGAATTATTTTACTTATTTATTACCATAAGTTCACATGTAGAGAAAATGGAGAGAGAAGAGGAGGAGAGAGGAGGAGGAGCAGGAGGGAGGTGGTGGGGACAAGCAGGTAGGTAAGAATTATCTTCCTAATTTATTCCCATAGTTTATGTTTTTGAGAAAATTCAGAGAGAAGAAGAGGAGGAGGAGGAACAGCTCAAGAGGAGGAAGAGAAGAGAGTTGGAGGAGGTGGAGGACGAGGGAGGGGACAAGCAGGTAGGTATGAATTAATTTACTTAATTTTTTTGACAGAGTTTCAGTTTCAGAGGAAATGAAGAGAGAAGTGGAGGAGGAGGAAGAAGAGGAGGTGGGAGGAGGAGGTGGTGGTGGGGACAAGCAGGTAGGTATGAATTATTTTACTTATATTCAATAAGTTCTGTTATAGAAAAAAAAATAAAGATGGAGGAGAGCGGAGGAGGAGGGAGGGGAGAGAGTTGGTGGAGTTGAAGAAAGAAGGAAGAGGAGGAAGGAGGAGGAGAAGAGGAAGAGCGGCGGAGAGAGAAGGAGGAGGTAGTGGAGGTGGTGGTGGTGGAGGAGGTGAGGTGGTGGAGGAGCAGGTGATGGTGGTGGTGGTGGAGGAGGTGGTGGGGAGTTGAGGTTGGGTGGTAGAGGAAGTGGTGGTGGTGGTGGGGAGTAGAGGTGGGAGAGGAAGAGGAGGAAGGAGGAGGAGAAGAGGAAGAGCGGCGGAGAGAGAAGGAGGAGGTAGTGGAGGAGGTGGTGGAGGAGGTGGTGGTGGTGGTGGAGGAGGAGGTCGGGTGGTGGTGGTGGGGAGGAGGTGGTGGAGGAGGAGGTCGGGTGGTGGAGGAGGTGGTGGTGGAGTGGAGGGGGAGGTGGTGGAGGAGGAGGTGCGTTGGTGGTGGAGGAGGAGGTGGGGTGGTTGTGGAGGGGGAGGTGGTGGAGGATGAGGTGGTGGTGGTGTTGGAGGAGGTGGGGTGGTGGTGGAGGAGGTGGTGGCGAGGGTGGAGGAGGAGGTGATGGTGGTGGTGCAGGACATGGTGGTGGTGGAGGAGGTGGTGGAGGAGGTGGTGGCGGTGGTGGTAATGATGAGTGATGCGGTGGTGGTGGTGAGTGATGCGGTGGTGGTGGTGGAGGAGGAGGTCGGGTGGTGGAGGAGGAGGTGATGGTGGTGGTGCAGGAGGTGGTTGAGTCGGGGTGGAGGAGGTGGTGCGGTGGTGGAGGAGTAGAGGTAGAAGTGGTGGAGGAAGAGGTGGTGTGGAGGAGGTGATGGTGGTGGAGGAGGAGGTGGAGTGGTGGTGGCGGTGGTTGAGGAGGAGGCTGTGGTTTTGCAGGGGGATTGAGGGTGGAGGAGGTGGTGGAGGAGGAGGTGCAGTGGTGGTGGTGAAGGAGTAGGTCGGGTGGTGGTGGTGTTGCAGGAGGTGGTGGTGGTGAAGGAGGTGGTGGCGGTGGTTGAGAAGGAAGTGTTGGTGGAGGAGGACGTTGTAGTGGTGGTGGACGAGGTGGTGGTGGTGGTCATGGTGGAGGAGGTGGTGGTGGAGGAGGTGGTGGGGAGTGGAGGTGGAGGTTGAAATGGTTTGGTGGTGGTGGACGAGCGGTGGTGGTGGTGGAGGAGGTGGTGGTTGTTGTGGTGCAAGATGTTGTGGGGAGTAGAGGTGGAGGTGGTGGTGGAGGAGGTGGTGGTACTTGTAGAGGAGGTGGTGGTGGTGTTGCAGGAGGTGGTGGTGGTGAAGGAGGTGGTGGCAATGGTTGAGGAGGAAGTGTTGGTGGAGGAGGAGGTTGCGGTGGTGGTGGAGGAGGTGGTGGTGGAGTTGAGGGGGAGGTGGTGGAGGAGGAAGTCCTGGTGGAGGAGGTGGAGAACGAGGGGGAGTTGGTGGAGGAGGAGGTGCGGTGGTGGTGGAGGAGGAGGTCGGGTGGTGGTGGAGGGAGAGGAGGTGGAGGAAGAGGTGGTGGTGGAGAAGAAGGTGGTGTGGAGGTGGAGGACGAGGTGGTGGTGGTGGTGGAGGAGGAGGTGGGGTGGTGGTTGAGGAGGTGGTGGCGTTGGGGGAGGAGGAGGTAGCGGTGGTGGAGGAGGAGGTGGTCGCCCTGGTGCAGGACATGGGGGTGGTTGAGTGGGGGTGGAGGTGGAGAACGAGGGGGAGATGGTGGAGGAGGAGGTGCGGTGGTGGTGGAGGAGGAGGTCGGGTGGTGGTGGAGGGAGAGGAGGTGGAGGAAAAGGTGGTTGTGGTGGTGGAGGAGGAGGTGGTGTGGAGGTGGAGGACGAGGTGGTGGTGGTTGAGGTGGTGGAGGAGGAGTTGGTGGTGGTGAGGGATGAGGTGGTGGTGATGGAGGAGGAGGTGGGGTGGTTGAGGAGGAGGTGATGGTGGTTATGCAGGAGGTGGTTGAGTGGGAGTGGAGGAGGTGGTGGAGGAGGAGGAGGTGCGGTGGTGGAGGAGGTGGTGGTGGTGGAGGATGTTGTCGGGAGTAGAGGTAGAAGTGGTGAAGAAGGAAGGTGGTGGTGGAGGAGGTGATGGTAGTGGAGGTGGTGGAGGAGTAGGTGGGGTGGTGGTGGAGGAAGTGGTGGTGGTAGTCATGGTGGAGGAGGTGGTGGTGGTGGAGATGGTGGGGAGTGGAGGTGGAGGTTGAAATGGTTTGGTGGTGGTGGACGAGCGGTGGTGGTGGAGGAGGAGATTGGGTGGAGGTGGAAGAGGTGGTGGAGGAGATGGTGGTAATGGTGGTGCTGGAGGTGGTGGTTGTGGTCATGGTGAAGGAGGTGGTGGTGTAGGAGGTGGTGGGGAGTGGAGGTGGAGGTTGAAAAGGTTTGATGGTGGTGGACGAGCCGTGGTGGTGGAGGAGGTGGTGGTGGTGCAGGAGGTGGTGGTTGTGGAGGAGGTGGTGGTGGTGGTGGTGGAGGATGTTGTGGGGAGAAGAGGTGGAGGTGGTGAACGAGGAGGTGGTTGTGGAGGAGGTGATGGTACTTGTAGAGGAGGTGGTGGTGGTGGTGTTGCAGGAGGTGGTGGTGGTGAAGGCGGTGGTGGCGGTGGTTGAGGAGGAAGTGTTGGTGGAGGAGGACGTTGTGGTGGTGGTGGACGAGATGGTGGTGGAGTGGAGGTGGTGGAGGAGGAAGTCGTGGTGGAGGAGGTGGTGGAGGAGGAGGAGGTCGTGTGGTGGTGGAGGAAGAGGTGGTGGTGGAGGAGGGGGTGGTGTTGTGTTGGAGGAGGTGGAGGTGGAGGAGGTGGTGGAGGTGGTGGAGGAGGTGGTGGAGGAGGAGGTGGTGGAGGAGGAGGTGATGGTGGTGCAGGACATGGTGGTGGTGGAGGAGGTGGTGGTGGTGGTGGAGGAGGAGGTGGTCATTGTGGTGCAGGACATTGGGTGGTTGAGTGGGGGTGGAAGAGGTGGAGGTGGAGGAGCAGGTGGTGGTACTTGTCGAGGAGGTGGGGTGGTGGTGGTGTTGGTGGTGGAGGAGGTGGTCGTCGTGGTGCAGGACATGTGGGTGGTTGAGTGGGGGTGGAGGAGGTGGTGGAGGAGGAGGTGCGGTGGTGGTGGAGGATGTTGTGGGGAGAAGAGGTGGAGGTGGTGGAGGTGGGGTTGAGGAGGAGGTGGGGTTGTGGTGGAGGAGAGGGTGGTGGTGATTAAGGAGGTGGTGGTGGTTAAGGAGATGGTGGTGGAGGAGGTGGTTGCGGTGGTGGAGGAGGAGATGGAGCAGGATTTTGTGGAGGTCGTGAAGGAGGAAATGGTGGTGGTTGTGAAGGAGCTGGTGGTGGAGCTGGGAAAGGAGGAGGTGGTGGAGGAGGATTTTGTGGATTTGGTGGCAGAGGAGTGGGAGATCAGTTTTTTGGCTTGGTTTGCATGGAGCATCTGTGATCCTGCAGCCAGTCTCAAGTGGACTTTCTAAGAACTGCAGTTTTTAACACTTCCACATTGGCTTCATGTTTTCAGACAGGAGAGTGCTGCTTGGTTTGTAGACTAACAAGACGTGTGATTTTAGTCCCAAATCTTCACTGGCCGATTACTTCATCATTAATGTTTGTTTCAAACCATTTGTGAATCAAAAGTATCACAGAAAGTCAATGTAAAGACGTAAGGGGCAAGAGTTCTAATTATGTGGTGTAAATGGTGTGGATCAGGGACTTAATCTGCACTTTGTTCGCTTTTTGTGAGAGTTGAAAAATCTGAACTCTAGCGAACTATTAGCCAATCAGGTTACAGATCTTGCACTGATGTATGACTGAACGTACCTGCAGGGGCTCATTCATCTGTAAAACATGGGACAGATTGTATCTGTGAGCGGCTTCACTGAAGTCCGTGACTCTACCTGTTTTTATTGGAACAGGAATAAAAATGAGCTCACTTTAATGAAAGCAAATGAGGAGGTGGTAATATTTGTTAGGATGTGAAAACCTTTGTCCCTCACTTTATTCCAGCTATCTGTTCAACTAACAAGTAGCACTGCCCCAGGGTGCACTCAGGAATCAGCATCTTAGAATAGACAGGGCTGCATCAACTCTATCTGCTCTGATTTTTAAGATGTTAGCATGATGCTCTTGTAGCGCCACCGAGTTGAATCAGATTAGATGGCGTGAGATGAAACCTGTTTGTGTATTATGTTAATGTTTTATCCCCCACTAAAGAACATAAATAGATGGATGATATTGTTAGATTAATGCCTAACGTTAGCACACAGGAAACAGCATCAATTTACAAACTATGATCTTTTAATTAAATTCATTCAAAGTTTTGCAGTAACTTAAAAAAGCACCTTAACAGTTTTCTCTGCATGGGTGGGGGATAGGTGGCCAATTAGTGGTCATATTCATTAACAGATGACATTAAACATAATAAATGTTTTTCAAATGCTGGCTAGTACACAGTGACAGAATACACCATTCATACCATCTCTTTTTGTAATGACTTCTGTTAAATTCAATGGTTAAACTTGTACAGTTTGAATGTTTAGACTGCTGTGTAGGAAGAAGCTCTCTGTGCTTTTATTGAAACAACAGTAACAAAAGCAGCAGCCACATTAAATCGTGAAATAGAAAAACAATCAACCAAGTAAAAGAAAATAGAATTACATCAGATGTCATTACTTGTGGATAAAGTAATGTGTAAAAGTTTAAAAGACCAACCTGCAGCGCTCAGTATGACACAGAACTATGAATGATTGTGAAATATAACTCTAACTCTCTTTAATCTCCATGCTTCTTGAATCCCTGTTAGTTAATTTGATCATCCACATTCATGTAAATAAAAAACATTTACAGTTACCAAACATGGATGACGCTGGATAGATATGTTTGCATTAAAGATAGACTTATGACATCATATATGAGGTCATGCATCACACACAAACAGACACCTGTGGTGTTAGCCATCCCTCACTGTCCCAAAGCTTCTCTACAGTCTGATGACACTCAGCCTCAGGCCCACAGGTTCCTGCATGAACTCTGAGGATGACTCATGTGTATGGTTACTTTTTTCTATCAGTTTCTACAAAAAAGCCGGTCATTGTTTTTTTGGATCAAACAGGATTTGTGAAAACCCAGAGTAGAAAAAGGAGAGATTCCAAAAGACCCTGAGCTACCAATAAGGATCAGATGGGGGTGGGGGGTGGGACATCAAAAAAGTGGTGGTAATGTTTGCTGATGACGCAATTGTTGGGCATTTCCAATGTCAGGATGGTGCAAATAAAGTGGATTCCTTACAGCCGTCAAGACAATCCCATCATGAAGTGACCCATCTGCTCACTTCATCCCAACCTGGTTGAAAACTTTTGATCTATTATAAAGAAGATAATTCACAGTGATGGAAATCAACACAGCTCAAAAGAGCAGCCCTGGAAAGCCATACAAGGTGCAGCACGCAGTGTCAGCGGACGTCATCGAAACGGCAAACTAAATCAGCTGACCCATGACCTCTGAGCCTCATTTGAAGAAAACAAGAGAATGCTGGACATCAGAGAAACACTATAGCTGAAATGGTTCAAAGGCATTAAAGTGTTATTTTGTACAACTGTAAAAAAAAAAAAAAAATGCTGTTTGTTTTTTGTTTTTTTTTTTTGTTTTTAGGTTCAATTTTAAACACAGATGAAGAAATTGGTATTATTTTTAATCAATAAAACATTAAAAAGAGGCTTGTTTTATTTTTTAAATAATTATGATTTAACATTAATTTGATATTTAGCCAACAGTGAATAGAAAAGCACAATATTAACAATACATTTGATGAAATAAATTCACCATAACAAATTTGATAATGCTTGTTTATATACTTTTTCAAAATATTCACAAATATGAAACTTGCATCGTAGATCAGAACAGTGTACATCTTAGTTACAGACTGTTTTTTGCCGAAGTTTTTTGATCTGGCGTGTTATTTGTATCAGTTTTTATCTGTTGCATCAGTTTTTATTCGTAGGAATTTCTGTAGTCCATTACCCATCTGCTGACGCTTTCATCTAGCTTTAATGCCTCTTTGCTAATGACGCACGCCGTCGTAGACCTTTATAAACGCGCCTTCTATCTTTGGGTTACGAGCAGCCCCTGAACGCAGCACAGATCCAGCAGCTCCTCAGTGAGAGAGTCTCATCAGTCTGAGGCGCCGCGGCTGGGCTGCCAGGAGCGCTTTGTTTCACCGCAGTGTGGAGGAGCTCTGTCTCAGTTTCTCCTGTTTACGGTAAATTCAGAGGTTTTTTATCTCAGCCTGGTTCTTTATTTACGGTTTGGGAGACGTGACAGCTTCAAAAATGAGCACTCTGACGGCGTGTAAGGACCCATTTGGTGAGTTTAAGCTTAAACTGTTTTCATAGATTGTGTGATGATACCTGCTGGATGTTTTCTCAGAAACTGCAGATTTTTATCTCATTCCTGTAAAATCATGGTTAACGGTGCAATGTGTATGTTATCATTCTGCAGTTGCTGCGTTTGTGTTCCCTTTACATAGCATAATACAAAAAAAATGAGTTAAGTTTTGGTTATAGTTATTATATGTTGTTTTAATACCCCTACAATCAGCATGCTAGACATCTCAGAGCATTTTCAGGAGACTGAAACTTGTTTGAGTGTACAGTCTGGGGAAGAACATCGAATCTTTCCTGGTGAACACTGAAACCACGACGAGAAAGTTTCCACATTTGACTTTTCCCTGACACGGATAATGGAAAGCCCCATAACCCTTTGTCCAGTTTTCTATCAGTTTATTGTAAACTAGTTATTTTCATCTGTCGTCTATGATAGGAGAAGAGCATACATAGGAAGTACCTCAGAGCAGAAGGGTTTATTTTTGTATCTCATAGAATAATCTTGACGTTCTAAAAAACATAATGACATAACAAGGCATCACTTTATCTCCTTACATTTTACTTTGGTAAAGACTTCATACAGCTCACTGATTTTAAAGAGCATTTTGAAACGGTAACAACAATATGTGGGTTACCATGTTGAAAACAAATCCTTATATATGTAATTTTATGTTATCATCATATGAATACCAGAATATTTTAAATACCAAGTGCAGGTGGATGATAATGCTAAACACTCTAACCACAATTCCAAAACCTACAAACAGGGTCACTTTACCGTCACTGCCTACGTCTATTAGCTCAAATGAGCTCATGGGACAACTGGATTTTTTTTTTTTTTTGTATGGGTACGTCAGTCAAATATGGCTTTGTATTCAGTTGCCCACAGCATTTCCACAATAGGCAACTTATAGTGTGTAAAGAATGCATTTCTTTGCCGAAACCCAAAACTAAAAATGAAGAAACAGAGGCAAAAAAACAAAACTGAACCACCAAAAAGAATTGTTATTCCAATTATTAGTATTAGTTAACATAAATTAATGTTAATGCTTCAAGAATAATGCCGTCTTCACAGAGAAGCCCTGGGAGTGCTTTAAAAAGGTAGAATTATGCTTCTGCATCTCTTTTGATGGTTGTGACATTATTTTCCCGACTCTCTGTCCTACACGTAGTGTACTCGTCTCCATGTGCGCTCACGTGATGGTGTCTCTGCATCCGGGAGGACCTGCCCCTGCATCTTTTTTCATGCGCACATCACACGCTTTACAAATCACTATCCGTGGGTCTTTCTCAGATAAATTGAAATACATCGGCTCTTATCCAGACAAGAGTGTGCTGGCTGCGGTTTTAGCTTGCATCATCACAACATGCTGTTTCAGCCATGTTGTTTTGATGATAAAAGTCTTCTGGCCAAAAACTGAAAATGTGCTTTTGGGCCGAAATTTCAGTGCATCCCTGGTATATACACACACAAAAAAATTGATCAGGAGTGTATATGTCCTGATACCTTTCAAAGACAGCTGTAACTTTAGCTCTAGGTTCATATTATTAGTGCTTTATAGATAATTGTATGGCTACAGAATATAGAGCTTAGGATGGTTCCAGTCCTTTTTTGAGTGGGATGGGTGGGGGAGTATTTTAATGCCCTGATTCGGAGAGGACGGGACAGTGAATAGAGCCAGAAACAAGGCAAGAGTGTGTCTGTTTCTGATGTAGAGTTTTGAAGCTGGCAGCCATATTGGAAATGTTGAACTCAACCTTGCTCAGTTTGTGTAAGGATGAGGTAGAAGGAAGAGGCAGACCTTTAGCCTCCATGCAGACAGCTACAGGAGGCCACAGGATGGACTCAAACCAGGGCTGACTGCTCAAGGGCTAACCTCATGAGGTGCACAACCTAACCACACTCCAACCCAGAATTTTGACTCCTTTCTTTGTTTCATGTCTTGAATGGCACAGAGAGTTGCTTCATTAACCAAAGTAGTGATGACATGAACTGACCTGCTGAAACATGGAGGTGATTACAGAAACAAAAGACACGTGCAGTGGACTTCCTGTTGAGCTGTCCTGTCAAGACTTTTTATACAGGAGCCTCTGCACCACACAGGTTTACCCTAAACATGGGAGGGTTATCTCTTCTCATCACACCTGCTGTGGTTAATTTTGACAAAGAATCCAGAAAATGTTACGGTCTTGTGTAAAATAGAGGGACAACTTAACTGTACAGTCTTTAAAAAAGAAGAAGAGGTTTGTTCAGTGTAAGGGTTAGTTGTGGTTTTTGAATTCTTGAATAATCACTATACAAGAACAGAAAAAACGAGTAATTCATATGACTATTATCTCTTTTTAAAATGTATTTTCCATTTGTTTTTACCAGCCCCTGGTTGTAATGTGTCACCAAAAACCCTCCATAATGAAGCACAAGTGTCAGTTAGTTGGTCGATAGAACAAATGCAGCACCGAAAGATTCAGAACTGGAAAAAAGCACAGACTGCTGCAGAACCAAAGAGTTCCTGGAGGAACTTCCATGAAAATTTGTACAAAAAAAAATTACAGAGATTGTCGCCTCCAACAGGAAAACAGCCAATCATGGTTCAGGATTTCAGGATGGCCAATCAGATTTTTTTTTTTTTTTTTAACAAATCGTCTTATTAGTTAAAGGCGAAGAGCTTTTCACACTTGGTTGGTGGAGTTGGTGGATAGTTGGCATGTTTTGAGTGTTGATGAGGAGGTTTACAGTCTGTCACAGCTGCAGCTCTCTGTCTGTGGTCTCAATAGAAAGTTCGGGTGAGTCGGCATTTCCAATGCATTGAGTGCGATTGCTGTTGTCGGGTTTTGCCACGCTGTGAAGTCGCACACAAACCAGCATGTGACTTCTCTGAGATGGCACTCATAATTTTAAGAGTTCAGAGTTGTATTCAGTTTATGCACCGTGCAGCAGCCGGGATGTGTATGAATTTAATCTGCTGCAACGTCCCACACATGACAAGATATTTAGCTTTCACTCATTACATGCATGCGTCACATTTTAACACCTGTCTGTATCATTTCCTTTCTCAGCTTTGCTCTCCTGGCTGTAGGTGCTAAACCACTTTCTCTCTCTCTCTCTCTCTCTCTCTCTCTCTCTCTCTCTCTCTCTCTCTCTCTCTCTCTCACACTCACACACACACACACACACACACACACACAGACTGATGAGGATATATTTAGCCACACTGCAGGCTAATGGTTGTTTGTCTGAAATCCTGATGATCTAAGTACACACCATGGTTCCCTTCATTAATCACTAAACTGTAATTTAGCAGATCTCGAGCATTCCTAAACCGTCCAGGATGTCAAGTTTTTGTTCAGTTTAAAGTTTTTTCCTGCAATGTTTAAACTGTAAACTTGTGATGGCTCTTGTGAAACTACATCTTGTGCACGTCTCTTTTATTTGGAGGTTTACAGAGCAGAACAAGGTGCCTGACTAGATTTAAGTGGCGTAGTCGGCCACATCACGCCTGTACCTCCTTAGATAAGGTTGTTCAGTATTTCTGAAGCACCAGGCTGGCTGTTTTTTTTTCAGTCTTTCTCTCTGCATGTGTTCAACAACAAAACTACACAAACCATAGCTGCAAATCAGACAGACCAACACAGCTGGTTGACATGATGATGTGAGTTTTTGCACCTGTGACAGATGAACTCAAACGCAGCACCTGTAGATTTCAATCAGTCTGTCATGTGAGATTCATCTCTAAATTTCTGGTGGATGAGTAAAAGGTATCACTGGTAAATGTTCAACGTTTTGAGTCAGGAGCTCCTGTTTCAGCCCACCTGACCTACAGCCCAGAGAATAGAAACCAGACTTAAACTGACACAGAGGTGTCCCTGATCCTTTTTAAATTTTGTTTTTAAACTTCTAAATTTTTAAGGTCTTTTTGCTCAGTTTACCCCAAATATTAACGTATAATAAATCCAACGAAGAAGAAAAACGCATGTTTCGTGGTGCCATTTTCCACGCAAAAAGAAAGTTGTCTTCACGAAGTTGACTGGAGATTTAAACATGGCAGGGTTACGTGTTGTTCTTTACTACCGCCATCGCACAGGAAGCAGAATTCCTTCGACCAATCAATGGACTGCAGTGTTTCTATTTCCATATTCTGGGGTTGGATCGGTATGTCTTGCACCCCAACAGAAGGGTACTAAAAAGTGGGATGGTATGGGTCGGTAATTTGGGGACCTGTCCCAGTTTTAGTCAATGGAAATGTGACAAAATGCGTGCCGAACCAAGACGAACCGAACTGAACCACTTGGTGGAAACGGGGCTAAAGTGTTGTTTCCTGATCTGTGCTCTGTGGGCAGTGACGGTGCGATTGACGCGTATAAAGCGTGCATGAAATAGTAAGGAAATCTCTGTAGCTATACAAACCACACCTCCTCTGGATTATGAACGACACATGTACATATCCATCCATTATCCTTTACAGCTTTTCCCTTTTGGTGGGTCACAGGGAAACTGGAGCCTTTCTCAGCGAGGCAGGGTTCACGTTGGACAGGTCGCCACAAGGCGAACATGGAGAGACAGATGTCACAAACTCACAGGAAATTTAAAGTGTTTAATTCACCTGACAAGCTTGTTTTGGGACTGTGGGAGGAAGCTGAGGAGAACTCATGTGTGCACAAAGAGATCATGCTAACTCTGCTTCATAAAACTCACCTGTTTTGCCTTTCTTGGCAGGTTGTCTGATGTTAATGGTTAACGTTTTCTGTACCAGCTGTGTGTGCAGGCTTAAAATAAAAAGAAATTAAACAAATTAGACATTTAATTGAGCCTTGTTACAGGTAAATTCTGTGTTACTTTACTTAAAACAAAAGTTTTTATGAACTAACAAGATCCAAACTTTAAATACAGTTACGTCCTGAGTCAGCCCTTGAATCGAGCACATACTACGACTTGCATCAAAGCTTTTAATTACCATAAAGAAATGAAACAAGTGTACTTCTTAAAATGTTTAATGAAACCTGTAAAGACACATCCTTAATGCTTTGAGACAGACTTCAGCGCATTAAGGGGTAAAGAAATGTGTGTCAGGTGATCTTCTAATGTTTTAATGTGACTGTTTAGGAAGAGACAACCATGTTTGAGCCTTAGCATGCCAGTCTAATCCTGTACAGCTCAGTACAGACACACACTTACCACCCACCCTCAGTTTGCCCCACATGTAGCAGGGAGTCTGTGGAGGTGGGTGTATGTAGTCCCACTCAGTCTAGACTTCACTGTGGTCTGGGTCAGGTATGGACACGCCATTCGCCTCAGTTCATGTGCAGAAAAACCCACGATGGAGCGAACTGCCCACTGAACAGGCCGCTCAGAGAGCGTGCTCCGTCTCTGGTGGAGACATGGGTGGTCAAAATGCAGAGAAGGTGGGTTCACCTGCGTGGAATTACGGCCCTAAGCAATGCATTATGATGTGGTTTATATTTCATCTCTTGAACTTTATCCAGAGCAGGCAGCGACATGCCTCTGCATTCCCAGAGAGGGAGAAACAATGCTCGACTGATCCGCAGCTCCACTTACACATGATAATTGGGTGACTTTCTGTGAGTCCTCGTACTCTGTGCACCGTATGAAGAGGGGAATACCACCCAAGGGTGACAAGTCACTGCCTTATTTATGCATCCATCTGAATTTATCTAACACAATGTACCAGTTTTATCAAAAACTACATGTACTGGTAAACCATGCTGCAATATTTTTCCAGTAAAAATTGCAAAACGTTTTTGTTTGGGCAATTTTTATAATTTTATGGACAACTTTCATGGCCAAAAATATTTTCTGCCCTGAAGTTTTGATCTTTGTTTGGTGTCACTTGTAAAGTTAGTCACTAATGAACTGACTTTCTTGATTATCTGTTGAGGCTGTAACCCAGACAACAAAGACAGAGGATGGAGTCGAAAAAGAAAGAGACTACAGAGAATTAGACGAAGCTTCACTCTCAAATGTGAGATCTCTAAACTCAGTCATTATGTTTTTAAAGTATTAAAATTTTGTTTGTTTTTTGTTTTCAAAAAAGAGAGTTTTAAGTCTGCCTGTTTGAGGAGCAGCAGCTGTGTGCCACCTCAGCACAGGCTGCGAGTTTGAAGGAAGCTTTCTGTCTCTTTTTAGGGTTGTTGAACAGCAGGATGGGCTGGTAAGAACATGGAGCAGACAGATCAGGGCGGTTGGTCGCATAAACGTTACAAAACTCAACAGGTGTTTCAGATTCCTGATAAACCCACAGTAAACAAAGTGAGGCTTGACTGATCAGAAGCAAGGTCTGGGGTCAGCCCACCGGAAAATTCTGAGTATCTTGCACTTATCTTCCTGTATGTCATTCAACAGTTTGTGGTGGAGATTCAACAAGTGGTTCACATTAACCCTTTAACACCTGAGCCTCAAACTGTCTGCCTAGGCTGTTTTTTTTTGTCTTGTTTATTTGTTTTGTGTGTGTGTGTGTGTGCGCGCGCACTTGTTTTGACTGTAAAATGGTTAAAAATGTCCTGTGAGGAAGTGCCCTTGGGCTATTTTTCTGGAATACTTGAAACTTTCAATATCCTGGAGTTATTAACAGTTTATTGCAAACAGTCAAAAATGAAGAAAAATACATTTTGATTTTAGAGATTTAGTGAAGGAAAAAACACTGCAATTGAACATAAAAATTTTTTACAGGATAAACTTGAAAGAAATCAAACAATGTGAAACATGGACATTAACATTAATGAGTCTTTGTCTCTTATTTTGTATAGACAAAAAAAAAGGTCTCTGACAGCATCATTAGAACCCCCGGCATTGGCCTCTTCCTCTCTGAGCACACAAAGCTGCTTGAGGAGGTCTGCTCCTCATCATGAGACAAACTGAAAGTAGAGGAGATTTACAAAATAAAAACTGGACAGAAAGAGATTCATTTACCCCAAATCAAACCCATCTAATGTTACCTTTGTTCACATGAAGTTGCTCCTTCATCGTAAAATCATGTGGAACCTCAGTGGAGGTTTTAGAACCCGGGGGAGGATCTTCTTTATGGCATTTTTGGACAAACTCAGCTCCGTTTTGTCTGTGCTTTCTCCTTTTATCCACATGCTCTGCACTCTGTGTATTATTGGGCTTCCTTAAATGCCTGAGTAAAATTACCATAGTAACCACATGTTGGCTGAAAGAGCAACAACTTTCACACAGCGTTGGAATTGTTCTGGTTGTGCAAACCGTTTAGGAATAATGGTCAATCAAAGCATGCTTGCACAAATCAGTGCCAACACATCCGGTGATGAAGGGCTGAGCTAAGTTTTCATTGGCCTTCTGTCAGAGGTTTCTTTCATGTTAACCTGCACATGATTTGACATTGTTAAAAGTCAAAATGATTTCTGATATTTGTGTTTGTTTTGATTGTCTTTCTTGCATGACAAACTTTGGTGCTAAAAGGATCTTAAAGCTACGGTGGCCCTGAAGTGCAAAACAAAACAGCAAATAACTAAACAAAACAGCAAGTTAAAAAACACAACCACATTAAGCTATCAGACAAGGTAGGTACTGGTGGGCTATATGAGTCATCACTGATTGGAGGAAAGCATTGTTCATTATTTGACGAGGAAGTTATTCTGCCTTTAGTGCGATCTGAAGCATTAGCGGTGACCCAAACGTAGCTGCTGCTATCAAAGAATATTTAATAGTCCCTCCCACCAGCGATACATGAAGAGATGTATGGAACTGGAAAGAAGAGAGAGGAAAGGAGCAGAAGCGTTTTGAGAAAAGAGACGTCCTTCTTCCAGAGGGTCACATGAAGCAACGATTACAGCGTCAGGTGATCAGCGCTGGATCATCTGTCAGTCAGATCTAACAGCTGTTTGTGTGTCTGCAAATGTGCACTGTAATAACTCTAATAAAATATAAACATTAACAGAGCTTTGTCTCTGTTTTTAACCTGTTTAACAAACATGTAAACAGTAACGCTCACGTTTAAAAATCTCGCTAAAAGCAGAATAACTTACTAGTCAAATATGAACTTTGCTTTCGTCCAATCAAGTCCTCCCTCTCATCAAATCAGTGATGATCCAGGTCGCCCACCAGTACCCACCTCTTCCGGTAGCTTAATGTCATTTTGTTAAGTTATTTGCTGCTGTGGTTTGGACTTCAGGGCCACCATATAAAGCACTCTGAACAGTCTGTATAAATTCAACCAGATTATGCAAACTGCAAACATTCTACGTCCTCACTTCAAGATACAAATAGTTTCTGTACTTGTTGCTTTCTCCCCTGCATTTGGCTGAAAACAGTTTTAGAATCATACTAGCTTTAAAAAAAATCAATGAAAACGGCGTCCAAGCTTACACCTCGAGTGCAGTGAGAGGGGTGAAGTTGTTGTGGCTACTCCTTTAAGACACCCACATGGGGGTTAATGAAATGTTGGTTATTAACAATCAACAAAACGGGAAGCTCAGATCCCAGCCACATTTAATCAGCTATTTTTCACACATTTTGTTGAACATGAGGGCATCAGGAGCGCCGACTGCTCCTCCAGTCCTCCCTCTTGAGTACACCACCCAGGATGATGAATATCAGCTTTGTCTATACAGTCTGAGCAGGAGCTTGTCTCGCGGAGCTGTCTCATTTTGACTGACTGATGTTGAGTCCCTCGTCACTTTGAAGCAGACACTAACCGTTCCTGAAACGTCATTGACTCTTGTGTTCGTTGCATTTCCTCTTGTCCTGCGCATTATTTCCAAGTACTGTTGTGTGGGCTGTTCAACAGACTCTCTAGTGTCGGGGATTTACCTCTCACTTCCTCTCAGATGGATCAAACTGTCTCTGTGATTGGAAATCACCGTCAGCAGAGTTTTGCAATACTAAGGTCAGAATAAGTGTAACAGTTCTTGGTGGGTTGGTGTCTCTTCTGTCATTTTTCAAACCCCTAAAAATCATTTTATCGTAATATTCTCTGAAATTAAAGAAGCTTTTCTTATTAATACTTCTCTTTAAAGTTAACCAGTTAATCCAGTTGTGTTAATTATTCTTCATTCTGCCGCTTTGGTACCTCCGTTGTTTACATGATTTACAGCTCAAAAACATTCCCCAGTTCTCTCTCACTGGTGTTTTAGAAAACTCATATTTCAGCCTCTGTCTGAGACTCTTCATTTTAGCTGCTGTCTCTTTAAGGCACCCCGCTCCACAAACCCCCCTTCCCTCTGATTGGTCATCCCACTGGAGGCCTGTCCGACCCAATGGGGAAGCTAAGAAATAGCATTTACAAATAACCTATATTGGAGCTGATAATCTCATTTTAAGTTGTGGATTAGGATCAGGCAGATATCTAGAAGAGAAACTTTTTCAAGATCACTTAGAAAGTCCAGACATGGACTTAAGTTAAAATAATTATAATAATCTTCCCTCCTTAAATGAGCAATTTTTAACCAGCAGAAGCATATGAACATTAACCTGCAGGAAGAGATTAAGGCTGGTGATGCTAGCTCTGCTAATGTTAGCCACACATTGTTTACTTGCAGTTTCTGTGATCCCGAGTTGAGACTTGTTAAATAAAATGTTTCATTTTAAGCTGTGTTTTGAATGTTTTCTTTATGTGAAAGAAACACAGATGGAGAGGTCTCAGAATGCTTCCAAAATAAGAACTAACACAGAATTTCCTCCATTATTGTCCAAATATAGACCAAATGATTCAAATTAAAGGGGTTAGATTTAATATAAAACCATGCAAACAGAAAATGTTTGATGTGTTTTTCCACATTTCTTTGTTGAAGACCTCTGAGGTGACTAAACCAGGATAACAATGATATCAGAGGAGACCGATTCATTTAAGAAACAGCATAATGTGAAAATGAGTAGTCTAATTCTCTGCCGATCAGCAAAATGAAGTATCTCTTGTCTGTTTTGGATTGGCCTGTGGGGCTGCCAGTCTCTGGCTGAAAAGTTGGAGAATCCCGGGGTTAGATCATCAGAGGCCACTTTCTCTTCCCTCCATTTGCATTTGTTATTAAAAGCATGAAAACGCAAATCTTCATAAATATCTTTGAGGATTTTCTGCAGGATTTTATTACAGCCAGTCTCACTGCAGGCTGAAGCAATCTTCAGGGGCAACGATAAAACGTTTCTGTTACTTAGATTCAGAACAAAGTAACTCTGTTACACACTGTTCTAAAAATAAGGAAGTTACCCTTTAAACGAGGAATTTTTAATCTAACTACACTTGGACAGCTGGTAGAATTACATGAATGTGACAATGAGACCGTTGTGCCTCAATGTGTACGACGTGTTTTCAAAGAATGACGTGAAAGAGCATTTTACCGAGTCATGGTCTGGAAGACAGGCTGGTGTCACTGACTCTGACCTACATGCGTGACTGCTCTCTCTCTCTCTCTCTGTCTCTCAGGTGAACCTTGATAGCTGCGTGTAGGAAAAGGCTCACTTTCGCTGGATCTTAATCCTCATTCTGGTTACTGATGCAAATAAAGTTTCCTGGTCGTTGAGTAAAACCTGAGAAAGGCCAAAGCAGGACTCAGTTTAAAGCCTTTTGGATACAACGACTTCACAGTGACGTAGTCTGAGAGGCAGAGCCCTGTGCATGTGGTTACTGCACCTTGAAAGCGTCCTTTGTGCTGCTGTCCTTACTTGCATGGGGTCGCCCAGATCAGACACAATGAGCATCTTCCCGCCTACAGTTCTTTAAATAACATGATGCATCATCACTATCACACACTGCCTACACTTTGAGTCCAAACTACGTCATGACAACAAACCAGAACATTCTTTTTGACAGAAGGATGTGGCTTTTCTGTGTCTTCCCGTCTTTTGACCACGCAGTGTGCAGAGAGAGGACATGAGCAGAAGTGACGGCACATTCTGCGGATGTTAAAAAACGTTTTTTATTTTATTTTTGTGTGACAGACAGAAGCAGCTCTGAACCTGTGGAGGACACGGACACCACCAGCTTCGTGGCAGAGTTTGTAAGCATCTTTTCTTCACGCTCTCCTCTGATTATGTGTTTGTTCAACCCTCTCATTGTCTTGACTTGTCTTCCATCCAGTTTGCTTTGTGCTGATTTCTCATTGTTGTTCCTTAGAAAGCAGAGTCTTACAGTAATCTGCTGAGAAATGTACCATAACTGAACACGCTGAGCTATGATTGCCAGAGGGGCTCATTCAAGAACAGGTTGCAGCAGGCTTTTCCCTGTCTTCACACAACAAGAGGCTCTTACAGCTACAGACTTCAAGTTCATGTTTTCTGACTCTCATGACCACAGTGAATGTCACACTTTATCTTTTCTATCTTGACTCATTTCATTTATTATTTTATCTTCTGTTTTTCAGTCTTTGGAGGCCAATTATCCGGTGCAGGTGACAGATCCTCATGGTAAATATAAAAGAAAATCCTCGATGCTTCTTTAAAGTATGCATTAACATGATATCACTACTTCTACTTTACAGAGGGGTATCATGTTTAGCAGACAGTTTTTATATTGACAGTTTTGTTTGCTTTTTATTTCATTAGAGAGGCCTCGCTATTAATTGAATCGGTTTTTTAACAAGTGAAAATATCTGAAAATTTCTTTGTTAAACATTTTTAACTAATGACCGCAAAAAAAACAGCTCTTAATCCATCCAGTGGTGTCACCAAACCAAAGGCAGAAATAATTCTGTCAATAATTTAAAGGCAAACAGCACAATTAAAAGAAAAGCAAGAAAATGAAATGCCTCAAACCTCGCCCTCCATTTGACCTCCAACAATGAGGTAATGGTGTTACACTCACACAGCTCAAAACTTGAAAACTTCATGTTGCGGTGTGTGTTACTTTTAATTGCTTTCTTGGTAAAAGAGGCTTGCTGAAGCATGTCTTTAAAGAGGGAGTACTGTGCTTTTTTACACTTTATTCTGTCCCTCTGGTGCCTCCATAGAAGCTTCACATGATAGACAGCTCAAAAAAAAAAAATCCCACTCAGTTTGTTGACATGCAGCTTCAGAAATCAGACTATGAGCTTAGTCAGTGCGAGATTGGACTATTAAAATGCATGTAAACAGCTCAGCCAGACTGAGAACGGACTACACAAAGTTTGATTTACACACCTTCAGGCATTCAGCCGAATGAGGAAGTAGATGACTATGATAAATAGTACCTGCGTTCATACAGTCTATGGCTCCAACACAACAAACACACACACCATGACACAAACATAAATAAAAACATGAAAAGCAACAGCTGCATCCATCTCAGCCATCATTGTTAGAATGTTGTTTTCTCTTCAGGTGAACCAAAACTAGTTTGATACACTCACAGCTTTGCTCATCAATAAAGGACACAGCGCCGCCTATCGAAGCGGGGTGAGACGATCTCGGGCAGAAGTCTGATTCTCTTTTCTTCATGTGCACGCAGACATGCAGAACATGCAAATGACAATCATTTGGCTCCCAGGTTGTTGTTTTTTTTCTGTTTATTTTTGTTCATGTATTTATTTTGGTCTATGTGAATTATGTTTTCATTTTCGAAATAAAAATAAAGAGAAAGATAGAAAGAGATTAGATCCCCATCTGTGACTTGACGGTCAAGCTATGACCTTTGTCTGACCACTGTGCGCATGTAAACGTACTGACTGGTGTTTTAGAAAACTATTATTTCAGCTTCCGTCTGAAACACTTTGTTATAGCTTCTGTCTCTTTAAGGCTTCCCGCTCCACAAACCCCCTTCCATCTGACTGGCTACCAGAGCTATGGACAGACCTTGGTGTTTGAGGCCCACCACACTTTTAACATGTCATGAACCAGTTAGATCCTTATGCAATGACCTCATCATTTCAGCAAGTCTCATGAAGATCTTGTGGATTTCTGCAACACATAAATATGTAGATGTCTGAAAATCTGAACACGTTTGGTCTGAACTTCCAGCTTTGTTAATTCATATCCATGTTTAAAACCTTGAAAGGTATAACACCCACTCTTGAAAGTTAACTGCAGCTCTGCTAGCAGACACAGGCATCATGATGTGGTAAAGCTCAGTACGGTGGAGCTCTGAGCAGATGCTTCACTGATAAAGATCATAAAGATCTATTTTTAAAAGTTTGAAAAGTATTCTTTGTTTACTTATTTCTTTCCTGCTTATTAATGTATTTGATCTTTGACCTTTGACCTATAGGCAGTGATATTAACATCAGTCATCAAACAACTGTCGTACCATCTTCATGGAAGATGAAGATGACGATTGCAAATCAGGAAAATTCTTTGTTGAGAGTGTAATGACAGGATCTGCAGTCTTTACAGTTTGATTTTCCAAGAAATTGAAACACAAAAGGCCTAAAAAGATGTAAACACAGCAGCACAGGATCAGCTTCATTTAACAGCCTATTCAAATAATCCCAGCTGCTTGAAATTCAGTCTTTTTCTGGATCTGTTGAGTGTTTGTCGTTACATCCTAAAACTTTCTTTTGGATGTTTTGATCTGAAAGCCTACCAAGCACCAAAATGAAGCTCATTTTCAAGCCAACAGAGGAATATTTGTTTTACACGCTGCAGGAAGTGACATAGCAACATTATGGCAGATGGAAAACATGAAACTAGAAATATAGCAAGACTTCTGACCATGATAAAGCAACTTGATAACAAAAAAAAATGAAATACTGAAAACAGAAAGATGGATAAGTAGATCAATTAAATACATGATGAAATAAAAAACTTGCAACTGATAGAAGATATATTTGTATAAACATGAACGGACTGGTTCTCTGCTGTGTTGTAAAAATGTTCAGGAGTTTCTATTCTTCTCGTCTGTTCATTGTTTAGCACTAAAAGTACAGAGAGGAGTCACTGGATGTGTTATGTAGCCTAACATAAACCTGTCTCTGATTCCTTCTGTGATGGATCTCCAGCAGATGCTGTGACTCTCCACTTGAGCTCGATGCCCTCTGGATACCTGCGGCCCTCTTCAGACAGAATCAGACAGGTCAGTATTTAAGAGTTGGAAGATATTTCACATATTTCCATCTGTTACTATAAATATGTACACAGATCTGGCTTACATAAGTGCCAAGAAACTCAGACTGAGTTTCGCACCTTTCCACAGACTTTTAAACTCGCCCACTCATCCTCACCTTTGTTTCCTTTTTCTGACACACCCACTTCAATGTTTCTGAACCTGAAACCACAAACCTTTCCATCTGCAGGATGTATGCTCGATTAACTTTCACACAAAGGCACATTGAGAAGTATGACGAGCGGGAATAGGAAACATAGGTGTCAACACTTCCTATGTGGTTTATGTGAAATAGGAAGACGTTTTTCAAAGTGAACTGTGGTTTAATGCATGGTAAGAGAAAAAAAAAATACCACTCTGTCTAAGCTTAAAAGTAGTGGACCAGAACAGCACTGACACTAATCAATAAAATCTTATCATCCAGATTAGTTGTTATGGTCTGGCATGAACAGATAGATCTGTTCTGCTCCAGACAAACTGTTAAAGAAGGGGTGTTGTACTTTTATTTTATTCATTCTTTGTACCTTCCTCTTTGTTCCCTCATAGAATCTTTACATGACTGAAAGCTCAAACAAATCAAATTTTTCTCACACTAGTGTCTGAGTAAAACCCTTATTTCAGCCTCTGTCTGGAACACTTTGTTTTAGCTGCTGTCTCTTTAAGGCTCCCCAATCCACAAACCCCTTTTCCTCTGATTGGATACTTACTTTATATTCCTGTTTGAAACATGGGAAAGGACAATACCCCTCTTTAAAGCAGGTCACATAAACTGATCAAAACGCTCCATTCTAAAAATAGCTCGAGCTCTTCGTGAGACCTGCTGAATAAGGTCATCACATGAGAATCTCCTAACAGGTTCAAGACCTGTCTGTCCCAGCAGGCCTCCAGAGGGCTGACCAATCAGAGGGAAGGGGGTTTGTGGAGCTTCGAGCCTTAAAGGGACAGCAGCTAAAACAAAGTGTTTCAGACAGAGGCTGAAATAAGAGTTTAAAACACCACAGTGGGGAAAAAAACAGGATTTTTTGAGCTGTAAATCATGTGAAGCAATTACAGGGGAAGGAGAGGGACAGAATAAAGACTAAAAGAAGCACAATACCCCCCGCTTTAAAGTTACAGGCTGAACAAGTCACAATGAGTAAACGTATTGAGAGAACCTGTGAACAGGGGATCATCTAGTCTGTAAAATTGAAGATGAGGTTCCACCTTTTAGTTTTCTGGCACAGTAGCATGCTAGCTTAATGTTAGCCTGAGGAGCTAGAACATTCCTGCCTGTCATAAAATATATTTTGTGTGGTTTTTATATAAGCCTTTACAGCCTTTACTAACCACACCTCACACATATGCATACATACACTCACCGGCCACTTTATTAGGTACACCTTGCTAGTACTGGGTTGGTCCCCCTTTTGCCTTCAGAACTGCCTTAATCCTTCGTGGCATCGATTCAACAAGGTACTGGAAACATTCCTGAGAGAGTTTGGTCCATATTGACACAACAGTATCACACAGCTACTGCAGATTTGTCAGCTGCACATCCATGATGTGAATCTCCCGTTCCACCACATCCCAAAGGTGCTCTATTGGACTGAGATCTGGTGACTGTGGAGGCCATTTGAGTACAGTGAACTCATTGTCATGTTCAAGAAACCAGTCTGAGATGATTCCAGCTTTGGCTGTGGTGTTGAAACGATGCTCAATTGGTACTAAGGGGCCCAAAGTGTGCCAAGAAAATATCCCCCTCACCATCACACCACCACCACCAGCCTGAACCATTGATACAAGGCAGGATGGATCCATGCTTTCATGCTGTTGACGCCAAATTCTGACCCTACCATCACAATGTCACAGCAGAAATTGAGACTCATCAGACCAGGACACATTTTTCCAATCTTCTATTGTCCAATTTTGGTGAGCCTGTGTGAATTGTAGCCTCAGTTTCCTGTTCTTAGCTGACAGGAGTGGCACCCGGTGTGGTCTTCTGCTGCTGTAGCCCATCTGTCTCAAGGTTCGACATGTTGTGCGTTCAGAGATGCTCTTCTGCATACCTCGGTTGTAACGAGTGGTTATTTGAGTTACTGTTGCCTTTCTATCAGCTCGAACCAGTCTGGCCTTTCTCCTCTGACCTCTGGCATCAACAAGACATTTTTAACCAAAGAACTGCCACTCACTGGATATTTTCTCCTTTTAGGACCATTCTCTGTAAACCCTAGAGATGGTTGTCCTGTCTGGCACCAACAACCATGCCACGTTCAGAGTCACTTAAATCACCTTTCTTCCCCATTCTGATGCTCAGTTTGAACTGCAGCAGATCGTCTCGACTATGTCTACATGCCTAAATGCATTGAGTTGCTGCCATGTGATTGGCTGATTAGAAATTTGCGTTAACCAGCAGTTGACCAGATGTGCCTAATAAAGTGGCTTGAAAAGAGTAAAGAAATCTGCCAATGGGATAAAAATATATATATACTTGTCAAGTCTTGTATTAAGACAATATTAATATTTCAAAGAACCTGACAAGAAATTCAGGCATCATTGTTGTCTTTAATATCTTGGTCTTAGGTCTGATAAAGCCATTTTATATTAAAAATAAGACATAAACACTTGTTTAGATTTCAGTTTTTGCACTGCATACACTTGGAAAGAAAGGAGTAACAGAGGGAAAAGACACCAGGATACAAGTCAGATAGCTGGCACCATGTTAGAGGTCATATTTCACTTTGAAATGTTGCACACTTCACCCTGATATTCATGACAGCAGTTTATTAATCTCATAAATTTATCACCGTCTACCAACAATCAGCCTTCACTATCATTATGCATCCTGACACAAACCTGGAGCTGAAGGCACATTAAAATAATTGAACGCTGCCTCCTGTAAAATGTTCGATTCTCCTTTGGCAGAGCTGCACCCTGTGAGTACTTTCTAATTGAAGCTGTGAACATGCAGGATGTGGTTTTGCTTCACTGAACTGAAAGATGCAGCTGTGCTAATAACAGAGCACAGTGCTTACATCACCCTCTGCCAGTCAGCTCTCCAAGAGACAACAGCTTTTTAGTGATAAACTTACATAAAAACAAAAAGTTAGCTGTTGGAACCACAGAAGGAATTGAGCGTGTTTCACTCTTACCTGTCTCCATGGATAAAATGAATTCATCCCTCCAGGGAGGCGTCCTCATCGCTGTTCGGCCTTGATGTGCCGCCATGTGCAACACTTGCTTTTGTTGAGACATGTTAGATTTCTGTGCAAGACACGGAAATGAAAAATTGTTGAACAGTGAAAGAAGTGAAAGAAAAAAATGACCTCCAGAGTGTTGTGTACTGTTTGCTATGGTTTTCCTTTTTTAGTAGAAATGTCTTAAAAGACTTGATTTAAGCGAGACTAGCCTGGCAAGTCCAAAAAATGCCTTTTTCAAGATATTAGAGGAAATTAAGAAAATTACCGTATTAACCTGAATATAAGACAAGATTTTTTCCATTGAAATAATGTGAAAAAGTGGAGTCGACTTGTAATCAGGGTCTAACTATTGACACATGCTGATAGTTGTGTAGAGTCGACCCAACGACACAACCAAACAGCAGAAGGTGCTAGCTTTTTGGAAAGCCAGTGACCTCACTGTGGCTGTGGTGATCTGTGGATCACAGCAGAGACTCAGCGACAAATGAAAAAAAGGAGAGAGGCGGTGATCGTCTGGAGCAAAGTGGATCAAAAGTTGGGCAAGTTAACAGACAACTGAGATGAAGTTGTGATGCTTATTTTAAGATAATGATGATTAATGCAGCAGAGATGTTAAAAAACCATCAGGCAGCCAAAGAAATATGGAGTTAAAGAGTGTAATGTCTGAAGATGGCACGTCCAAAAAGACCATCAGAAAAATACTAATTGTGAACAAAAAACTGATCATGGTCCTCAAAGTGGCCGTTTCAAAGAGACTGACGAGAGGGTGTGCGAGTTTGTTTTTGAGAAAGGTAACAAAAGGCATCATCACCAGAGCTCTCATCAGTGTTACATTTGAAATACAGATCTTAGTGACTGTATTTACAGCCAAAAATGAAAACAGTCTCTATTATTTCAATGATATTCTCAGAATTTCAATCAAAAAGAGTTTCTTTAAACAAAGTAAATTTTGGTTATCAGAGTGTTTTTCTGAAGATTGATCTTGAAAAGGGGGGGGGGGGGGTCATCTTATAATCAGGGTCATCCTATATTCAGGTCAATACGGTACCTTTTAAGTTTCTTGATTTGAGATAACTGTACTTCAAGAAACTAGACATGGCAATATTCTTACTCTTGTTTTACTGTTTACAAGTAACCAGGCCTTATTTATGGCCTCCTTATATCTGAGAAACTAGACAAAAACACTTGTGTAGTTATGAGATCATTGTTTGTTTCTTTTATATCAGGTGAGTTTAACCTGTAGGTGACTTAAATCTTAATTTATTGACATCAGTCTGTAGACACCCAAAAGAGAGGAGTGACAGTCTCTGGTGTCTCTTTTATGTGACCATGATTAAGTTAAATCTGGACGTTGGATTTACAGATATGCTTTTGTTTAGTGTGGTGATTAATAGTTTGTGTTTTTCTGTGTTGAAGCCCGTTGAAGACGAGGAATGCACCTGTCCTACTTCAATTTCACCAGGTATGTCTGCTCCTAAAACAGGACACAACAAACCTGTAGAGGCATTCAAAGGCTATGTTCACTCTGCAGGCCTTATTGCTCAATTCCAATTTTTTGTTTGGCTGTTCAGATTACATTTTTGAAATGTGGCCTGTCTGCGGACTGCGATGTGAACAGCTACCTGTATGGTCCCCGCCTGATTCCCTCCCAGCTCTTCACAAATGCATACTTAACTTTCAGTTTCTCTTCTCTCCTTGTGGCTCCTCTCATACACTCCACTCATTCGTACTTTGCTCCTTCCCCTCCTCCCCTGCTCAACTGTGAGTGTTGCTGCTCAGTCACGGCACTCAGGCTACTAATAAGGTCTTAAACTTCACCGTCCCTCCAATGGCTATCTCCATCACTGCTGTCTTCATGCTTGTTTTCATTGAGTGTGACACCTGTCAATGAATCTGACTGGAAAATGTCTGATTTCGTGTTATTTGTGCTGTTCAGACTGTCAGAAACAAAGCAGATATGAGTCACATTTGAGCCAAAAAAAATAGATTCAGGTCACTTTTAACTGCAGTGTGAACATAGCCAGAATTAAAGGGACATTATGGTACAGAAATGCAAACATTAAAAATTTCAGGCAAACATTCAAAATCACTGATAGCAGCTCTGAGGTTAACAAACCCCACTTGTCCATGTGTCAGGAAACAATCAAAAGAACAGAGACAAAAAGGCGAAATAATACTGAGCAGAGTCACACGGGCTCCTTACACCTTAAAGAAAAGAAAATAAGAAACTAAATCCACGGGACACTCATCACAAAAAACACAGGAAGCCAGGTATGCCTCAAGAGATGCACTAATGTCTTATTTTTTAGTAAAAATCATCTTCTTAGAGAGAATGAGCCACATTCACCTGACAAATCTAGAAAAATCTCTTTTTTCTTAAGATGTCAAGGGACCTAAATGATGCTTGAATTGCTTTTATAGAGTAAACAAGTTACATTTTCTTATCCCATTGGCAGATTATTTTTAGTTTCCTGTATTAAGATGTTTGTCTGATTTCCTGTTTGCTCTTTACATGCAATTCAGGCGTCATTTTTGTCTTTTAACATCTTGAAATAAGACATTTTCTGGACTTGTGTGAAAGTGGCTCATAATGAGTCTGGATAAGACCTTATTTTCTAAAAAAAAAAAATAAGAGAAATAAGACATGAACACGTGCTTAGATTTCAAATTCTTCAGTTTACCACGAAGAGCTGAGGTTAAAATTAACCCAGAACAACAACTGCTTTCTAGTTTTGTGAATCCTGGAGAAAAGATCACCACTCAGATTTGTCATCTCTTTAGCTCTTTTCACACACGCCGCTCAAACTGAGTGTGACATCACCAGAATTGCCTACCTTGTGAACAGGGTCTTCCCCTCTCAGGCCACAAAACACACACACACTCACACATGGGCACCCAATGCTGGATGACTCAGGAGGCTGTAAACAAAATTCAAAGAGGGAACTCATTTATAGATAAAGGTTTGAGTATCTTATTTTTGATGTTGAATCTTATTTTTCTTCTCAGACTTCCCCAAAGAGCTGCAGATGCTGAGCAGCTCATGTGAAAAGTGCTGCTGCCCCGCCCCCCCTCCAAAGATTAGCGACCTCATGAACGACAAAGACCTCCTGGATTTACTGCGGCTCAAACTGGACCCGAACCACTGCACCGTCAAAAACTGGAAGAACTTTGCAAGCCGCTGGGGAATGAGTTACGATGAACTGACCCTGCTGGAGCACCGGACACAGGGCTCTTTGTCCCACAGCCCCACTCAGGAGTTCCTGCTGCGCTACAACCAGAAGACGGTCACTGAGCTGACTGAACTTTGCCGTATTTATCAGCGCATTGACGTGCTGCGGCTGCTGCAGAGCTGGATAGAGAAGGTTTGGCCGTCACGCTGGCAACAGACTAACTAACCGTTTGACTCGTTGAATATTTATCCTGTCTTCTTTTTACTTTCGTCAGGGTGTTACATGTTAGGGATTTTTTTCTTCTTTACACACTTTGATACAGATGTTTTATCATGAGTGACTTTCACGGATCTTTATGAAATGATGCATTTTGTAAGGACATCAGCATCACTGAGGGGTTCAGGTAACGTGGGATCTTACAGTTTAGTGCCTACATGACTTACTACTGATGAAACGAGGGGCTGACTGAACATTTAAAGCTAGCAGTCTGACACTGAAGACTGGCTCACACTGTGAGGTTTTTAAAGTCTTAATAGATGTTGAAAATGTGAAAAACTCCACAAAGTCTGGCAGGTTTAACAGTTTTGTTCTTATCATGTTTTGAGTTCAACTAGCAACAGACTCCATTCACCAACCACAAGAGGTCCTGCTCTTTAAACTGGAAATCAAAAACAATTAGACATAAGAATGAACGGACAAGGTGGAGGACAGGATGGTTGTCAGGCAAAAGGTTTGTAAACATGTATTTATTCTGCTTTCTCTGTCACAGCAGGTAGCTCCACAGCTAACAGCTAACTGTTACTCACAAACAGATCAAATAACAAAACTATAAGGTTCAAATCTATCAGACTCTTGTTAATTGAGTAAGTGAGACACAGCCCCTCGCTCTGCAGGGAGACAGACTGACAGTAATGTAATTCTGGCAGAGAAAAAATTCCATTACAGAGAATATTTTGAATAAATCTGCTAAAAATGATGTCATTTAGCTTGTTTTTTTGAACATGTATAAAAGTTCCCTAATTTTTCAGTAAGATTGATACCAGAAGTTGTACTTAAATTATAGACAGTATTTTAAATAAAGTAGATCTTTGTATGTTTGCGAGCTAAGCACATGTCTGACAGTTTATTAGCTTGAGAGCATGATGGTGGCAGCGGTGGGAGTTGGGGGGCTGAAAATAATTTCTTCTCCAGGAGGAGGGCACAACAAAAACAGTTTGGGAACTGACTCATTAAGACACTCATGTGACCGTGAGGGCCTGTGTCCACTTGCAGCACCACATAAGTTAACTCAGATAACTCTTTTGTCAAATCAGTATTCCCTGTTGAAATGAACTGAAATGCCATGAATCTTTTCCAGAGCCCCAAACAAAACATTTTGTTACACGTTTTTGGTTAAGAATGTACTTACAAATAATAAAAATTGTATAAAAAGAGAAAACAACAGAAGGTACCTCAATAAACCTGTTTTATAAAGTATAAAGATCTTGGAGATCAGACAACTTGAAGACGCTGATGTAAGTGAAGGAGAAAGGCTGAAATGAATAATTTAATTTTATTGGCTGATCTTTGCCCTTTTCTCTTAGCTTCCCTCACTTTCATCTAAAGGTGTTTTTGATGAGAACCTGTCCAATGAGGTTTGTTTTAGCTTCCCTTTCAGAATATTTGTAAAATGAGTTTGGCAAGTGTCGCTAAATAGCACAGTTGCAACTTTTTTTGTTTCTTTTAAATAAAGTCTGAAAGTTGTGCAAATTAACTGCTAACCACTTAAAGTGAACAAGTGAGTCATGCGCTGCTTGGCAGATGTTGCAGCATTCACTGCCGTGTTCACTGCACCAGTGCTGAGGTATTTGAAGCTTGCTCATAATCCAAACTTTTGCTCTCAATTCAAGGCAAAAAAATGTACAACCACTGTACAAACAAGGGTACAATCTCAGTTGTAGAGCCGCTGATAATGCCTTAGAACAATTTTTGTCCATATTTTTGTGGTTAAATGTTAAATTTGGGTAAAATTTCATCAAATAAAAGTAAATAGGGCGCATGTAGAGCAATTCAAACAGACATCAATAAAATATGGACACAGGCCCTTAGGTTCTAAAATATCCATGTGTGTGTTGATTATCAGAACACGATTTATGTTGCTGACTTCACTTTGATTTGTCCAACCACATAAAATCAAAAGCCCCATTTCTTGAACTTTGTGAGCAAAATATCATTAAAAGTTAAACTTTAAAAGCTCAGATCAATTTGTTTGATTCATTTTTTTATGTCCTCTAAATACCTGAACTTTATTTTTATTAAGCCTGTCAATATGAAATAAAGCACTGAAATTGTGTAGAGGTGTGTAGTTTTAAAGAAAAGTCAATGACATCATTTACAGAATGCTTGCTTTGAAAGACTTTGATGTTTTGATTTATCTGTTATACCTCCTGCTTTTGAAGTCAAATAATTATGAAACTGAAAACCAGTTCTCTGATCCAGTAAGTGTGGACAAATACCAACAAGTCATCAGTGTAATTATTTTACTTATTGATAAGAAAGACACGCAAACTGAAAGTATCTTATATTATTATACATTTATTGAACAAATACATTTACTCATCTTCAAAATGTTTAGGAAAGGAAAAGCACTTCTCAGAATCCTAAACAGCTTGATGTCATCACAGGCAATACTGAGTTAGATATTAAAAAGTGACTTCTTAATCAAACACTTTTAGAGAGAAAGCTTGTATAAATAACAGCAATTTACACACAGACTTAAAAAAAAACACATTTTGGTGTTCAGCTTTTGAAAGTAACTACAGATTAAGGATGCTGTTGCTGGCATTATCTGCTGTAAGATGTAAATCAAGAATAACCTTTCATCTTAATGCTCACAAACCAAGTAACGAAGAGGTTTAGCTACATGTATTTACAGTGATTCTAGACTAAAGTGTCTCATGTCAGGTGGGACTCAATCAGAATCCTTGGTGTTCAGGCAGAGCATGTTGGAGAGGCTCAGGGACATTTTTTCATTGTCATCTGATGAAGAAATAATCGGGGCTGCCAAGTCCAGAATAGAGTCTGGTTTTTCTACTTTGAATGTGCCTCCTCTCACCAACGAGGAATCCGCTCCCTCTGCAGAGGCATTGACACCGAGGCTTGCGGTGGGAAGCTTCAGATCAATCTCTCCTTTTGAATCTGTCGGTGAAGCGCTGGCTGAGGGAGCTTTCTCCTTTGCCATCCTCAATCTCTCAAAAATGTCAACCTTCTCCCCAGACTTTGACGTGGTGTTAATAATCGGCAAGCGGATCCCTTTGCTCACGACATAATCCTTTGCTTCTGTGTCAAGTTTGGGTAAGCCTGAGGCACCATCACTTTCTCCAGAGGCATCAATGATGGCATTGGGAAGTCTGTGGAATTTGAATTCAGGAATATCTAAGTTAGTTTTGGGGCCATCCACTTCAGATTTGACATCGAGTCCCTCATCGACACTTGAAGACTTCCGGCCCCATTTGAACAGCGATTTCAGCTTACTCTTTGGAGATCCTTTAATATCAGCATCTGCGTCAGCTGAGATCCCCAGGTTAGGTTTGCTGAGGTTTGTGTTCACCTCAGGAGCAGAGAGGTTAACACCAGGTGTGCTGATTCCTCCATCAACACTTGGAGCTTTGAGTTTCAGATCAGGAGATGATGCGTCCACCTCTGGATTTTTTCCAGACAAGTTAAACTTGGGAAAGCTGAAATGCGGCAGTTTAGACTTTTCAACATTTGCATCTATAGTTGGAGCTTTTACATCTACATTAGGTGCCCTGATATCTGCATCTACTTTTGGTCCACTTAAGTCTACTGAGGGAGCAGCTATGTCGACCCCTGGTGCCTCTATTCCAGACTTGACTGAAGGAACTTCTACTTTAGGATCTGATGTTCCAAATTTTGGAAGCTTGAAATGGGGCAATTTAAAGTCACCACGCTTTGAATCCAGATCCACACTTGGTGTTTTCAGCTGTGCATCAGGTGCTTTGAGGTCTGCTTTGGGCAGACTCAAGTCAGCATTTGGTAAACTGACACTAGCTTCAGGGGCCTTGAGATTGGTATCTAGATTTAAGTTGGGAGTATTCAGATCTCCTTTGATTGTAGGGGCTGCAAGGTTCAAGTCAGGGGCTTTGACATCAGCTGTTGGCAATTTAATATCTGCATCTGGAAGAGAGAGATCAGGGGCCTTCAGGTCTGCATCAGGTAACTGAGCTTTTGATCCTTTGAAGTTAAAACTTGGCAGTTTGAACCCAGGCTTGCTTCCAGAAACATCAAGATCTGGGGTATCCACCTCACCTTTGATTTTTGGTGCTGACAGGGACAGATCTGGTGCATCCAAATCAGCTTTTGGCATGTCAAGATTGATGTCTGGTGCTTCTAAATTAGCATCTAAATCAGGACTTTTGACCTTTGATCCTTTAAATTTGGGTAACTTGAGTTTAGGAAACTTAAAGTTACCATCTGGTGCATCAACATTGACATCTGGACCATCAACATCCACATTTGGACCTTTGAGATCTGCACTAGGCAGACTGACATCAAGGTCTGGAGTCCCAATCCCACCACCAACTTTAGGACCTGAAAAACTGACATCTGGTGTTTTCAGATCCAGGTCTGGGGTCTTGAGGTCTAATTTTGGTGCATTCACATCCGCATCGATGTCAGCCTTTGGGCCCTTCAGTGTGCCAATTTTGGGTAATTTAAACCCTTTGAAAAATCCAGACGGAGCTTCAACATCTGGACCATTAATGTCTAGATTTGCATCCGGTGTCTTTAAATCCGCATCAATCTTTGGAGCTGTGAGACTCAAGTCAGGAGCAGAGACATCAGCATCTAAATCCACATCAGGACCATCAACTTTAGGACCTGAGAAGGCCCACTTGGGCTTTTTCAGAGTAGGGAATTTGATCCTTCCGGATGGAGCATCAATTTCTGCATTTGGTGCCTTAACATCAACATCAGGAACATCAAGATTTGGGGTAGAGAGACTCAGGTCAGGAGCTTTAGCGTCAAGGTCAACATCTGGTGTATTGACCTTTGGCCCAGAAAGCATGAACTTGGGCTTTTTAAGTGTCGGTAACTTGATTTTTCCAGAGGGGGGCTCAATGTTAGCATCTGGAACATTAACATCAAGATCACCTTTGGGTAAACTCAAATCAACATCTGGTCCATCAATTTTTGGGACAGAGAGGTCTGGTGTGCTCAGGTCTGCATTTAGATCTGCTTTTGGGCCATGAAGCGTGGGTTTCTTCCATTTCTTATGAGGCCAGGTAAATTTGCTCGATGGTGGGTCAATGTCAAGATCTGGGCCATTAACATCTATGTCAGGAACTTTAAGGTCAGCTTTTGGGAGACTCAGGTCTGGTCCATTTAGCTCGCCATCAATTTTTGGGACAGAGAGGTCTGGTGTGTTCAGATCTGCATTCAGATCTGCTTTCGGGCCATGAAGTGTGGGTTTCTTCCACTTCTTATGAGGCCAGGTAAATTTACTTGATGATGGGTCAATGTCAAGATCTGGGCCATTAACATCGATGTCAGGAACTTTAAGGTCAGCTTTTGGAAGACTCAGGTCTGGTCCATTTATCTCGCCATCAATTTTTGGAGCTGATAGATTTAGATCAGGCTTAGTTGCATCTATATCTAAGTCTGCTTTGGGACCACTAATCTTGGGCTTGTTCCAGTTCCAAGGCAACCAGCTCCATTTGCCAGATGGACCCTCTGCTTCAAAATTTGGGGCTTGCACATCTACATCAGGGCCTTCAATGCCTGCTTTGGGAAGGTTGATATCTAAATCTGGTGCACTTAGTTCCCCATCGATCTTTGGTGTTGACAGGTTGACATCAGGTGCATTCACATCAGCCTTTGGACCTTTTATTTTGGGACCTTTCCATGTGTGATGAGGCCACTTCATTTTGCCCGAGGGTGCATTGAGATCAACATTTGGGGTTTCTAACTTAACATCAGAGGTTTTCAGATCCAGTTTTGGGTTTAAGTCTGGACCTGACAAAGAGAGGTCTGGGGTCTTGAGATCTAGATCACCTGAAATATTTGCACCTGCATCCGGGGATTTGATTTGAGGTCCACTGAAGTGCGGCATTGAGAATTTTGGGGGACTGAATTTCACATCACCGGCTTTAATTTCTGGTTTCTCAACGTCAATGGAGGGAGTGTTAAGCTGGGGTGATGAGACACTGACATTGGGTGCTTTGAGGGTTCCATCCAGATCTCCTTTTACATCTGGACCAGTCAGCCCAAGGGAGGGCAAAGCAAGATTAGCCCCCATGTCAGCGGAGGGCTTACTTAGACTGAGACTGGGAAGGTCCCCATTAAGAGTGGGACCACTGATTTCACCTTTCAACCCCTGCCCAGCTTTTATATCTCCATCTAGGCCGTTGAGGGAAACAGCAGGAGCCTTAGCCTTTGTGTCCAGTGACAGATCCTTCTTCAGGCCAAGCATCTGGTGGTGAAAAAAAACATACAGGGTCAGTTTACGTTTCATAAAGCAAAGCTTGTGTCAGTAGTTTTCAACATACTTATATCTTCCAATTATAATTTAATTAGATATCAGCTGATATACATTGGACAGGAAGCCCATCAACTCATGTTCTTACTCTTAGTCCTGACAGCTATCTCTTGCTATCACCTTATCTCCTCCCAAACATATCACTCCTTATTCGACTTCCCATCATCCCATCCAGACCCCCTCTCAAGCCTCTCTACTCAATCCCTTATATCCCTCCCTTCCCTGGCCTTGTAAAACACTAAACAGCAGGCAGTGATCTGGATCCAGACTGAGATGTGGTCCCTGAGTCCAGATCCTTTGTTTAACTTTGAAGAGTATTTTTTTTAATGGTGCAACATCTCACAGTAGCTGTTTCACCCAGTTCAAACCAGTAAGCCTGGTATGGTTTGATGTTGTGTGCAGTGTTAAAAGGGGTACTGTCAATGGCCTCTTAAGTTAAAGTGCAACATTTTGGAGCAATCATCCCCACTCAAATCTAAAGGAGCACAGAAAATAATGATCTAGAGCTAATGTGATTGATCTAATAGACTGATCCCCCTTAAAGATATTACTCATCCGCTGGACCTCTTGGACTTTAAACTGAACAGCCCCGTTCTATCTTTAAATGAATCACCAAACAATGTCATGTTGTAATATGTCTGTCCACAGAAATGCTGGTTGGATGAACTCTCCATGCCATGTACCTCTGCAGGGCTTTTGAGACCCAAGCCCAAGGAGCCGAGGCTAGCGCTGGGGTTCAGTTCCTTCTTTGTCAGAACCTTCATGTTGTTATCGTACGGCTCCAGAACCTTCAGGATGTTAAGCACTTCATTTTTCTTGAGGTGATCAAGGTGGATGGTGGCTGCGACAATCTCATCACCTGAAACAAGGAGGAAGAACTCATCAGACAAAGCACATCTCTGTTTCATTGACAGACTCTTTGAACACTTTACTGATTTAAACACAATTTACATTCATGTTGTAAAGTCACTGTTTCTGCTTTTACCTGCTTGCAGCCCGCTCTTTGCAGCGATTTTCTCATCCGTGATTCCTGTAATGACGACTCCACCACTGGTGTCGTCCAGGACCAGACTCTCTGAAATACTTCTATTCCTTTCTCCGCTCTGTGTTCAATGGTGATAGTGAAGAAATGAGACACTGTCACACCACTTTCAAATATTTTCACCACATCATCTGATAAATTTCTTTGTTTTTATCTCAGGCTTTTGGATAATTGTTTGAACTGAATGGTGATATAGTATTTCTTACACTTACCATTGTGTGTGAGGTTTATTTACATCCGCATGTCCAAAGCACAAAATTATAAACACAGAAACTCCGACCACCACAAATTTCTGTAAGACAGCAGAGAAAAGCAGCTTTAGTTTCACATTATATTGATATCTCAGACCAAGCGTCAAACTAAACCACAGAAGATGCAGCACAAAGAGTCCGTTTGGATTTTAACCCCTCAACAAAGCCGGTAAGTAGCTTTTGTTTGTTTGAAAGTATTGCACAGGCTTTAAATTTAATTATTTTGCTCATCAGACAAAAAGAGTCTACAGGCTACCAGAGGAGCAGCTTGTTTTGATTTCTTTTCTTATTTTTTTTTACCAACTGTAAGGCTTTAAAAGTCACCTTAAGACATCAACATTTCCTGACATTGGACTATGGATAACACACATCTGGAGCTTGGAGAAAGAAGCACCATCAGAAGGCGGAGTGTAAAACAGGATTATCCAAGAATATGCAATGTAGAGTCTAGAAAGAGTTTCCACGAGTCTTGAGCTCTCACTGGTGGTCAGTTCACCCCACCCCCCCCCCACCCCACACACACACACACACACACACCTGTCGTTAGCAGCCCTTTCATTTTCAGAGTGAGAAACAGCGACGCCCACGCACTATCTCGCCTCACACTTCAGGAATTCAAAGCCTCTGCCAGGTTTGCTCAAGAGAATGCATGCATCTAAACCAGTCGGGTTGGATGCATTCTGACAGACATGCCTGTCTGCGCAACACACACACACACACACACACCTGAACCACACCCTAGCAATATCACATGAAAACAAAATGTGGCACACTTGCAGAAAAGTTGCATAAATCAATACAAAGGAGGCTTTAAATCTGGGTGGCAAAAAAAAACTCTCAAGAAAAGTGGATCAAGGATGTTTTCTTCCTCTAACCCCTGAGCTCAGCACCAATCCTTTAAATCCTGTGACGTTGATGGGTCAACACCCATCAGTGTTAATGTAGCTGTCTTGAAAAGGTGCTGTCTGCACATAATCAGGTCTAAAAGTTGGAAAAGAACTGCGCAGACATAACACAGGCGTAACAGTTTGGATGGTGTAAAGTGTTGGGTGCCAAGTTACCAACATGCTAACATGCTAAGACTCCAGCAGACGAAAATATAAAAGTTAGAAGAAGAGTCGCACTGTGTGGCTCCAAACAGGTAATGACAGTAATTCAACATCAAAAGGATGAAGTTATGTTAAGAAGTAATAAGACTGGTGTGGTCAACAGGTGTATCCTCTAAAACTGGGTGGCAGCATCAGCAGGGTGTGAGTCAGATGACAGCAGAGTTTGGTATGTCCCCATCAGGACAACAACACGTCACTTTGACAGAGGTATGTCTCAGAAATGCCAGACGTGATGAATTCATGAATAACTTGGTATCCTGAAGTTATATTCTGAAACCTCATTGTTGACAGCACCAGAGAATGGGAGCCGCTTCTCAAGACTGAGATTTCTGGCTTTACATCTGACAGTGACGCATTAAACTCCATAAATTCCAACATGTCAAGAATACTGACCAAAACTTTCATCTTCTGCAACTTCAGAACCCTTCAAACCAATCTAAAACCTTAACAGACATCTCTTTCACAAGTCATACGATTATGCTCAAAAATACCTGGTCACTTTGGATTAGTAAAGGAATAAATTGATAAGATTTATAATCAGGGCTCACCCTCGATAACAGTACCATGTGAAATCGTATTCATCTTACTCAAATTTTCTTCAGATTACACAAATTTGCCAACGCATACAACAGCTTCCTTAATTTTTTGAGTCTTCTCATTTAGAAATGCTTATATTTATCTAAAAGAGACTGCTGATGATGATGTGATGGACTCACCGTGTTGTGCTGCAGCTGGTGACACCGAGATGTGTCCTCCTCAGGGAATCACTGCTGCTCTGACAGGTAGGATGGGAGGTATCAGCCAGTTAAATGCCTGTAAGCTTAAAACTAGCCAGGAGAACAGGTTAGGCTGCATCAGCACCGCCTCTCATAGTGCCCCCTTTTCCCCTTACGACACACACACACCCACACCCACACACTCACGCACACTCACACACACACCTTAACATTAAACTATGTTGCAGAGAGTGGCCTCTTTGCAGCTGAAACTTCACTAGAAAGCTAAAGGAAACAACACTCCTTAACAGGATGAACCAGGTTAACAAAGGAACAAACTCACAGAGACACTTCAACATTTCACTCTTCATTTAACAAACACCCCATTTGATGTGGAACACATTAAAGCACTTTGATCACTTTATGCCACGTCTGTTTTCCAGAATCAGAATTATTATTCTTTTAACTTGGTAGTTATGACTCATCTGTAATCTGTTGTTTTGCTGCAAAAGCTGTAACAACAAAGAACAATAAGAGTGATTTAACAGTGTGCAGCTCTGTAGAAAAGAGTGAGATGTCTAAAGTATAGATATTATGCACAGTTTGCAGAGTGCAGGACAATATCTGAGACAATTTTCAGCCCATTAATGTAACAAATTAGGTTTAATGAATCCATCCATTCAGTATCTTTACTGCAGTTTACAATCAGAGGGGCTGGAGCCCCCAGGTTCACTGGGCGTTGGGCAGGTTTCACCCTGGACAGGTCGCCAGCCTATCCCAGAGACTGACAACCACTCAGACACACCTCAAACAATTTAGATTTCTGGACAACTTTGCCTCCTGCTCACTTGAACCCTTGTGTAATATTTTGCTAACTCACTATCTTGTTTTCTTTTTTTCCTGCTTCCTATCCCACCCAGGTACTAGTGCCATTTTAAAAAGACCTGAATGATACTCACGTCACCGTCAGTGGTCATCATGTAATGACTGATCCGTGTACTTTTGACGTGTTAGGGAGGAAGGACAGAGGGAAGAAAACGTCTCATCTGCTGCTGGCTAAACTTCATGCTAACTCAGCTAATGCTAACCCATTGCCACAGGTGTGGCTAGAAGCAAATAGACTTTTAAAGTCATCCCCAAATGTTATCTATTTTTTGAATGAATTTAAATTCTACCTCAAGTCTTTAAAATTAATGATAATAAAATAAGCACAAACAGTTGATGATATTTAAAAGCAATTTTCCAAATGTATTAGAAACTGAATACTGATCGGCCTTTTTTTTTTTTTTTTTTTTTTTAACTCAAATTAATTGTATATCTTATTTAATCTTTTATATATATGAAGTAAAATTCTAATTAATTGCACTCTAAAACGTTATCATTTCATTTCAATATTTCAGAATGCTTTTGTCATGATTATTTAAATATTCTGTATTTGTTCTTTAATATCTGCACTGTTACAGAAATGTTTCATAAAAGGTGTAGCTAGAAGCTGCTTTTGTCTCAGCTTCATGGTTTGTTTTTTTGCTCTTAGATTGTCAAGGAATGTCCAAAGGTCACTCTCAGGATTTCAAACATCCTGAGATTGGAGAAAGTGGAGTGTTTTATCTTTGAATTCTTGTTACAAACACATTTTTGTTGTTTGTGTTATTAATTTGCAGATTATGAAATTAGTTAAGCATCAGGAACCAGAATAACTAGAACGAACAGGGTGGAAGACATAATGCAGGTATTGTTTAAAGGACAGAAAACAGTAACAGAATAAATCTCTGTAAAGATGAGCTGTTTTCATTGGTGTTCGTTTTGATGATCATGACCTGCGGTCTGTGCTGAGGTATTTCACTCATGTTGTCCATAATGCTGCTTGAACATTCTTCTTGCCAGAATGTAACCAAGCTGTGCAGCATGACTCACCACCCAACCCATCAGACCCATTAATACAATGTGATGACAGTGCACCACAAAAATCGACGAGGGTGTGAGGTGATGGCTAAACCATGAGCAATAGAGTCTTTAGATGAGATTTGGGAGTTGGCATGTGAATCCTGTTTTAAAAGAACAGTTCTGTTTTGTTTTTTTGTTTTTTTTTTTTAAGTAGGGTTGTATGAGGTACCCGGATACCTGCTGGTGCAGGTGTGTAAACTGTGAGTCCTGTTTTCAGAAGCAGGACTTCCTTACACCCTTCTGAATCAGGGTGATGCAGTCTGCATCGCTGCCTCACTGGAAGCTGCTGTTTCACCCACTTTCTTCAACTGTTAAAAGTTCAATTAGAAAACCAGAAATTCTGAGTGGAAGAGCCTTCAGAGTAAGTTTTCAGCTCTCACTGTTTTTCTGTTCTTGCATATTGACACAACCCATGACCCACAGGATGTGTAAACCTTTATAAAAACACATTGTGTTAGCTGCTGAAGAGGACGACTGAGCTGAAATAACAAACATTACAGACAGCACTGTGTCAGCACAATACTGCTCAGAATTCTTCATTTAAAGCTGAAACAAACTGCAAAACACTGAATTATATAAAAGAACAGAGCCCTGTAGTAAAACAGAGTAGACCTGCTGAGCTGATCAGTGCACAGCAGGCAGAAGAACATGTATGTTTACTATATGTTGTTAAGAAAACAGAATGTCAAACAGAGTGACCTCCTGACGGCCTGACAAAATTTTCAACATAAAACGCAACTTGACCTGTCGCCACTTCATGCGCCACTTCATGCGCCACTTCATGCGCCACTTCATGCGCCACTTCATGCGCCACTTCATGCGCCACTTCATGCGCCACTTCATGCGCCACTTCATGCGCCACTTCATGCGCCACTTCATGCGCCACTTCATGCGCCATCACATGTTGTGACATGACATGACATATATATGAAATGATATAAATGATGATAAAATGTGATATGATATATTATGATATGATATGATATATACATTATATGATATGACATGACATGACATGATATATGAGATGATATGATACAACATGACATGACATATAGTATATGATATGATATGATGTGATATGATGTGACATATAATATATAATATGAAATGACATGATATATGATATGAAATGATATGATGTTATGTGTTGTGTTGTGATGTGGTGTGGTGTGATCATAGACTGTATAAAACATGGATGTAGTCTCCGTGACGCCACCCGTCTGTACCTGGTACGGTCAAATGAAGCCAATCATTGGACAGGGCCATCTTGGATATGACGCAGACTTTGAGCTTCTGTTCTAACTACTATAGGGCACCTGTCATTCACGTGAGCTGAGCTGAGCCTCTGATTGGACAAACTCATAATCCTTATATCATCTAAACTGCTGAGTTAGAAAAAAATTCACCCCAATACAGTGTGTCCTGATAGCGAATTAGCGTTTGAGCTTTTTTAAACCAGGCTGTAAATATGATTTTTTTTATGTTAAAAAAGTCTGTTTTTTGGCTTCTTGTGTTTGTGACTTCTGGTCTTTCTGAAGCCAGCCTCTAGCTGATTCTCCATGAACAACAACTTTTAGGACTTCCGCTTAGGCTTCATTTTTCTCTACTGGATGTTGCCCCTTGGGTGTGATGTCATATGACATGAAGTGACTTAACATGAAAATATAATGTTATACTGTATATCATAATTTAAAATAATATAAGGTTAGATAGATAATTTAATTAACTTTAACATTAAATGTCACCAGATTTGGGACATCATACCAAATCTCTGGGAAGCTCATTGAGTTGGATGTAAGTTCAATGCTGTAGTGACCTTTGACCCTTGAAAGCCAAAGTCAGGTGAATCATTCTTCAGCTTTTGAAGTGGAGGTTTAAGTGAAACCTCCTCCAGCTGTTTATCATGTTGACGGGAATGAGACAGAAACAACAATCACAAAAGAGCTTCTTTTTGTTGTTTTCCAGAATTTATGAGATACAGGCGACCTTTGACCTCCTTTTACTCTTTTACCTTCAGGCTTTCATTTGAGGATTTTGTTTAAGCACTGTGTAATTTGTGTTTGGGCTATGCTAAGAACTTTTTTTTTTGTATCCTTTGACCTTTGAACACACAGTGGTTCCTGAGTGTGATCTGCGACCCTCTGAGCGCGCTCAGTAAATCAGTCAGAGCACACTACATTCAGTCTTCTTCAGGACCACCCTCACCCTCTGGTTGCACCTTTATGTGCAGCCTCTGGGTATGTGTAGGTGTGTCTGTAAACGTGTGAGGGAGGGGTGAGGTGGGTGCAGCTTTGCAAGTCTCCCATTAGCATGTGTATGAGCGGCTGATAGTTCACTGAAATTGAGCAAACTTTGTTCCCAGTTTCTGTCTTCCAGCTCCAGGAAGACGACTTCAGGTCGGACGAGAAGAATGTAACATCTCTGGAGCGTGTAGATTATCAACTCAGATTGTTTTTTAGGACACAAATCTGTGCCACATTCCTGTTCCAGATCAGAAACAATCCAGAGGTCCAGGTGTCTAAGAATTCAGGGTGGATTAAAGCTCCTGTAAGAAGGTTTCAGCTGACAAGACCAAAACAACACCAATGCCTCTGTATGACCCCCATAACAGACAAGATTGATCATATCTACTCTTCTATACGTCCAATCATTCTGCACTATTTATCACATTCACCACACTTTACAGTTTCACACTCTAGGGTGCTCGGTTTTTTCTCACTTCATTAGTTCAAGTGACTGCAACAGGCAAGAAGACACTCAACAATAGATTTATAAACTAGCTCTAAAATCTGCCAAAACAACACAAAGGCCTCTGAGTTTTCAAGGCAGATTAAGTTTCTGAGAGCATGTCTTAAAAATATATTCTGCATTTTCCCAACAAGCATAGCTTGTTGTCCAGAGCTGTGCCAAGATATAAAAAGGTTCCCATGTTTTCAATAAGTTTTTGTTTGTTTGTTTGTTTTAAAAAAAAGTTGGATCCGACAGATCACTTTTTTTTGGAGCAGCCAAAAAAAAAGACATAAAGTAAGTAAAGTAAAAGTAAGAGTAAAACCTTTATCGTGATCTGAAATTCATTGGTAAAAATGGGAAATAATACAAAAGAAAGATCACAGCCTTGGGGTTGGGGGGTTGGGGGATGGGGGGAGGGCAGTCAGTATTCACTGTGAGCACATCTGACCTGCTCCCTCAAAACCACAAACACACGTTGCTTCATCTGGACCCCTGCTGCTTTTTTTTATTCAAATTAAAGTTGCTAAAATATGAAACAAACTGCATGAAAAATCAAGTTTTTAAAAGTTTTATAGTTGGCTGATGCTAAGTAAAGCAGCAACCTTAGGGCTAAAAATATGAGGCAGTGCAGAAGTGCTTGAATCTGCAGTTTATTGAGTACCCGCTTCAGGTTGTTTCTGGGAGCATCCTGGACAGATGTTTGAGTCTGAGCTCGTCTCTGTTCTTGTTAGACCTTTTGCACTGCTCTTGCTGGCATTTGCTTTATACGACCCCGATTCCAATGAAGTTGGGACATTGAATAAAATATAAATAAAAACCATACAATTATTTGCAAATTCTGTTTAATTTATAGTCAGTTGAATACACCACAAAGACAAGACATTTATTGTTCAAACTGATAAACTTTATTGTTTTTTGCAAATATTCACTCATTTTGAATTTGATGGCTGCAACACATTCCTAAAAAGCTGGGTCAGGATCATGTTTCCACTGTGTTCCATCACCTTTCCTTTTAACAACACTCAATAAGTGTTTGTGAACTGAGGACACTAATTGTTGAAGCTTTGGAGGTGGAATTCTTTACCATTCTTGATTGATGAACAACTTCAGTTCATCAACAGTCCGGGGTCTCTGTTGTCGTATTTTGAGCTTCATAAGGCTCCATACATTTTCAATGGGAGACAGGTCTGGACTGCAGGTAGGCCAGTCTAGTACCTGCACTCTTTTACTATGAAGTCACACTGTTGTAACAGGTGCAGAATGTGTCTTGTCATTGTCTTGCTGAAATAAGCAGGGACGTCCCTGAAAAAGATGTGGCTTGGATGGCAGCATATGTTGCTCCAAAACCTGTATGTACCTTTCAGCATTAATGGAGCCTTCACAGATGGTCAAGTTAGCCATGCCATGGGCACTAACACACCCCCATACCATCACAGATGCTGGCTTTGAGACTTTGACCTGAGAACAATCCAGATTGTCCTTTTCCTCTTTGGCCTGGAGGACACCACGTCCATGATTTCCAAAAACAGTTTGAAATGTGGACTCATCTCAGATGAGCTCAGGCCCAGAGAGGCAATGTAAGACCTGAGTTGGACTTGAATGCTGCAACCTCACATGACAAGAAGAGGTGTAAGACTCATCCAGAGCAGGTTGTTTAAACAGCTGCACATGCCACTTTCAATCTTTAAGGTCTTCCTGATGGTTCACAATAACTCACTGTGATTATTGCCAATATTTTCACTCTTGTGGTTTCGTCTCCAGCAGATGGATCAGCCCACTTAAATACAGCTTTATGAATCCTGCCTTCAGCTCGTAACTCAACATCTGTGACGTGTGGATTTGATGAAAGGTATGAAGAAGCTGTTAAAGCAGCAGCAGCTGTGAATCTGTGAACAGAAAAAAAGCTTTCTGTATTTAATCAATGCAAGAAGAAAGTGGTGTCTGCTGTTTCATATCCGGTTTGAATTTTACATCAGTGACAGTTCTGAATATGGTGAAATATCAGCTGACCAAAAATCCACTGTACATCAGAAGAGAGGGGTTGGAGGTGATTCTGTTGCTACATGTCTGGTAGCTGAAGGCTGCTTTTTTCAGAAAGAAAGAAAAAAAAGTCTCCTCGATTCATGTTTCATTCACAGCGTGTGATTCAGGTCCAAACTTGCACCCCTTAATGAATACCTGTGGAAGAGTCTAGGAGCAGGCTGGAGTCTGTGAGACAAAGATGTACACATGAACACACACACACACACACACACACACACACACACACACACACACACCTTCTCTACTGTTTGCATCAGTCATCTTAACTACTACGTTGTAGGCTTTGCTGCTAACGTTTTGTTGTCCAGTCAGTCTGCAGCATTCCCTTCATAGCTCACCTTCCTCCCACTTCAGAGCAAACTCCTTCATTCAGCCAATCAGAGTGAAGCTGCAGCCTCTCTTGCTGCTGCATGTGTGAGGGTGGGTGGCTGGCTTTGTACACGTCTCTGGTGTTAGTTAAGGGCTTAAACATTGTCATTCTGGTTGTTGGCATTCAGAGCATGTGGATGAACTATCAGCAGCTCTGCACGCTGCTCCAAGCTAACAGAGGAGCTAACAAACACCAGCTCATTCATTCAAAACCTTGAAGCGTGCCAAGGGTTACATACCTCCTGTTAATTCATCAGTTAACACTGAGAAAAGTGAGCTGAAAGGATATCACATCCATCACCTCTGTAAACTGTACCATCATAAACAGACTCTGTTTGAGACGCGCTGAGCGGTGAAAAGAGTGGATCCTACTGAACGTCCTCTGATTTACTGCTGGCTGTTCCACTGGGAACAATATGGGGTTTAGGGTAAGAGTTAGGTTAGGGAAACACACCACGACAAGATCTTATGAGATGTAACCTGAGCTTTTCCAAACCTTATATGGACAGAAATCCAGGATGTGATCTAAACATATATGTGAGCTTTTAGAAAAGATGGACACTCTGTGAAGAAGCCCGCCACACTACTGCCTCGACTGATAAATCTTCTCCAGCAGAACACCAAAATTAACATCCTGACTCGTTCAGTATTTGTTAAACAGGCCCAGGCTCTGTACATGCAGGCTCCAGATACGGACGACCCACACCCCTACCACCAAAAACCAGCAAAGAAAAGAAGAGTCTGCAGCAAGATGTCAGAGGGAAAACAAGGGAGGCAGTAAAATGCTCATTCAAAGTCTGCAGTTTGGTTTCTTGTCTGTTAAAATGATCAAATTATATTTTTTAAACTGTAAAACAAAAAAGGATTTCTGCATTGGGTAACAGTCACCAGCCAACCTGCTCTTGAGATATTGTCACAGACATCAGCAATTAAAAAGACTATTAGTTGACCACTTAAGTGATAAATCAGTTTTTAGTGACGGCCGTGCGTAGTCATGAATTTAGTCACTGCCCTGATGTTGATATGACAAATAATGCATGCAGAAAAAAAGTCTTAACCTTTGTCAGAGCTCCATCTGTTTCAATGGTTTTAATCCCACTGTTACTCTTTTTAGTTAAAAATAACAATGGTTGATGTGTTTAAATTCTTAGAAACTATTAAAATAAACCTCTTAAAGCACATATTACCCACAGTCAGAGTAGGGTTCAGCGTCACCCCCCCCCCCCTCTCCCCCCCTCTGACTGTGAAGATGTGGTAAATAAGTGGCAAGAAAACTGGCTTTCTTTTGAAAAGGTGTCATTAGAAGATGGAAAGAATGACATGTATTTTTCTTTCTTTGGTTCAGAATGGTTGAAAGCATTGCTGGACAGTTTCAGAATTAATAACCAGTTTATGGGAATGACTCCACTTTAAAAGGAAACCCACAAACCAGAAGGAGGCCGGTGCACCTGCATGACGGAGTTTAGACTGTATGTACACTGCTGACAATAAAGGTGGTATAAAATCCACCTCTTCTCATGAAATGATTGTGATTTTTTAACAGATACATGTGGTTTAATTTTCACAAGAGATTGATCGGTAACGTTTTGAGAAGATACATACATCCTGTACAAAGAATATACAATAATTTCACAAGAAAAGGTTTCCATCCAACAGAGTTAACAAAAACAATCACTTCAAGCAGCCACAGATTCTGGAGCCTTTCCAATCTTTGATGAATGCTAGCATCAAATAAAAAAAATTAAACAGTAAATTTATGAGAATAAAGTCAGAGATTAACAAGATAGAGTTAACAAAAGTCATTTTACCACAAGCGTAGAATCTCATGATCTGTTGTACTGAGGATGGAGGAGATTTCACCAGAGGTCAGCGTCACAAAGAGGTGATTCAATCAATAAAATCATGGCTTAGGCCATTATTTTAGGAGAGTGACTATATCAAAACAAAATGCAGGAAGGAATCCATTTCACCTCTGCCTGTGGCAAAAAGGTGAGTTACTTAGAGATACTGACTTTCATGTTTCAGTTGAAGCTTCAGAGGACGGTCTTCTTTCTAAAGCAGCAGCAGCCAGGCAGATATAAACAGCTGGGTTTCCTGCAGGTCTGTTGACTGTTGTTTAAATTCTCTAAAAGTAATGAAAGATCATTGTTTAAATACTACCCGTGAGAGATGTTTTCACAACCTTTCATTCTGTGAATGTTATATAATGATGGGCTCATTCACAGCAGATTGGTTTTGCACTGTGTGACTCAGATTTCATTGTAACAGCCTGGCGTTAGTCAGAGACCTGATACAGTCTCATATAATGTGTGTCAGAGGGAATGCTGTGAGGCTGCATTCTTACCGCTGCAGAGCCGAGGCACAGCAAACACACTGATACTGTCTGAAGCTTCAGCACTGCTGGATACACAAAACCTCTGCAGTGAACTGAGACAGCTCTCTCACATTCACTCGGTTTTGTGTAAATCCAGAGCTTTCATCATAACAAACATCCTGCTTCAACTCAAAGCTTAGCTGTGACTTCATAAGCATTCCTACAGGAACTTGATCTTCGTAAATCCATCTTCATCACACCTGGACGGGCATGAGACAGGACGTGTACTGAACTGAAACTACACCATGACACAACGATCATATAAACTTTAAAACAACTCCACGTTTGTAGGATTGAATTATCGCGTGGGAATACCTGTGACCTGAATGCAGCACACGATCCCATTTTAATATAACACCTCTTGTCTACCTCTATTGTTCACTCGTGACATTATTATTTGATTAACATTTTAAATCCTATTTCAACTACAGCCAAACATTTCTGGGTGGAGCTCCTGGAGATCATAACCAAAAACACCTTGAAGGGCCGTGTTCTCAAACATCAAAGTAAAAATGTGCCATCTCCTCCAGAAGCTTTGGATTCAGTGTTTAGCATAAGACTGTTAAATCTCCCTGAGTCTTTTTGTTTTTCTGCTAGCATCCAGTGTTTTTCCATGAGTGTCTTCACCAATGAACACAGGTCATTTCATCAGGCAGTTTTATGATGAAACAAAACCATACTTAGAAAAAAAGGGTAGAATAGACACAGTCTGCTCCATAATGTAGCCAGCGTCTCTTCACCTGTCCTTAAAGGTGTCAAGGTTAAGGCAGCCACTGGCCCTTGTGCAATAAATTAGGCTGGCTGAATTTGCAACTCAGGCATGTCAGGTATCCAGATCAGCTCAGGTATCCACCTCAACCGCAACACTGAGGAATGACTAATGTAAAAAAATTCACTTTGTAGACATCCGTCTCCTTCAACACCTCAAAAAAGGAACCATCTCTGAGATTTATGAAAGATCAAATACAGCAGCTGTGAGGTTATTGGACTGAGTTAACGCTGTCAATCAATCTTTATTTTTATATAAAGACAAATCACAACAAATGTTCCCCTCAAGATGCTTACCTCTAAATACATTTACAGGTCTAGACCGGCTAACCCCAGCAGTCTAAGCCTATAGCAGCATAACTAAGAGCAACATACAGCCTGAAAATACCAGGTAATGCAGAAGTGCCAGAATCTGCAGTTCATCAAGTGTCCTCTTGAGGTTGGACCCGGAAGTACATAAAACCACACACAGCAAGCCAAACGAAAACCATTTTCCCAGCAGAAATAAACATAAAGGTCTTCCATCTGAATCGCTAATTTCTCAAACAGCACACACTGTATGTGGGTGAATATTTTTTGGAACACAGCAACTTTGAAGATATTAAGAAAGTAAGTTTGCCCAATCAGAGGCACAGCTCAGCTGACTGACAGGAGGGCAGCCTATAGCTGTTAGTATAAAGGCTCAAAGCCCACCCCATTTTCAGTATGGGCCCCCCATCAAAATTAATTAAATAAATAATTAAATAGTTAATTAATTAATTTACTAATTAAATAAATAAATAAGACAAGTTTGCAGGGAATCACAAAAGTTTCCTTGAACTCCCCCTCAGAGAAAATGGTCAGGCTAACGTTCCTCCATTAACGAGCCTACAGGCAAAATCTTCATGTATCGGTGGATTAAGACGGTGACAGTACAAAGAAAATCAAATGAGAAAAAGAAAACCTCCAACACAGGCCAGGAGAAGGTGCTGTAGCAAGATGATTCAGCTGCAGTGACATCATGGTAGCTAACATTAGCGCCAGCACTAGTAGCCAGTACATGTATGATGTCAGTTTATATTACATCAGTTGGCTATTTGGGCTTTAGCTTGGTGGTCATTGAGGTTTTTTTGGGGGTGGGGGAGGGGTTGGTAAGTGGTCCTTGGTCTGAAATAATTTGAGAAACACTGACTTAAAGGTAAGAAGCTGCAAACTGAGACAATTCAAAACAATCAAAAATGTGTTTTTGATCTTTGATTTGTCTTATAGAGCAACTTTAAATCTGAGGGTCAAATTATTCATATGTCGCAATCATAGACTGTTAAAAAAAGGAAAAAATATAGACATCATCTCACTCGGATTGAAGTGAGGTCTCCACAAAAACTGCTTCCCTTGGTGACTGGTCAAAAACTCTGTCTCCCCCATTCATTTGAATGGGGCTGTGGACTTTGAAAAATTAATTCACCTCATAAAAATGTTTATCACATCTGTGTGCTGTGGTGATATGTAGATATTATTCAGCTGCATTGTGTTCAAGTACTGTGTTTTTCTGAAAAGTTTCTTTTTCACTGGTTATTAGACATTAAAAACGGGGTTTCACATCACGTTTCACAATAATTGACAGCTGACTTTCTCGTGTTATTCTTTCAGGAATAGTAAGACATGTTGGGAAGCAGAGCCAAGAAGAGATTAGACTTTCCAAAGAGAGCAATTAGACTTTTTTTGTTACCCAGCTCGACACAGATTTTCTGCTGCAGGATGGCGGCGCCTCAGATGGAGGTATTTTGGCTTCAAAACTGCACAATGGTAAAAGGCAGAGCCACACTGTCCGTTCTATTCACAGTCTCTGGTCACAACTAGTAAAGACATAACTCACTCTTATAAGTGTAGATTTTAGGCGGATGTGGAGAAGTACATCAAAGTAAAAGAACACTTTAAACTTGAAGTAGGATTAGAAAACAGACCTCAGGAAACACATCAGGACACACTCTTTAGGCCCCGCTCATTTGTTTCTTCACACCCTCAACATGGAGAAGCTCACACTCAGGCCAACAGGTGAGAACACTCAGCATTGCTGGAGAGACGCAGAAAGCCAACAATCTTATCACCACATTCCTCTGCATGTAGGCAGCTTTGGTATTTTCAGTAAACACTCAAGTATGCATTGTACATTTTTACTCAGTGACACATTCTTTGACTGCTCGGCTGAGGAGACAGACAAAAGCACAAGATGTGACACAGTTTCACTTCAAATAACTCCAGTTTAGATAAAAATAAAGCAACACAAACACAAACAGGGCTGGCTCTGATCAGAAGATAGTGTCTTTATTTAAAACTAAAGAAATACATTGACATGAAGAAGAAATCATAGACATACATGGTATGTTTAAAAGCTTCAGTCCCTCACAGCCTGAGCGTGCTCAGCACGGTGAGAAACATTTAAAGCATCATTCAGCAGCTGGTGATTAAGTTCATGTCCGTCTGAGGCGAGCTGACCGGAAGTTTGTCTTTAACTGGAGCGGCCGATGGAGTCAGCTTTTGGGTTTCTCTGTGAAACATAAGAGGGATGGATTAACAGCTGTTTCATTAGAGTCACTGTCAGGCATCAGAGCCTGTCTGAGGCCCAAAGACTTCTCCTCCTCCTCCTCCTCCTCCTCCTCCCTGCTTTAACAAGGTTTGGAACAATGTGAACGATCTGGTTTCTGTTTCAGAGGGCTTTAAATTCTTCTACTCTGATTAATAGGTTAAATAAGGTGAGATCAAAGCTGATCAGCTGATAATAAATTTCCCAAAGACAAGGTGACAAACTCAGGAAAGTTCACACCTGGTATAGACAGCAGAAGAAAAAAGTTAAATGAGTTGTCAAAAAATAAAACCACTAAGACTTCTTATTTTCTGGTCTGCTGCCAAAGTCAGAAAACTGTATTTAAAATCAATGAAAAGTGGTTGATGGGGACACAGGCTGCAGCCCTTGGTTTGACTCCTGCCTCTGCAGTTACTCCCCACTCTCTTTCCTGTTTCAACTCTTCTCACCGATCTCTCAATAAAAGACAAAAAAGGCACAAAAAGCAGACCTACAAGAAGTTCACATATCATGTTTTAAAGAGTCTGTGAGGACTCTCTGTTTGAAGTGGATTGTAGCGACACCTTTTGGCTGGAATTGTGCGCACACTGTTGTGATGACTCTTGTGTTTGTTTTGGGAATGAGTGGAGATCAGATCTTCTTTTTAACACTACTTTTCTTTGTTCAAGAAAACTTTTTACTGGATACAACGCAAAGCAAACTTTGTCAGTTCGTACTGGCTGTATTTAGGGCAACTCTGCAAGTAGCTCTGAGATGTTTCCGTAATGTGTAACGTTCGCGAATTCTTGTTATGTCCTGCTCATCTACCAATCAGAGCTAACTCACTCTCACTCTTCATTTTATCAACAGACTCTCAAGTTTGATCAGATCACTGCAGAATAACTGCTGCATGTGGGTTGGAATGAACATTATGTTTAGCCTTCTTCTGCTTTGACGTCCTTTTTTTTGACAGTTCAGCTCCAGTGTCTACCACTATGACAAAGTAATTCACAGAAATCCATCTTCAGCAGAGAAAAACACAGATCTCTCTTCTCTCTGCTAAACTTTGTCAGCTGGCGTGGTGTTGTCATAGAGACTTCAATGTGCTGTAAATCAATCTGGCCGTGTCTGATCAGGAAGCTAAGAAATTTCATTTAGAAATAACCTGTATTGATTTTTTCAAGGTCATTGAGAAAGTCCTCACAGTCCACTTCAACTAAAGCTACAAACATAAACAGAAACTCTAAGTATTCTGCATTGTGAGTTAGAACCCAAAGCTCCTGTGAGGGGCATTAAATTTAAGTTGACTTTAGCACCCCTTGTGGATATTACAAGTACAACTTCTCTATTCATGAAATGTACACATTCAAATTCTCTTTTCTGACAAGAAACCTCATCTTTCCTTCTTTAAACAATAAAAAACAACACTCACTATGAAATTCTTTCTTGAGGAAAAAATGTAATGTGTAAAACTGGAAAACATGATACCTTCCTCATGGCAGCGTGTACAGGGATTAAAAATAACTACGCTGAAATATACTACATTTTAACCGAGTCTCTTTTGCTGTTGCACCTCATATTAAAGCATCATCATCATCAATTTTGGTGCGTCTCTTACAGACTCCTCACTGGAGCTTTAATGACCTTTTGTGTGTAAATTAAGTCTCACCTGGAGTTCTGGACACCTCCAGCTGGGCTGTCAAACATGGTTTTCAGGGATAGATTTCATCAAATTTACAACAATTTATTTCTGGTCGTTCTAAAGTGATTCCAGTATTTGTTTATAGGTTTTGGTCCAGCTTGCAGTTTGAATACAACCTGGAAGTTAGAGGCCACACAGCTCTCAGGGTTGAACTCATTTTAACCGAGAGCTATAACAGAGAGCTTAAAGAGGGGATTTGCAAAACCTGACAACCAAACTGTGTTCAGATGGTCAATGGATTCTCTCTGAAGAACAGGCCTGTGTGTCTGTGACAGAAACCTTAGAGCTACATTTAATAACCCAAATAGAGAAGGGTTGGACTGATATCTAAACATTTCTTTTTTAAAACAAGCAGAGTTTCCCTCTCTTACTTTTTGAAGCTGAAGTTCTTCCACAGGCTGCTGATGGTGGCCTGGATTCCAGGGCTGTTCTCTTTATTGATGGGGGAGGTTTTCTTCACTGAACCAACAGACTTCTTCCTCAGACCGCTGGCCCTGGCTGGGCCCAACGTTCCCAACTTTGCTGCTTGACCCGGACTGATGGACTTTGTTTTTGACAGACCTGGAACCTGAGGACAGACGGTGTATATAAGAGAGTTCAACACGGAGGAAATGCACACAAGTTCCTTCAAAGAACTGACAAATATTTACATGAGTAAGGAGACAATATGTTGGCGTTTATTAGCTTTCACAGTGAAAACAGAATTAAATCTGTCAAGAATTGTTTAGAGGAGCTCATGAATCTATAAGACAGTATTACACCAAAACAAAACGCACATTTTTCTGGTGGGGATGCTACATGCTGGAGACGGTGTGGACGCAAAAATGCAAAAAACAGTAAAAAAAACTGCGTTCACACGGAAACGCTGAAGGACTGAAACGCTGTAGTATGCATTAAGGCCTGTAGGTGGTGATATAACTGTAGAGCGTTTTGGTAGTCTGCTGCCGAAGAAGAGGCGGGCTGAACGTCTGGTGGATACATAAAATGCGTCTTATCTGAGTGCAGAAGTGGAGCAACAGATGAACGTTTTATTGAAAGGCAGTCAGCAGATTCAGCAGCACAAGCACAACACGGTAAGTCTGCCATTTAACTGTTGTTGTCCGGTTCGTAAAAGTTCCCACAACAAAAGTGGAATGTGCATGTTCAAAACGGAGCATGATGTCAGCGTTTTCACTGAAAACGCCGGCTTGCTGTTTATACGGCAACGGAGGCTGCAGCGTTTTAGAAAAATTCCACTCTGGAGGGTGTTTTAAAAAAGTTGTGTTGTAGTTCGGCTGAAATGGCGTTTCCATAGAATCGAGAGGCCAAAACGCAACAAAACTTTTGCGTTTCACCCTGATACCGTTGTATTATAAACGGAGCCTAAATCATTCTTAAGAGAGCTCCACAAAATATTAAGAAGCATATTTAACCCTAATTTTACCAATGCAGTTTTACACAGTTGGTTTTTTTTTTTAATTTAAATTTACAAGCCAGACGAGTTGATGAATATTTATTTGGTAATTTGGTAACCGCTGGTAAAAAAAAGCGCTTACAAGGCACTGGCTGCTTCCTGACCCTCCTACAGAAGTGGATAAATATTGTAAACAATATTTATGTTATGGAAAAGACGACTTTCTCTCTTCACCTTCAGAAAAACACATTTATTAAACTTTGGGTGAAGCAGGTTGGATATGTAGGTTCTTTACAGTCAGATTTTGTAGAGATATTGAACAAATGATCCTGTAATGCTGTCTTTATGCTTTATTATTTCATGTTTTTTTCAGGCCTAACAATTAGTTTTATATGACTTATATTCCTTATCTCGGAACTCCTTGATGGACCTTCTTTTTTGTGTACTCTTAGGTATATGTCTACCTTCCCCAGTGGGTTCAAAGTTGTCAAAGATATTGTAGTTGATTTTCTATACTTTGCGTTTTTGTGTAAACAAAAAATATAATTGTGAGTGGCAGAAGAAATACAGGTGTATATTGTCTGAAAGTACACACTGTAACATGTCGTTCTCACAAAATAAAAAATGTTTTTAAAAAAAGAATCTATAGGACAGAGTGGAACCAGCCTCCTCCACTGTCTGAGTGTAAAAACAACCTGGGAAGTCCTGATTTCTATAAAATAAGAAATTCAAACTAAGATCTAAAAGAAATGTAATGTGAAAAAAATTGAAACGCTCACCTTTGACCCCATCATGCCTGCTTTCTTATCTGTTCCTGGAGAGTGTGTGGGACTCTGCTCTGCCTCTGAATCTTTACTTGAATTCAGCTCCTGTAAAAGTCCATCAAACACACATTAGAGCACAAAGAGTTCACATCCACTCATCAAACAGGAAACTGATTGTGACACAAGTGTGACTGCCAACAACACCCAACTACAACCACAACATTTATGAAGGTGGGCATTTTCTAATGAACCTACACATGCAGCGCCCCCCTGGTGGGAGGTGGAAGAGCCGTAGGTGACGACCTCTTCTTCATGACAAGAGCTGAGCAGAGGCTGGGACTGGGAGAAGTAGGCGCTGTCCTGGGAGGGAGGGGAGTCTGGGGGATCGAGCTTGTCTCCTTGGTTTTCCTCGGTGGATGACAGACGTGGTGGTGACGTGTCTTCAGGTGATCTGCGTGTCTTCATGGATAATGCAAAGCTCTCTTTCTTAAACTGAAACTGCTGCAGGCTGCTCAGGCCTGAGGTGGATTTGGGCGTTCTGGATCGTTCAGTGGAGGGGGAGCTGTCTGACCAGTGGAACAGCCTGAGGCCCTGACTGGCTGGAGGGGGAGATGTTTTGCTTGGTGTGGAAGCTGGGCTGGGGGTGTCCACAGATGGAAGATCGGGACCGTCGCTGTCACTGGTCTTTGTGGTGGGAGGGTTTTCCTGAGTGGGGATCAAAGCTCTGGACTCCACATTCTGAGATGAGTCCTGCTGGGCGACCTCCTGAGAGCTGAGACGGGCTGCTGCAGAGGGACTGCTGAAGAATCTGACAAACACATCAAGACAACACAAAGATCAGTCTCACTGCGTCTGACCACAGGAAAAAGTCTACCCCTGGGGTCAAAACGTGTGTCATTACACGAGCTCCTTTACGGTACGCATCGATCAGCTTTTCAGAGACAAACCGGGACCTCACTTTAAAGGAAGGGGGAAGAGAAATTCCCCATAATATCAAAACTGCTGGAAACAATGATAGTCATGTTTTTATATCAAATCCTTTGCTACTCCACGTAAATGTTAACCATGTTTTGAATTACTGGTTGTATTGTAAAATGGCTCGTTGTAACAATCTAGCTAACACTGCTAATGCTAGTAATAGCTACACCAATGTTCTGCATTTCATGAATAATTGGACAGCTAAGCTGCATTCAGAAGCTGCATTAGCTACATAAATTATGAAAAGCCAATGTTACAGTATTCAGAAGCTTCACAATATAGCTTCTGAATACTGTAACCTTTGCTTAATGTTCGCTTTTCATAGCTTAGCCTTAGTCCGCCTGCTGTCACCCTAGTGAGACATCGGTTTATCATCACTTTGTAAAAATGTGTTCAGTTTGGAAGAGAATAAACGATTACCTACGACCAATTTAACGACCTATTTCATACCATCTACGCCTACGACTAAGGCAAGCTGTTTTGACATTTAAAAGCTAAGTCTGACTATCCGGAAATCAGTTTTGACTGGGCAAAACTGAATTAAAATACTGTGATAACCGTGTGATGAACAATTCCTGGCAGGAAATTGTGGCCAAACTTGTCAGGGAAAAGGAATTTGTGAAAAAAAACAGCGTAAACAACATCTTCTTTTCTAGTTTAGTACTGACTTCCAGCTGCATTGCAATGATATGGCTGACCGCCGCCAACAAGCTAGCTTAAAACAACTCACATGAAATCATCTATGCTAGACAGGGCTCAGTGTAAACTTTTTAAAACATCCGCACTATGACTCCACCTCTGATTTTTGTTCATTTTGTTGTTTTCTTGCTGTTAAAGCCGGTTATTAGAGTTACTATGACAGCTAGGCTAACATCCTCAGCTCTGTGGTCTCTATGGCGATGTAAACAGAACGTTCAACCGCTATGAACTATGGGTATTCAGGAAAAAGATGGATTGTTTACCCTCTTTCCTCTGACTGAAATTCCATCCTGAGTTCATTTTAATCATGGAATAAACCACAATCTTCATAAACTGAATTAAACAATCACATAATTAAATGTTTGCACATAAGTTTCTGTTTTTTTGAATGCACAGTGTTGTTAAAATGCGTTTGTGCTAGTGAAGAGCTGAAATAAGCCCGTTCAGACAAAAATAAGACTGCTGCAGGGCTGATAAACTGAACCAGTCGATGTCTGTGACGTCACCTGCTGCGTGTGCCCTCGCCTCCCTCCTCAGCTTCCTGGTTCCGCCTCTGCAGCAGGGTGGCGAAGCGGTTGCGAGGGCGGGGTTGAGTGGCTGATATGGGCTTCTCTGGCTCCTGGTCTGACCTGGATCTCTTTGGACTGAAGGCTGAGTATTGCTGGAGCACGTCCTGGTCTGATACACCCGAGTCTATGGGAGGAAACAAACAAGTTCACGCCCAGTGTCATTATCAGCAGCTCAAACTCCAGTTCAGTCTTTGAGTTCCCTAAACCTGGAAAACAATCATCAAGTTGAGTCTGAAATGATAATGGAAATGACATCTTCAGTCACTTAAAAAGATGTTTACTTTGCAGATGAAGGGAACTGAAAGACAACACTGACTCAGATAAAAGAAAAGCTTTGCTGGAAACAGTTTGGAAGCCGTTTGTTAAAAATTCTTCTTACACACGTAAAAGAGAGTCAGTCACAAGCAATATTATCTAGTTACTCACTTTTTATGCATATATTGCTGCAAACTACATATGAAAAGTTTCATGTTAATAACTTAATACATGTAATTATGAATAAAACAGCGTTAAAGTCTTTCATCAATAACACCCTGAAATATGCGTGGTTTACTCTGGACAAAAATGTTGAACACTGGAATAAACATAAATGAGCCTTGAAAAAACAACTCACAGCCAACAATCAAAAACTGGAACAATCACTGAAACATCCAGATCTTTATCTCAGCCCCAGTCAGGTCTGAGCAGAACAGGATCTGCTTCCTGGATGAGTAAAAGGCTCAAACTTTTCACGAAATGTCAGAAATTCAAACACCGCATGTAAACACATCACCTTCTCGAGGTCTCTTGACTTGCAGCTCTCTGCAGGGCAGCCTCAGACCGTCCAGGCCGACAACTCTCTCCCTCCCCCTGGTGGACGGAGGCCTGTCTGGGGAGGGAGCGCTCTGTGGTGAGGCAGCAGTTCCTTGTTTGTAGTCTTTGCTCCAGATACTGGGCCCGGCGGAGGCTGGGGAGCTGTTCCAGCTGTGACTACGAGGTTTGGGAGCCTGAAACAACGCAAGTATGTTTTTTAAAGCAAGTGTGACACTCACATTTAATCATGGGGACTTTGTATGATTCATGATCTGATACCTGCTGCCGAGGTTTGTCTGGGCTGAAGTCGTCTATCTTCTGTAGTGTGTTGATGTCAAGGTTTCCGATGGCCATCTGCAAGCCTTTGTCATCTCCCAGGTTTCTGGATTCAGTAAATCAAGGACGCTACACTGTACAAGTCATTTAAAGAAACTTTCCACCTGTAAAAGCGCCCTCTTCTCTTTGTACTGAAAGTGCTTTTATTTTAGGATTTCTTTACTGCTTTCTGTGAATCATTTTGAACCGCCTTGTTGCTAAAATGATCCGTATAAATAAACATGTTTTTCATTCTCTTTATCTCAAATCTCCCAGTGTGACACTTCATCATATTCATGTCAATAAAGAAGACGGTTAGTCAGGTCACGTTTCAGGACAGGATACATTCCAGCGTAGCTGAGCGTGTCTGGGTCGATGTGCTCTGCGTACGGGTTCAGTGGTACGACTTTCCTCTGGACGGGATCAAACACCAGCTGGTAGAGGAAGGTGTTGTTGGCTTTGATGAATCCCTCCACGTACTCTTCAGGGACGACGAGATTCATCTTCAGGTACTGGCCCATCTTTCTGATCACCTGGTGAAGTAAAAAGCATTCACAATGAACTTTCATTAAAATCTTAACCTAAAAAGTAGTGGTATAAACACAGGAGGAGAGATGAACACCATCTTTTGTGTTGAGTCAATTTCTCCTTTTTAGGTGATACTTTTTTTTAAGCCTATCCGATTCACTCAGATTTTAAAAAATCTAATTATAAGAAGTCATCTGAAGTTCGGCAGGTCGTTGAACTCAAAATTTCCATTTTTCTTCTGCTGTTGCTGCTTCTTCTTCTTATTCTTCTGCCTTTTCCTCTTTCCTCCTGCTAGCAGCTTTCAGGCCAATTGACATTTTTTTTTTTACAGGCTTGATCCATGTGAGGACTTTTTTTTAATAGTCACTCAGGCGCATTTGTCGTGTGACTACATGCAACGAACCTTGACACCCATACCGTGACGGAATGGAAGTTATTGCTAGTCAACATTACAGGAGTGGACTGAGCAGAGTTTGCCGACAGGTAACTTTATAACAACATTGTGAAGTTAACAATGACTCATCATGTCTCCCGTTTCATTTTAACTCATTTTGCCATGTGTCATAACAAGTGAAGCATGCTGTGTTGCATTGGTCATGCTTTCCATTGAATTGCTAAAGTTGTGCTAACTTAGCTTATGTTCCTCCCAGTCTGAAAAACTGAACATGCAAATAAATGTACATAACTCTTTCACAAGAAATTCGTTCTTCAGTACATTCAACATGTTAGAACATCTACTATCTAGCTTGGTGCTAACGTATGAAAGAAATTGCATTGATGTGCTAGCGGTTAGCATACACTGATATAACTTGCTGAAGTTGCATGACCCTAGCTTAAGTTACTCTGTAAAACTAAACTCAAGAATAAATGTACATTGCTCTTTCTCTCACAAGAGATTTTTATTCAATGCATTCAACAATGTGATCCATCTCCTAATTTAGCAAAAGTAAAATCAAAGCATTAGCTTGATGCAAATGTATACGGGAAATTGCATTGATATGGTAGAGGTTAGCATACATCCATTAAAACTTTGATTTAAAACGAAATTTCAACTTTTATCACAGAAACATATCACAGTTACAGGCAGAACCATGTGGATCTAACATGATGTAACACAAATGTTACCAGGGACACTTAATAATGAATGATGAAAAAAAATTCTGTGCATTTAAAACTGAAAACTGCAACATTTTTCAGTGAAACAAGCATTTGTTCACTTTATTAAATTTTTTTTTCCATGTAAAGGCCCTAAACATTTAGGAAAAGTCTCAAAACGTATCTACATATTTTTTCCTTTACATACAAAGTAACAGTGGTAAATGGATTCACAATATCGTCTGATCGATCGCAGGCGTCTTAATCAAACTGAATCTAAGTCATATCGTGGCAGACTTTGTGATATCAGCGAATATTGAAACATTCTAAAAATCAATATCGTATAGTATTGTGTTGAAACTGGTGATTTACAACCTCTACATTCTACAAATATATGTTATGTGTTATGGGTTGAAAATGTACTAAACTAAGTCATGTGTATTGAAAAGAGGACATTAATTATTGCACATTTCTTCCTTGAATCAAAAATGAGTCCAGAGGAAACTATGAAACACTCAGAGTGAAGAGTTATACAGTCTGATGGCCACAGGCAGGAGTGTTTTCTGCTTAGCTTCCGAGATTGGACGTGTTCAGACTGGTATGGCCTTAAGCGAAAGATGCAGGGGCCTACAGGCTATTTAAATATAGGGTTGAGTGAAACTGAGCGGAGGATGAGCAAAAGGATTAACAGCCATCTCGTGTCCCAGACATCTTCTCTCTTGAAAAGTGGAAAAGCTTACAGCACCTGGTATTCCCAGGCGGTCTCCCATCCAAGTACTAACCAGGCCCGACCCTGCTTAGCTTCCGAGATCGGACGAGATCGGGCGTGTTCAGAGTGGTATGGCCGTAAGCGAAA